>CM031962.1:28004940-28262440 GCA_018749465.1 Paracanthobrama guichenoti | reverse complement strand
TGTTTATCGCGGTAATCTTTAATCAAAATCTGAAAAGTAACTTCCAGTCTGGAAACGGCGTTCCTTCTCAGATGATGTCAGTTTGATGGCTTAGGTTTGAAAATGCGTAACCTCCCCTCCAACCGTTAGTCTGCTGTGAGCGAGAGATGGAGAGGAGGAGCGCTGAAGTTAAACACCGCCCTCTATTCAATATTCTGTTTCACTTGGAAATACGTCACATCACTGAAGAAAACTCACTTGCTACTTCCGGTTCAGACTTTCAATCATCTTTTTGATTAAATCTGAGAGCTTTCTGTCCCTCCATTGACAGCTATGCAACTACCACTTTGACGCTTCAAAAAGTTCATAAAGAGATCGTAAAACTAATCCATAAGGATTGAGTGGTTTAGTACAAATTTTCTGAAGAGACATGATTGCTTTATATAATGAACTGATCGAATTTAGGCTTTTATTGACATATAAACATTCATCAACTCGCAAATCAGTTGTGGTAAACGGAAGATCAAGCATGTTCACTTGATGTGCGAGAACCAATGATGTTTGTTCTCGTGTGTTACACAGCATGTTTGCGCTTTCGCAAGAACCAATTAGGTTTGTTCTCGTACGTCAAGCATATTCGATTGAGCATCTGTTTATGTTCGCTGATCAATGTGAGTTTGGAACGACATTAGGGTGAGTTATTAAAGACAGAATGTATTTTTGGGTGAACTATCCCTTTAATTAAGTGCATCATGCAGGCATTTAAAGTGCATTTTTTCTTTTTGAAATTTTCAGTGCGCGAACACACTACTCACACTAAACCGGCATAGAATAGTGCGTAAATTGGGACGCACCCAGAGACTAGGTCGATGCTGGCATTTAGCATCGAAGCAGCTCTGCAAAAAAAAAAAAAAAGATTATAAAGATTTGGCTTAAGGCTTACAGGTTTTGCAAAGAGGTGATCTTCACAACAGCTGCCTTTCACTCACTTAACACATTAACACATCTCTGAGTTTGCTATGTGTAACTGTACAAACTGGCCTGCTAAAAAGTCATTTATTTTAGTCAGTATTATGGTCTTGTTTTCCTTTAAAAACATCTAAACATCCTTAAAATTAGATAAATGTACTTGGGAAGAAAATTTGTCAGTTTAAGACTTTTATATATGTGTGTGTAAATAAACACACATAAGGCACTTCGAATTTCCCAAATTTGTATTTTATGATTTAACTGGCATCAGTTGCATTTGCAGTGAAGCAATAACGCAAAATCAAAACAAGTCATATTAGTCGTGCCCTTCAGTCAGGTCATTCAAGTTAAAGTATTTATTACTTTAATGCATATAGTTTATTTTGTACCCCACTGGCAGTGTTTTATACATTTTATTTTTACTGTACAAATATGCTAAAACAGTTAAAATAAACTTAATACAAGATATATGCTATTGTTTTTTAATTAAATGCATCTTGTTTTAGAGATGACCTTACTGGAGAACAAGGCAAAAACTGATTAAAACTGATATTTTTTGTATTTTTTTCATGCATACCATCTCTATACCTGTGTGTGCTTACTGTTTTGCAAGATTTCTGGCACATAACAACAGCAGCAATCCTAGAGGAGTTAAAGTGTAGTGTAAACAGGCCTTGTGCTTTGACAGAGTTTTTCAATCCAATGAACAGCATATGGATTATAGAATATTGCGTATAGTTCTTTGGTTAAAAGGATATGAAAGTAGCACTATATAAATGTTCCCAGAAGCACGTGTACAGAACCAAAACACATGCGCAATGTATACGTGTAACCTTACCAAACTATAAGCGCAGAAATATTAAATTATACAAGTATTAAACACAACGCGAATTAAGATCAAGGTATGGTACCATGCAACACACGACACGTGTGTTCTGCACGTCTGCTAGGAAGCAATTTAAAGTACACGTTGCTTAAAAACAATCTGCGCTCTTTACATTCCAGATTTTCATTCAATGACTTTAATGCATTTGTATAAGTTTATTCAGCATAAGAAATAGGATGCGTTGGTACTTACCCCCAGAATTGGCAAATACGTAGCTGTTTTCACTGCCCAGCTCTCTGTGTACGCTGGATCTGCTTCCATGAGGTGAGAGCTGTTTACCCTTCTCAAGTGTGTTTGTCAGAGCTGTTTGGCCCCGCCTCCAATCGGCTGCTATTGGTTACTTCAGTAGACGCTACGCCGTGAGAGAACGGTGGTTGGAAACTTTATCTGCGATTTTATTGGCTCTTTTCTTCTTCAGTCAACGAAAGTTGACCCTTTATATTCTGACAAACATTTTATATAAACCTCTTATTATAAAGAACATCTTAAAAGTTTAACCGTAATATTATGCAATACTAAAGTAGTGAGAGATGCGCTTCAAGAGCAATATTTTACACTGCGGTTCAAAAGTCTCTTATGCTCGCCAAGGCTGCATTTATTTTTATTACACCTTATTTGATTAAAAATACCACAAAAAAAAAGTAATATTGTGAAATAACTGTTTTCTATTTGAATATATTTTAAAATGTAATTTATTTCTGTGATGCAAAAAAAAAAAAAAAAGCATCGCTACTCCAGTCTTCAGTGTCACATGATCCTTCAGAAATCATTCTAATATGCCGATTTGCTGCTCAAGAAACATTCATTATTATTATCAATGTTGAAAACAGTTGTGTAAAACATTATTATTATTTTAAGGATTCTTTGATGAATAGAAAGTTTAAAAGAACAGCATTTATCTGAAATAGAAAGCTTTTGCAACATTGTACTACCGTTCAAAAGTTTTGGGTGAGTAAGAATTTATTTTTATTATTTATTTATTTATTTTTTTGGGGGAGGGGGACTTAAAGAAAGTAATACATTTATTCAGCAAGGATGCATTACATTGATCAAAAGTGACAGTAAAGACATCTATAATGTTACAAAAGATTCTATAAATCATAAATGTCATAATAAATCATAGTCTATAATATTAGAATGATTTCTGACGGATCATGTGACACTGAAGACTGGAGTAGTGATGCTGAAAAAACAGCTTTGTGTCAGACATAAATTAGCCTACATTTTAAAATATTAAATTTCTTATATATTTATATATTCAAATAGATAACAGTTATTTTAAATTTTAATAATATTTCACAATATTACTTTTTTTGTGTTTTTTTAATAAAATAAATGCAGCCTTGGTGAGTAAGAGACTTCTGAAAATATAAAAATCTTACCAATCAAAAACTTTTGAACGGCAGTGCAATTAATTAATTAATCTGTCTTATTATTTATTCATGAGCAGTTGCATCACAAGTATTAAACTGATTCCTACTGCAGATTTTAACAAATCATAATATTGAAACTACGCATAATTCAATTTCAAAACAACATCATGCACATGCATGATCCTTTACTGCCCTCTAGTGGTTCAAAATCCCCAGCCACTGGAGCTGGAGGAATCTTCTATAGACATTATTCAGAGTAGCGAGGTGACAGGTATGAAAACGAGGCTGTGGGCCGAGGGATAGCCTTGTCATGTTTTCAGTGTCATCCGCTGTATAAAGCTCCCTGATTACTTATCATTTTCCACAGCTCATGTTGCCTGGAGTTTTTGTTTTTGTTTTTGTTTGTTTATTTGTCTACTGACATATCGGTATTTTTGCAGCGTTTCGATCCCAAAACACATTAAATAACAGTGACCCACTGAAGAAGAGATATATGTCTATCCCTTACAACCTCGCGTTCATTCCCGTTACAAAATGGCGCTGATGTGAATAAGGTCTATTGGCCCAAAACCGGTGATTGATCCAAAAACAATTCACAGTAACTGAATGCTTTATACATATATTTATACTGCCTGACAGGGGACGAAATAACCCATCCTGCAATGCAGGGTATTTGTGAGGACAAACGTGATTATCTTATGTAGCACTGCAAACCCTAATGCTCAAAATAATTAATTGGTTTGAGTAGAGCCAACTCAAATTATACAAATTAGTTCAAACAAATTAACTTTTATGAGTATTTAGAACTTTATTTTTCTTTTGAGTTCTCAAAACGGACACATGTTAAGTAATCTGAATTGTTTAGTTGTTTTGAGTTTATGAACTTGTTTCTTTTAATTTAGACCAACTTAAATTTAACCGAAACTGGGCTGGGATTTCTATTTCCCAGCATGCTTTGCCATTACATAAATGCCAAAATTAAGTGTTATATTATGTTGTTGTTTGTGTGTGTGTGTGTGTGTGTGTGTGTGTGCAAGATTAACATTAAGAGATTTAGCAGAGTTTAATGTTTTGTTATGCTAGTTCAGAAGAGTTTCTGTTATGTTGTATGATAAAAATATGCAAGTTCTGCTTACTTAAACTTCAAATTTCTTAACTTAAATTTGAGGCAACTGATTGTTTTACCAACTTATTCGGGTTTACAATGTAACTAACTAATTCTTATAATAATTCTTATATAATATGAATTATATTATATAGTAATTGAAAATATATATTAAAAAGATGGAAAATATTGGTGCATTTCCTGTGTTGTACCACTAGGTGGAATACGTGTCTTATACATTGTGATTCTTTGATTTGAGCGTAGTGACCTCATTATTAGATGATAATCATGGACTTTCATTTGTTTCCTTATTTAATTGAATGAAGGCATTTTGATCTACAAACAATAACGTGTTAAAACTCATCTGAGTTTTTTCCTAGTTTAGTCTAGTGTTCCATGTTGCTTATATTGTGGCTGTCTGGCTTGCTTTTATTGGATAAAGCTGGACATTGCATCAAACAAACGTACTCAAACATGATGTGCATGATGTTGATATACAGTAAGCTATAACTTGACACATTCGGTAAGCATACAAATTATGAAAAACACATAAACAGAGAAATAGATTAAGCGTTTGCATTGGTGCAGCAACATTCATAATATGTGAAGCTTTATAGAGAATTTCTCAACTTCTGCTTATGCAAGGTTGAATCATCAACCAATGCAATACTCAAAGATTCTCAATTTTAACAAACATGTTTTAATGCAAGAACATCACTGAGCAACTTCGTCTTAATGGTTATTTAGTTTAATGTGGGTATCTGATTTCTTCCTAACTCATTTGAAATGCATATATATGAGCTCTACGATTGCACGGACATGACTTTATAGTCGCTGCAGTTGATAGGGAAATGTTGGTGGAAATGAATTAGGTTGGCTTGAGGGCTCACATATCCTGAAACTTCGAAAGATCTCAGAGACAGCTCTACACTTTGAAGAAATTAATCTTATTGCTGAACATGGTCATGCACAACGTCTCCATTATAGAGGATGGAAAATGAATTTTCATACCACCTATCAGCAAGCCCGTCTCATTCAAATCAGAGTGGCCACTGAAGCATTATATTTTCCATCCATTTTACTTGTGCATATGACACACTTTCCTTTGTTTGATGGGGCTGGTCATTAGTGCATAAGAGAGAAAGAAAGAAAATCAGAACCATGTTATCATCATACTGTACATTGGGAGCAGTCACAGGAATTGTTGTGGTAGGTGAACTTTATATTAGCAGGTCTGCCTGGTTGATGAACTTATACTTCACATCTTCCTTTTTGACCTTTGACAGAGTCTAGGCCTGTTTTTATGGTTTTCATAACCATACATCAAGAAGAAATTCCCACTGAGCTACTAAGACCTATTTTCTACTTAATGGTGAGTCATTCAAAATACGTCAAAAGAATTAATAAGTAACACATTACAATATTCTGTAACACTTTATTTTACAGTGCCCTTGTTACATATGTTACATGAACTTACCATAGTAATAACAGTAAATTATGCATAATTACATGCAACTAACCCTCATCCAAACCCAAATCCTACCATAACCCTATAGTAAATGAATATTACCAAATACTTAAATGTATAATTACACTGTAACAATGACACCGTAAAATAAAGTGTAACCCAATATTCTTTAATAGTATCAGTGTGTATATAACTACAATAGGTTACACTTTATTTGTCAGTGTTATAGTGTAATTATGTATTTAAGTAAGTGATATTAAGTAACTACATGTACTTACTATAGGGTTAGGATTAGGAATAGGTTGGTTTAGGGTTAGTTGCATGTAATTATGCATAATTTATAGTTATTAGAACTACATGTAACACGTGAAACAAGAACACTGTAAAATAAAATGTTACCCTACAATATAATGCTTAACAGCAAGGATGCAAATATATCATGGACGGATGATTAAATGTAATAAATTAAGAATCAAATATCACTAAAACTTTAATGGTCAACTGCTATTCGGAATATTTCATTATGTTGTGGGATTGTTAGTTAATGTTTTTTTTGTTTGTTTGTTTTGTTTTGTTTTTTTCAGGAAGTTATAAATGTCACTTATTCATTGAGAAATGTCATTGAGCAAGTGTGTGTATATATGTGTGTGTGTACATGTTTTTCTATCCCGGTGGGGACTACAACCTGAATGCACACAGACTCATGGGGACTAAATGCGATCTAAATTGAGGTCGTCATGAAGAAACAAGCTTATAAATCATACAGAATGAGCCTTTTTGAAAATGTAAAACTGCATAAAGTTTTGTGTGATGGGTAGGGTTAGTGTAAGGGGATAGAATATACAGTTTGTATAGTTTAAAAACCATTACATCTATGGAGTCCCCACAAAGATTGTGAACCAGTCGTGTGTGTGTGTGTGTGTGTGTGTGTGTGTGTGTGTGTGTGTGTGTGTGTGTGTGTTACCTACTAAAGCTTAAGCCTCAAGTTAAAAACATACATTCAGTCAAGTGGTTCCAAACTATTGACTGGCATATTTGTAAAATACGTGTATACAAAGCAAGAAACCAAATAAACACACAGACGTTCATATGTTCAGCAGCCCAATAAATAAAGCAATAAATCAAACAGAGTTCTTCTCCTCTGAGCTGAAGTCTTAGACATCAAGCCTTGTTCTTCCCCTTGTGCTCAATGTGTGAAAGAGCTCAGGGAGGCTCTGCCTGTTCCGTTGAATTCAGACTCACTGTCATTTTAACTTCCTTCCTGCCTTTTGTACATTAAACAAACATACGGCTCTGACGCGAGGTGTCGAACAGCTCGTGCGATACACAGTAACACAGTTACATTGATTTAAGTTGGCGAAAGAACTCTTGGAATGTAGCAGCAGCGGAGCAGCTCAAGTTATTATTCTGCTACGTGTCCCGAATTCGCGAATACGCGCTTCTCCGACAATTTAAACAACAGCGTCTGCAACAAGGAGACTTGTAGGTAAGCGTCCGACTTTGGTGTGGCATGCTGTAAAAGTTCACTTTTTATTTAGAAATATCTACATGAAGGAGACTTAAACAGCCAGACTCAACTATCTCACTTCACAAAGTGCATAGAAAGAGCAGCAGAGATCTGGTTAGTTCAATTTACAGCACTGTAATAATGCAAGCATTTTCTATTCAGAGTTCATTAGAGTTGCTGAGCTCCATAGTGATGACAATAGAAAGTTTGTTATCGGCACCGCTGTTCTGACATTTAAATACTATGGAAATATAGGAAAATTGCCCAGAATACACTCAATGCAAGGCGTGAATGTATACGAATGTGTTCCACCTCTGCAAGAACTGTGATTAGGCTACGTTTTATTTGTATCCAGAAGCTACCCACCCATTAATATTATTAATGTGCTTCTTATACATTAGTGTATAATCTCAATGGAATATATATATATATATATATATATATATATATATATATATATATATATATATATATATATATATATATATATATATATATATATTTTTTGGAATAAGAATGTGGCAAATGCTTCTACTGCGTTCATAAGAGTCACCACGTGTTTTCCAGCTCATTCAAATTCAGTGAATGCCAAAGAGTGGGCAGTTCAGTGAAGGGCTTTTATTGAGACGCTTTAAAGCCTCACGAGAGTCATTTTCTTTGAGTCATTTTAGTTCATATTAGCCCTCTGCTGCTTTGTGATCCTCTGTGATTATTTTAGACCACACTTTTTTTTTAAACGCACTGTGGTAATGTTTCACCAGTGACGTGGGATGCCTCAAGACGCATTTGAAATGTCAGAGCAATAATGGACCGTTAAAATCACTTAAAGGGTGGGTTCAGAGAGAGGAGGTGCATTCCAACCTTGACCTCTCCCCTTGAGTTAAAATGCAGAGCACAATCTTGTCCATCCCACCAAACTTCTTAGTCAAATCATATGACGTTAATCTTGACTCTGCGAAAGACATCGCTATTTAATCGACCAACCGAATTCACACTGAAGAGGTGGATCATGGATGTTTTAATTCGCATGTTGTCGTTGGACGGTAAGCATCTTGACAAAATGTTTAGGAAAATGGTATATTTGCAACCAAACAGTTTCTATACAAATGTATTTAGCTTCTTTCTTGGGTGCGTTGATCCTCGGATCATTTGCCTCAACTGCAAAAATAATTAGTCCCACTTGGAAAACTTGCAGGAAATTGTTCTGGTTCATTATGAAATAATTTGCTTCAGTCTGTGGGTTAATTAAATTTCAATGCAACCAGTTAAACAAAACAAGTTTCCCATGTTGTAGCTTTTGCTATAAATGGAAGCAGCTAATTCATACCTCACAGATTCTCATATGTTTAACTTCAGCAGGGTTGAGGCCTCACAACTATCGCTGTTAGAAAAGACAGGTACTTTTTTGGTATTTCAGAATGCAAGACAAACTAAATGTGATATGTGGAATATTATTTTTACATGAAGTTGTATTATATTACACCCTCACTTATTATTTTTTCCAGTCGAAGGCATAAAAGGTTATGTTGACCGTCTCTTTTAGTATATTTCTACAAATGGAAAGAAGTTTTTTGTCTGACACACTTAGAACAGTGGTTCATATTCATAATATCTAGACTAATTTAACTGAATAAGCAGTGTGATTTAGTAAAGATTACTCAGACAAATAAATACAAGAGTATTAGACAGAAAGACAAGCAAAACTTGCAAAAAAATAAAATAAAATAAATATGCCAATGTTTCACCACAGAGGCCAACGGAAACATCTTGATAGCAATCAAAACCAACACAATTATAAAAATCTTCTACACAAAGTATTTACACAAGACACATTTGTTTTATCTATATTTCAGCAGAAGTGTTTAATGCAAACGAATATGAAGAGAGTGACCACAATAATCAGCCTACGGCACTTTTTTTCTTTTTTTCTTGTTTGTTAAATCAGCCATCACATTCAGTATTTTTGCGCACTAAACATTACCACTTGATAATTGCTATTTTAAAAACTCTTGTGCTTCTTTTCAGCACTCTGCTAAGGACGAACCACTAGTGGACATTATATATGAATGAGGAAAGGAGTCAGGGATTTTATTTTATTCTACGTGTCAGCTTTTCATTCTGTCCCTCCTAGTGATGGTTGGCTCCAAAGGCCAGTGGACCTTGGATGAATAGACCTAAATGGGAGCAAAAACGGACAGAGTCAGCCTGCCACTATGGCAGCTTATGCTCTGAACAGCCTGATAATGATGAACCCCAACAACCTGACCAATAAGAGCAGCCCTCGAACAGGAAGGCCTGTGCTCCCAGTGCCCAGTCGCTCTACATTTAGCCCGGGGCCGGGGGGCAGTGCGGGTTCCTATAGCCCAGGCAGCCTGAGCCCTGGGTCTGCAGGCAAAACCTTTGTCTTCCCAACAGGTACCGGTTCCAGTTGTCAAAGGGCACTTTCACCATGTCGGCGGCCAGAATCACTGGGCGTGCATGTGGGAAGTCGTGTGCGCAGACTCAGCGGGTCAGGCCTAGAGGAAGAACAGGAGAATGAAGAGCGACGTGCCGCTCAGCAACTTGAGCGTCACAAGGAACTGCAGAACGTGGAGGTGAACAAGAAGGTGGATCTGTTTGAGGCCCAAATATCTGCTCAGGCTCACAGCCTAGAGGCTCAACGAAGCCCACGGATTTCCAGGAAAACTTCCCTGAACTTTGTCCCAGTCCAACTTTCCAACCTCTGTTTGAATCCAGAGGAAACACTTGCGACACAGAACAAGGATCACTCAACAGGGATCCCCAAAGAACTGCAAAATGGAAAGCGCTTCTCCTGCATGGAGGAGGGGCTCCAGGTCAGCAGTGAAGAGAAGGACAGGGCTGACCCAAATACAAAAGAGGGCGGCCCACTTGAGAGCACATCAGCAGGAATTAAGAGCGAAGCTGACAGCCCTACCGACAATCACTCCAGGTCTTCACCAGAGGCCAACGAGTGCTCAGCATCTTGGACCGAGACATGTTTGACAAAGCCGGGAGCTGAGCCAACAGAAACCCAGGCGCAGTTTGACGGGGTCAGTACAGAGCTGGGCTCCATCCCTGCGGTCATTATTACAGACCACGGCATGGAGGTCAGTGGGGAGGGCACGGAGCCACAGGTTAGTCCTCAACCTTGCAGAGCCGTGAGGAAGCTTTCCTCTTCTTCTGCCTCCTCAACGGGATTCTCCTCGTCCTGGGAGGAATCAGAGGACGACATCTCCAGTGACACAGAGCGTTCCCCAGCTTTCCTGCAGACACAACAGAAAGCGGTAAGTCAAACTGTTATGTCCTTTTTTATTTCATTTGTTGGCTTTAGTAGACAGGATAGTGGATGATTGACAGGAAAGTACACTGTCAAAAATGTGTATACATTGAACCTTTAAGGGTTCAACAAACCCAGTATCCTTAAAAAGAGAACTTTGTATCTTATATGGTGCATATTAGTACCTTGGAGTAGTAATATGTATCCTTAAAGTACTACTATGGTCCTTTTAGGGGCAAATAAGGTACAGAGTTCTCCCTTTAAGGGTACTTCCCCAGTGACAGGCTCTGTTGTACCCCTAAAGGTAAATGTTTTGCACTTTTTTTCTGGGAATTCAGGAAGTCAGAGACATGATCACAACAGTTCTTTATATGTCTCGAGCAACACATTTACACTTTTAATACAAACACTCTGATCCTGTAAGAAAGTGGTTTGATGGGTTTCCAATGGCAGCAAATATAGCTTAGTTTATGTATTTAACAGACACTGTAATTCAAAATGACTTACATTACAGTCAAGGTATACATTTTATCTGTTCCAGCTTTCCCTGGGAATCGGACTCATGACCTTGGTGTTGTAGTGCATTGCTTTACTGTTAGAGCTACACGAATGCTTTTGAAATGTGACATTATTGCTATGGTCAGATTTATTCAATTGCTTTGGCAGAATTGATTTCGGGGCATAGATTTTACCTTGAGGAGATACACATACTGGTCAGTCCCACAATTCATCTTGTGTATTCTCGACTTGCTCTAGTGCATTTACACTGTCCTTGCGCTTTCCTGCTCAGTGCTCGTCTGTATTCACCCAGAGTAACTGTTGACATTCTCACATACAAAGGTACTTCTGTGTCCTGCTGTCAGATGGACTTTTTTCTCTGACTTTAGTTGGCCGCCCTTTAAAAAAAGTACAAAAACAGAGCAAGGAACAAATAGTGGTGTATAAAGTTAACTATTCCACGGTTTCATACTCAGTTTTATTCACAATTTGTCATTAAATTAAGTGGTTTCATGGGAATAAATACTTTACCAGTATGTTAAGAATTGTATTAGCTTTTTAAGCAAAAACATTCATTATAAGTTAATGAAACCTGATAATAAACTGCATTAGCAGCTATAGAAAACTCATTAGCTTAACGACCATGTCCTGTAGATGTGACGTGTGACGCATTCTCTAGGGGTTCCACTTGTCTGTGCGACATGTTTACCCATGAGAATGTGTGGTCCCGCCTATTTAGGCATGTCACTTTCGCAGCCGCATCAAGACACCCTTCGGCTAGCATACTGTTACAGAGAAGCTCATTGTTTAGACATGGATGTCACACAGTCCTCTAGCCTCACACTAAGTTGTAGAATAATGTGGTTCTGCTCGCCACAGGATCTATGCCGTAGGTCCCTTTTATGTGACGTCTATTTCTTGTAAACACAGTGGAGAAGAGCAAACATCCTATTGTACCATCTGGAGGAATGATAGCACTCATAAAAGATTGTTTAACTATTCACAGTGATCACAGGGGCAAGATTACTTGATAACCTTGAACTTCTGTGATGAAATCTTTGCTGTTCCCAGACATGTGCATTTACAATGGAATGGCTTTGGTTTTCGGAGGGAAGATGTACTATAAGAGCTGCATGTGGTTTGGATTCCGAGAACAGTCAATTAAAATTAGCTTTTTGAAAGTCCCCCTGTAGTCAATAACTTTATCACCAAAATAACATATTTAAATGTTTTTTCCTGTATTTTTTGTTTATGCCTTAAAATAGCTTGAATGTAACTCTACACCCTTGCTTCATTTAGTATATGCGGATTCATGAATATGCAAATGAGCCCTGCCTCCACTCACTCACACCAACTCAGAGACCCACTCTGTCAACTTTTACTCAAGTTACTGTAGTAAATGCTGCACAAAGGTATCACTCTTTATTACGTCGGACACATAACGGTAATTAATATGCTTGACTTCGTTATCAAAGAGCTAATAATGTGTTACTACTGTTACACAAACCATGTTGTAGCAACCCATAATGTAATAACTGCACATCATGTAATAAGTATTACATTATTATTATAATAAAATATTCATAATGTAATAATTTCCTCAAAATGTAACAAAATCTTGAGCAAACACTGGTTGAACAAAACCTGACTTCTCTTCTTGAGGCTCCCCTGTTTCAGAGAATATATAATGATATGCTAAAGCCCGCCCGTGCACACATTGACGTGATTGGATACAAGGTAGTTTGTGATGCAAGAAACACCAGCGATTTCAAACTGCGTATTTGAGACTGTCAGTTTTAAGAGAAAATAATCAGCAATGGTGTTGAATTTGCACATGGTTTGTCTGAAGGCATATTAAAAACACCACACCGACATACAAACAACATTAAAAATGTGATTTTCAACACAGGGGATCTTGAAAAATTGAGCATAAGGATTTGAGCTTTATATTTAGCTTACGTAGGGATGGGTCACAGCTGTTGACTAATTGACTAGTCCAGTGGTTCCCAACCACGTTCCTGGAGGCCCACCAACAGTGCACATTTTGCATGTCTCCTCAATCAAACTACTAGTCACTACTAATGAGCTGATGACTTGAATCAGGTGTGTTTGATTGAGGAGACATGCAAAATGTGCACTGTTGGTGGGCCTCCAGGAACGTAGTTGGGAACCACTGGACTAGTTGATTACCATTCTGTCAGAATTAAAGCATTGCTGCTAAAAAGTCATCTAGTCTACTCGATAAGTGATGTTGACTATTATTTTTAGATATTTTTTAAAATTATTTTATGGGATACTATAGAGATAGACAGGAAACAATTGGAGAGGAGAGAAAGGAACAGGACCAGGAAAGGACCATAAGCCAGGACTCACTACTCGGGTTTCCTGAGGTACAGCACTATGTGCCAGAGTGCTGGCCAAAAGCTTATGGCACCGACAACATTGCGTTTTCAAAATGGTCTGTCAGGTTTAAAAAATATTTTATTTTTTAAAAACAAATCTTGAAATCCTTGAACTATGTTATGTTATGTTATGTTTTGCTATATTTTGTCTAGCCGTTTTATAGCGTAAGGACGTGTCGTATGTTAACGCTTCCCTGTGTCTGATTGGGGACGGGTGAACCATGATAATAATAATACAGGGGTTTCCTTACAACAGATTAGTCAATGGTGTCATGACACAGAGGGATCCGGGTTCACCTCGGTTCAAGGTCATGTCCCTGTCCTGTTCTCCTCCACTCTCTACCTGTACTTCATGTCCTTTCTGCATTATTCTGTGAAATAAAGGGAAAACAAACTCAGTGAACAAAACAAACAACATGTAGCTTCTTAGCACATCCCTAGCTTAGTCTGTTTTAGTTAGCGTGTATTGCTCAAAAATTACACTTTTAGATAACTTCAGGTCATGGTTTCTCGTATATATTATACACACAAAAAAATTGGCTTGGCTCAGACTAGTGTGTTCTTCACTTTAGGGGCTCATTTATTTGCTTTAGACAGCCTTGTAGGAAAGCCCTTTGGCTCACACTGTGTTCTTAGACTGTTGAAATATTCTGTGGTGGTTTTAAGTTTTTATTCACTCAGTTGTTTCCAGGCTCTGAGGGATCACAAGTGTATCACAAGGAAATTTTCCAAAGGGTTATCACTCTAAAAATGGCAAGACAGATGCTTTCAATGATCTCATTCTTTCTTCCAAAACAGGTTTATCTCACATTTCATGGTTCTGCTTAGCCTCTCACCACTCACAGTAACACGGTCTGAGGTGAAATTCATGAGCAATAAACATATCTGTATTCATTTTACTCTACAAACATTTGCAGCGTGGTTTCTGTTTCGTGGGCTGCACTGGGCCTTCGGAAAAACTGAACAGTGATAAAAACCACAAACTTGTTATTACTGCTTTTAGTCAAACAAGTGACCCAGAAAAGTTTCCAGTGGGCTTGCCTTTTAAGCGCTAATAGTGGTGTGTTGTGGTTTATTGCTGCTAATTACGTCCCATGTGCTCAGCAGAGGGGATCCCTCAAGCACAGTTCCTTTGACAGCTGTTGCACATTTCACTTTAGCGAGTCTGCAAACTCATACATTTTTTGGATCACCAAATGTTTTCGAATAGCACAGAAAGTGAAACTATACCACAGATGAGTTTCTCAAGATTAAATTTCTATGTGCACTTCCTCCTTGCAACCAGGTTAAAGGTGTATTGCCAGGATGAGCTTTGGGGAATGCACCTGGACTGGTTGTTTAAGTGTGTAAAAATGCACCATTTGCTATGCTTTGTCTCACTGGTAAGAATTATTATATATGTTTTAAAAATTTTCTTCCTTCTGCTTTAACTCGTGGTTGCAATGCACTGTTGTTGATTTTGTGGAAAGTTCTATTAATAAAGAAGATCAGATATGCAAGATAACACTGTCCCAGTGCAAGTCAGAGGTGTGGTTCACTTTTCTGCATGCTCAGTAACTCCCCTGATATGGTGTCTCCTTTTCCTGTGTCAATCAGATGAGGGAAGAACCCTTGTGCATGTGTGTGTTTGTCTGTCTGTCTCTGCACAGAGGCTTGTGGTTACTTGCTCTAGCAAACCCAACAGCAAGTGTAGCCTAACCAAGCCTGGTTGTGAGCGAAGCTGTGAGCATTTACATTGCACTTTGCCACTGTTTGTTTATTTACCAAAGCGTGGAGCTGCATTATATTGCATGATTCAGGTTAGTTTACAGTGCAGTGGTACTCACAGGTCTGTTCTAATAGAGTCAGAAGTATTTCTGACATATATATATGTGTTTTTATTTATTTATTTTTTATCTATTTGCACTACACATTTCTGGTATGTAAAGCTATATCAGAAATAGTGCTCTATTTGTTCTGCTTATGTAGGCCTTGATGTTGACTGTATTAGGTCAATATTGGAATGATGTTATGCTACATTTAAATGATTGGCAGTTTAATAAGTTCTGGCATATTAATGGTTGTTTTAACTCTAATGTAAGCTCAACAGGTTTTAATGTGAAAATTTGAATAAGCTATGATGAAACATGTCTAAGCCCGTGGATTGCTGTAGGTGGCAGGCAACAGAAAGTGGGCGGACAGCTTTCTAGAGATAGTGTGTGTGTGTGTGCGTGTGTGTGTGTGTGTGTGTGTGTGTGTGTGTGTGTGTGTGTGTGTGGCACACATGTTCATGTCATACATGCTGTGCTAACTGAATGAACAAACTCGCATGAGTGCCGCTTTGTTGAGAAATGTTGTTGTTATTAAAGCAGTAGCATAGATGGTATTAAATAATTTAATTATTTCTAATAAGTTACCATTTGAGAGATCATGAATTGACTGGATAGTGTCAATTCATATAGCATTATAAACTGAAAGGTGAAATGTGAGTTTGCTAAAACTTTTACTCAAAAGGTATTCAGTTCAAAAGCTGCAATTTATTTTAGTCAACCAATTAACTTAGCATTTTTGCTTTGATTAATTGGATGAAAAATGTAAAACAAAAACATGATTTAAAAAAAGAAAGAAAAAAAGTAATTTAACCCTCTGGTGCTGTTTTTTTTTTTTTTTAGAATTTATTACTTCATCTGAATGGCATGAAACTTAGTTAAGGTTGTGGCACTTGCTATGTGAACACACACAAAAATCATGGACATGATTCCTTTTTGAACAGTTTAATGGTCCAAATTGTCACACTTGTATTGTTCACGGCCAAAAATAACCACATTGGAAATGAATGGGAAGCGAATTTCATCTAGTGGAAACGTTTGGTACTGCACCCAAACAAAATTTTACTGAAAGCTAATTTTTTGAGATATCAAGCTCAAATTTGGAGCACAACTCGTTTTGGAAAATAAATATTTCATATAAGATTTAAAAATAGTATTTTTGTGCATTTTCATAATAATAAACTTTTTTTAAGCTTTTTACACATTTTATTCACTTTATCAATAATCTGTCTTCTTTAAAAAGAGACAAAACTCAAGTCTGTGCTCCAAAGCATTCAAGATTTGCAACAGTTTAAGTCGGAAATTTCATTTTCCGGTCTATGCTCAAAAAGTGGTTTAATAAATGGATCATAACTATTCCATAAATATAATTTAGGACCATAAAATCATATTAAATATCAATATAATTTAGTACTATAAATGTTAACTTGTACAAGGTGGGAAAAACAGACATTCCCTCATCTGAACACAACATTCATACTCCATTACAATAGTCATTTTACTGTTACTGCCCTCGTATAAGAAAAAAATACATTAATTGTACATTTAATGTATAACAAAAAATATTTGAGAAAACATTTTTCACCAGAATTATTGCTCTCCTATTCTATTGCACTTGAAAAAAAAGCACATGACAAGGCAAGCCATGTTAAACTATATGAACACATTTCATATTCATTTATGATTATTTTCATTATTATCATTGATTTGAAGTACTTGTTGCACCCCTAATTGTTTTACATTTACATAACCACTGTTTTTCTACTTTGTCTAAATGCGTGGCGTGGTGATTTGCATTTTCATTCATCCCATCTGCCATTTTTGTTCAGACCAATATGAAATTTGAACCAAATGTTTACGCAGCATACGTGGAGTTGTACATTTTAAAACCTTGTTAATGGGAAATAAACTAATGTGAATTCAAAACATGGAAACAATTGAGATAATAAGGCACCTACAATTATTCAAAGTATTTTGAAGTACCCACACTAACAATACTGATAATTAACACAATATATACCACATTACTGAATACTGCACCAATATATCAATCACAATAGGAGTGAGAATGTGCACTAAAAAATACATAGATTGACTTCTTTTTTATGCTGTTGTGTGTAATGTCTTCTATGTGGTACCAACTAGTGGGACCAAATGGAACTGCAAAAATAATAGTTTCTAACAGGTTTCCCAAATACTTTTTTACCTTTTAATCTTTCATTAGTCAAACTAACAGATAGTTCTGCCCCCAAACTCATGCCACTGGTTGAGCCAGAAGCTGACATGTTTGAACAATAAAACAAGGACAGGGGAAAGTGTTTTAAGTGCAGAACAAACTTTTTTAAAGCCAAAAACTAAATGTGTGGATCGAATAAAGTATAAATGTTCAGCAAGCAGATATAGACTGACAAAACAAGCGCTGAGTATTTGTTCAGTCTTAGCGTGGCTTTGCTCTGAACTCTTACACTCCTGCAGCACTGTCTGAGCCAACCCAGCACAAACAGTTTTTGTGTGAGGTTGATTCTATCGTCCCAACTGTGAGCATACAAGTGCTGTAGCATGATACACTGGAGGATCTGAAGGCTACGAGCAATGGAAAATGTAACACCCCTGTGGTTGACGGTTGCCTGGCGACCAGCTGACGTCAAGGCATGCCTGGTTCAAACAGCTGGGGTTCTTTGCTGCAGCATTGCTGCTGGAGGGAGCGTTTCATATGCAACAGACAGGAAGTGTACCGGCCTTTTTTGCACTGGCCACTTTTTTTAACAGTAGGCTTCACTTGTATGCACCGTAGAACACTATATGGGGAAACCACCCTACTACTACTAATGTGTGGTTGTTTACACTTAATATGGAAGGAAATAGCTTGTTATTTTTTAAATGTTTTTTTTTTTTTTTGCATGCTTTACCATTTACCTCTACTAATTTAGCAAAAACAAGAAGAGAGACAGAATGACATGAGCCATTCTTTGCACAGCTGGCTGAGATAAAGAATGTTATTGTGACTGCCTTTCTGAAAAACAGATGTGTGTAATGGTTTACTCATGGAAGTGAGCAGTGAGCAGTGAGCTACTTCTTTGATGCCCCCTGCACTTCGCTAGACTCTCTTGAAGTGGTGACTTTGATGCACAGTCGTAACCCACGGCCTGAAACTCCCTCCCCTCGTTAAAACCTGCGTGCCTATCCTTATTGCATGGCTCAGTGGAATACTTGCTTCCAATTGGTCAGGAGTGGCATTTTGCGCCACTAAACTGAATAACTGACCACCGACTCATGCTGTGTTTACACTGCAAGTCTTAATGCAGATCTGATCTTTTGACCATATCTGATTTCTTGTCCCGCCTACATTCACTTTAGAGTGGTATCCAATATCTATGTTTACATTAATCACAGCCCAAAATGATTCTGTTGATCTCTTTACTATGCAACATGGTTGACCTTCGGGTTTTGAATGGCCATGCTATTAAAATTATTTACAATTCATATTAAGCATTAAAGTTAGCATTAGCAGCGATTAGCATTAAGCTTTGTATCAGTAGAAACCCGGCAGTATATTCAAATTATCGTACTTTCCCCCCTCATATCCCCCTGAGACAAGAGAATTATGAATTTCATTTCAAAATCCTCCGATGACGCAAATATCGCCATTTTGCATCATCGGAGGAATTTTTGGCCAGAGGCTAAAGACTACAGCCAGTAGAAGGATTTTCAACCCGCCCACTGGGATCTCACTCACAGAATGTAAATGCGCACGGCCGCGGTGCGGAGCAAAGTGAGTGTTTCAACTTTTCAAATGAATTCATATGAAAGTTAAGCTTCCATAGGCATGATCTGAAAACGCACCAGACTGAACACGCGCTGTGAATGACCTCAGCTCTTCACTCGTGATGAATGTAATCTGACTCCTGCTGAGTTTGTTCCGTGACACTCGCTCGGCTCACTCACATTATATTGAACAGACACGTTCAGTTTTTAATTGTAGTCTATTCTCTATTCTCTGTCTATTCTCTAACTGAACAAAAACTTTTATTACTATGAAAATGAAAATGACGGTGGGGGCGGTGTCATGGTGGGCAAGTGATAACCAGTAGCAGTGGCTTTGGGAGTGGCCTCGTTGGACAGCGAAGCAAGTGCATTCTGTTGTCTTTCATCCACATGAGACAAAAATACATTTTCTGTCTTTTCTCAGTTTAGAAGGCACCAAATTCAAAAATTATTTCACATTTCTACTACATAAATGACTCAGTTTAAATACACATTCATCTTCCCAGTGGTGAAGTACCCCTTTAATATGTATACAATTCACGGGCAGATGTTGAAAACACATTTATATATTCCTGAATGTTTCTGTGTGCGCGCAATTGTTTATACATTTTCAACCTCACTAGTGCGAGTGCATACAGGAACATTTGCTTCATAATACGACATTAAAAAGCTATCTTTGCGGGCAAACATGTCGCACTCGCCTTGTGGTAGCTTGGAATTTCAAGGGGAATCAGATATACATGTTTAGACGTAGGTCAGATGTTGAATATGTATCCGATTAAAAAACACATTTGGAAGTGGGTCAGAAAAGATAAATTTTTGTGCCAGTGTAAACGCAGCCTCAGGGAACTGATTTCTGTTCTTTTTCTTCTCTCTTACGCTGCGTTTACACTGGCACAAAAAAAATTAGATTTTTTACTTATCTCTGACACAGATCGGAATTTGTACATAACCTTTGATTAAATAAAATAAATGTAAAAAAATTATAATAAATAGTTGCATTATATATATTGTATTGTATGTAAGTTTACCCCTGGTTTCACAGACAAGGTTTAAGCTAGTCCCAGTCTAAAATGCATGTTTGATTAACTGAAAGCAACTTGCACTGACATATCTTAAAACATGTCAGTGCCATTGGTTTGTCTCAAGATGCACACCAGTAATGTTTTTTATTTCTTTTTTAAGGCACGTTTATAAAAGCTATACTTAAATGTCCTAATGCTGAACTAAGGCCTAAGCCTGGCTTAGTCTAAGCCCTGCCTGTGAAAATTAATTATTTTAATCAAATGATGTGTTTTAAGATTATTGGGGAATCACAATATTAGCTCAGCAACAAGTCTGTTTGTGTGGTTGCTGCATATGTAGAATGTTTCATGACAATTATGATGCTGTCTATTTAGGTAGCTCCCCATGTAGGCAGTAGACAGCTCACGGTTTTGGAGCAGAGCTATTATGTAGTATGTTTGTACATTGTCCCTTACACAGCAGACCCACCTCCACTCCATTATACGTCATCTTCAAACAAGAAAATATGTAAAGAGAGGGTGTATTTTATTTCAGTGAATCCCACAAGGATACAAATTTCTGCTTAGCGTCTTATAGCAGCTTTACACCTTTGTGTACATTAGGGTGCAGTAAAACGGCAGTTTAATGGGAGGTCTCGCTTCTGTGAAAGAGCTCTGCTGTCATTGATGGTTAAAGACCGGTTTCAGGACAAGCAGGAACAACTATGACATACTTTGAAAGGGCGGGAGTGTCAAGGAAAGTGATGGTCTTGTTCTCAACTGTCAAAGAGGAATTTATGCTAAATAATCTGACAACTGTTGAGCTGTATATCCTCCTAATATCCTCTGAGAGTATTTAAGAGTCTAGCTGTACCCAGTTTCTTGACCTATTTTTCATGCATGTTTTTCTGAACAGACATGGCTTGCTGGAATTTAGACATGTAACTGACTTGCCAGTGGAAACTTGTAGCTCAGGATTTTCAGGATATGGACGCTGATCTTAAATGTCATACCTTTTCCCGTAAGAAAGCACTAAGCTTTATCATGTCACATCAATTCAAGTGCCATTTACTCTAGCTGACATTTGACACTCAAAAATGAATGAACAATATATACAAATACATACTTGAAGATAATTTGTCTAGCCTAAAGCGAAACAACCAACCTCACGTATTTGTTAGGCTCAAGGTCACAATACAAATTCTCATTGGAATTTCACAGTGGGAAAAATTATTTAATAGTTCAAATGAGCTAATACAACTTGAAACTCTTAATCTTAATTTCATTCCATTTAAACTTGTAAAATGGAAGTGTACATAATTCATTTACATTATATATGAATAATGTTTGGCATAACCAGATATGCTGATATTTAGATAACAGGACAGGAGTCTGGATTTAGGTTCACAAAAGCACAAACACAATTTAATAGGTTAATTGATTACAATATACACACGATACAGTGTTGGGGAAACTTAGTGCTGCCATTCTGGATTGCAGAAGAATAGGATGCAGGAGAAGAAAGTTTAACACTTACTTCACCAATAAAAACAAAAATAAAATTTTTGCTTGTAGTTTAACTGATTTAACTGGTTTAACTGTTTCATATTGGTCGATATTGATAATTATTGATATTTTTATGACCCATTTAAAATAAAGACCAGGAGAAAAATATATTACATTTAAAACATTTTTTTTATTAACCTTCCTCTGAATATAATCCCCTCAGTTATAAAGGCAGAAATGTCAACACAACCATGAAAAACACTCAAATAATGTAAAAAAAAAAAAAATGTAAACATAAATCTAAAATCACAATGAACTCTTAACAATTATCTCTTAACATTAAGGTGCAGTGCCCTGTTATTTCTTTGTACCGTTTAGATGCTTTGTCCGTGAACGCGTCGAGTATAAACAAGATTCAAGATTCAAGAGTTTTATTTGTCACATACACAGTTATATACAGAATATACAATCGGCAGTGAAATGTAAACAGGTCCGCTCCATGGACAGTGCAAATTCACAGTTAAAGCACAAGGAGGAAATTATAATAGAAATAGGATAAAAAGTACTATATATATTACAGAGTATTACAAAAAGTACAGTGCAATGTCAGTGCTTATCCTGAAGTGAAGTCACGTGATGTTAAGTGACTGAGTTCAGGAGTCTGATGGCCTGGGGGAAGAAGCTCCTCCTGAGTCTCTCAGTTTTGGCCATCAGGCTACGGAAGCGCTTACCAGATGGCAGCAGCGTGAAATGAGGGTTTGCAGGGTGATTAGAGTCCTTGATGATCTTAGTAGCTCTACCTTTGCAGCGTTTGGTGTAGACGTCCTGCAGAGACGGGAGAGCTGACCCTGAGATACACTCGGATAAGCGCACGACTCTTTGCAGGGCTTTGCAGTCATGACTGGTGCTGTTCCCATACCACGCTGTGATGCACGCTGTGAGTTAATACACTTTCTATCGCCCCTAAAGAGAAAGTTTTCAGGATAGCTGGTGAAACCCTGAATTTCCTCAGCTGGCGCAGGTGGTACAGTCTTTGCCTGGCTTTTTTCACCTGTGTCTGAGTGTGAGCAGTCCAGGTCAGGTCCTCGGAGATGTTTACACCCAGGTACTTGAAGCTGCTCACTCTCTCTACTGGTGACCCGCTGATCATGAGGGGGGAGTATGTCCGTTGCTGTCTCTTCCTGAAGTCCACAATCATTTCTTTGGTCTTGCCAACATTCAGAGAGAGACAGTTGTCCTGGCACCATGATGTTAGATGCTCCACCTCGTCCAAGTATGCCTTCTCATTGTTGTTGGAAATGAGGCCCAGGACAACAGTATCATCAGCAAATTTGATGATAGAAGTGGAGCTGTGTGTGGACAAACAGTCATGTGTGTAGAGCGAGTAGAGCAGGGGACTCAGGACATAGCCCTGTGGAGCTCCCACACTCAGGGAGATGGAGGTGGAGGTGGACTGGCCTATTCTCACCACCTGAGGCCTGCCAGTGAGGAAGTCCTCAATCCAGTGACAGAGAGAAGGATTCAGGCCGAGATCCAGGAGTTTGGAGGTTAACTTGATGGGAACTATGGTGTTAAAGGCTGAGCTATAGTCAATAAATAGCAGCCTTACGTAGCTCCCACTACGTAACACCTCCTCAAATGGATGAGGCGCGTGCAGTCAGCGGTGGATTGCACTGCGGAACCAAACGAAAGTATAAACAAGGCTTAAGGTGGTTAAACGAGTTTGTGGTATTACCAGTCTTGGTGGGGAGGACGGTCTTGCATAATTTGCACACGACATTGGTCTGACTATGGTCAGACTTACAAAATCCAATAAAACTGCCATACTGGTGAGCTGACTTGTTTTCCTTTTTCCTGCCATACTCACTCGCTGCGGCACTCACTTTCGGGTTGATCCCCAAACTTGAAACTGTTACATGATGGCTGTTAGCGTGTCACTCCCTACGTTGCTAGGTTACCAGAGAGTCAGTGCCTTTTTTAATGCAGCCAAACTTGATTCGCAACATCTGGTTTCTTCTGTTGAAGAAAAAAAATTATAATTATCAAATGTTTTATTGATTACGTGTCTATCGCGATAC
This sequence comes from Paracanthobrama guichenoti, assembly GCA_018749465.1. Classification (NCBI taxonomy): domain Eukaryota; kingdom Metazoa; phylum Chordata; class Actinopteri; order Cypriniformes; family Gobionidae; genus Paracanthobrama; species Paracanthobrama guichenoti. Next base: position 28,238,815 of record CM031962.1, on the reverse strand, counting down.
ATATCGTTATCGTTTTTATCGCCCAGCCCTAATGTTCACACAGTGCACACAACATTGCACTGCATTTACTCTCGATTTTCTCAACATGGGGACAGGAGAGCTGTCAGTCCATACATGGGAAAACAAAGTAACTTGCGTTACTTATTTGAAAAAGTAATAGATATTTTTTCGTAAATTTAAAAGTAATGTGTTACTTTACTAGTTACTTGAAAAAGTAATCTGATTACATAACTGGAGTTACTTGTAATGCATTACTCCCAACATTGCACATACACATATACATACATACATACATACAATACACTATATTACCAAAAGTACTGGGACACCCCTCCAAATCATTGAATGCAGGTGTTTCAATCACCACAGGTGCATAAAATCAAGCACCTAGGCATGCAGACTGCTTCTACAAACATTTGTGAAAGAATGGGTCGCTCTCAGGAGCTCAGTGAATTCAAGCGTGGCACTGTAATAGGTTGCCACCTGTCCATTCGTGAAATGTCCTCACTACTAAATATTCCACGGTCAACTGTTAGTGGTATTGTAACAAAGTGGAAGCAATTGGGAACAACAGCAACTCAGCCACAAAGTGGTAGGCCATGTAAAAATCACAGAGCAAGTTCAGCTCATGCTGAGGCGCACAGTGCACACAGGCCCCTTAGTTCCAGTGAAAGGAACTCTTAATGCTTCAGCATACCAACATTTTGACATTTTGGACAATTTCATGCTCCCAACTTTGTGGGAACAGTTTGGGGATGGCCCCTTCCTGATCCATAAAGACATGGATGAGTGAGTTTGGTGTGGAGGAACAGAGTCCTGACCTCAACCCGATAGAACACATTTGGGATGAATTAGAGTTGTGAGCCAGGCCTTCTCGTCCAACATCAGTGCACCTCACAAATGCACTGACCTCACAAATGCACTTCTAGAAAAATTGTAAAAAATTCCCATAAATACACTTTGTGGAAAGCCTTACCAGAAGAGTTGAAGCTGTTATAGTTGCAAAGTGTGGCAGGCGTCCCAAAACTTTTGGCAATATAGTGTATATATATAGTGTATATATATATATATATATATATATATATATATATATATATATATATATATATATATATATATATATATATAAAAATATATTAAAAAATAAAAATAAAAGCATTTATGCATGCATTGTACGTATGCATGTATATTGTAATGTTTCTCAAAACGACATTATAAATGCTTTCATATATTTCTTTCCATGTATATTTCTTTATTTCTATATATACATAATTCAATAATAATTTGCCTTGTTTAGGTCTTTCCCACGCAGAAAACGTGTCAAATTTTGTGGTAAGACTAGCTAAATTGACCACGGATGCATTTAGGTGCTTGAGGGGCTAATGGTGGCCGCCTAGCCTCCAGAAAATAACACCCAGTCTTTGGCCATGTTGCTGAGTATTGCTTGCAGATGTGGAAAATACTGTCTCAGAGCCCTTTGCGCTTTCCTGTCTCGTAGAGAGGTTCCTCTCGAGGGGTTAAAAGCCACTTCCTCCCTCAGTGCTCAGTGGAAACTTTAACAACACCCGTGAGGTCAAGGAGACGCTGTAAAGAGCGGCATCCCTTTCCTTGTGCTCGATATAGCTCACCCTGGCCTTATCAGAACAATGGCACGACCCAGCGCCACAGAGTGCTCCCCTCGCGATACGGCGCTGACGCTTCCGCTGCCCAAATTAACAAAACCCTGAGCTATTGATAGTGGCTTTATACAATAGCAAAGGGAGAAGAGTTTGAGATGGGAGGGGGGCCTGAATGAGTAATGGAGAGCTGTGGTCGCATTTACATCCTCAACAGGACAGTTTATTTTTCTGGTATTCCAAAGGCAAGACTGCAAAACTCTTACGTTTTGTTATTAGGCCCACTGTGAGATTACACAGTATTATGTCTTCTTTGTTCCGAGGCTTTGCTTTGATTGTTATTGCGGGTTGATGTTTACAGAGTAACAATTTGTGGTCTTCAGCAAAATAAGCACGACTTGATAGTCTTCTGGTGCTGCAGTGCATGCAAACATCTATTTGAACTCATAGGCGTTTGGTGTTTGCCATGGTGCATTGCCGTCGGAAACTTTTGTGGTTTTGAGATGATGTTGCACTTATCATCAGAGGGGAGGTCGCTCACCTTTAGTTCTCCTTTTGACCCTGTTGTGCATGCCATCAAAAACTATTAAAGATGTCAGTTCTCATTGCACAAACTTAAAAGAGTTGAGCTTACTTAAAACTCGTTTTATTTTACATACTTATGAATGTAATATCAAATTGAGTTGAATTTAAATGCACTTCAAAAACTGTTCAATTCACTGCAAATTGATATAAATCACAAAGTGTTTGTTTAATTGCAGCAAATATTTTCCAATGGAAAAAATATATATTGTAATGAGTAATGCTCTAAAGAATGTGCGAGTGTAAGTACACCTGAATTTTAACCTCATTTTTTTTCTCATAGTGCTATAAATTTCACATCTGTTCATTACATCTGGAGTTGATTTTAACATTCTTACTGGAACAAAAACAACCGTTCACCCAAAAGGATAACTATGCCATCATTTACTCACCCTCATGACTTTTGTTCTTCTCAGGAATAAAAAGGAGATTTGAAAATATCACAAAAGTGAAGTATATTTCAAATCTTCTGAAGCCGTATGATAGTATGATAGCTTTGTGTGAAATTTAAGTAGTTATTCACTGCAAATCTTGACATCTAGTTCTCCGCAGTCATGAGAATTCATGTGAGAAGCAGCAATGTCCAATTTATGAACGAGTCATTCATTTGAATCTGATTATTTCAGTGAATCAGGTCATATAGTTCACAAAACTGGTCTGAAATATTCTTTCAGCTATCAGACTGATCCAGTTTCTGAGTTTAATTGATTCAAGGGAAAGATTAATAACTTATTCACTACTATCACATGACTCAGAAAGTATTTTAATATAACACACATCATATGGACCACATTTATGCTTGCCATATTTTTGCATCCTTTTTGATGTTCAAAGGTTTCAGTCGTCATTCATTGTAATCGCATGAAAAGGGTTACAAAAGGATCAGCAAATGACAGAATTGTAATTCTTTTGGGGTGAACTAACCCTTTAAGTATTTCTCCAACCACAAACCAAGCCATGCAAATGTGTTTCTGCATGCAAATATCAGACCCTGTCTAATCTGAATGCAAGCTACCCTGTCTAGAGAGGCTTGTTTACCGGATTCGTAGATTCATATTTTGCATCCAAATTTAGCACAATTCATGATTTGGAAACAAATTTACCTCCTAGCGGTAACATTTAGCTCCTAAAATACATTGTGATTGATCTAATCCCTTATGTATGATGAAATCCTAAGTCTCCCAAGTTAGAATAGCTTCCAAAACTGTTTAATGATGTTTTATTAACAAAGTTTGGGAGGAGCACGTTCAGATAATTGACACGAGTGGAGAGCACTCAGCCAATCAACAATAAGAGGTATAATATATATATATATATATTCAGCAGTTTGTTGAGAGTTTATCAGCATCCCTCCACCACCCCTTCTCCATACACGGGGGGAGTACTCTGGGTTGAACTCGTGAATAGCATATTATATGAAACTGTAGAAGAGTAAATCTTCTAAGTATATATATATAATTTTTATTTATTTATTTATTTTATTATTTTATTTATTTTTTGTTCCACTGTAGATTGAAAGTTATATACGTTTAAAATGTCAGAGGTGAGTAAATGATGATACTGTTTGGAGGAACTTTAGGGAACTATTCCTTTAAAATTATGAATAGATTTCTGTCGTTTCCTTTGAAAACTCTTATACCTGTAATCACAGACACGCTTTGAAAATCTTTCTCATCTTCGGTCTGCAACAGTCACAAAAATATTTCATTCATCATCATGTTTCGGGAAAAGGAAGTCAGTTTCGCACAAATCACCTTAGTGATGTCAAAACAAGGTGCTGACCTCAACTCAGTCTGAAAACACTGGTGACAGTGTCCTTTAGTTATTTAAAGATTATTTAAACATTCAGATGGCTGACCCTCTTGACTAACACACCACAGCACAGACCCATTATAGACACCTACACATGAAACCGATTTAGTCACATTCAGTAGAAAGATAAAACTCAGTTACTGCATCAAGTTCATTTTACTCAAAACATTAGAACCTTTCTCACATACAGTCTGTACTGGAAAATTACTGGTAATTTACCAGTAACAGATCATGATCATGAAAAAACTGTAAATTGGTTAAGGCAATTTACCAGTAAATTACCAGTAATGTGCTCTGTGTGAACGCGGAATAAAAATTACCGGTATATTCACGTGTGAAATCAGAACGCACTGACGTAGTCTGCTTTGGGCCAATCATAGAGACTTACGAAGATATCGTGATTACTCCACACTGTTTACAGTAAGGTTTTTAATACTTTTTCTATTTAAATATGTCCTAGATGATCATCTTTGACCGTTGCGCCACGTCTCGCAGCTTTTTCAACGTGCCATGTTTGAGACCCTGCCTTCTTTGCCATTCATCAGCGCAACGGCTCTGCAGTTTGATAGGCGAGTGTCATGTTTTTAAGAGCAAACACGTGTTCTGTTTGATTATCCGTTATATATACCTGTCACTGTAGACGTCAAAAATGTAAAATTGAACAGATAGTGAAACTAAAGTGCTTCTCCTCATGTGGGCGGATGAAGACAACGGCACAGCGTTTAAAGATAATTTCTGATGACTGACATCACAGAATTTATCTGTATTTTGCTGTTGATGTGTGAATGGTCTCTTGCCGGTAAAAAGCCAGAACGCCATTGCTTGTGTGAACAGCATATTTGTGTATTTACCGATAAAGTCATTACGGTAATTTACCGGTATTGCTGTGTGAAAGGGGCTATTGACTTAAAATAATTAAACTGCACCCTTTTTTAATAACTAAAACTTTTAAACAATTTTATAGTGCCGATGTGACAAAGGGTTTCAGATATAATATTTGGACCAAAATCATGGGGAGGTGTTATATAAGCTAATCCTCTGCTGTACCAAACTCTTAGAATTACAGGTGAGTTTGAAGAACACAGAACATTTGCATTGCTCATGGCCCTCGCAGGCATGCCATAGTTTTAATGTGGTCTCTGCACATTGAGCTTGGCCTACCAGCATATTTGCATGGGCCAATTGTGCTTTTGAATGCTTTGTATGGAAACAAATGAGAATTTCACATTGCCAGGCACTTTCCTTCACTCAAATTCCAGCTTACGTTGTGATTGCACGCAGCACACTAGTGCATGATTTTATCGATTTTTACCATGTCATCTTTTATCACGCACATCTGGAATTTTATCGTCCCCGTGTTGGTTTTTTTTGCCACGTCAATCATCCTGGTGGTCAAAGCTTTACAGGTAATAGATTCTGGTTTGCTTCAATTTCTCCATAGTTGGGCTGTAAAATCACATTCTGGCCCTTTGAGTGTTCAGTTATTAAATATTTTTTGACTAATTTGTGTATGCTTTCATCTACAAATAAGAGTGCAGTACTTTTAACTCAGTTTAAGACTTGTTAGCATATTTTCCCCAAAAATCACAGCAGATAATGCTTAAACACCCATGCTTAAAACATTTAGGTGTTTTTACAACCAGAAATCTCACAATTGTTCATGGAAGCAAATAAGCTGTGAAAGTAAACAACTGTGTCAGTCTGTATGATCTAGAGCTGTTGTTTTACACAGTGGGCATTTTGACCTGACCGTGGCTTCTCTGATTAAGTTTACAACTCCCATCTCTTCCTGCAAGTTTTCCACTTGTTTTGTTTTCCCACATCCTGAATATTTCCCTCACTATAGAAATTTCTCTCAGATCCACTTTGCCTTTCCACTGAACTTACATTTGTGTAGTCATCGGGAGGTAGGACCCTGTGGTCTTCAGATCTTAATGTCTGGAAAACATGACCTGTCCATCAATCCTTGTGTTTTTAAGTGCTTTCTGCAGTGGCCCAAACCACAGCACACCGACAGCATCTGTTTTACGTCAAATGCTTCAATATTATCCAGAACCTCTGCACACTGTAGCTATTTTTTTGTTTTATTAATAGATCAGAAATCTCTCCTCAGTCACATTCAGTAATCTTAGCTAATCTGCTGAAATAGCTGTTAAGCAATTTTCAAAAATGTTATTAGTTATTAGTAGTTTTTATTTTATTTTATTTGCCCCACTTTTATTTGATTTAATAATAAATAATAATAACTATTATTATTATTATTATTAAATTAATCTCATACACAAAAGAACATTTTCAAAAATAATATTTATGGTGTCCTTTTTAGGTATGTTTTCTGAATGCAAAACTATGTGCCGGAATTAAATGAACCAAAGATTTTCCTGATTCAGAATAAAAAATAATGAGAAATGATAGTAATAATCATATTAAGAATAATGACGGCGGATAGGGGACATGGAGGGAACATACGAAACAGACACGCCACCGGCCCCTCTCTAACAGCATCTTAAGGGTCGGGAGGAACGGTTTTCCTCCATTGGAGCAGAACAAGTCAACCTTCATGTGACAGATAAAACTCTTGCTGTTCTCAGATGATGGTTTATACCTTTTATGGGCCTTTCTAGATGAAATTAAATCAGACCTTTTTGGCATAGACGCTACAGGGAGAAATGCTTACAGAAATAGTTCATGCAAAAATGAAAATTCTGTCTTCATTTACTCACCCTCATGGTTATGCTATGTGCATGCAAGTGAATGTGGATTAAGGTGTCAAGTTCCAAAATGAGAAAAAGCACCATAAAAGTATCATAAAAGTGGTCTCCTGAAGCCATGTGAAGCCAACCGATTAAAATGTATTCACTTTAAATCTTGACATTCACTTTGTAAACAAATCACTCGACATTCATTCAGTCAAATCTTTTCAATGAATCATTTGATTCACTTCACAAAACTGATCTAAATGATTTTATAAAAAAATAATAAAAAAAAACCACAGCAGTACTGTATATTACTAGAGGAACATTTTCAGTAAAAAATGGTTTAAAGTGCCCCTATTATGGTTTTCTGAATATTCCCTTTCATGCAGTGTGTAGTGTCAAATGTGCAAAGTTGTAAAGTCAAAAGTGCACGATAAATAAAGTTGTCTCCCAAAAGAATTGACTCTAAACTGCCTAAACAAGTTGTCAGGAATTCACCTAACTTGCATTATCACTTTCTTACTGAAATACTTCTAAGGAGCTGAGTGCCCACTATTACCTAAAACGGTGTCTATTAATGTATTGTCTGTTGTTCTTACTACTTTGAATAATGATAAAAGATGGAGCAATTTTTGTTTTACAAACTTTAATGTAACATCAGTCATTCACGTTAAAGCTCAGCTAGCGTATGCGCTGCTATTGATACACTTAATACAGATGTGCACCGCAATAAATGAGAAATATACAGATTGGTTTGTTGATGGACGTACACTTGTTAATGCTGATGGTGAGGAATTACAGCAACATCTCATAATGTATCTCAAACTGAGTAGTGTTTTACTGAGAAACGTCCTGCTCAAGTCGTCCTTGCGATGGAGATTTGGGTTGAATAACTAGTTATTCCAATGTTTCATCATCGGACTCACACTCGGATTGATAAGGTAAAATCAGCACCTTCGTTACCATCTTTGACTGAGGAAGCCTCTGGAGCTGATGTTCAGTTGGTAATAGGTGTTTCGTTTCTGACATGTGCTGTATGCGGTAGACAAATCACAACAGACTGGGCCATCTGGCCAATCAGAGCACAGTAGGCTCGTGGAAAAGGAGAGATTTAGAGAGACTGTTCATCTGTCGAGTCGTTTGAGAATAATTGAAAGATGTGGTGTTGGTGTGCAATGTATATTATGAGAAAAAGTGTTTTTTGACATTTGATGCATGTAAACCTGTTGTAGGAGACCTCCAAAACAAAATTAGAAACATTTAAAATAGCATAATAGTGGCAATTTTAGTCACAAAGTTATCATATGGCTTCAGAAGACCTAAAATATAATGCAGAATTCATATGGACTATTTTTAGGATAACTTGGTTTTCAAAGATAAGTGTGTTTTTTGTCATTTTAGAGCTTTACAACCTCTACATTCACTTTCATTATATTGAGAAAAAGGCCAGGATATAAGAATTTCGTGCTTTGTGTCACAAAGGTTTGAAACCACATGTAGCTGAATAAATAATAACAGAATTGTTTTCCTTTAATGATGTCATAGCAACTCATAGCTCACTGTAATGTTATTCTGATTTATAACCCTTGATTTATAATAAGGGGGTTTTCATGGTTGAATCTATTGACAGTTTACCTTTTTTTATGCATGACAAAGCGCCTCTTAGCAGATTTTGAATGCACTCTGTGGCTTGTGTTTGTTGGCCGGACAGGTTCTCTAGATTTGGAAGGGGGCTGATTTGTGGTCATAGCGTGTCCAGCAATGAACTGCTTGTCCTGGGAGAGCTGGCTCAAAATGTGCTGGGGGGAGAGAGGCTTCCCTGGTCACCCGAGGAAACCCCTCATCTATCACTGAGAGCAAAATAAAGAATGTGTTTACCATGCCAACATGGAGAGTTAAAGAGTTCTCACTCAAGGACATGTAGTGAAGTGGAATAACAGTGTAATGGTTCAACAGAGCAGATATTCTCAAAAACAGAGACAGTTTTCTGCAGGGAGTGACTATGTCCAAATAGAGCAAGAACATTTTGAAATGGTTCCAGGTGAAATGGTTCACCTTGGGAAAAAAAAACTAAAAACTTCACAGATTTACTCATCCATTTATGTGCGATATCTGAATGCATGTTTGTATATAAATCCTTCACAAAAAGCAATTTACTATACTGTGTATAAACAATGATATCAGCACTGACCACTGTAGGAGTGCCAGCAAACGTATGTAAACACATGCAAAAGACCTGTTTGTTTATTCTCCTGCATGTTGTGCTAGTCTGGGTTTTGTTGTAGGGAAATGAACCCCACCTGCCAAATCTCATTATATAAGTAATTACTCATATTCCTCCAGGCATGTTTTATTTCAGAATAACATGGACAAAATCAATGTTAAGTGGTCTCTTAATTTTTTATATATATATATATATATATATATATATATTAGGGGTGTAACGGTACACAAATTCATACCGAACCGTTTTGGTTCAGGGCTTTCGGTTCGGTGCACGTTTCGGTTCCGAATGCAATCTTTAACAGTTAACAGTCGGCTTGTTTTAAGTGCGGAACACACTTCAATCCAAGTTCCCACACAAACATATTAAGTATTCAGTGCATTTTATCACGAAATTCAAACGATAAATGTCATTTTGACGCTCTTTAATATGACGTGACAGATCACTGTATAGGCGCATCAGTTCAAGTGGCGGCGCGCGAGTGAACGCGATCATCTATTCCTAAAGAATACATGAATTAATATCTTTTAAGGTATGTTGAGGATACATTAAAACTTACTGAAATGTATCATATGTTGTGTAATCGCTCAGTCTGTGTTTCAACTGCAGAAAGATAATTACACAGCTTGTAAACAATGTCACGTAGCATCACATTTACCTCAGAAGTCATTCAGTGTCCACAGCTGTTAGTTCACTAGAGAAACGAACTCTTTCACTGAATATATGCACTATATTATCCTATATGTTATTATATTCTACTGAACCTGTTAGGGATGTCTGGATTATTTAATGTGTTTAAATAAATCTGTCATGAAAATGACAGCCACTGTGTATAAATGATTATATTTCAACAACGAATTGGAGAAAAAAAGTGTTGATTATTATATCTAAAAATAAATAGCAACTGAATTTAGGCTAATAGTTTGGGCTCTGTTGTTAACCTTCAATATTATAGCAATGTGTAAGTAAGGGCTCCTATATAGTTTACAGCATTATTTCTAAGAAACTTTTAGTTATGATTGAACTAATTTAAGGACCGACACAATTTTTTGTATGTATTCTTTTATGTAATAAAGAAATGTATTCCTGTGATGGCAACGCTATATTTTCAGCAGCCTTCACTTATTCTAATATGCTATGGTTGTTGATGCTATCAATGTTGAAACAGTTGTGTTGCTTATATTTTTGTATAAAAACCATGATACAATTATATATTCCTTCTGTAGTGACAAATTAATTTTTAAAAGTATAAATATTCCATGTACACTCTCAAATAACATTTCATAAAAACTGCAAATATATAATAATTATAAAAGAGCCTGAAAATGTTGTTTAAAATATCCTGTTTTAGTTTTATAACAAAGTCGACATGAAACGGAAGCTGTAAGTATAGGTATATCTGAGTGAAAAAGCTTCTCGAACAAGAAAAAAAAATGTAGGATGGGACTTTGTCCATCGAGAATGATTGGATCATTGTGGTTTGCTATTGCTATGATGTCATGTGAGTGACAGGTTGTCCCGCCCTCGCGCCAGTAAACACGTCATCAGAAAAGAGATGTCATTGCAAGAGGGAGAAGTTATTTTGATTAAAGATTAAGAGAAAAAATCTTAAACACATTAATTAAAAAAAAAAAAAAGATGTGCACAGATAAATAATTTAGAATACATGCTGCAATATTCCATAAAAAAACAACAAAAAAAGAATTGCCAATTTAGATTTTTATGGTGACTTTAAATGTGGACTTATCTTGCTCTCTTTTTGTCTTTGAACAGCATAAATCATGGAAGAAGATCAAGAACATGGTGCACTGGTCACCATTTGTGATGTCCTTCAAGAAGAAGTACCCTTGGATCCAGCTGGCTGGCCATGCAGGTAGGCCTCAAAAATCAAAGCCAGTTGAAGGGATAGTTCACCCAAAAATGAAAATTCTACCTTCATTTTCTTTGATTTTGAAAGAAAAAAAAAACTATCAAAAGAAAAACTTATGCTAACGCTCGCTACATATCCCTTGTGGTAATGCTAAGAATGCAATGCATGCCATTTGTCTCTCTCTGCTCTCAGGCAATTTCAAGGCTGGAGCTAACGGTCGCATCCTGAAGAAACACTGCGAGTGTGAGCAGCAATGTCTCGATAGGCTAATGAGAGATGTGCTAAAGCCCTATGTTCCCGCCTACCATGGAGATGTAGAGAAGGATGGAGAGAGGTACAATCAGATGGAGGACTTGCTGGCAGACTTTGACCTACCCTGTGTCATGGATTGCAAGATGGGCGTCAGGTCAGTTTCTGAGATTTGACCACTATGCTGCTACACTGCCTCACCTGAACTTTTACTTTACAAAAATCTATCTACAACCCTAAAAAAGACCCAGAACACCACAGTAACCACCTAGAGACCACCTAAATCTGACCCAGAATAACCTAGAAACAATATAGCACTCTACAAACCCCCCAGCAAGCAATAGTCATCAATCCACCGTCTCGGTTAACTATAGACCCAATATAGTCAGTTTATGAGTAACCCACTTCTAGCCAAAATAACCTTGAATTTGGTTACATGTAATTCTTGCCAAAGTAACTTGCGAGATGTATGATATTCTATCATGTAAGCAAAGTCAACAGTGATTACAAGGTGTTTGGTTTCATTTGACGTGTTCATGCTCTAGATGACTAGTCTATTCTTGGGCTATGGTTAGACGTCTATTAAATTTTCACTCAAAGCCCAAATTTTGCCTTGTTTTAGCCTAGGCTGTGTTTGGACGGCTATTAGACGTCTTTTAAATGCAAAATTGCTTGCTGGGCCAGAACACCACTGCAAACATTTAACATCCAAGAAACAACTCACAACATCTTTAGCACCTCCCAGAATACCTCATCAACCTCCTAGCAATGACCTAGAACACCTTGCCAACTGCCCAGCAACGCCTTAGCAACCAGGCACTGCTCTTTGACTGTATAACCTTGAAACTTTATTGTTTCAAAATGTAAATTTTAACTTAACTAAAAAAAGTAAGTTTAGATACAGTATATTGTATTATAACTAAAACTATTATAAATAATTTTTGTTAATTGAAATAAAGCTGAAAAAGGGTAATGAATTAGATAAAAAAAAAAAAAAAAATTCTGTTTTAAAGAGTTCAAATCAAAAACAGTTGTGTATAATATAAAAGAAATAGAGAGAGAAATTAATCTATAATAATTCACTAATAAAAATAAAGTACGCCCTCCCTGCAAAAACTGAATCTTCATCTTTGCTTATCTTCCACTTATGCAACAGCATGTCCGCTGCTGAAAATCTTGCATGTTATTTTAAAATGAATAGTTCCATTGACCCATTATTTGTACAGATGTTATACATTCCAAGCATCAGAGAACTTGAACAAGGATCTCACTCCCTAGAGATTAAGCAGCGGAGAAGCTCTGTGTCATCTAATCCAGTGAAAGATAGCTGTGCTTGTTTGCGGCTGGTGCAGGGAGACCTTGATACACATCGGCCATTGCTCATCACTTTTTTTCTTACTCTCACATCTCGACTTTCTCATCTCTGTTGTTCCCGGGACTGCTCTGTTTGCTGTTGCAAGCCTGACCGAATCACGGCAGCGGCCATGGACAAATACAGAGATAACCAGATGGTCAGGATATTAACAGAACCCTTGCTGGCCTGTCCAAACAAAACAATGCAATGCTTTCAGATTCACGCACATTCAGTGCACTTCTCAGTTTCTACGGAAGTGTTTTCCAAGAAAAGTCAAGCAGGAGAATAAAGTCAGAGTAAATATTTAGTTATCATGCCTTTAGCTAATAAGATGAAGTACACTTTAGTATGCATTACAAATTTCAACAGAATAGAATTGATGATGCAACACAAGCAACAAGTTAAATGACAGAAACTGAGCCAGTGGGTCATTTTTTTCTCCCCTCTTGCAGGACGTATCTGGAAGAGGAGTTGACGAAAGCCAGGAAGAAGCCTAGCTTGAGAGCTGACATGTACCAGAAGATGATCGAGGTGGATCCCAATGCTCCCACAGAAAAGGAAAATGAACAGAAAGCGGTCACTAAGCCGCGCTACATGCAGTGGAGGGAAACTATCAGTTCCACCGCCACGTTAGGCTTCCGTATCGAGGGCATCAAGGTGAGACGTTCGGTCACGAAAGCTTTGAATGAACGATGACATGTTTTTATCATCACACACTCAACTGAAAGGATGAAATTAAGTTGTTTTCTCAGTGGGTACTAGGCAAACGACATCATCTATGGGTCATGTCGGAGGTATTGATTTCCAGATAACCAGTAGCTGCATTTACATGGAACCTAATAATCTGATTGTAATCAAATTTGTAGCACAGTCGGAAGTCACATCGGGATTAATTGGGCAAATCCGATTAAAATTTAATTCGGATTGTATGTGATGGTTTAAATAATTTATACTCTGATCGAGAGAACATGTAATGATCGGATTGAAACCCGAAACTAGAAAGTAATGAACATGTATAGTGACGTAGAGATGGCGTAATGACGTGTGGAACGACCTGTTGTTTTTGTTGTTGAATGAAATGTCATAAATGACTGTGGTGTCATTTTAAAATTCTCCTTCTACTCATCGTCTGTGAAGTGGAGCAGGACAACGACAACGTGAGAAGTGGCATTTTTACTGCTTGATAAATATAAGCAGCACGGCACAATGGTTCATGTGCTCGTCGTATCCTAATTAGGTTAAATATTAAGTCTGCTCTTTAAAACAAAGAAAAGCAATGTAGGAGAATGGTTAGGGCAAATGGGCAAAAGGTGGGAAACTGTATATTTGTGCAGTGTGTGCATGTCAAAAAATAAATTCTGATTTGAAGCTTGTGACGCACACATCAACCCGATCACTTTATTTAGTCTTCATGTAAACATTACTTTCAGATTCATCTATTGGAATTTATAAATTCCGATTTAAACAAAAGGTGTCTATGTAAACGTAACTAGTGTTTACTACTTGTGTCAAATATTGCCTTATTAGTATTTGGGTTAAAAGAATATTCCAGTTTCAAAACAAGTTGAGTGTAATTGATAGCACTTGTGGTAAAATACTGATTAAAAATAATTGACTTCTCTTTCTTAAAGTGCCTCTATTATGCTATTTTAAAGGTTCCTAATTTTGTTTTGGAGGTCTCCTACAACAGGTTTGCGTGCATCAAAGGTCAAATTACATATCATAACCACATTTTTCAATGATTCTAAAACGAGTTGTCTGATGATTCGGTCTCTCTAAATCCCTCCTTTCTACAAGCCTGCTCTGCTCTGATTGGTCAGACAGCGCCAAACTAAACGTCCCTTTACCATGACTGAACTTCAACTCCGGAGGCTTCCTAAAGCTCAGCGATTGTAATGTAAAGACAGTAAAGATGGTGTCAATTTTACCATATCAATCCGAGTGTGAGTCCGATGATGAAACATTGGAATAACTAGTTATTCAACCCAAATCTCCATCGCAAGGACGACTTGAGCAGGACATTTCTCAATGATATGCTACTCAGTTTGACATCCATCATGAGATGTTGCTGTAATTCCTCACCATCAGCATTAACAAGTGTACATCCATACACATCCAAATATGTATATTTCTCATTTATTGCAGTGCACATGTGCACATCTGTATTAAGTGTATCAATAGCAGCGCATACGCTAGCCGAGCTTTAACATGAATGACTTAAACGTGAATTACATTAAAGTTTGTAAAACAAATCTTGCTCCATCTTTTATCATTACTTAAAGTACTAGGAACAGACAATCTGTATTAATAGACACAGTTTTAGGTAATAGTGGGACACAGCTGACTAGCAGAAGTATTTCAGTAAGACAGTAATAACGTGAGTTAGCTGGTTAGCCAGAGACCTACACAATATAAAACACAAAACTACACATGGTATAAAATATATGCATAAATAATTAATCATACTTACAGGCTGTGATTCTGAGGAGCAAGTTGGTCCATGTAAAGTGGGTACTGTCCCATCTTTAATGGATATGCTTTTTGTAAATCCCATGTTGACCCATTATGCAAGTGTGTTACCCAGTGACTTGTAGCCGCAACTAAGTGGGATTCGAATATCTGACGACTGGTTTAGGCGGTTCAGAGGCGATTCTTTCTTTTGAGAGACAATAACTTTATTTATTGTGCACTTCAGCTTCACAACTTTGCAGATCATTTAAATTCACAGACAGCTACATTACACATTGCATGAAAATGAATATTCAAAAAAGCATAATAGGGGCACTTAAAAAAAAAAAAAGAAGCAAAAATCTGGGTTACAGTGAGGCAGTTACAATGGGAGTAAATGATAAAACGTTAAAATACTCACTGTTTTAAAAGTACAGCCATGAGACATAATAGGCATGTTAACATGATATTTACTTATTTACCATGACAACAATACATCATAAAATGACTGTAAAATTTATGATTTAAACAACTTTACAGCTCAAATAATACAAAAGCTTTCACACAAGAATTACTGTAATATAGTAATTATAAGCTTTCCATTTCTGTTTTTTAAATCCTTCGAAAATTGGCCCCATTCATTTGCATGGTAAGTGCCTCACTGTAACCTTGATATTTGCATTTTTTAATAAAAATAGGGACAAGATGAAATTTTGCCACAACAAAGCTGTCAATTGAGCTTAACTTTAATCATGAGTTAATAAAATGGATTCTTGGAAGCGCATTGCTGTTTTATCTGGGAAATCACGTGGCCTTGAACCCACGTGTTTTAATTATCTCGAACTTCATACTCAGTGAGGGGGCAGGATTGGCCTTTTTCAAGAGGTTGATTGTGACTGAATGTTTCTGTCACACACACAGCCTGTTTGTGGCACGTTCTTTGAGCTCAACATCAGTCAGTGACAGGCTGCAGCTCTCACAACATGATTTCAGTTCTGTAATTCCGGCCTACAGCACATGGTCCTAATAATGTAAATACACCCTCACGGAAAATGTCAAAAAGACTTAATACGAGTTTGAAAACCGTCAGCTAATTAAGCCGAACCAGGCGGCCGTGATTCCATTAAGACAAGCCAGAGGAGATTAGAAAGCTTATGTTTGGTCTCTGTCATGATTTTCCAAAACAAATCTTCGTTAATGAGCGCTCTGCAGATGTCCTGCATGAATGGGGAAGGATAGGTTCTCCTTTGGCACTTTCCATTAGTACAAAGGGCAGGTTCTCCCCCTACAAACCGCCCAAGAACACCTTAGCAATTGCACTGTAATACCCCAGCAACTGCCCAAAATACCCTAGCAACACACTTAAAATCACTCAGAGGACCGTAGGAACTGGATAGCAATGCAGTAGCAAGCCATTTAGAGCAATCTAGCATTGTGACGGTGAGTTTTGCATAGGCGCAAACATTTTCTTTTGAAAATGTAAAAATCGATTATTAGGAACTTACTCTGTTGTGTTTCCATATATGGTCATAATATGTTTTCTTCATATATAGACCACAATTGTACATGACGAAAACATGACTTATGAAAGCGTGAAAAAGCTAAATATTGTTTTGCAACAAAAAAAGGTTTGTCAATTTTGGCACAAATGTATCAACATGGTGAAACATGTCCTCATGTAGAAACAGCATTGGGTTTGTGTTTTATTGATTTTTTTGTTTGTTTTTAACCGGCACAATGAATTTATCTTCCCTTTCCCTTCGACAGAATGAGGACGGAACAGTAAACAGGGACTTTAAAAAGACTAAGACGCGAGAACAAGTGACTGAGGCCTTCCAGGACTTCGTCAAAGGAAACAAGAACATCCTGGTAAGTCTGTGCTCATGTTTATGTGCTTTAGGGCCTTCTGCCAATTTTAAAGTCTCCTGTGGCACACAGAGGGGAAGCGAGTGACAGTTGGAGCTAAACTCTCCCATTTAACCCCCAGGGTGGTTTGTGAACTTAAGGGTTTCCTTTGTGTGGTGCAGCTCCTTCTGAGTTATAGATGTTTGAAACCAGCGAAAGCTCACCTGCTGTCAGGGAAAACCACTCTTTAAGATACTCACAAACTGTATTATATTACAGAGAAATACACGTGCAAATACACAGCGCTTTGTATAATGCAATTGTTGACACACAACTGTGTATTCTGTATATCTTACTGGTTTAAATATTAATAGGACAAATAAGTTATACTGCATGGCAGGATTCCCATGTTGTAACAGGGGTGTTTCCTTAAAGTTAAGCCTTATAAACAAACAGTTCCAAAGAACTTGGCTTCTTGTGGAGCCTTTACTGAACGTCCACAGCGTGTCCTGAAAGTTGATGTGCATATTGAGTCACTTACATGCTCTGTGATTCATCTGATAAATGCCCTTAAGATTTGTCAGATAAATTTGCTCTTATTTCCACACTGAATGTATAATTAACAACCCCGATTTAAATGCTGAATTAATGTAATTATTTGATATTAAATAGAACAGGGTGTGGTACTGTATGAAGGGAACAAAATTCACCCTTTAAAATGTATTTGTTTTTCTCAATTGATTGCATTATTTAAAACTAAATCTTTTGTAACAATATACAATACTGTGCAAAAGTTTGAGGTCAGTCATTTTTTTATGAGAATTCAGCTTTGCATCACAGAAATAAATCATATTTTAAAGTATGTTAAAACAGAAAACCATTATTTTAAATTGTAATGTTTTTTTCTGTACTTTTTATGAAATAAATGCAGGCTAGATGAGCATAAGAGACTTCTTTCAAAAACATTAAAAATAGTAATGTTTCCAAACTAGGTTCATTTATTTATTAATTAACATTAGTTCATGCACAAGGTATAAACTAAATGAACAACAACATTTTATTGCAATTTATTCATCTATGTTCATGTTCATTTATAAATAAAATATTGCTCTTTGTGAATGTTGCACACATTAAATAATGTTAATTTAAACAATTTTAAATATTAAAAATGTATTAGAATGTATAGAAATGAACATTAACCAATATGAATAAAGGCTGGAAAAGTATTTTCATTATAGCAATTAATTCATGTTAACATATAGAACATTACTGTAAAGAGTTGCGATATTTAAATAACTTAAAAAAAAAAAGACTTAAACATATCTAGATATCTCAATTAATCACATTTTTTTAACAAAATAAACTGTACATAACTTTAAAGTGATGAAATTTATATGCAGATTTAAAGATAAAAGGTGTATTTTCTCATTACATTATAGCTTTTTTATATATATGCATACGATATGATAGTGAGTAAGTATTTGTGACACTACATTTGTGGGTATTTTAATAGATTTATAGTTACTTACATTTTGTCTTTTTTTCCCCAAAGCATTCCTATCTGAACCGACTGAAAGAGATCAGGGACACTTTGGAAACTTCACCGTTTTTCAAAACGCACGAGGTAAACAGTCACTCTTTTGTTGATCATCTTAAGACACATTAGCTACACTTACAACCATGGAGGAATTAATAAATGCAACCTTTTACGCACCCATGTGATAGGGGCATGTGAAAATATTAAAAACATTTATAATACACAATAGCATCTATGCAAAGACCGGCTCTAAAGTAATTATCTGATTACACTGGATGCTTGAAGCCAGAAGAGCAGCTTGGTTGTATGCAAAGCATTACACAACCTCTTTTAATCGACTTTAAAGACAAATAGACACTTCATGCAGCTCCAGTGTCAGAACCTTGTTTTAATAAAAGGAGGTAGAACAGGCTATGCAAACACTGAGCATTGTTTGTTCACATTAATAGATGACAAAACACATTTTGTACATTGGTTTAATAAGCGAGCGTATGTTTGCTGCACAAATATAATGGAAATAGGATATTTGTGTCTGTTGTGTCATGTTTACCAGTGTATTTGTGATGAAACATTTAAAGATATGGCACGCAAGGAACAGACTCTGACATTTATCGCATTCCTGTGTCGTGCATGTGTAACTCTTCCCCTCTCTCGTGCTCAGGTGATTGGCAGTTCTCTATTATTCGTCCATGACAAACGGGAGCAGGCAAAAGTGTGGATGATAGACTTTGGGAAGACCACACCTTTGCCAGAGGGGCAGGAGCTGAGCCACAGGGCCACCTGGATGGAGGGTAACAGGGAAGACGGCTACCTCTACGGCCTAGACCACCTCATAGACATTATTACCCATATGCTAGCTTCTAAACCCCACTAGAGTAAGAAGATTCGATCTTCTTTCCCTGCCCTCGGGCGGGCCACCCGCACTACAGCTCAAGACCTCACCGGGTTCCCCCTTTAAAAACTATTCTAACCGAATGCCCTGTCTCACCAAAAAAGAAAACTGTAAACCAGAATACCAGCCGCAATGGCCTTTAAACGAGTGTGTATGTTTGTAAACTTGTAGATGCTGTACATATAGTGTAAATGCCAGTGTTTTAGTTCTGAATATGTGTGAATAGGATCTTTGCAGTTAGCGCTTTAACAAACAGGTGAATCTTAAAGCCACACTCCCTTTATGTGCATTCTTTTCAAAATGCTTGTGTTACGGAAAAATGTAAAGCACTTACAGCTGTGTTTTACTCATGATCGTCTTAATATTGTGTTTTTTGATGCTGCAGAAAAATTAAGAAATGTTTTTTTTTTTTTATTCTCACCTAGGCACCATTTTATATTTAAACAAATTATAAATATTATATATATATATATATATATATATGTGTGTGTGTGTGTGTGTGTGTGTGTGTGTGTGTGTGTGTGTGTGTGTGTGTGTGTGTGTGTGTGTGTGTGTGTGTTAAAGCCTAACAATCAGATCAATGTTTTTTAGATATATTTATATTTGTAGGATTCTTACAATATTCATTTGTTTTATTTTTTTTTTTTTTTACCCTAATATAAGTAGTGTTAAATATGTAATTTATACTAAGTGCCTATAGTAGAACAAATTAATTTATCCCATTTGGTGGATGGTCTTACGCTGTGCTTTTATACTTAAATTCTTCATATTGACATTCCTTAAATTCAGTCGCCCTTTTTGTGCCTGAATAGGGCTGGGTATCGATACAGACTTTCCAATTCGATTACGATTCTTAATTACAATTCACAAGCTCTAAATTAAGTCCAGACTTCAATCCGATTCTGATGTATTTGGGTAGGCCTATGCAAACTAGAACTCGTCTTTTAATCTATTCTTAAAAAGGCTCATAAGAATAATTTGTTTCACGAATCAGGCTGTACTGGTGTTCGCGATATGTGTCCCTGGACTACAAAACCAGTCATAAGGTTACATTTTTTGAAATTAGGATAGGACAATGTTTGGCCGAGATACACCTATTTGAAAATCTGGAATCCGAGGGTGCAAAAAATATCCTCTGCGCAGGAAACATTTTTTAAGATTCTGCTCCGCTCCCGCAAAAAAAAAAAAGATCTCACAAATTTTACATTTGTCCCCCAGGTAGAGATTAGTCCCATTCCAATAAGATTCTGTCCCTCTCCGGAGTCATAGGCTATTTTTCCCCAACAATTCTCACACACACACAACACTTCAGGCCTCACCTTCTTGCATTTGTTGCAGAAGGCAAAAGGAAGGTACCTAGCTTTCATAAACTACCAAAAAAAGGTAGTTTTTTTTTTTTGCACATAGACAAAAAGCATTCTATACCGACAAACAAACTAAATTTGAGTAACTTATAGTAGGGTTGCAAATCCCACATGTCAGAGTCCCACATGTCAGGTACCCTGGGAATGCAAAGCTCTAAATCGCACTATACTGGTCACACTATGTTTTTGGTTTTAAACAAACTGACTCGTAAGAATATTTTCTTTGTGATCCGCCCACTAGTCACACTTTTGCATGCAACCCCACAACTTAATTAGAAAGGTTTTTTTTTTTTTTTTTGTCATCATTTGTATTGCATCACATTCAAAACAGACTGTGAACTATGATATTAAAAATATGATTTTTTTTTTGCTGATTTTGCTGTGTCAGAAGATTCAGCAGCAGGGAGTTGATTTGGACTGAGTGCTTTTAGTTGAACACAGTGCCATCTGTAGGATGGGAAGCACGGTACAAATACTTTATCACACAGCCACTGAACAAATGCATTTAAGTAAATATTAATCAATACCTTGGAACATTAAGAATCCACATCAGAACTGTTCAAATGAAGATCGTAATTAATTGGAAAATCAATATTTTTACCCAGCCCTATGCCCAAGTGCCCAAAATAATTAATTGAGTGTCAAAGTTTTTCTCAGGAAGTGGCTCCAGTTCAAGGAGACTATTATGGCTGGTTTCACATTCAAGGTTTAAGCTAGTCCCAGACTAAAATGGATGTTTGAGCGGTTTTAACTGAACGCAACTTGCACTGGCAAATCTTAAAACATGTCAGTGCCATTGTTTTGTCTCAAGATGCACACCAGTAATGTGTTTTTTTTTTAATAATTGTTTTTAAGGCACGTTTATAAAAGCTACTTAAATGTCCTATTTGAACTGAGGCTTAATCTGAACCCTGTTTGTGAAACTGGCTTGTGGTATGTTTTCAAGTTCCCTGTTAACACACAGTCTGCACTTCTTTTTGTATCTGAAAAAAAATCTGTAAGGGCTGTAAACAGCAACTGTCCTTGGAGTCACTATAATAAGGTACAATAAGAGCTTTCGGACGAGCTACAATGTATTTTTTTATTATTACAGACTGTGATCTTAATCTACACATCTGTTGACCAAAAATGTCAAGCATTCCATGCAAGTTCAAACATTGCAGATTGTCACGAGAGCCTTAAGAAATGTTGTTCTTCCTTTGAAAAGTGCCTGAGGGCTCTGCTTGATGCAGTGCCTCTGAATGCTGACTCGCCTCTTTTCAGAGAGCATCATGTTTGAGAGAGGTGATTGTTGTTTGCATGACTATTTGCCATGCAAATGAACCATCCCTGCATACCCCCCAAACAATGAGATAATGCTCAAAGCAAAATATCGCTGGAGATAAAAACTAATTTGTTGGTCAGTATGGAAACCATGTGCTGACCCCAGCATAAACGCAATCAGTGATTAGTTACTGTTGATTTAGCCCGGGGCGAGGAACACCTAAGGCAGACCTACAGGTCGAGACGTCAACGCCACGCACTCCAGTCACACAGTAAAGGCAGATGGGTTATTAAGAGGCCTCGACCAAATGTCACCCGTCATGTATTTGTGACGAGATTTTGCCGTTGTTAAATAAATGACCTTTTACGAATGCGAAAGGAACAGAGAGGACAAAAGGTGGTGTGGAAACTTCTCAAATCCCTGCCCTAGCCACAGTTCCCTAAACATGCTTAAAATGGGTAGGAAAAATGAAATAGGTCAAATCATAGCTGCTGTAAGTCATTTTTTTTAATAGGCCTACCACGCATAAACTGTCTTCACTGAAACAGGTGTCGGGAAAAAAATGTACACTTCTCTTATGGTTCTGTGAACAGTATACATTGCTGTCAATTAGCCAAGAGAGAGAAACACTATATATGTCAAAAGTTTGGAAACTTTACAATTTTTTATGTTTTTGAAAGAAGTCTCTTATGCTTGTCAAAAACAGTAATATTGTGTAATATTATTACAATATAAAATAATTGTTTATGCTTTAAAATGTAATTTTTTCCTATAAATATAAATCTTTACCGTTTTTATCAATTTAACACATCTTTGCTGAATAAAAAATAAAAAAAATGAACTTTTGAACAGTAGTGAAAATTGTTGCAAAAGACTATTTTAAATAAATGCTGTAAGTTTTTATTCATCAAAGAATCCTGAAAAAGTATCACAGGTTATAAAAAGGTTTCCAACATTGATAAACCATTGATATATTTTATATATATATATATATAAAAAAAAAAAAAATGTAGTATAATAAAACACTTTAAAAAAATACTTTTTTATATACATGGCTACGTTTAAAACGCTGTCCGGAAAGGTGTAGTAGTGAAACTGAAAACTAACCTGAAAAAAATGAAAGAAAAAGGCAAATTGTTTAGAAACTAAAATAATTTTTGCATTTAATATGATGGCATAAAAAATGCTTACAGCAGCTTTAATCAGGTCTATTCACCCCTTAAAGCCAGATGTACTTTCCCCCTACACAAGCTAAAACATTGAAGTAGGGCTTCCCCTGCTGTTTATGGTGCTGTATTACAGAGAACAAACAAAACTGACCAAGTCTGTCTTCGTTCTTGCCCTCGACATTTTACATTTCATGCCATATTTGTGAGGTCACAAATTGTGTGAATTTCTAGTGGTGTCATACGCATACTCATATTTATATTTAATGTTTTGTTACATTTTGCACAAGAACACTAAATGTGGCTGCATTGTTTAGTTTCTTCTTCTCGTTTGTTTGGCTTTACCTCCCATATCTTGGTGACGTAGTGGTTCACTGTAATATAAGCTAAGCTCATTCCTGTGTAAAAAAATGTGCAAACATCTTCAGAGTGTGCTCTGTCTCTTTAAGAAAATAAATCTCTTAAACCAGTGACATTTGACCCTGTTGCATTTATGTTGGTCAAGGCCTGTTTAACACAAGGAAAATGTACACAACATCAAATGTGATCTAATTATCTGTGCTGTGGTCCAGGACCTTTATCTATGTTTTAGGAAACTATAAGATGTTGCGTCTCTACCTTGCTGTATGTTTGCCATGCCAATGCAGCCATTAAATAATGATGCTTGTTGTACAATTTTACTGGAGAAAATGAACACTTTGTAAAAATAAACATGATTTGGCTTTTCTTTATCTGGTGATAGAGATGTAAATAATAATAATAATAATAATAATAATAATTGAACAACATAGTTAAACGTAATCGTTTGCCAATCTTAAAGGGATAGTTCAGGGATAGTTCACCCAAAAATAAAAATAAAATTCTGTCATTTACTCACCTACAAGTTGTTCTAAACCTGTAAGAATTTCTTTCTTCTGCTGAACACAAAAGAAGATATTTTGAAGAATGTCAGTAACCAAACAGTTGATGTGCCCCATTGACTTGCATTGTTTTTTTCCCTCCATTCTACAAAAGGGGACCTATTATGCTATTTTTCAATGGGATGGGTCTTGGTTTTTTTTCCCATACTACAAAGGGACCTATTTTGATTTTGTTTTGGGGTCTACTAGAATAGGTTTTTATGCTTGAATGTTCAAAAAACACATGAAGTTTGCCCAATCTCTGTGTGTAAGGGTCAAGGCCGGAAAACCATACTGGATGCCCGTGATCTTCGGGCCCTTAGACGGCACTGCATCACATACAGGAATGCTACTGTAATGGAAATCACAACATGGGCTCAGGAATACTTCCAGAAAACATTGTCGGTGAACACAATCCACCGCGCCATTCGCCGTTGCCGGCTAAAACTCTATAGGTCAAAAAAGAAGCCATATCATGATCCAGAAGCGCAGGCGTTTTCTCTGGGCCAAGGCTCATTTAAAATGGACTGTGGCAAAGTGGAAAACTGTTCTGTGGTCAGACCAATCAAAATTTGAAGTTCTTTTTGGAAAACTGGGACGCCCTGTCATCCGGACTAAAGAGGACAAGGACAGCCCGAGTTGTTCTCAGCGCTCAGTTCAGAAGCCTGCATCTCTGATGGGATGGGGTTCATGAGTGCGTGTGGCATGGGCAGCTTACACATCTGGAAAGGCACCATCAATGCTGAAAGGTATATCCAAGTTCTAGAACAACATATGCTCCCATCCAGACGTCGTCTCTTTCAGGGAAGACCTTGCATTTTCCAACATGACAATGCCAGACCACATACTGCATCAATTACAACATCATGTCTGTGTAGAAGGATCCGGGGACTGAAATGGCCAGCCTGCAGTCCAGATCTTTCACCCTCAGTCCCCAGACGTTTGCAGACTGTTATAAAAAGAAGAGGGAATGCCACACAGTGGGAAACATAGCCTTGTCCCAACATTTTTGAGATGTGTTGATGCCATGAAATTCAAAGTCAACTTATTTTCCCTTAAAATTATACATTTTCTCAGTTTAAACATTTGATATGTCATCTATGTTGTATTCTGAATAAAATAATGAAATTTCAAACGTCCACATCATTGCATTCTGTTTTTACATTGTTGCAGCACCTTTCTACCCAGTGTAGTTCTGAAATGTGCTCTGATTGCTGGACCAGTGTGTTGTGACTGGTCAAGCACTTTGAGTGTGTTTCGTAAATGTCACACCTCTTAATAGTGTTTCAACACACTACTAACACAACTCAACCAGGCCCTTTTTTGTGTATTCCTCCAGGAACTATTTAAATGAGGAATATTGTGACATGTATGTTCCTGGAAGAAACCTCAAGACTACATTGAAGGAATTTCAGGGAGTTCAGAAACAGTGCTTACCGATACAGAGAATAACTCCCTTTGGAGTAGACTGGACTTTGTGTAACTTTGCAGACCTTTAACATACTCAAACTGCAACATTGCACACTAAAGAAAGTTGAAAATGTAAAAAATCAATAATAGGACCCCTTTAAACAAACTGATATGCTGAAAATAACTAAATGATTAAAGCAAGTTCTGTTCTCTCAAAGTGAATAGTTGCCACCTAGTGTCTCTTTTGTTTAATGCACCGACATGGTCTAAATCCCATTCAACTCCCATTCCTCTTGACACAGATGACACTCACTGTACGTATGCACTCAGTCAAAATTGTTGTTCAATCAGTGGTTGCAGTGCAGTGGTATATTTTTGGCATCCATCTATTCTAACCTGATCAAATCAGATAAGCTATTAGTTTATGGCGCAGCAGAGGGTGCACAAGTAAAATTATTTTCATCTGATGGCATAAATAGTGGAGGTTAAGCAGCGTATTTAGCATTTTCTTCTCTTGAATAAACTGGACTACCTTATTTAGTCATACTTGGACTGAGTCACACCGTTGGCAGTGAGCCTCGGAAATATTAGCCTGGGGAGCAGGGAGCTTGGAGTGAGGCCATGTTCAAGAGTCAGGAAGCCATCCGCCCACCAGCCTCACACACACAACTTTACTAATAAAAGGAATATACAGCAAAAACATTCAAATATGTATGAAGCCCTTGACCCTCAGCGGTACTCTTCCCACAAAGCACTGACATTAGAAAGCACAGTGCTAAAAAATAAATTCAGTCATACATGTCAAACTCTCAGCCCAGAGGAATAGGCAGAACTCAGGAGAGAAAAAGATTAGAAGACACTAGAAGTTTGGCAAATCTTAAATCATAATTCAGAGAGAGTATCTATTCTCTGCATGGAAGAAGTGAATACTGTCTTATTGATAAGGCCTTTAGGTGTAACCTAAAGGGATAGTTCACCCAAGAATGGAAATCACTCACTTACTCTCAAGTCGTTCCAAACCTGTATGAGTTTCTTTCTTCTGTTGAACACAAAAGAAGATATTTTAAAGAATGTTGTGACGTGTATTTTTTTCCTACTATGAAAGTCAATGACTACCGTCAAACGTTTCATTACCAGCATTCTTTAAAATATCATCTTTTGTGTTCAACAGAAGAAAGAATCTCACACAGCTCTGGAATAACATGAGGGTGTGTAAATGATGACAAAATTTCAGTAATGTGAAGAAAAAAATATTTTTTGGGTGAGCTATCCCTTTAAGAGGCAAATTATATATTGAAATATATGTTTTATCTATAGATCAAATGTGCATTCACCTGTTGCATTGAATCATGACTGATACACAGAACATTTAGCAAATCAATTAATAGCTTTCATTAATTCTACATATTGGACTAATCAATAGAATGGCCCACTACACACATGCAGACATTACTGGCGTTACGCATGTACGGTAATAAACGTTTAAATATTATACTAATATGTAAATAATTCAATATTATCTACATCTGATTGGAATGGCAGCTAAAATGACTAAGACTAACCCCTTAGAAATCTGCCTGGCTATAAGACCAATGCTGCAACAATACCACAGTATTATTATCAATATATTTAATATTAATGTAATAATCACCAATATCTTCGCTCTCACCTTACCTGTACCTTGTTCTTCCTATGTTTTCGTTGTCTTGGCGACTGTTTAGCAACCAATCAAAAAGATCACGTTGTCCATAACAATCTGAAGACATTTTTAATCCGATCAGTTTCCGTTTGAGTCCATAGATGGCGCCATTTAGTTGTTTTAACTTCCGTTACAGGGTTAATTCACCCAAAAAAGAAACATTCTATCGTTAATTACTCAGCCTCATGTCGTTCCAAAATCTTCGAAACACAAGTGAAGATATTTTTGATGAAATCCGATCATGTGCCCCTCCATAGACAGCTATTTATTCACCACTTTTAAAGGTCCATAAAGGTACTAACTTTAAAGACATTGTTAAAATATTTTTATTTTTATTTTTTTAATTTGCTTAATTTTATGAAGCGACGAGAATACTTTTTGTGTGCAAAAAACAAACAAAAATAACGACTTTATTCAACAATTTCTTCTAGCCTGTATCAGACTCTTACTGTTGATGTAGTGTAAACAGTGCAGTGCTTCCAGAACGCCACATATCATTGGGCCACGCTGTTCACGTGAGCACCACGACGCATGCGCATGAGTCGTTCTGCCATAGATACTGTTTACATAAGCAATTTAATTACACTGCTAATTAAATTTCTGTCTTAAGCTCTCCTATTTTAAAATAGGTTTTAAAATATGTTACATTTGGATGTTTTACTATACCTAATGTATTTTTATTTTAAGTTGACTAACGTGTAGTTGTGTTCTTTGTTGAAAACTATCCTATGCAATATTGGCCTGGTTTCATAGACAGGGTTTAGATTAATCCAGGATTAGATATAGGGGAGAGCGGGGCACAACCTAACGCTTTTTGACTTTCTCAGTTTGTGTAAATCCACTTGGGTTTCAGAGTATTTATTTTTCCCCACATTAATTTCACACATGTCTAGTACGAATATGTGGTTTTGCTTCATTGATACAGTGTATACTTTTTCTTGATTTACCCGAAAGAATGGAAGTGAAATGTTACAACATTCCCCATATGTGGGGTACATTGTAACATGACCATATGAGAGGTTAAAATGTTACCTGATATAATCAAAAAAATATCCAAGACAAACTAAAATATTTTGTCAATAAAATACAATTATTATTATTATTTTAAATAAAAGAATGCATTTTTTAATAATTAAAAATAAACACATTTTTGAGTTTGACAAACACATCGCTAAATACAGTTATACAGCATAGTTCAAAATTTCTGAACATTGACTCTCAGTCATTATTCACCCTTTTCTCATGGTTTCTCAAAAGAATTCATAAAAGTATAGAATATAATAGCGTAGTTCTAATAGAGGCTCATTGTAACGCAGTGTGACAACACACCCCACCTGCACAACTGGGATTTAAACCGCGGCTCGAGTCTTCTGCTGTTAGATCAGCATTAAAGAACCATCTCAACTGTTAAATAACAGATATAAGATTACAATAATATCAGATTCGTCTTATTTTAAATAAACACAAAAACAGAGATGAAAAATAAACTTAAGTAAGAAATTTACTTTTGCTGTGGTTAAATAAATGTTCAGCGATATCTTCCAAAGATTTCTTAATTTTGGCGCATTTTTTTTCTCTAAATAATGTTGATATGGCAACTAGTAAATACACAAAGTTTCAACATCCTGGCATGTGTGGAAAGTTTTAAACCATGCGTTACACCTAACCCTGCGTTAGGTTATGCCCTGCGCTCCCCTGGTTCAATTAGTGCATTTGGGTAGCTCAAACATGCCATAGAGAAAATGGGAGGTTAGAAGTTCCCTATGGACTTCAGTAGAATTTTCCGAAGAGAAGCTATGGTACCAGCTGTTTATGTTTGTGATGTCATAGATACTCCTGCATTCCTCTGCAGCCAAGACAGTCTATCGAAATAGATGTGAAAATATGGAATACATAAACAACCGTTTATAAATGTTGGTGCAAAATGGTACTTAGTGGACATGAGTGATTGAAATTATTATTGCTAGGCCAATATGTGGGTGTAGCCTATCCACAGAAAACTCAAAGAAACTGAAAGGACTGATCACTATTATACTTATAATATATTATTATACATCAAATATTTTACAGCTGTTTTGAGTTTTTCCTTTCATTTTTGTTGACTAAGAGTGCCATCTGCTGGGTCTTCAAGTAAGAAAAGTCTTTTCTTTCAACAATACCAGGAAGAATCTGTATACAGCAATTAAAAGACAAAACAGGTTTATTCAACTTTTTTTTTATTTTTTACTAATATGAATATAATAATTGCAAACAGTACATTAACAAAATCATAATTAGTGGCTTTCAAACAAATAATGGCAGAAATTGCACACCATGTCGCCTTGAAATCAAAATTGACACTTGTGTTTCCCTCCAATATTGCAGTATTTAATTATATTTAATTATACATCAAATATTATTACAGCTGTTTTCAGTTTTTCCTTTCATTTTTGTTTATGTAGTGGGCAGCTGGAGAATGAGCACACAATCTCTTTATATGATGAACAGATTTAATTTAGACTTTTATTCACAATTTCACATATAAACATTCATCAACTCGCACATCAGCTATAATGAGGTTCATTCTCATGTTACGCAGCACGTTTGAGCTTCCTCGAGAACCAATGAGGTTCATTCTCATGTTACGCAGCACGATTGAGCTTCCTCAAGAACCAATGAGGTTCATTCTCGTGTTACGCAGCACGTTTTAGAACTTCCTCGAGAACCAATGAGGTTCATTCTCGTGTTACGCAGCACGATTGAGCTTCCTCAAGAACCAATGAGGTTCATTCTCGTGTTACACAGCACGATTGAGCTTCCTCGAGAACCAATGAGGTTCATTCTCGTGTTACGCAGCACGTTTTAGAGCTTCCTCGAGAACCAATGAGGTTCATTCTCGTGTTACGCAGCACATTTGAGGTTCCTCAAGAACCAATGAGGTTCATTCTCGTGTTACGCAGCACATTTGAGCTTCCATAAGAACCAATGAGGTTCATTCTCGTGTTACGCAGCACAATTGAGCTTCCATAAGAACCAATGAGGTTCATTCTCATGTTACACAGCACGTTTGAGCTTCCTCGAGAACCAATGAGGTTCATTCTCGTGTTACACAGCACGTTTGAGCTTCCTCGAGAACCAATGAGGTTCATTCTCGTGTTACGCAGCACGTTTGAGCTTCCGCGAGAACCAATGAGGTTCATTCTCGTGTTACGCAGCACGTTTGAGCTTCCTCAAGAACCAATGAGGTTCATTCTCGTGTTACGCAGCACATTTGAGCTTCCTCAAGAACCAATGAGGTTCATTCTCGTGTTACGCAGCACATTTGAGCTTCCTCAAGAACCAATGAGGTTCATTCTCGCGTTACGCAGCACGTTTGAGCTTCCTCAAGAACCAATGAGGTTCATTCTCGCGTTACGCAGCACGATTGAGCTTCCGCAAGAACCAATGAGGTTCATTCTCGCGTTACGCAGCACGTTTGAGCTTCCTCAAGAACCAATGAGGTTCATTCTCGTGTTACGCAGCACATTTGAGCTTCCTCAAGAACCAATGAGGTTCATTCTCGCGTTACGCAGCACGTTTGAGCTTCCGCAAGAACCAATGAGGTTCATTCTCGTGTTACGCAGTAGTGATTGGTGTTGTAATGTAATGTTGTAATTGCCCTAGGAGTGGAAAGTAGTTTACACTATTGACTTTCATTTATTTATATTATTGTCTCATTTCTGGCAATGAGAAGTGTTAACAAATTGAGCATTATTCAGACCCATTTGTTTGGGTAGAAGTATTCCTCCCCCTGGCTGTAACTACCCACTCGTCTACATCTAAAATTTGCCTCGTCTTAGTGCAACTGGTTGCTTATTTCGGCTTGACGCCTTTTTTGGAGGGCACAGTAAATGGCGGTAAATTTCTCGGAATGGAGGATGTGGACAGGGAGTGATTAAAGATGTCTGTATAATAGGGGCCAGTTGTGCAGCACATGCTATTAGTAGGGTTTGGGTACCGAAACCCAGTTCCAATATGGCACCGATACCTATATAACCGGTATGTACCGGACCGAATTAGACCGAAGATTTCGGT
The DNA here is from genome assembly GCA_018749465.1 of Paracanthobrama guichenoti. NCBI lineage: Eukaryota > Metazoa > Chordata > Actinopteri > Cypriniformes > Gobionidae > Paracanthobrama > Paracanthobrama guichenoti. Next base: position 28,207,835 of record CM031962.1, on the reverse strand, counting down.
GCCTCATTTCGGTGCCACTTTAATTCAAACGTGCTTTCGGGCTTTGGCTGGCGCCGAGCTCAGAGCTCATCACATATCACAACTATTCAGTGTTTTCAACCACATCATGTTTATTTTAGGTTCCAGACATTTAAATGCACATAAGTAACGTTACTAGCAAAAACACACAATGATGTCTATGGAAGCGGCAATAATAATCATTTCAGACAGTTATAATTTGCCTACGTGTCTTATTTATATCAAATACACATTATATAGTTAACTATATAGTTTACTCTATTCTTCTCCCAGTTCACTGGTCATTTACTTTCATGTATTTTGTGAGAGGTGATGTAAATCCAACAGATCCGATTCTCTGAGGCGCAAACTAACATGGCAACATCTTACATGCATTATAGATCAACTAACACACATTCACTTACACATATTTGAGAATCAGAATATCAGATAGTTCATGACGGTTAACAAGTTTGTGTATATTTTGAATAAAAAAAGAAAACAAAAAAACGGAATAAAACCGATAGCCTACATCTGTGATACAGCGCTATTGCGGCTGCTGTGTGTCATGTGAGAAGCATGACGCGTCGCCATGGCAACAATAAGGCGATGCATTATAAAATATTTAGCCAGAGAATATGGTAATATTTCTGAAAAATAATGATGAATCTTGAAGATGGTTTGTAACATACCAAGAATACTTTGCTGTTATTTAGTACTGTTACTGTTATTTAGTGTTAAATTAGGCCTGTTGTAGTTGGGTTAGGTTTTACTGTGAATTTAAGTGAATTTGTTGTGTTTTGTATTTATTTATATTTATATATTTAAGTATACTTTAAAGTTTTAATAAACTGTTCAATTTAAAGAATTTATGAAAAAAAAAGAAATCAATAAAAAGCCATTCTTTATTGTCATCCACCATCGTTCTGTGGCTCTTTCTTAATTGAAAGTATCTGTTCAGGCACCGGTACCGTTTTAAAAGTATGGTAAAAAACCCAAACGATACCCAACCCTAGTTATTAGTGCATTAGTGTAAACCTCAGAATCTCTTTATTTACCTCAGCTGTAAACCAGCCCAGTATGGTTCATAAGAGTCTTTATGGTACAGAAGAGTTTGTTTGCCATATAGATCATGAAAGTGTTTGGTTGTACAAGCACGGCTGTACACATAACATCCAATTGTTTACTAAAACTATTCACGGTGCCTTTGGTTTTATCCTGAGACGAGAGAAAACAGCGAGACTAGAGGAATGCAGGGAAAAGGCCTTGCGATGATAGAATACATGCCTAACTGCACGAGGAACAGCCTTATTTGGAAAAGGAGGCAAATGATTGTTTTGGAAACAGTCTGAGGTAACCCTAAACCAAAAAACACTATAAGACGGAGAAAAACTGCAGCAAAAATGATGGTAGATTTTTTGGCCCAGATTGTATGTGCTATATTATGTAAAGTACCGCACAAAGGCAAAATTTGGTATCCAAATAATGTCTCTTACACTGCACAAAATAAAGTTTTTCGTGTTTTTTAACATTTCCAGTTATATATAGTACAAAAGTTTGGAAACATGACATTTTTTTGTTTTTGAAAGAATTATCTTATGCTCACCAAGGCTGCATTTATTTAAATGAAAAAAAAAAGAATGTTTTTTTTTGTGAAATTGTGAAATACTATTACAAATTAAAATAACTTTTCTATTTGAATATATTTTAAAATGTAATTTATTCCTGTGATGGCAAAGCTGAATTTTCAGCATCATTACTCCAGTCTTCAATGTCACATGATCCTTCAGAAATCATTCTAATATGCTGATTTGATGCTTAAGAAACACATTATTATCAATGTAGAAAACGGTTATCATCCATCAATCCATCCCTCCATCCATCCATCTTCAACCACTTAACCAGGATCGGGTTAAGTGACCCGCAAGGGACCCACAAACTTCCCTTTCCCGAGCCACATTAACTAGCTCTGACTGGGGGATTCGAGGCTTTCCCAGGCCAGTTACAATCTCTCCACCTAGTCCTGGGTCTTCTCTGAGGCCTCCTCCCAGCTGGACGTGCCTGGAAAACCTCCCTATGGAGGCGCCCAAGGGGCATCCTCACCAGATGCCTGAACCACCTCAACTGGCTCCTTTTGATGCAAAGAAGCAATGGCTCTACTCAGAGTTCCTCATGGATGGCCGAACTTATCACCCCATCTCTAATCCACCCTCCTGAGGAAACCCATTTCAGCGAAACCCATTTCGGTGTAGGAACGAAAATTGACTGGTAGATCGAGAGCTTTGCCTTCCGGCTCAGCTCTCTTTTCGTCACAACGGGGTGGTAAAGAGACTTCAGTACCGCCCCGATTCTCCGGCCAATCTCCCGCTCCATTGTCCCCTCACTCACGAACAAGACCCAGAGGTACTTGAACTCCTTCACTTGGGGAAAGGACTCATTCCCTACCCGGAGCAGACACTCCATCGGTTTCCTGCTGAGAACCATGGCCTCAGATTTAGAGGCGCTAATCCTTATCCCAGCCGCTTCACACTCGGCTGCGAACCGATCCAGTGAGTATTGAAGGTCACAGACCGATGATGCCATCCGGACTACAGGACGGCAAAAAGCAGCAATGAGATTCCCAGCCCAGCCCAGCCCACCGAACCACAACCCCTCCCCACCACGACTACGCCTCACAAACAGAATGGGTGACAAAGCGCAGCCCTGGCGGAGCCCAACCCCCACCTGGAACGAGTTCGATTTACTGCCTGAGAACACGGACACAGTTCTGTCTTTGGATGTACATGGATTGGATAGCCCTGAGAAGGGACCCCCTCATTCCATATTCCTGCACCACCTCCCACAGTATATCCTTTTCCAGATCCACAAAGCACATGATGGGCATACTCCCAGGATCCTTGCGAGAGTAAAAAGCTGGTCCATTGTTCCACGACCAGGTCGGAATCCGCATTGTTCCTCTTTAATCTGAGGTTCGACTATTGGCCGAATCCTCCTTTCCAGCAGTTTGGAGTAGACTTGACCAGGGAGGCTGAGAAGTGTGATACCCCGGTAATTGGCGCACACTCTCAGGTCGTCTGCCACTCCTTGGGAACTGCCCCCAACTCCCACGCAATGTTGAAGAGGTGTGCCATTCATTGGTAATTTATTTACATTTATTGAGTATATTTAGTACATTTATTAAAGCATTTATTAAACATAAATAATTTGTAACATAAATGTATTCTATTATTGAAGAGCAACTTTTAAGGTAAGACCATTGTCATTTGGAAAGTGGGACAGGATCCTTTTCCTTTCCTCTGTACAGAATTGGTGAGGTTTGTGGATTGTTGGGCAGCTTGAAGAAAACTAAAATGGCAGCTCACCTGATTATTTCTGACAGATGTACTAAATCCCAGTCTTTCACAGCTTTCATTAAAACCAACCCTTAAGCTAGGAAGTAATTGTGCACTCAGTCATATGCACTCCCAATGCAAAGCAGGAATTAAACTAGGCAAACAAATATTAGGGGAAAGCATTGCAGTCTGTTCTGATGGTTATCATGTTTCATTTACAGTAGCAAAATATTATACATAATTAAATTCAAGTCCCACCAGTTTACATTAATGTGAGACATTACTTTGCCAAGATGAGCATTTTCAGTGAAAACACTCCTGACAAACCAAGCACAGTCTGTCAGTTTAAGTCACAAGTACAGTAGAAAGAGTGATATAATTTTTTTTGTTCCATTTAGGGTATCGATTTGGCAACAAAGTACATCCGTATTTGTTTGTGAAACATCCTCATCTTTCCTCAAGAGAGGAAGCCTTTCATCTCCTTTTAATTGTGTTAATTTCAGTAAGTTGGGTAAATGCCTTTAAGTCACGTCTCTAAAATCATTTGTTAGCCGTTGTGAACATGAAGGGACAGCTTCAGTTCCTGTTATCATTAGATGATAGCCCGGTTAATTTCATTAATGTTTCTTTTATGGGCTTTCTGTTTCTCATGCTGGCAGGCCAATAGTAGTTAAAGGGTACATAACACACAGAGTTTCTGCCAGTCTCATGTTCATCTTGAGTATAGAGTATTGCATCCTTCATATCTCTGAAGAGTCATATTTATAAAAGATAAATATGCTGTACCGATTCTTTCCAAAAACAGCCAAGCTTGTGCAGGCGTGCAGTGGGCGGAGCTAAAGAAACACGAGCACACACACACACACACACACACACACACACACACACACACACACACACACACACACACACACACACACACACACACACACACACCCCTTTCTGGGGACTCGCCATAGACGTAATGGTTTTTATACTGTACAAACCGTATTTTCTAGACTATATATAAGATATACATTATGGCATTATCCCTGGATAACTTTCAATTCACTATATGTTTGTGTTGTTTACATTATATGCACTTATGTGCCAATCGCCAACAAAACAGACATTTGATGCAGTTTCACTCACCGCCTGTGGTTTCGACTCGTGACCGGGAACAAACAAACACACTTGCAGAACTCCGTTGCTGCTCCGGAAAAACAAACTGCATCCACTTTTTCCTTAACGCTGGGTTATTTGGGAAGCTGAACAGGGTTATCGTCCCTCACAACCAGAAATACACTTCTTTAGTGACATTGTTGATTTCGTGGTCTAAAAACAAAATGACAGAGCAGCCGGCGGCTTCCGTAACCTGAACGAAGCACGTTGATGGGCGAGCTCTTGCTCTCGCTCTGGTTGATGTGCGCACACTGAACCGGGAGAAGTGCTCATACAAGAAATTCTGCCCTTTATGACGTCATACAGGGCCATAATCAGAAAAAACGTTCCGAAACTTGTTTGAATTCTGAAGGAGTGTATTTGGCACAGAAATTGGCCATATTTAGAATCCCACAAAGAATCCACCTCTTTACAGTGTAAATAAGTCAGAATGCATGATAAAGCATATCCCCCGCCTTTAAAAAAGATTTTAAAACTCTCACACTTAAACAGATTAAATATCCACACACCTTGAGCTCAAATGAGCAAGATTTTGAGTAGCACCATTGCAGAATAAGAAACATTGATCATGCCAAACAGAAAAACTTATCAGCCAAAGCCAATATTTAAAAAATGCCAAATATATCGATATATCAGTTGCCCACCATTTCTCAGTTTGCAATTAGAAAATGAAACAAGACACCAAAATGTCACTTTTTAAAGGCAGAATTTATTAGATATGGTACCTCTGACATTTCTAGCGATGTGACTGTCATTATGTGAGTCTGCTGAGTAACATATGTTTGGTTGTAATATATTTAGGCCTATGGACTTAGCACAGGAATATAATGTTTGTATTTAAAAAGGCACCACTAATCACAACAGCACACAACTTTACAGAACTAATACACTTTCTGTCCATATTTACAACAAATGCTCAAATACATTTACAGCACACATTCACACCAGAGAACAGCATGTATATATTTATAATATCCAAAAAAAGAGACTCAACAAAATTTGAGACTCTTCAGTGTGAGTAACATAATGAACCGGTTCAGAATACTTCATAGCTAGGGCTTGAATCTTCCAAATGTATCGCACACTCAGCGACAGCACAAATTCTGCTTGCTCAGTTGCTGCAGCCATTTGAAATTGGTGGTTAATTTTTCAATGTCAGTCTTAAATCATAATGTTTTGCCCATTTCAATTTGCGACAGGCCTTTCTCCTATGTCTGTCACATAAAAATAACTCACACTTAATTACGTTATTACATACCCTACGCATGGGTTGAATAAAGTGGCCAGTCACTATGGAAACTGGCATACAGTGATTCACCAATACTTGGCTGTTTTACTTAACAACAGATAATTACTGGAGAAAAAGGTTATGTTTCTGGCTGGTGGTCTTCGGGTATTACGACTAATATAGACTAACAATAACGGGTGATGTTCCTGCAGGATACAAGTTATATTTTATAAAAAACAAATTGATAAATACACACTTTCTGCTTTATAAGACTTAATTTAAGTATTAAAAACACAGCACACTATAAAGAAATACTGTAGACACTGTAATGCACATGACATAAAAATATTCAGTGTAATATGTATTCATAGTGCTCTGTGAGAAGCATAATGGGGGTATAGTTCAACCAAAATGTATTTTATTTTTATTTTGTATGAACAAACATGAGGTTGAGTAATTTTGGGTGAACTGCTCCTTTAAGACTCTTTCAGCTAGGCTACTTCATTGGACACCTCAAATATTTTTTTGTTTTTACAAACTGAAAACGTTTATAGTGTATATTGGTCAATTTAATACATACATTAAGACTACAGAGTAAAATATGATTAAGATCGGTTTGCCCTGACAGGAATATGATGTGTTCGGCACATAGACGTTTTGCACGTTTGCACAATTTTTTGAAATATTCACAGAATGTTCATTCTTTTCTGCGGTCCCTCAACAGTCAGGTCCCCTTAATGCAGTACCTGACAGGACAGGAAGTAGCAGGAGTTGGGCTGAAAATCTGCATGTGATCAACCCTGGGTCTCCCAGGCCACGTGGGGACCGCCTCAAAGCGCCCATACATGTTGGCCAGACAGCACAGGAGAAAGGTGCACATTCAAGATTAGGTTTGGAGGACAGCAATCAGAGCTGCTGAGGGACGGCCTGCTCCCTGTAGCCTGTAAGTACAAGAACAGAGATCACAAGACTGTATTGTATGTATACACAACAATTCAAAAGTTTGGGGTCGGTAAGATTTTTATAATGTTTTTAAAATTCCTTCTTATGGCTGTGACATGGCAAGCTGATGTAAAAGAACCAGCGACGATGAAAGCTGACGTTGGCTGCGTCTCGGCCAAAAAGCTGCGCTTGAACACACATTAAAAGTACTACAGGCGACTGTCAACATTCTGTGTAAGGAAATAACTAACTGTCTATAATAGCTGGTATCAATAGACTATATATTTGTCATTCAAAAAGGGAAACCGAAAGGATATTGCAGATAAACAAATGGTAATCTAAGCCGTGCTTGCTTACCATTTTGAATATCAATCATGCTGATCACTTTCTTCATTCTAGGCAGTTTATATTGTTATGAAAATATTTTCGCATTGGAATGCTCAGGTAAGATGACGTCAAATTTGAACAGGCTTCTGTCTGTGTCATCTTGACTTTGCTCACTTTTATCACTTTTGCTTTTATTGTTGTCCACTGACTCGTTCGCTAAGCTGAACAGCCAATCAGAGTTCTCTCTCTCACCGATGGCGGCAAAAGATGCTGATTCAACATGCCCAATCAGCCAAAAAGCCCGCAACGGGGTCCGACTAGTGCCGATTGTGCGGAAAATTTTTTTTTTTAAAATTTTTTATACGATTTTTAAATAAAAGAAACCACTTTTATGATTTATATTCACACAAAATCTGTTGCTCCATAAATGTTAAATAAACATATATATTTTTCTGTATATCATACATTATAGGAGTAGTGAAAAGCAAATCTTTCTTAAGGTGTGCCTTTAGCCCCGTTGTACCCTACTATCAATGTTGAAAATAGTTGTGCTGCTTAATATTTTTAAAAGCATTTATTTCATATATAAATCTTTTGAAACAGTATATAAATGTCTATTATCACTTTTCATCAGTTTAATGTGTCCTTGCTTAATAAATGTATTGATTTCTTTAAAAAGAAAATTACTGACCCCAAACTTTTCAAAAGAATAAATGGATTGTGTAGCCTAATGGTCCTGTAACTGAAAGGTTGTAGGTTCTGATTTGCTGATCCATAAAGTCAAATATATCCATAAAGCCATTTTTTAAAGCAATTTTTTTAAACTTTGCTCCTTGCCAATGCTCAATGCTACCTCCTGATACGAGTGGCACTTGACACATCAATCGAAGAGGTCTGGAGAGGTGTCAGTTCAGTTTTCTTACATATCTCATCTAAAGTGCTTCACTGGGGTTTGCGTTGTACAGCACTGGTTCAGCTGGAGCAGCAGTCTTATCTGTGCATTTACATATCACAGGTTTTGGCTTTATCTTTAAGTGTTTATAATGAGAATAAGAAAGGGAATAGATGAATGACTCATGATAACCCTCTTAAACCATTGCATTATAACAGGTTTAAACGCAGATGACTCAATGCATTAAAGCTTTCAAAAGCTCAAGACCCAAGCTTCAAATAACAAGCCATTTTTTTTGCATGCAAGCCATTTAGTAATCTGTGCTGCACCTTAAGGCAAACGTATTAGTTAAAGGGACAGTACACACAAAAGCAAACAACTGTAATTATTTGTCAATATTGGCATTCTAAACCTGTAGGCCTTTCTTTCTTTAAGAATATATTGGCCACTTCTTTCACCGTAATGAAAATGAATGAGGACTGGGGCTGTCAAGCTGACAAATGACCAAAAATCACCATAAAAGTATCATGAATGTGGTCCTTTTTTCATTCAGATCTCTTCAATTATTCAGTCGATCCAGTTCACAAAACTAGCCTGAATGATTAGTTCACAAAACAGACTGATCTGGTTCTTACTGACTCGGTGAAACAAAACTACTTTATGACTAGTCACATATATACTATTCATATGGACTACTTTTATTATATTTTTTATGGAGCTTTTGCATCCTTTTTTAAATGGGACATATTATGCCCTTTTTTACAAGATGTAAAATAAGTCTCTGATATCCCCAGACTGTGTATGTGAAGTTTTAGCTCAAAATACCTCACAGATCATGTTTTATAGTCTGTTAAAATTGCCAATGCAAATGCAAATGAGCTGCTGCTCCCTCCCTGTTCTTTCAAGAGGAGGGCAGAGCTTCAATCGCTCATGCGACAACAACAACAGAACATGTCAGAAACTAACGGTGGTCAGTTCGAAACCAGACTTGGACAATAATGCCTACAGAGCCAGAGAATATATGCTGCATGGAGCTAGAACAGGTATAGTTTAGTTTAATTACGGTTATAACTTATGTTGTCATCTTGCTTTTATCCACTATTAGCACAAGCCTGTTGTAGTGACCCTGTCTGAATGATTTATTACGTTTTATTAAGTTTATTGCTCATCACACAAAAGATGAAGCATCTGTTTTCACTCCAGAAAATCACTGTAAGAGCTAAATAAAACACAGTACAAGAAGCGTGCATTAAAGTCTTATCCATAAACACTCTCTCTCCCTTGCATTATCATCAGCATACACAGCGAATTACACAAAACACTCCTTACAGTAAACAAAAATATACAGACTGTATGCCTTTTCAGGGGGTGCTTAATAAACGGGTAAACTTTATATCCGTAAAACAACTCAGATAAACTGTTATAAAGTGCGCTCTCTTCCTTTCATGAACACCAGTATTGCTACGGAGACTATAAGCTGGATCACAAATAGTTGGTACTGATCTATAATTGAGCTTTAACTTTTTAGCAAAACCTGCCTTGAATTGTTTACAAGACGTTGACGCTATAGCTGCTCGAGCGTGGAGAAAATGGCGGACAGTGTACAAGTGGCTGAGGACAGAAACTATGCTAATACGGAACAGGCAATCAGCACCGTGGGTGGAAACGTGCAGATTAATGGGCGGTAATATTATAATAGATCCCCTTCCTACGTCAGAAGGGGAGAGAAATCTGAGTGGCTCGTTTTTTCACATGCTTGTAGAAAAAGGCTTACCATAACAAAGTTACTGGGTTGTCCTTTTTCACGTTTTCTGGATTGGTAGATGCACAGAGGACCCGATTATAGCACTTAAACACGGAAAAGGTCAGATTTTTAAGATATGTCCCCTTTAAGCTTGACCGCCCTATTTCTCATTCAGTTTTATTATATTAGCCCTATCCTCATTATATCCTTTCACTACAATATTGTAAAAAAAAAAGAGAAAGAAAATCATGCAGGTTTGGACATAAATGAATTATTACTTCAAACTGTCTTCCGAGGCTGCTGTGCCACAAAGGCAAGGCTGCTGAAAGATTTTGTCAGAGGCCTCAGCGTGCTACTGAAGGAGTTATATTGGTGCATCGTAGCAGTCTCTGTATGAAGTCTCACTTTTGCAAAGCTTCTTTTATAATGAGCGCTATGGTTCTACTGGCATTTAATGGACAAAAAGTGGATCAAACAGACTGAGAGGAGACTGGCAGATGGCAGGTGGTGGGAGGCACATTATCTGAGATGGATCAGAATAAACAGAATGGGAGAAGCCGAGCTTGCAGCATGTGTAGTGATAATGGGCTGAAATGAGTGAGCAAACTGTGAGGACAGCAGACCTGTATCAAATATAGTATTATGTTTTACTGTTTAGAATATTGCCATGTTTTTTTTTCACAATAGAATATAGATAACATATCAAATGTTGAAAGTGAGACATTTTGAAATGTCATGCCAAATATTGGATCATTTTGGATTTCATGAGAGCTACACATTCCACAAAAGTTGGGACAGGTAGTAAAAAAGAGGCCGGAAAAGTTAAATGTACATATAAGGAACAGCTGGAGGACCAATTTGCAACTTATTAGGTCAATTGGCAACATGATTGGGTATAAAAAGAGCCTCTCAGAGTGACAGTGTCTCTCAGAAGTCAAGATGGGCAGAGGATCACCAATTCCCCCAATGCTGCGGCCAAAAATACTGGAGCAATATCAGAAAGGAGTTTCTCAGAGAAAAATTGCAAAGAGTTTGAAGTTATCATCATCTACAGTGCATAATATCATCCAAAGATTCAGAGAATCTGGAACAATCTCTGTGCGTAAGGGTCAAGGCTGGAAAACCATACTGGATGCCCGTGATCTTCAGGCCCTTAGACGGCACTGCATCACATACAGGAATGCTACTGTAATGGAAATCACAACATGGGCTCAGGAATACTTCCAGGAAACATTGTCGGTGAACACAATCCACCGTGCCATTCGCCGTTGCCGGCTAAAACTCTATAGGTCAAAAAAGAAGCCATATCTAAACATGATCCAGAAGCGCAGGCGTTTTCTCTGGGCCAAGGCTCATTTAAAATGGACTGTGGCAAAGTGGAAAACTGTTCTGTGGTCAGACCAATCAAAATTTGAATTTCTTTTTGAAAAACTGGGACACCATGTCATCCGGACTAAAGAGGACAAGGACAACCCAAGTTGTTATCAGTGCTCAGTTCAGAAGCCTGCATCTCTGATGGGATGGGGTTCATGAGTGCGTGTGGCATGGGCAGCTTACACATCTGGAAAGGCACCATCAATGCTGAAAGGTATATCCAAGTTCTAGAACAACATATGCTCCCATCCAGACGTCGTCTCTTTCAGGGAAGACCTTGCATTTTCCAACATGACAATGCCAGACCACATACTGCATCAATTACAACATCACGGCTGCGTAGAAGAAGGATCCGGGTACTGAAATGGCCAGCCTGCAGTCCAGATCTTTCACCCATAGAAAACATTTGGCACATCATAAAGAGGAAGATGCGACAAAGAAGACCTAAGACAGTTGAGCAACTAGAAGCCTGTATTAGACAAGAATGGGACAACATTCATATTTCTAAACTTGAGCAACTTGTCTCCTGAGTCCCCAGACGTTTGCAGACTGTTATAAAAAGAAGAGGGGATGCCACACAGTGGGAAACATGGCCTTGTCCCAACTTTTTTGAGATGTTGATGTCATGAAATTTAAAATCAACTTATTTTTCCCTTAAAATGACACATTTTCTCAGTTTAAACATTTGATATGTCATCCATGTTGTATTCTGAATAAAATATAGAAATTTGAAACTTCCACATCATTGCATTCTGTTTTTATTCACAATTTGTACAGTGTCCCAACTTTTTTGGAATCGGGTTTGTATAAATAGTGGCAGATTCTATTTGCACCTCAGTGTTGTCTTACATTAAACGGTATGCAATAATAACAGAGTGTAAATGATTATATTTATAAAAATTATTAAATAGATGCCGCCTTATTGGGACAATAAAGCCTTCCCTACACCTACCCCTAACTGATCAACACTTTATTTTTAAACAGACGTTAGACATTTTTAGACATATTTTCTTAATTTTTATTGAAAATAAATGCCACTTAATAATAAATTCACTTGTTTCATTACGATGAATCAGCGTTTTTGAAAAAATTTCTTGAATGAATGATTCAATAACGAATACATTTTTTTTAACAGTCACTTGTTGCCATCTACTGGTGCAATGATGTTATGATACAATTTGAGTCGGGCTATTTTCAAAAGTGTGATTTACTCTATTTTGATCACTACAGTAGTCATCAGTGTTTATATCCAAACTATAAACTTTCATACCAGTGCTTCTGTGATAATTTGAATTATTGTAACACAGAAAATAATGATAGGCCTACTGTGTGGTTGAAAGGTTTGCCAAGTCGTTTCATACATGACAACTGATTTGAATGCTCACTGTGATCGTATTTGTCAAACATTTAATAGACATAGCTGAATCATTGTCATTTAGGAATAACATTGCGTAAGTGTGCGAGATTGCGATCTTTTAATGATTAATCGTGCAGATTAGTGTGACTAAACTTATTTTTGCACTGCATCTCACCTGCTTGAGCATTTGTTGCCTACTCAAATATTTTATATTAAAGCCCTTACTCTCCTGGACGATCTTGAGGTTGCAAAGGGTTGCAACAAAGAAACAAAACGCTTCTTTTTTGCAGTGTATGTATGTGGCCAATGCGTGCAGGCTGTTTTATAATATTTAAGGTGTTCTATCTGAGACAGGTCTGAGTTGTGACAGGACAAAAGTCAAAATTAGGTTCACCTACCTTCAGAGACTTTCAATCCAAAAGGTCATGAAGTAGTAAAATAAATAAATAATAGATTAGATATTTGAAATAAATCCATAAAAGATACATACAGAACAAATGCAAGTCAGAAGAAATCCTGGATCATATTCAAAAGCAAATCCATTTAAATGTTCAATAACAGTAAAATTGTTCCACAGGAAAAGCATGTGACATGAGAGAAACAAAGATCTATGAGTTGCTTCGTCCGCCTACACAGAACAATTACTGCAGAGCTTTCAGACCGCTCTAATAGTCATTGTTTAAAGGATTCTGGCACCTTCTACTGCCCTGGAAGGCGGAGATGGTATTATAAGGAGCGAGGAGCGTGAGGTTGAACATGAATGGAGTTGACTATGGCCCACGGCAGGGTGAATACTGAAATCCTGTCATCTTTTCTTACACTTACTACGCATGTTAAAGGGATATTCACCCAAAAATAAAAATTATGTCATCATTTACTCACTCCAAATCTGTATTTCTTTCTTCTACAGAACAGAAAAGAAGATATTTTGAAGGATGTTTTTGTCCATTTAATTAAATTCCAAAACAACACTTGATGGCATTTATTTTAATTGAATGGATAAAAAAAGAGAGACACTTTCGTGTTCGACAGAAGAAAGAAAGTCATACGGGTTTTGGAATGACATGAGGGTCAGTAAATGGTGACAGAATTTTCATTTTGCGTGAATCAACACTTTAAATGTATATTCTAGTTTTGTTAGAAATCATTAAAAAACATCTGCGAGATCATGACCATCGACTTCCTAAAGTGCATATATTGTGATTTCATTTAAATCAAGTATACATTCTAATTTTAGAATGTATACTTTTAGACATTATTTACTTTTAACGGAACACAAAAGTTTCAGATATTTTAAGAATCAATTTTATTTTGTTTGTATTTTTTTATTTATTAGATTCTATTTTAACAACAATAGTTCATTGAGACCTTTGCTATCAAAATCCAGCAAAGACCAAAATATATAATAAAATAAACCAAATAACCACCACAAAAGTATCAAAGTGGTCAATACTCTTGTGTTCCACAGGAAAAATAATTTTTGAAACAAAAGTAAAGTGAATAAATAATATCAAAATTTTAATTTTGGGAAGATCTGTTCTGTTAAAAACAACCCAAAGTATTAAATAAAAGAAGAATAAAATATCCCTGCTTTAGTATTACTGATGCATACTCACTTGCGAGAATGACCATGTCCATTCCCCAAAATATGCTCATGATCCAACCCACCATGACAATGGCAGTGACGATCTGAATGAAGGCGGCTGCGATGTTCAGCCAGAACACGCAGCACATGTGCCTGTCGGGCAGGTCTGTCCTCGCTCCGCACAGAACTGTGAAGGCTGAGATGAAAGTACCTGTCACAAAAATACAGTGAGATGCTGTCAACATGGGACGATAGGATCCTCTTCTGTGGTTAAAATAGTTAACGCGAGCAGTATGACCTCAGTCTTAATCTCAGTCTAAAACTGTACACTGTAATGACATCATTCATCATGTTATGAATTATACCGTACATTATGTACGGAGACATAATTATGGCATAAAATATTAACAACAGAGCTTGAATATAAATTAGCATGGTGGTTTTAATAGCAGTCAGTGTCAGACACGCTTGTAGGTTTCGTACATCTGTGGTCTGGGTTGAAATTAACGTTTGTTCTGTGGTGGTTAAAAGATTATCGTTGAATAACTACTTACATTTTGGTCTATATTCACACTTCTGATAACTTATGATTCTTTTTGGTCCTTTTTATGTTTTTAACTGTTGTTGGATGAAAAAGATCTGAGTTAAGGATCTTTAAAAAGTCTGGAACAAGAATTTTTAACATAAATTTGAATTATCAACCTTATTTACTTCCATAATCTGAAGTATTTACAAGTAAAACAGGACATTTAATAAGAAAGAAATGTTGAGAGGTACTTGATTTAATTTTTTTAAATTGATTGAATGGTTCAAATTGGGCTTCAATAACAATGAAACATTCATAACAATAAGTCTATGTAATAAGTAATATATAAAAAGTCTATATAAATATAACTGATAGGGTCTTTCCAATGATTTGCAGGACCAGTCTTAAGAGTCTCACTTGGGAACTCTTGGGAACTTTGCAAGGTTTTAAAGGTGCAGTACGTAATATTGACAGCTAACGGTTGAAATTAGTACTGCAGTCCAAATTCAAAATATTTGAGAGAGTTGTTTCCCCGTTCCCTCCTCCTCAGACTTGACACTCACGTGGGTTGCCAGATTGAGGACATGCAACAGTAACAAGCGCAACTGACAATAGTAGGCAACGAGTACACTGCAAGTTGATGAGTTGATTTATCCGCGTTTTAATATGCCTCTGGACATAGTGCTTTTTAGATGAACGTTGAGGCTTTTAAGTTTGGGTAGAATCTGCAATTTCTGACCCAGTTCGTTTGTTGGCTCCAATGGCTGCAATACGCTGTGTTTTCTGCCAACTGGCAACCTGGGGTGTCTAAATACCATTGGGTAAATTGCCGGTGGGCAGGATCACACAGACCAAAACAAAAACATACATTCCAACACGGAACACACATTCAAGTAGAATAAGGCCCTGTTTACACTAGTGTATTTTCGTTATAAAACGCATAACTTTTGCTACGGTTACACCTGTCATCTACACTACTCTGGTGTTTTCGAACCTCGAAAACAGAGACTTTTGAAAAACGCTGCAGACCCTGTTTTAGTTTGAAAACTCCAGGGTTGCATTTCAGTGACCAAAACGGAGACAAAACGATGGCGTGGCTGCCCACATTATGCTACCTGAACACGACAATAACAGACCAGGGCTGCTTTTCCCAGAAGCATTGTACAGCTAAGTTGATCATAGAGAGCACTGGTGGCTATTGTCTTACAATCAGTGTTGGGTGTAACTATACTAAGTAATAGTTACTGTAATTTACTTTTTCCTTGAAAAAATAAAGTAAGGGATTACTCTTATTTTTTCTGTAATTTAATTACAGTTACTTCTGATGTAATTTAACTAAATACTGTGTATAGACTGTAGAACATTTATATATAATACAATAGTGGATTAACATCAAAATTTAAAGTCTAACTTTAAAATAGATGTTTTTATCTATCCTTCTCACATTTGTAATACTTTGGTCAGTCAAAATGCTTTATTTGATTAAAATGTTTTATTTTTTGTTTTATATTATTTATTAGAATTAATTAAAAGAGTTTCATGTCTATCCTTAGTCGAGGTTGATATAGGATTTAGAAAGTAATAAGTAATTAAATACTTTTTGCAGAGAGTAATTTGGACAGTAATCTAATTACACTATTGAAGATGTAATTAGTAACTAGTAATTAATTACTTTTTGGAGTAACTTACCCAACACTGATTACAATGCTTTTGGGAAACGTAGCACAGAGCCATCTCTCTCAACAGCTCTGTAACACACCAGCCTTGACGGCTGTGTAAACAATAACACGGAGACGGAACTGCATGCTTTGCTGACTTTGTGTTCCTTTTAGCAGGTAAACGCTGTATTGTATAATACTGCAGCTGTCTACATGCACAAGAGGAAACTGTTTACACTTGTACGCGCATGTCTAGTGTGCATGAACAGTCATGTGACGTGTTTTCGGTCCTGCGGTGTAGATAGAGATCGTTTCTGAAACGCAGTGGAAATGCCAGTGTAGACGAGGATCAGTTTCATTTTAAATTCCGTTTTAAAATGAAAATGCACTAGTGTAAACGGGACCTAACTTGATGTAACGTAGCATGTTTACTAAATATCTGCAATACTGTATTATGGTATTTTTATGCTAGGGGTTTAACGACTTCAGATTTTTTTAAGTTGACATTTATGAGATTAAAGTCGAGTCAACGTCAACCAGTCGCTGATGACATCATTAATGAACAAATAAGCCTGAACCTCGAGCTGAGAATGAACGCGGGTTGCCTTGTGCATATGGCATATGACAGCGCTGCACACAAGGCTATTGCTCCTACAACAGCTTATTTTTATCAGTTCTTTTGTCTTTGGGTCATTATATTTCTCACAGATTTCTGCTCGTTCTAAATCAATTACAGATAAAGTAGCACAGTAAGGATTACATTTATATGTATTCATTAGTGAGAGAGCGATTGCGTGTGAATTAATGTTTGTGTGCGCGCAATCTGCACATGGTGTGCTGTTTAACTGTTTGAAAACAGAGTGTAAAAGTTGACTTCAAAGATTTCTTATCCTGTTGCGCCCTCTGTAGGTGATGATCAGCGACTAGTCAACGTCAAGTTTAAAGCACCATGGCAGATGTACTAAATCATAGAGTTTAGTACATGTACAGTCAAAAAATTACATACAGCACATTTAACCAGCATGGCACTGTAACTCGCCAAGACATGTCTTGTCATAAAGATTTCTTCTATCCCCTTCAATCCAGGGCAATTAGGTTATGAGGAGCTTTTCATATTTTGTAAGGTCGATAAGCATCATTTACACTGATAGAGTTTAAGTGAGCTGCACTGTGCTGCCATGCGCAGTTCAGCATCTCATTAGTGTTATCGCAATAATAGATTCTAATGCGGAAGATAATGGTTGAACATTAGCATAGCCCGCAAATTGAGTCTCCTGATTGTGAGAAACGTACTTTCTTCACCCCGGATACAGCCTGTCCTTTAGTCATAAGTATGGTCTGGCGCTATGAAATGTTTGGCTATTATAGAGAGGAACTGGGACAGACCCTCTTAAGTTTATCTTTTGGAAGGAATTTCCAAGTCGAGGGTGGAAAAAAAACGAAAAAAAACAACAACAAAAAAAAACACGTTCACAATGTTATTATTCCCACGGCCGTTATACAAACAATACACTTACTGTCCCAAAAAGCAGATGGCTTACAACAAAGAAACAAAGAACCAATGTAGGAAATGGAAAATAGCATTCTCTCTTTCTCTCTCCATCCCTTTGGAGATATGCACCAACATTCTCATTCATCTATTTGCTCAAAAGTACAGTTAAAACAGTAATATTGTAAAATATTATTACAATAAAAACATAGCAAAACAAAAAAACTGTTTTCAATTTGAATATATTTTAACATGTAATTTCTGTGATGGCAAGGCTGAATTTTCAGCATCATTACTCCAGTCTTCAGTGTCACATGATCCTTCAGAAATCATTCCAATATGCTGATTTGATGCTCAAGAAACATTTCTTATTATTATTATTGAGGTTTTTGAGAAATTTTTTTTTTTCCTAATTAAAAAGTCAATGACACAAGGACCCCCACGCCACCATATTATCAGATACGCGCACACGGACTGCAAATCATCTGTGTGATCTCGCATCAGGCTGTCAACAATGCTTCTACCTGTCAAACAGGAACATTTCTGCTTGCATATCCCCCATATGTAATTTAGACATGCACACATTCACATTCGTTTTCTCTACGAAGAAGGGATTCAAGAAGATAAGATACAGTAGGGGTCCTAGTCCACGCACATTAGGCTCACAATCACTATAATTTTCCCTAGCCTTCCTCACATGTGCCCCATTGCCAGTGTGGGAGGTTAATTATCCCGTTGAGTTCCTTTTCTTCTGAGAGAGACAATGTTGCTAGGGGAGCGTGTGCGGGCTCCTTCCGAAGGTTTTCATGTGCCGCTGTCATTTTTTTTTAGCACTCTAAGATGTTTTAAACATCTCTGTTATGTAAGCACATTTGGTATAAATAGTTGTGGTGACCTTTGGTTTAGCTGCAAGGAACGAAAACCACTTATCTTCTCTCCCCATCGCTGACCCTATATGTCTCTTCAGAATGGAAGCTTGTGGATGCACCATGCAGTAAGGATTTTTCAGGAAATCATTCAGAGGACTTCTCACTTGTTGACTGCACACATTTATAGAGTTTCTTCAAGTCATAGAGCGCGATTTGTCAAACCATTGGATAAAACTGGACAGATAAAGAGGAATGGCCTTCAGTTTAACAAGATTAACAAGAGACATATTTTAACATGTAAATAGAGCACAATAGTAGGATATGGAGGTAAACCTGCTTTTGAAAAGTCATAGAGAAATTCTCCAATGAGAAATTGATTTTTAGCAATAAGGAAGAAATATTTCATAAAAGACCTACTATGAGCTACAGGCATGATAATGATATGTTTCTTATAGGCAGGGTGTTTTAAAATGTATAAAAATGTATAATTTTATATTTAAAAAAATCATGTTTAACCGTAGAATACATTTCTGAAGTGACACCGAAGACTGGAGTAATGATGCTGAAAATTCAGCTTTGATCACAGGAATAAATTACATTTTAGAATATAATTAAATAGAAAACATTAAATGGATTCTAATAAATGTAGGCTAATTAATTAATTTAATAAATGTAGTAAAAATTTTAAATAAAAGTTTAAGTTTAATTTAAAACATTTTACAATATTACTGTATTTTTATAAAATAAATGGAGATGGAAATATATATACACATGTTGGCCCATATTGATAGGATAGCATCTTGCAGCTGATGGAGATTTGTGGGATACACATCCAGGGCACGAAGCACCCGTTCCACCACATCCCAAAGATGCTCTATTGGGTTGAGATCTGGTGACTGTGGGGGCCATTTTAGTACAGTGAACTCATTGTCATGTTCAAGAAACCAATTTGAAATGATTCAAGATTCAAGATTCAAGAGTTTTATTTGTCACATACACAGTTATATACAGAATATACAACCGGCAGTGAAATGTAAACAGGTCCGCTCCATGGACAGTGCAAATTCACAGTTAAAAACACAAGGAGGAAATTATAATAGAAATAGGATAAAAAAAAATATATATATATATATATATATATATATATATATATATATATATATATATATATATATATATATATATATATATATATATATATATATATATATCTGTAGAATTATAAATAATCAAGTCAAGTAGAAGAAAAAGTAAAAAATAAGAATAAAGAAGTGGAATAAAATAAGTGAGGTAAACTGTGCAGTGAGTAAACTGTAGACTTATAAATATGTGGTTAACAAATGTATAAGAGTATAATGTGCAAACAGGTTTATAACAGGTTGTTACACAGTAACAACGAGAACAGAAAGTGCAGTGCAATGTCAGTGTATCGATGTTTATCCTGAAGTGAAGTCACGTGATGTTAGGTGACTGAGTTCAGGAGTCTGATGGCCTGGGGGAAGAAGCTCCTCCTGAGTCTCTCAGTTTTGGCCATCAGGCTTCGGAAGCGCTTACCAGATTGATTCGAGCTTTGAAGTTGAAGTTGAAGTTTATTTGTCATTACACATGTACAAGTACAGTATAACGAAATGAAGTTTGGAGCAAGCCTCCGGGCCGCAGCCGATTATTCAGGCGCCGCCCTACGCTCTCCAGAAATACAAGAATGCAATTTAGCAAGCATTACATAGCAAACACAACAAAACATAAACATAAACATAAACATGACACAGTACACGTGGTCACGTGATGGGATTTTTTGTATGGAGTGGGAGAGGAGATAGATAAACAGGCAGACGGTTGGAGGGGGTGGGATCGGGTAGGTTGTGTATGGTGCGAGTGAGTCTGAGATTGTGTTGTGTGAGAATGTTAGCCATAACTTCAGATGTTTTCGAGTTCAGTTCTATGGTTTGTCCTTGAAGGGAGATAAGGCAGTGCACAGGGAAAGATAGCAGACAAAGCTGTCAGGCTGAAATCCCAACCGAGAGATAGGGACCAAGTGAGGTTCGTTGGGCTAGTTGATTAGGTCAGGCAAATACAATTTATTATTTTTAATCCATTTGATGATCTTCGGTAATTTGTCCGGATCATAATCAATCAATCAGATCTGGTCCTCAGCATTCGCGTCCGGTCTGTGCAGTTTCCCTAGACATTACGTCCAGCCTCATGGCCAGACCGGTTACAGTCCGTAAAAGTTCACCGATCTGACCCCCGATAGAGCCCACTCTACCCTGCGTATCCGCAGTCCGGACTGCGTTATTTACGGTTCAGTTCCTCAATTCCTATCACTTTCTGATCTAATTCCTTCAGACGGTCACACACAACCCCGAAGCATTCTTTAATTTCCACAGACAGCGGCTGGGTGAATTTGCTTGCAGCTGTCTTACCAATCTTCCGATAGGCTTTGTGACATGGTGATTCAAATGATTCGAGCTTTGTGACATTGTGCATTATCCTGCTGGAAGTAGCCATCAGAGAATGGGTACATGGTGGTCATAAAGGGATGGACATGGTCAGAAACAATGCTCAGGTAGGCCGTGGCATTTAAACGATGCCCAATTGGCACTAAGGGGCCTAAAGTGCGGCAAGAAAACATCCCCCACACCATTACACCACCACCACCAGCAAGTAACAAGGCATGATGGAGCCATGTTCACATTCTGTTTACGCCAAATTCTGACTCTACCATCTGAATGTCTCAACAGAAATCGAGACTCATCAGACCAGGCAACATTTTTCCAGTCTTCAACTGTCCAATTTTGGTGAGCTCGTGCAAATTGTAGCCTCTTTTTCCTATTTGTAGTGGAGATGAGTGGTACCCGGTAGGGTCTTCTGCTGTTGTAGCCCATCCGCCTCAAGGTTGTGTGTGTTGTGGCTTCACAAATGCTTTGCTGCATACCTCGGTTGTAACGAGTGGTTATTTCAGTCAAAGTTGCTCTTCTATCAGCTTGAATCAGTCGGCCCATTCTCCTCTGACCTCTAGCATCAACAAGGCATTTTCGCCCACAGGACTGCCGCATACTGGATGTTTTTCCCTTTTCACACCATTCTTTGTAAACCCTAGAAATGGTTGTGCGTGAAAATCCCAGTAATCCCAGAGCAGATTGTGAAATACCCGTCTGGCACCAACAACCATGCCACGCTCAAAATTGCTTAAATCACCTTTCTTTCCCATTCTGACATTCAGTTTGGAGTTCAGGAGATTGTCTTGACCAGGACCACACCCCTAAATGCACTGAAGCAACTGCCATGTGATTGGTTGATTAGATAATTGCATTAATGAGAAATTGAACAGGTATACACACACACACACACACACACACACACACACACACACACACACACACACACACACACACACACACACACACACACACACACACACACACTATATTGGGAAAAGTATTGGGACACCCCTCCAAATCATTGAATTCAGGTGTTCCAATCACTTCCATGGCCACAGGTGTATAAAATCAAGCACCTAGGTATGCAGACTGCTTCTACAAACATTTGTGAAAGAATGGGTCGCTCTCAGGAGCTCAGTGAATTCAAGCGTGCAACCTGTGCAATAAGTGCATTCGTGATATTTCCTCACTACTAAATATTCCACGGTCAACTGTTAGTGGTATTATAACAACGTGGAAGCAATTGGGAACAACAGCAACTCAGCCATGAAGTGGTAGGCCAAGTAAAATCACAGAGCGGGGTCAGCACATGCTGAGGCGCACAGTACGCAGAAGTCACCAACTTTCTGCAAGTCAATAGCTACAGACCTCCAAACTTTGTGTGGCCTTCAGATTAGCTCAAGAACAGTGTGTAGAGAGCTTCATGGAATGGGTTTCCGTGGCCGAGCATCTGCATCCAAGCCTTATATCACCAAGTGCAATGCAAAGCGTTGGATGCAGTGGTGTAAAGCACGCCGTCACTGGAATCTAGAGCAGTGGAGACGTGTTCTCTGGAGTGACCAATCACGCTTCTCTGACTTGCAATCCGATGGACGAGTCTGGGTTTGGCTGTTGCCAGGAGAACGGCACTTGCCTGACTACATTGTGCTAAGTGTAAAGTTTGGTGGAGGGGGTTTTATGGTGTGAGGTTGTTTTTCTGGGGCTGGTCTTGGCCCCTTAGTTCCAGTGAAAGGAACTCTTAATGCTTCAGCATACCAAGACATTTTGGACAATTTCATGCTCCCAACTTTGTGGCAACAGTTTGGGAATGGCCCCTTCCTGTTCCAACATGACTGCACACCAATGCACAAAGCAAGGTCCATAAAGACATGGATGAGCAAGTTTGGTGTGGAGGTGTGAGCCCTACGGATTAAGAATGGGATATCATTAAAGTTCATGTGCATGTAAAGGCAGGCATCCCAAAACCTTTGGCTATTTAGTGTATATATATGTATGTGTGTGTGTGTGTGTGTGTGTGTGTGTGTGTGTGTGTGTGTGTGTCACCATTATGTTCAGTTTTTATTCATAGACTTTTAGTTTGTAATTCTTCAGTTCCTGTGTTCCTTTATTTGATAAAAAAATATATTCAAAGTTATTTGAGTCACTTCAACGTGAGTTTTTGTAGGCTACTGAATGCTAGCTAAGTAACATAAGAACCTACGCTAAGTAACTAAGTAACAAATGTCATACATTTTTCAGATGCGTATGAAAAAAATTAAACACATCATGCATTAGCCCTCGGTGTACATACTGACCCTCTAAAATACAACATTGCACATTGTGTTTGGTCCACAGGTGGCATCTAAAATAAACCTGAGAAAGCGAGGTGAAGGATTAGCCTCAAGGTAGGCCTAGAAAACAAGCACAGTGACCATACCGGAAATTGAAAATTCCACAACAGCTCTGTGGCCTCTATTTATAACAGCTCAAGGATGAGAGCCAAGACAGCTTGTGAGGAGACACAAAAAGTCAGTCTGACTGCCTGCAGTCATCACAGTTTTCAGCCATTCTGTGTGGAGCTGATTAATCATCAGTCATTTACTGGCTGTTCAATTCTTTCCAAAGAGAGAATCATTTGGGTTAACACGGTCTTTTATGAGGCTCACAGCACCAATACTGCTCATTTAATACAGAATTTTAAGGGACAATTTCACTTGGCATGACTGGGCCTTAAGAAGATCAGAAATGATTAAAAAGTGTGCTAGAACATTTTGCTATATGAAAAAAACCCACAAGGGGAACAACTCTAGTCATTTTCATTACCCCAAAAGTTAAACTTTGGGATTAACATGCTTTATTGCCAAATATTACAATATAATTTTTCAGTCCACAGAGTTTGGAGCTCTGTTTATATACGCGTTCATTAATCACACTGCAAATCTTACGTAATCTGAAGCAAGAGCATCAGTGTAATTTGTTATCGGGTGTCTCTGCTGATTGCCACAGTGCAGCTGTATTGAAAATGAGACCAGAGCAATAACAGCCTCTAGATGATGTTATTCCATTCATCTCATTTTGTGAGTGAAGAGACCGTCTGTATAAAATTAGGAAGTTACAGTGCTCAGTGGTCCTCTATCTGCTGCCAAAAACGTTGCGCTGAAAGCCATTTTTTCTGCTCTCAATGCAACTGTCACAAAAACACCTAATGTGCCCTCATTCCAGTATAATATTGTAACTGAATTGTGCAAAATCTATCATCTACCAATCAGTTTAATAAAAGAAATCTCCTATTTTCGTCTGAGATCCTCTGTGGTTTCTTTTAATGCACTTTTGAGACACTGGTTTCCTGTTTGTTTTTCTTCCTTACTTTTGGGTTGGGTCTCAGCCTTATAAGGCACGTCCACCCCCCACCTATTGTATAGTCCGTTCACTGACTCTCTGATGCATATTTTATATATTTCATATTTTACACAAACTTGGGATGCTTTTTTTTTTTTTTTTTGGTCTTGGCCTAATAAGATGAAATGTTGACCAGACCTTTGTTGGTTAGTCCAAGATTTAGGTTTAGACTAGTTCATATCTAACATTGTCCAAAAATGCACGCTGTTGCAAAATAATGTATGCAAACAGCAATATATTATAAAAGTTTATCTGCATAGGTTGCTCAAATGTACACTACCGTTCAAAAGATTGGGTCTGTTGACATTTTTGGATGTTTTTGAAAGACGTCATGCTCACCTAGGCTGCATTGATTTCTTTTATTTAATTAAATACTTTTAAATTATAAACGTCTTCACTGTCACTTTTAATCAATTTAATGCATTCTTGCTGAATATATATATATATATATATTTTTTAAATCTTATACTGGCTGCATATTTTTGAACGGTAATGTAAGGGTTGATATAGCAAGAAACTTGTTACTTGTGGTTAAATGAAATAAATGAGTAAATTATTTCCACAGTTACGTCCGTTAAAAAAATGCAAGTCAAAGTACAATGCTAAGTAGTTGATGTAGTATGTCTGGGAATATTTTCATAATTCCCACTGCATATTAGTCTTCGCATGTGTGCCTCTAAACACGGGGGCGGTACTTCTGCCTACGTATTTAGTGTAGGCACGTCTAGTGTGGCACGTTGCCAGTGCAAGATGAGCAATTTAGGTTAAATAGTATATTAATTAAAAAAAAAAAAAAAATTTATGATCGATCGAGCAGAGCCTCTGAAGCCCTTTGCATTGATTTGGCCCTTCAACATTTTGGTTGCCATGGAAGTCAATGGTGTGGAGAGAAATCCTGGAATGTTTTCCTCAAAAAAATTTATTTCTTTTCGACTGAAGAAAGAAAGACATGAACATCTTAGATGAGATGGGGGTGAGTCAAATATCAGGAAATTTTCATTTTGAAGTGAACTAATCCTTTAACATACTTCAACAACAGTTGAGAAGAAAGTTCTTCATTGAATATCTACATAAGTGATTATGGACACAGCTTAAATTTGCATTGAAAGCTCTGATTATGTTAAAATAATGAAAAGAATAACAAAAACACCACATTCCAGCACCACTATATTGTTGACCTCTGCAGTCAGTCTATTTTTAGCTTGAATCCACAAGAGAGTTGAGTTAAGGTCACACACAAGCATCCTCTACCTGACAATCACAGGGTCTTCAGCATGTCTGTCTTTTTTTTTTTTTACTTTGAAAAAGACTGACAAGAAGCTCTTAACATTTTATTAAAGGTCTAAAAGAAGTAATGTAATCTAAAATGATAACAAGGCTTAATTTTTCCCCCTTTAAGTGCACTTTGAAGGACCCCCTTGGAATGAATTTGTGCGCTGGCTTATCTACCTCTTTCAATCTTAGCGGAGACAGGCAGGGAAGCTTCTGCTAGCATCTGCTGTCATGGAAACTAGAAGAGCAGGGCTAGAGCAATAGGTTCAATCAAAGAGTGCTGGGATAGCATCAGCATGAGCAATGCAAATCTCTCAAATTGCCCTGCTGAAAAAATAGTTTAAACCAGCATAAGGTGGTCTGCACCTAAACCAGCTGGCTGACCAGCTAAACCAGTATAAGAAACAAGAAACCAGTTTAGGATTTATGCTTTTTTGTTATCACTGTAAATTACTTTAGTCATTTTAAAATCTCTGTTCATTGTGATTTACTGTATATTCCTGGTTGGGTTCAAATATCTTGTGGAAATGGGAAAATTAAAGCAAAAAGCATTTCAATATCAAATAAATTATTCAGGACATTTAGCCCAGTTTTGGCATTTTCATAAAACTGTGCTTCTGAGCATTGATTTTCAAGCTAAATGTATCTGAAGTGGTCGACCTCTGTCTTTTCTGTGTTCTTCAACCTTCACATTTTAAATGATACTCTAATTTTAGCTTAAAGTACACTGTCCGTTTCTAACAAAGGGTTTTGTATGCTATTCACTATATTTCCCTCTATTGCTGAACTTAAATTGGATAGCTTATTAGAATATTTTAGTACTTTGTTATTCTTCCTTTGGATGTATTAAATGCCTAAACCCGGCATGTTTACCTCGAAATTTTAATTTTCCCATGTGAAATGAATTCCCATTTAGATTCAGATCAGTTTTCCACTTTTAGGCCTTGAGAAATTTCTTTGGATGAAATTCCATCCATATCTGATTACATCTAAACCAAATATATTTTTGAATAGGCTACATTCTTGGTATACACAAAGCCTGAATGCAAAATCAGGAAAAGTTCAGGAAAGATATTTATTTTTCCAGTATGCTTGAGCAAATTATGCAAATGAGCATGCAAGCCTAAAATTAAACAGCTGTAAATCGAACTGTCAGAATAATTTTGATGCCACAGATTTTCAGAATGGCTGACCACATAAGAAAAAATATTTTTCAAAGATGTCAGTCAGGAGGTTTGAGTCCAATATCACGATTTAATTTTAAATCTGCAGTGTTGGATATAGGAAAAAGTCATTGGAACCAGGGTTGACAGGAAGTGGGATTTACTGAATTCTGAGAAGTGTTTTTTTATCAATCTATCTCTCTATCAAAATGTTCAAACAGGCTAACATTCAAACATTGCAGTTTTAGTTTAAGGTATACTATGTAACTTTGTAATTTTTTTGTTTGTTTAAAATTAACAAAATTGTAATCATGAGTCAATACATCATCAATCCTTCCAAAACTTGTTTTTGCCTTACTCTGATTCACTATGGTAAACCTATTATAAGCGTTTATATTTTAGACCTGTCGTCGGGATGATTTTTGCAGGAAATTGCACGCATATTGCCTGTGTTTCCCGTCATATTCGTAAATAGAGAAAAGTTGCTCAGGCTACTTTGACATGTATGGTGTGGGAGTGTCATAGGTTAGTTGTCACAATGAGTGAGAAGGATTGACATGGGGAACCCTAAATCTCCAATCACCCATCAAACAAACGCATGAACAGAGGAGAGTCTACTGCAAAAAAAAAAAAACCACAACAGAGCTTGTAATAGAAAGAGAATCAACATTGGTGTGGCTTTTCAGAGATGGTGAAAACTAAGGGATTTAAAAATGTTGTAAAAGTGACACGGAGATGGCATTTTTAATACTCAACAGGGGAGTAAAGTATTTATTGAACAGATAAACTGTCATATGTAGCTCTCTAACAGTTAATTGTCATGCATTATCTATTGTGAAGGGTCATATGTTTTATGAGCATAACCATATTAATCTGCCATATTGATATTCGTCACACAGAGCTGAAGCACATCCAAAGCAATGTTCTTCTGCAAAATGCATGCAGTTTTGATTTTAACCGCAAGAGTGCCACAAGTTACATGAGCCCCGTTTCTACCAAAATTACCTGGAACAATTTGTCCCAAGAACTTTTTCCCCTAGACCTGCTGCTGTCTGTGTTTCCATCGTGGTCCGGTGACGTAGGACTGCGCGCGTTGACTTTACAGTTCCCACTAGATTTCGTCCTCTGCAAATAAATTTAATAAAGCCTGAACCTCATTGTCGGTCCATTGGTCGTATTGTTTAAACTCCATTGTTGATTTGAATAGCAGACGACTCTTAGGCTGTGTGGCGTGAGCGTTTCAGCTGCGTGGCGTGAGTGTTTTTATTTCGGTTCCCATGTTAACAGCTTAGAACTTGCACACTGCATGCTAGAAATAGAACAGACACCTATTTTTCACGTGACATGCAAGCGTGTTGATAGTGTTTCCAGGCAAAATAGAATAGGAAAATATGTTTATATGTCATTTTGACACAAATACATATTAATAAATGACATTTTGATGTTTGAAAGTCTCTAGGTTGACATGCAGATATAGGCCTAATTGCAATAAAAAAATAATAATAATTATTGATTTTGAAATATTGCACCTGTCAATATTTTTTGCCGTCAATACTGCCGACGATGTCTTTGCTGTATCAGTAGGCTATATATTTATGTTTAACATGAAGTATAGGCCTTCACTGTATGTCACCTAGCAGCAGCAGCACCGCGTCTGACACGTTTCTGGTGTGCAAAGACATAGCAAACGCCACACAGCCAGTGTGTAGCCGGCCTTACTGCACGCACCAAAACAGACTTTTAGGTCTAAACACACCAAGTACCACCCCAAAGTGCCTAGTTCCTGGGGAAAGTTCCCGCGGTGGAAACACAGCTATAGTGTACCTTTTAATTTCTAGTTAAAAATTTTGGAATTTCACATTTATTTTAATTTCACTTCATTCAAATAATTTCAATTCCAGTTCTGCATCCATCTTGTTTTTGCTACCTCAATTCAAATTCAGGAACTGAATTTAAGATAAAAAGGCATTTTCAATGCCTTCAGCTTTCCTGTAGCTCAAACAATAAGAGCGTGGCACTAGCAACGCCAAGGTCATGGGTTCGATTCCCAGGGAAATCAAGAACTGACAAAATGTAAAAATGTGTACTTTGAATGCAATGTAAGTCGCTTTGGATAAAAGCATCTGCCAAATGCATAAATGTAAATCAATGATCTGCTCAAGTCAGAGCAAGGGTTGTTTATCTTAGTAGTCACGGCTTCTGAAGAAACACATTTAACTCTTTCCCTGCCATTTTCCGTCATTTATTACACAACGCTTTTGATGAGTTTTTTGGCAATTCATATTTTCACTGTTATACGATATGGGAGCTCTGTTATGGATCTTCTGAAATAGTATCTCCAGATCCAAAAACAAGCAAAGAAGAAGATCTGTGAAAACCAAAAGGAGCAAAGAGAAGTTGCTTATGCACAAATAAGCTAACATGATCATCAAATATTCAACAGCATGACAACCAAAACTGCCTAACGTTACAGAGAAAAATACTGAACCCACAAAAAGGTATAGGACTGTGCAAGCTTTGGTGGTGTTGATAGACTCAATCTATGTTTTTATCATCGTTCCAAATCGTTTGACAAAAACTTTTTTCACAGCTTTTTATTCTAAATGTTTTTTTTATTAAATTGCCCACATTCAAGTGTTGATAAAAAAAGAATGAATGAAGCTAGAATAAAATGAAAGTTTTTTGAGTGATCAAAAATCACTGGCTGGCAACTTTTTTTAATAAGCGCTGACGGGAAAAGAGTTATAAATGTGCCTACTATTAGTGTCAAACAACCATTTCTTGCAACATTCCTGCATAAGCAAGCACCCAGGTACCCAGCTCTGTCATTTTATTTTAAATTAAATCTACTAATAAGACCCTCAATTGGTGCACATCCAAATTAGCATGATTTGATTAGATCTGGCACCCAACACATGCCCTGCAAAGTATCTGCAATTAAAGGTGAGGAGAGCAGGTTGTCAAGCATGACTCACTAACTAGAGTGGTAATGGTCTCTGACAACCAGAGCGCACACTGTGAGCTCAAGAGAGCCCCATTTGGCTCATGGCATTTTCCCTTGTATCATCGTCATCCAAACATAGGCTCTCTTGTCATAATATTCTGCTGTAGTTTATGTATGAGCAACTGTGCAGCAGACAGACTATGCCCGCATGCAGAGATGATACGAGACAGGCACATTACTGCCTGTAGAATGCATCTTCGTTCTGTAAGTATTTATATAGTGTATGCACTGATTTATGCTGAATACATGCGGACCCAAGGACTGAGTTCTCCAAAAGCACTCCGTGTCCTCCAGACTCCAAAGGGACTGGCCGAAACTTGAGGAGGAAATGCTATGCTGAAGTGGACTACAAGATTAGATGACTTGAGGCACGGGTCCAGTGGGGGTATCCTGATGGATGAAACCAATATTGACATAAACACCAGAGGGCCACAAGTGGCTGAGTGATGCGGTCACAGGGTTGATTACTGTATGTTCAATCTAACGGCAACTGTCAGAGATGGATTCCAAGCTCTGCAAAAGTCTGGGCTAAGATGCCACAGAGGAACGGCATATTCCTGATGCCGTGGTATCAGCACACAAAAAGGGAATAAATATCCCTATATGGCTTTGGGGTTAAAAAGGAGAGATATCAGATGTACTGCATGATCCATAGAAGACGAGGGAGCCAAAATGTATCAGCTCACCTATCAAGACAATAAACTTGGCACACATTAGAAGCATTCAGGGTAAAGTTTCAGCAAACTAGCTAAAAAAACCAAAAAAAAAACAGAACTAAGTTTTTATAAGCTGTCGACCCCAAAAAAACGAGCATTTAAGGAGACAAAAGTGGATACAGGCAATAACACGTGAAGCTTCAGCAGGAAGTATGGGTACATTTTGGGATCCTGACACTCAGTAGGCCTACATGTGCAGTAATCGTTTTGTCACTGTTAAGTCAAATATCCAAATGTCAGTTTTATATATTATATTTCCTGTCGCTGATTCCGTTCCCTTCTAATGAGAGTAGTTCTCCGTATAATATACTCTGTCTCTATAACCCTATCGCTAAAAATAGCTCCACCCATTAGGTTCACAGAGGTGGATCTGGACTAGGGCAATAGTTAGCCACGGACATCATGCCCACGGACCAATGGCTGAACATCTGATGCATAAGTCACACAAAATGGGAAACACTTAAGGAGTTTTAAAGTCGTCATCTGATTGCTTGAATTCTATAGGATTTCTGAGAGACGTGTGTAATGCGTTCTTCAACGATGTGTCTGGAAACAAAGCCACCATGATGGCAAACCCCCTCATGGAAATAGAAAGCATATTTTTTACAACTGTGGCAAACGCTTATGAGGATCAACTAAACGCTGGAATTTCAAAAGTACGTGAAGTTCTCGGCGCCATTGTTACAGTAAACTTTGTTGAAATGTTCTTGAATTAATAATTTATTGTATGTAGGCCAGTCTGTTTTCGTAGGGACATGGACTTTGCATTTTCACACCCTTAAACATGATGAGGAATAAAATTAACTGTGATTGGTTGCTTTCCATATTAGTCGGACATCTTGGGCGGTCGTTGGCCAATGAAAGCTATGATGGAGTCCAGACCTTCTGCCGTCAGTCTGAAGGTCTGGCCACGTTTACTATTGTTAACACATGAAACCTTATTATAAAGTGTTACCAAAGACTTTGCTATGGAAGCTTCTTTCTGCCATGGAATAAAACAGTTTAAAAGATATTGTCACTTTTAATCTCTCAATTCAGAATTTTTTCTCGCAATTGCGAGTTTACATCTTACAATTCAGACTTTTTTTCTCAGAACTGCAAGATAGGAGTATATAGTAAGAATTGCGTGATATAAATTTGCAATTGTGTGAAATAAAGTAAGAGATATAAACTTGCAATTTACCTTTTTTCTTGCAATTCCTAGATTACATCACGCAATTCTGACTATATACACTCACTTAAAGGATTATTAGGAACACCTGTTCAATTTCTCATTAATACAATTATCTAATCAACCAATCACATCGCAGTTGCTTCAATGCATTTAGCTGGTCTGAGTATTTCACAATCTGCTCAATTACTGGGATTTTCACGCACAACCATTTCTAGGGTTTACAAAGAATGGTGTGAAAAGGGAAAAACATCCAGTATGCGGCAGTCCTGTGGGCAAAAATGCCTTTTTGATGCTAGAGGTCAGAGGAGAATGGGCCGACTGATTCAAGCTGATAGAAGAGCAACTTTGACTGAAATAACCACTCGTTACAACCGAGGTATGCAGCAAAGCATTTGTGAAGCCACAACACGCACAACCTTGAGGCGGATGGGCTACAACAGCAGAACACCCCACCAGGTACCACTCATCTCCACTACAAAATAGGAAAAAGAGGCTACAATTTGCACGAGCTCAGCAAAATTGGACAGTTGAAGACTGGAAAAATGTTGTCTGGTCTGATGAGTCTCGATTTCTGTTGAGACATTCAGATGGTAGAGTCAGAATTTGGCGTAAACAGAATGAGAACATGGATCCATCATGCCTTGTTACCACTGTGCAGGCTGGTGGTGGTGGTGTAATGGTGTGGGGGATGTTTTCTTGGCACACTTTAGGCCCCTTAGTGCCAATTGGGCATCGTTTAAATGCCACGGCCTACTTCAGCATTGTTTCTGACCATGTCCATCCCTTTATGACCACCATGTACCCATTCTCGGATGGCTACTTCCAGCAGGATAATGCACCATGTCACAAAGCTCGAATCATTTCAAATTGGTTTCTTGAACATGACAATGAGTTCACTGTACTAAAATGGCCCCCACAGTCACCAGATCTCAACCCAATAGAGCATCTTTGGGATGTGGTGGAACAGGAGCTTCGTGCCCTGGATGTGCATCCCACAAATCTCCATCAACTGCAAGATGCTATCCTATCAATATGGGCCAACATTTCTAAAGAATGCTTTCAGCACCTTGTTGAATCAATGCTACATAGAATTAAGGCAGTTCTGAAGGCAAAAGGGGGTCAAACACAGTATTAGTATGGTGTTCCTAATAATCCTTTAGGTGAGTGTAACTTGCAATTCTGGCTTTTCTTGCAATTGCAAGATTATATCTCACAATTTTGATTTTATAACTTGCAATTTGTACTTTTTTCCTCGCAATTGTGAGTATACATCTCGCAATTCTGACTTTTCTCCTTGAGAGATATAAACTCACAATTGTGAGAAAAAAAGACAACTTTTTTTCTCAGAATTGCGAGTTCATATCTTGCAGTTCTGACTTTATAACTCGCAATTGCGAGTTCATATCTTGCAGTTCTGACTTTATAACTCGCAATTGCGAGTTTATATCTTGCAGTTCTGACTTTATAACTCGCAATTGCAAATTCATATCTTGCAGTTCTGACTTTATAACTCGCAATTGCGAGTTTATATCTTGCACTTCTGACTATAACTCGCAATTCTGTGAAAAAAGTCAGAATTGTGAGAAAAAAAGGCAGAAATGTGAGATATAAACTCTCAATTACCTTTTTTATTTTTTATTCTGTGACAGAACCAAGCTTCCATACTTTGCTGCACAATAACCAAGAGTTTGATTATTTTGTTACTATTTCTAGCATATTTCAAAGATACTGTGTGCCTTCTCCCTGAGGCCATGCTTCCCAGTCTTATTAGACACAAAGGAGATCAATATTCTTCTGCCATGTGTGCTTTTATGCTTTGTAAAGTATCCTACAATACAGCTTATGCTTTTAATGTGTCTAATGCAGTGCTACTAGAATCCTTAAAAAGAAATAAGACAATCCATTTGCTCTTTGAAGACGGCATCAGAGCACAATATATAGGCAATTAAAACAGGATGAAAGGAGATGGTCGCACGCAGATTACACGCATGACCAAATACCAAAGACTAACAATTACTTAGACCAATAGAACATGACAGAGAATCAAGGTGGAAATGACAATACCGAGATGGATGAATGGACCAGCTAGGAAGGAGAAAAGGTCAAGTTATCAATCAGGGTAATGGAGTGAATGCAATTATTTATGATCGTCTTGATTATGTGTTCTGGTATGATCGCAGATGCACATGATGGATCTGTTACCACACAGTAAAAATTATACATGAGCTGAAATAAAAACAGCTCCTGTTGAATTTTGACCTAAATGCCAGCGAGAAACTTGATCTGATCTGTGTCCAGATACTCCAAGTGCGCCATTGTGCAACGTAATGAGAGATGAAGGTTGTCCACTTTCTTTTCAAATATTTTGAATCCTAAATATCATAGTATTTTCTTTGGGTTTTACCATTTGACAACTTGAACTAACCATTTCCTGTTTATGATTTTCTTGTCACATGACAACAAAATGGCTTTCTGCATGTTACTTATAGTCTACAGCTTTTATACAAACACGGAATTCACTATTTATTGTCCTAAGAAATAATAACACAAGCTTAGCCAACCTACTCAAGGGTTATCTTTTTGAGAATTTCAGCCTTTTGATGAGACTTTTTCTTCTTCATTGTCCCACCCACGTTTGACTTCATGCCCCACAAAAACATAAAAATAGCTTTTAATTCAGAAATTGAAAACATGTTCATTGTAGGAGTATCCACTGTCTGTATGAGCTGCATTTTTAAAATGTTTTGTAGTCTGAAGTAATAAATCTGCACAAAAATGAACGTATCGTCACTGACCCACATACAAAAATATTGTATACTTTCACAAAACCCATTAGGGAATACATACAGATGAATTAGAATTAGAAACAATAACTTAAGCATTGCTCAAAGTATTTAGACATTCCAATTGCAATTGTTTTGAAGTATAAACAATACAATAGCCTATACCTTATGCATTATAGGTATATATACTTATGCTGTAAATGTATGCAAGATGAAAAGCAAATTTCATTTACTTGAAGTGCACACTGAAAGTACTTGTTGATGGAATGCATAGTTTTTCGGGTGTAAATACATAATTTCTCGCAGGTGGTTGTGGTGAAAGGAGCGAATCGTCCACTCGTACTCACCCAGTCCGGGCACAAATGTGTTGAGAAACAAGCAGATGACAGCTACTGGGAAAGGCATATATGGGATTGCAGCGCGTAAAGCTCCTTTCTTCTCCCTGACTTGAACAACAACTCCGCTGGTAGAAGAAGAAACTCCCTTTTCGTTCATTTCTGTGTCTTTCTGGTCCATTTCCCAAATTTTTAAGCAACTACAAACCTTGAAATCCTTGTTTTGGTGTGTACTGGACACTAACAGGCGCGAGCGTAAGCTTTATGTTGAAGTGAGTGCGCGCAGTGAACGGTAGGCGTCACACTTACAACTGTGTCAGTGAGCCATAGTAGATGAGAAGGTCGTTACAAAATAGATTTAAAGTCACAGTGGCGACTTTAATGAAGCTAAGCGACCGATTATTAATGGATTATCACGATTGTGTCTGATATTATAGATCGTTTTGGCTCAGAGTCATTAAATGCGGTAAAAGCTGTTTTGCTGTCAGCATTTAAAATCTATTTTAAAGCATTTTTGTTCATCCCAAAATTAAAATTCAGGGTGTAACTTTTTTCTTAAAAGTAAAAGGTGAACTTTTAAAGAAGGCCTTTTCCAATAATAATAATGAACAGAGCCTTAAAGGGATAGTTCACCCAAGAATGTAAATTCTGTCATTAATTCCTCACCCTCATGTCGTTCCAAGCCCCCAAGACTTTCGTCCATCTTCAGAAAACAAATAAAGATCTTTCTGAGGAAATCTGAGAGCTTTCTCCATACGCAACTACCACTTTGATGCTTTAAAAAGTTCATAAAGAGATAAAGATACATGTTCACTTTATATGATGAGCAGACTGAATTTAGGCTTTTAGTCACATATCCCCATTCATCAACATGATTTTTGGTGAACTATCCCTTTAAAATGGCAACATATAAGAGCAGAGCAGAAGTCGTATGAACTAGGCTATACCTTTATATACTTTAATTTTTTTTGCATTTTTGAACATTTTCATGTTTCTTAAAATAATTAGTAACTATAAGTACAATATATAGTCACCTTTTTCGTATTATTAGTCATCGGTCTCACATTTATGGTTTAAAAGATCAGAGAACACAATGAGCTCAAAGAGGGCAAACAGACCATCTGCAACTTTATTAATCTTGAATAGTCTTACTGCAAAAAAATAAAATAATAATAATTATACATTATTAGGTAATATATATTTTTTCTGATTCGTTTAGTCTCTGGGAAAATGCACCTGCTGTATTTATAGAAGGATTCTCTGAGGTGAGCCAGCCTGTCACTGACATTTTCTTTGAAAATGCTGATGTGTTGCAACTTGACTGAAAAGGCCATCCAAAGCCAGAGCCGTTACAATGAACCAAGCAGCAAATCAAAACCATCTGGGCCTGTTGTGTCAACAGCTGTGGCTCTGAAGCAGTGGCGCACACTTAGAACACTTGTCATTTCCCAGCCTGCAGACTGGCGACAGTCTGCACGATATATCTCTGTACATCAGTTCAGTGGATTTTTCTTCTTGTGCCATTATTTGAATATGCAGACGACTTGATGTTTTAGCTTGAAAAAGTGAGAAAATGATCAAACAATATAACTGATATAATGAAGATATTTAGATTTGTTTAAATATAATTTCATGCAGTATTCAAATTACCATTGGTAAGTCTATTTCAGAACAGCTCTCTCTGAGAATGATGGTTCCATGAAGAACCTTAAACGTTAATGGAACCTTACCTTTACTTTATTAAAATACAAGAAAAAAGAGGTTATTTTAGGAACTTACTGAAAGACCAAAAAGTGGCCTCTTTTGGAACCTTTATTTAAAAATCTGTAAGAATTTTGGATTAAAACACCCCAAAACCACTAGAACAGTGTTATATATTTTGTTGACTTGTGTACTTACATTATCCCAAATGTTTCCAAGAATGTTTAAATCCAGAGAAATAAGCAATTTTAACCAGGACACGGACACGTGTCCGTGCGTCGCCTATCAATTACATCATACCTGTGTTACCCTCGATTTCCATGGAAACACCAAAGACGCTTTAATATATTGTGTTTTATTAGACAGGTGAGCAACTGTTTGCATGCATTCATCGACAGAAAACGAATCATTGTTATATAGCTCCATGTAGTTAGTCTTATTTTTCAAATCTGGTTTTCTTGATTTACCGGGAGTACCATGTTTTACCATGCCTAATATCGATCTAGCTTACTGCAGTGTGCAACAAGTGTCTCATAGTAGCCGCCGAGCTAACGCACAGAGTAGCATTATAACATATCTTTCAACACACTCAAATGTTTCTAATATGATAAAACTGCTGCGTTACCCCACATTGCATGAGCGAAAGAAGCGGAAGCGGCAACTGTGGCATAATAAAAGCTAAAATCAAGGCATCATCAAGCGCCTTTGTTTTGAATAAGTGACCGATAGCGGCAAAAAATTACATATTGTGGCTTTAAGAGTACTACATCATCAAATTCTCTAGATTCAAATCCAAATCACTCCATAGACCCCAGGAATTAAGCTTGTGATTCCTTTGTCCTTATTTTGACCCTAAAGGAAGCTATTTAAATGTATGCTGCTAAGACTCTTTTATTTGCAGCATAATTTTTTCAGGGTGGTCATGACAACCCAACCACTGAAGTGTAAAGAGGTCTGAGGGTTGTGAGGTGCATGAGCTAATGTATAGCCTGCACTGTGGATATGTGTTCCTGCTTCATTTCTTGTCCCTGGGGGTGAAAAAACAGCCAAATGACAACAGCCAATCGATTTCAGGCTGTTTTGACATTGACATTTTAAGTACACATGCACTCTTTGTGTAATGATATCGTGTCAGTCTTTGGAGGCTGAAGCAATTCCACATGTGAGATTTAGACGCTCCATTTTTGAGCTTAAACGGGAACTAGTCGTTGGACATTTAGCTATAAATATTCATAAGTTTGACCCCCCCACCCCCATCCCAAAGTCAGGTCACCTAGCAACAAGGTATTCTAGACGAACAGGGTTAATATAAAATCTTTCTCTTATGACGTCAGCTGTAAAAGTGTAACATGAAATGGTAAAAAGTCATGCATGTCTGTTCAACTATTCCACATGGTTTTAGAAATCAGGACACCAAAGAAATAATGGAACAACGCGTTATAGTCTTCCATCTGAAGGGACAGGAGGGCTGTGGGCTAAATATTAATGATTACTTCATATCTCATTTTTAATATTTCTCTGGCCCTTCTGGCAAAAGGGAAAGGGGAAGTGGAGATCATGCACAAAATATATTGTGGCTAGCTTTTTGTCCACCGAAAGTCCAACTGTTTATGTTTTTAGATGGTAGTCTATCCTTTTGTCACAATGTCTGTTGACTAAGCTGATACCCTTAATGCTCGTTTTTCAATTGTATTGCAATAATACACCACCAATTCTGAATTATGAGATTTGATGGATGAAGAATAAGCTGGATAATTAATCCAGGAATTTATTTAGTGTCATTTTTTGACTGTCAAGTCTGAATACAACACATTTCAAATCCATTTGTCCACAGTCTGCAATAGAAAAAAAGACTGGCTGGCATCAGAGCTTGTGACCACCTGTCTGGTCTCATGTCTTATCTGCTACATCAAAGCTGTCTCGTTCAGTTGGACGCTTGCTTGCAGTCTTCTGCTCAACTCAGCTCTTGGCTGCTGATGATTCTGGAATGAAATATTCAATTTACAGCTCTGCGACAGACAAATAAAAAGCACATGTCTCCTTTTCAGTTGCTCTGTAGGAAAAAAAAACAAAACATTGAAGCTTATAGGCTAAAATTGCATTAACCAACTGCTAAAGCAACCTCAAGGGTAAATTAATATAATATAATATAATATAATATAATATAATATAATATAATATAATATAATATAATATAATATAATATATATAATATAATATAATATAATATAATATAATATGGGCCCTATAAAATCAGTTAAATTTTTCCCAAATTCATTTTTTTTTCCATTTTAATTTTTATGGATTAAATCCATTTTTTTTTTTTGGACTTCATTGGTGGTTAAATTAAATGTAATTCTAATTAATTTCATGTCTACTTAATTGAAATCATGAAAAATTGAATGACAGTTTATTAAAAGTTTGACAAAAATTACACGTCTACAAAAATTACGTTTATATGCTAATTTATTTTTTCAAATTCCATTTAACTTTAACATGTTTTCTGTTTTAAGGTTTGTGGATTCCATTTTAATGGTTTAATTACATTTTTATTCAATTCATAAAAACAACAGTTTATTGATTAGAAAACTATATGAATTCTATTCAATTCTGTTGTGTATTTTATTTTTTCAAATGAAGGCATAAAACATTAATTTATCTTTTAATCATATGAAATTAAACAAACTTTTTTGTCACACAGTGCTGCACAACAGAGCTTTACTGTTAAAATTAAAACCTTAATATTAATTATTATTATATAATGTATCAAGACAATAGAATTGTTTTGCCTTTCATATCAATAAATTGCAATAGAATGGTCATGTAATGGCAGCCACTAGTGGTCAGAGAGGACCAGCTCCAATGAGATTTTGGGACCTGAAGACAGCCTGAATGAGCATGGTATAGTCATGAGAGAAGAACAGTCTGTCTGGAAGCTCTGGAAGAAGTTCTTTGAGAGGACTGGAGGGAATAGAGAAATCCAAGAGCTTCAACTACACAATGAAGAATCAAAAGTAGCAGATTTAGAGGATGACTCACTTTGAAGGATGACACAAAGACTTATTATTCACAATTTGCTTGCTTGTTTGCAATATATATATATATAATAAAATAAAAATAAAAATAATAATAGGCCTACATGTCTAATTTTGAATTGATGGGCTGTCAAAAGAAAAAGGTGTTTTTTTGGTTCCAGATGGTGCAGTTACATCATCTAACAGCACGGGCAAACAGGACCATGCTATCCCACCGAACCCTTGTATGAAATATGAAATTCAAGCTGGCTTGAAGAAAACTGAAAAAGAAATTTATAATAAAACATAAAGAAAAATATTGGAAGAAATTAGAAGAGAGAAACTAGTGATATGAGAGTACAAGCTAGCATTAAGAGAAAACAAAGGAAAAGAACAAAATAATGCTCGGGTTCATTTCTTAAAAAAAAAAAAAAAAAAATGATAAAATTAAATGAACAATCATTCTAGTCCATGTTGCTATAGAGAGTGAAGAATAAAATTTGACTGAATAGAATGTCAAGTATGAGAGTATGAGGGAAAAAAAAATCTATTTCTTGAGCATGCCTGAAGAAAAGATGAAATAAAAGGGGAGGGTTAACGTGTCAGACACCCACAGTTTCACACAGTAGTTACAATCAACCTCACAAATGTTGCTGACAGCCTCAGTGTGCTACTGAATTAGCTATCATTAGTGAATCAAAAGAACCATTTAGTAACGTATTTTTGCTTTGTCTGATGCACAGTGAACAGCATAGTTACATACATAGAATATGTCACATTGAGATGGCCTGCAAATGCTTAAAACCCTTTCTGGGAAAAAAGAAAATATTAAAAAAATATATAAGACAAACCGAGGAAGGAAAAAGAACAGTGACGTTATTATAAACTAACCAACATGCCTGAATTAGACATACATACACTTTGACGCTGGCCTCTTCATTTGTGTATTACACATATACACTCACCTAAAGGATTATTAGGAACACCATACTAATACTGTGTTTGACCCCCTTTCGCCTTCAGAACTGTCTTAATTCTACATGGCATTGATGCAACAAGGTGCTGAAAGCATTCTTTAGAAATGTTGGCCCATATTGATAGGATAGCATCTTGCAGTTGATGGAGATTTGTGGGATGCACATCCAGGGCACGAAGCTCCCGTTCCACCACATCCCAAAGATGCTCTATTGGGTTGAGATCTGGTGACTGTGGGGGTCATTTTAGTACAGTGAACTCATTGTCATGTTCAAGAAACCAGTTTGAAATGATTCAAGCTTTGTGACATGGTGCATTATCCTGCTGGAAGTAGCCATCAGAGAATGGGTACATGGTGGTCATAAAGGGATGGACATGGTCAGAAACAATGCTCAGGTAGGCCATGGCATTTAGACGATGCCCAATTGGCACTAAGGGGCCTAAAGTGTGCCAAGAAAACATCCCCCACACCATTACACCACCACCACCAGCCTGCACAGTGGTAACAAGGCATGATGGATCCATGTTCTCATTCTGTTTACACCAAATTCTGACTCTACCATCTGAATGTCTCAACAGAAATCGAGACTCATCAGACCAGGCAACATTTTTCCAGTCTTCAACTGTCCAATTTTGGTGAGCTTGTGCAAATTGTAGCCTCTTTTTCCTATTTGTAGTGGAGATGAGTGGTACCCGGTGGGGTCTTCTGCTGTTGTAGCCCATCCGGCTCAAGGTTGTGCGTGTTGTGGCTTCACAAATGCTTTGCTGCATACCTCGGTTGTAACGAGTGGTTATTTCAGTCAAAGTTGCTCTTCTATCAGCTTGAATCAGTCGGCCCATTGCATCAACAAGGCATTTTCGCCCACAGGACAGCCGCATACTGGATGTTTTTCCCTTTTCACACCATTCTTTGTAAACCCTAGAAATGGTTGTGCGTGAAAATCCCAGAAGATTGTGAAATACTCAGACCAGCCCGTCCGGCACCAACAACCATGCCACGCTCAAAATTGCTTAAATCACCTTTCTTTCCCATTCTGACATTCAGTTTGGAGTTCAGGAGATTGTCTTGACCAGGACCACACCCCTAAATGCATTGAAGCAACTGCCATGTGATTGGTTGATTAGATAATTGCATTAATGAGAAATTGAACAGGTGTTCCTAATAATCCTTTAGGTGAGTGTATTTATTGATTTTAACTACATTTTCTTCCCTATACTCATCCTGTTTGTATTTTTTATATGGTACTGTATTTCATTGTGCATTTTGCTATACATTAACATTGCATTTTAAATGGCGCCGCAAGGCACTGCAGCACAACACACTTGTAGCCAATCAGCAGTAGGGGGCGTATACACTCATGATGGGGGAAGAGAGAGAGATTTGAAGAAAGACTGTAGAAAGAGAGATGGCTGAAGAATGCGTCATGTCATCAACTGCTAAATTCCAGTGTGCTTTCGTGCAATGTGCTTGGCGCTGAGCCAGAGACGGATGGTGTCCTATATCAAGTTTCAAGTTTATTATATTCATAAAGCACATTTAAAACAACCTTGGTTGACCAAAGTCCTGTACAAAGTTACCTATGTCCATCACCGAAATGTAAAAATAGACATTCACAAGACATTAAACGCACAAGAAAACAGAGGTTTTCAAAAGACTTTTGAACGCAGACACTGTGGGTGCAATTTTGATAGATAAAGGCAGTTTGCTCCATAACTTTGGGCCAGCTACAGCCAGGGCCAAAGGCTCTGTCCCCCCTGCATCACCGTCTAGATCTGGGTACCCGTAATAGGTGACTAGGCACATTCTGTGATCTGAGTGCTCTGAGTGGATTATGCGCAGTAAACAACTCTAACAGGTATTGAGGAGCGAGATTGTTTAAGGCTTTGCAGACAAACAATAACATTTTAAATTCAACACAATATAGAATCGGTAACCAGTGCAATGAATGTAAAATAAGCGTAATGTGGTCCCTTTTTCGACTGCCCGTGAGCAAGCAGGCAGCAGCATTTTGGACCAGTTGAAGTCTATGAATAGATGAGACAGGCAGCCCGTGATACAGCGAATTGCTATATATCACAACTATTCAGTGTTTTTAACCACATAAGGTTTATTTTAGGTTTCACACATTTAAATACACATAAGTACTAGCAATACATACATTTAGAGATTGTAAAATACACAGTGATGTCTATGTAAGTGGCAATAACAATCCATTCAAATATAAATTGATGAGGTGTTTTTATTATATCAGATACACATTGTGTAGTAACTATAAAGTTTCTTCTCCCACTTCCCTGGCCATTTACTTTCATGTATTTCGGGAGAAGTGGATGAATTTGAACTGAACTGTGGGGCAAACTAACATGGCGGTGCCCATTGCGCTTTATAGATCAACTAACATTTTATAAATCTAATCATTATAAAGTTTTTTCAACAACAAAATACATTCACTTACATGTATTTCTTGATATCAGGTTGATGACATAACCAACAAGTTTGTGAATATTTTGAATAAAAAAGGAAAACCTAAATAAAAGTGATAGATCTGCCACACAGC
Source organism: Paracanthobrama guichenoti (assembly GCA_018749465.1). Lineage (NCBI taxonomy): Eukaryota > Metazoa > Chordata > Actinopteri > Cypriniformes > Gobionidae > Paracanthobrama > Paracanthobrama guichenoti. Next base: position 28,164,840 of record CM031962.1, on the reverse strand, counting down.
ACTATTGTGGCTGCAGTACATCACGTGACAAGCATGACGCATTGCCATGGGAATAATATTATATTCAGTGTTTTTAAATCATATAATGCTTTTGTTATATGTGTTATATATGATTTTAGTAATGTTTTCTTTTAAATGTATGCTTGTTGGAAACAATGTTCAGATTAAAATATTTTGTAGCTTTTACTCACTATCAATCTTTGCATCAATGCAAAAACCAGCATATACAAATTAAGAGAACGATTCATCAACATGTAAGGTCAACTCTTACATATACTCTTGTATACTGTATGTTCATTTTTTGTTCTTCTTTGTCATTCGTTCGTAATATTTGATTTATATTTCGCAAAGCATTATTTTGCCTCGCTTCAGCTATGATAAAGAGACATCCACTCTTTCATTGCGAGTTCCAGTGGAACAATGAAGGAAAGGGTCTGTTTGTTTGGGATGATGTAAAATATCTTACTGCAGCTTTAAAACATAAATTGCAATACTTCAGTGCAATGCTTCAGTTTCAGAAATTCCTTACAGACCTAACTAATTAGGAAATGTCAAAACTATATAATTATATATTTACATAATATATATTTATCCATGGAAATTTGACCTGCTGAAACAGGTTAAAATAGTAAAATAGTCTTTTATGTCTCATTATACTGTAGATACTGTATGAAGTACATAAGTTATTCTTCTGGCTGCATGCAGAAGTAAGCTGACCTATGAGGAACAGAGGAAAGAAAGGTCATTGATAGTATATAATGAAGATTTGGATTTATTTTTGTATTCAATAGGGAAGCCCTTGTTCTCTAAGTACCCCATCTTTCTATATACTTTTCAAATGTCACAAATGTCAAAGCTGTTATTACTCTTTGAGATGGACTACTACAGCTGATTCATCTGCTCTTTGGAGTCTTGTTCTTCCTCTTGTGCCAAGGGCCATTCTGTAGGAAACAAACATAGATGTCATTTTAACCACGATCACAAAAGACTTTGGATAATTTCGAGGTGCCCAGCCAACATTTTCAACTAATATATAATTAACATGGAAATAATATTATATTCAGTGTTTTTAAATCACATAATGCTTTTGGGGGGCAGGGTGCATAGCGAATTCAGACCAAACTAGAGTAACGACGAGACGAGATGAATGCTCCAGTTATTGCAGCAGCGCTCCGGTGTGCAACACTTTGAAAGCTGCCACAGTTCACAATGCAACGAGACTGTGCGGTGCATCATCTTGATAGCACGACTCTTTGTACCTCTGTCAAACTTCCGTCTTTTCGGCTATTTTTTGTAGCTGGATATATATAATTATATAATTTAGGAGGTCTTTTTGGGGTAGCTTCAGCCCCCCTAAAATAGGCCTAACAACGTCCCTGGGTGTGACTAAAGTGGGAATAATCTAGAGGCCTGATGTACATGAGTAAAATTGTTTTTTGCTATGCTGCCAATATGGCATACTGACTTGACTGAAAACATTCACAAGGTACTAATAGTTTGTAAGAGACCATGGGACAGGAAAATGTGATTTGGTTCATTTTGTCATGATCCCAGCCTGCGTTCCCCTGTCTTGTGTGAGGACTTTTGTTATTTCCTGTCTTGTTTTGTAGCTCTTTGTAGTTTTCTTCTTGGTTAGTCTTCCCCAGGTGTGCTTCTTGTGTATTTATACCCCTGTGTTTCCTCTGTTCAGCGTCAGTTGATGTTTCACTGTAGGCGAGCGAGAGACGTGGGAGGAGCAAGCGAGTCCTCTCATGAGGGAGCTCGGAGGCATATAAGGACGAGCGACACCAGTGAAGGACGAGAGAGGACCAGGCCTGGAATTTACATTGTGTTTTGTTTGTTTTATTATGTGTGTGCGTGGCAGTCGTCCGTGGGGGGCTGCTCGTGTTACTTTCGTTTTGTGTATTTATTCAAATCTTTTAAATGTTCGCCGGTTCCCACCTCCTTCTTCCCTGAACTAAGAACTGTGTTACACTCTTGTTTCTGGTTTCCTGGGCCCTCATTTATCAACAGTGTGTATGCACAGATTTGTGCGTAATGAGTGTGTAACAGTTTCAGGCAAAGTGTGTGATCTACCAACTTGTACTTACATGTAGAAATGTGTGTAAATATAAGCACACCTCTGAGCATGCTTACTCAGAGAATCTAGTGGTAGAATAGCAACACTACACATAAAAAAAATGTAAAGGTGCAGTGTGTGAATTTTAGCAGCATCTAGTGGTGAGGTTGTGAATTGTAATCACCCACTGCTCACCCCTCCCTTTCGAAGGTACGGTGGCCAACACGGGACAAAAATGTCATCTTTGTAGAGAGCAGCGAGTGACTAGCGCTCTGTAGAGAAGTTTGTCCGTTTAGGGCTACTGTAGAAAAATGGCGATTTCACTGTAAGGGGACCCACGGGTGTATGCAGATAGAAATGGCTCATTCTAAGGTAATAAAAACATAATAGTTCATTATGTAAGGTCTTTATACACCACTGAAAACATAGGTATGTATATTATATTGCATTTATGTCAATAGAGCCTCATAAATACTACACACTGCACCTTTAAGAGTGTTACAGTATGCATTAAGCAATCCACATTATGTCCTGTTTTTCCTTTAGTTATAAAACACTCAATTGATAATTTTTGTAGTTTTAAACATATGCGTAATTGGTGTCAAACCCTATAAAAGAAGACAGCTGTGACAAATGTTGGATGCAATTATTTCCTTGGCCCAACCTACATCCAGTTCCCTTACCTAAATCCTCAACAATGCTTTCATGCGATCGCCAGATTCCCAAACATAATTGGAGCCACAGACTGCACCCACATCGAAATAGAAAAGGGTTTCATTCTGTTAACGTGCAAATCATGTCTGATGCAAATTTGTTGTTGTTAAATGTTGTTGCCATTATTGCGGTGAGGAAAAAAACACAATCATGATTTGTCACCATGTATGGTTCATTGGAGGCGTTTCTGATTGCTAATGACAATGAACGTGAACGCGCATGGTACTTATGCACATGTGGGTTTTATCAACAAGGACTGCTTACTCATGTGCGTAAGAACTGTGTGCACACATTTGATAAATAGGGATTTTCTTGTACTTAGGCACATTCTAAATTTAATTCGTAGGACAAACTATAGAACCTTTTCTACGCACTGTTGATAAATGAGGACCCCGGTCTTTCTTTACGCATGTTAATAAAACTAATCTGCATGTGGATCTGCCTCATCCTAATTTTATTCAACCTCGCATTACACATTTATTTAGGTTTTAACTTACTCAGTATTTGGATTAGCTTGTGTTGTGTCAAAATCTAACCAGTCATTTGACTCTTTGAGGTGGACTAGAGTTGTTTCCTCTGGTTGCTGGAGTGGTGCGGTTTCTGATGTTCTCACTGACTCTGCTTTCCTTTCAAAATAGAAAAGAGATGTCATTTTTACAATGCCCACTAAGGCTTTGGCAAGACCTTTGGCAAGACCTCGCAATTTCAAGACCTTTCAATATTTGCAACTAACAATATTTTATATGATCACAAGTTCTGCTCAGTCAATTAAAAACATTCACAAAGTTTCATATATATACATTCATATATATATATATATATGAAAAAATAAAAGCATTTGATAAGCAATTTACTTTTCTTCTCTGTCCACTTTAGAACTGGCGATCTCAGGTATGGCCCATATTTCAATTGGGCGAACATTCTTTTTCAATCTCTGAACCCATCTCTCTGTCGGGTCAGCACATATCTCCTTTTGAGTTTTTGTGATGAAACTGAATTTTTAAAGAGAAGATTGTTCACAATATCACATAACTGATTCACAATAGCGATTCATTTTAATTAGGGCATTACAAAAGTTACTTACATGATAGCGCTCCTGTGACAATTAGAATGTGTGATATGATAACTCTCAACCTGCTTTACTGGGATTCTTACATTGGAAAAAGAAAAGCAGCACTTTTCGGGACCTCCGCTGACTGCAGAAATAATATAAATGAAAAATACAATGTAATTAACATTGTGTTCAAAATGTTCAATATAAAACAGTATTTGAATGAGATACATTTAATGATCAAGAAAATGCCTCATGTTAAATTGTTAGCAGTTAATTATCTTGACATTCCCAAAGAAAAATCAAGTAATAAAGAAAAAGACGCACATTCACTGCGAGCCAGCACAAGACAGATGAAGTTACAGAGTGTCCTCATGTTTGGGTTGTGCCCGGTCGATGATAAAATTTGGATGGTCGGTCGATGATCAGATTTTGATGTGCAGCTGCTGTATCAGTGGCTGACCGTCTTGTGTATGATCACCTCACTATTCAAACATGTTGTGTCTAGACCAAGTGACATGCACAGGGGAAAACTATGATGTGGTCTGCAGAGGAGGTACTTCCTGTTGTAGTGCTTCCCAATGCTGTGAATGTTAAAATGTTTATTATTTCTCATTATCTCCCTGTGTGCATTTTCAGGTGAGATGCATGGTGGAAAATGAATCTGTGGCTCAATGCATGAAAATGGTGAACTCTATTGATCAAAAGTGGTTAGTATGAAAGTGTTTAGTTGCCCAGCTCCTCTGAACTTAAATCTTTTATCACACTATTATAAGTTGCCACTCCTTGTAGGTTTTGTATTTTGAATAGGGCCACATTTTTCTTTTTTAGGTTTGGAAGAATAAGGTTAAATGAGAGCTAGATGCCATATTTTGTTAGAGTAGGCTTATATATAGATGAAAGCCTCATGAAGCTCTTTCCTCTTTGTGCCAATTTAAAGATTAAACTGAAAATACTGCCAAACAGGAGAACTCTTTCTTTCTTGCAATTGCCTTTTCTTATATTAGATTTTGTAACATTGACCACTTGATTACCAAACTCTAAATCACAAACAAGTAAAAAAAAAAAAATAAAAAAAAATAATAATAATAATAATATATATATATATATATATATATATATATATATATATATATATATATATATATATATATATATATATATATATATATATATCCTTATTGTTTATTGTAAGAAAATTTTTCAGTACACTCATTACAATCCATACAACTAGAATGTGCCAACTAAGACCCATAAAGCATTACAAAGCCATACTGTAATTTAATTGTAAAATAACATGCACAATATTGCCAAAAGTATTGGGACACCACTCCAAATCATTGAATTCAGGTGTTGCAATCACTTCCATGGCCACAGGTGTATAAAATCAAGCATCTAAGCATGCAGACTGCTTCTAAAAACATTTGTCAAAGAATACTAAATATTCCACGGTCAACTGTATTATAACAAAGTGGCAATTGAGAAATAATTGAGAACAACAGCAACTCAGCCACGAAGTGGTAGTCCAGTGTAAAATCACAGAGCGGGGTCAGCGCATGCTGGTGCGCATAAGGCACCAACTTTCTGCCGTCAGTAGCTACAGACCTCCAAACTTCGTGTGGCCTTCAGATTAGTTCAAGAACAGTGTATAGAGAGCTTCATGGAATGGGTTTCCATGGCCGAGCAGCTGCATCCAAGCCTTACATCACCATGCAGTGGTGTAAAGCACGCCACCACTGGACTCTAGAGCAGTGGAGACGTGTTCTCTGGAGTGACCAATCACGCTTCTCTGTCTGGCAATCCGATGGACGAGTCTGGGTTTGGCGGTTGCCAGGAGAACGGTACTTGCCTGGCTGCATTGTGCCAAATGTAAAGTTTGGTGGAGGGGGATTATGGTGTGGGGTTGTTTTTCAGGGGTTGGGCTTGGCCCCGTAGTTCCAACGAAAGACACTCTTAATGCTTCAGCATACCAAGACATTTTGGACAATTTCATGCTTCCAACTTTGTGGAAACAGTTTGGGGATGGCCCCTTCCTGTTCCAACATGACTGCGCACCATTGCACAAAGCAAGGTCCATAAAGACATGGATGAGCGAGTTTGCTGTGGAGGAACTTGACTGGCCTGCACAGAGTCCTGAACTCAACCCGACTGAACACCTTTGGGATGAATTAGAGCGGGGACTGCGAGCCAGGCCTTCTCGTCCAACATCAGTTCCTGGCCTCACAAATGCGCTTCTAGAAGAATGGTCAAAAATTCTCATAAACACACTCCTAAACCTTGTGGAAAGCCTTCCCAGAAGAGTTGAAGCTGTTATAGCTGCAAAGGGTGGGCCACCTCCATATTAAACCGGATTAAGAATGGGATGTCATTAAAGTTCTTGTGCATGTAAAGACAGGCATCCCAAAACTTTTGGCAATATAGTGTATAAGAGTTAGCATTTGCTCTATATGATTTGCCTTATTTTCCTTGGGTCAAATTCTCATCATGTTAGTTAAACATTTGCATTCTGAAAATAAATAAATAAATATGATTTGAATATACAATCAAAATAATCAATTCAAAAATCAATTGCATAATTAATTCATCAGTTCCATGCATCAGTTTTTATAAAATAAAATACAAATATTTATGCTAATACTTAAACATGCTGAGCATTTTAATTGTGTAATACATTTTATTTCATCCTATAAACTTCAAATGAATATCCTGTATGCTCAAGAGTGAAGAGCAGAAGTCAGCTGATGAAGATGCAGTAAAGCCTCATGTTCAAGTCTGTGGTCTTGCTGTGTTGTCGCTAGTTAGTTCTCATGCATATGATCTCACTGAGGTGGTCTAAGCGGGCCTGTTTTTCTATTACCCATGCCATTGGGGTTTGGAGAAACCATAATGTGGTCTATAAATGTAATTCTTTCCTTTTTGTACATAATGTTCTCTGCCACATGTTAATGTTTATACTTCTCATCCAACCACAATCAAATTCACTCTATCCGGATGGCGCGATTTATCTGGTGCCTATACTATGAAGCCGGTTTAGCTGGCTTAGCCAGATATGTTTAAGCTTAGTTTGTGCCAATCCTGGGTTTTAGGTACCATTAAAGTGGTTTGGCTTTTAGCAGTGTTCATCTCCATAGTAACTTACGCTCCATGGCTAACCTGCTCCAGGGAAGGTTATGTTGTGGATAAGAGATCTCAAACTGAAATTGGACCAATCAGCTGTGAGTAAAGTGAAGGTCACTACATAGCAAATGGTTTTGAAAGACTAAAGCCTCTGGCTTTTAACAATGCTTATTTATAATAATAATAATAATAATAATAATAATAATTTTGAATGATTTAGATATACAAACCCGATTCCAAAAAAGTTGGGACACTGTACAAATTGTGAATAAAAACAGAATGCAATGATGTGGAAGTTTCAAATTTCAATATTTTATTCAGAATACAACATAGATGACTGAGAATAATTTTAAGGGAAAAATAAGTTGATTTTAAATTTCATGGCATCAACACATCTCAAAAAAGTTGGGAGAAGGCCATGTTTCCCACTGTGTGGCATCCCCTCTTCTTTTTATAACAGTCTGCAAACGTCTGGGGACTGAGGAGACAAGTTGCTCAAGTTTAGGAATAGGAATGTTGTCCCATTCTTGTCTAATACAGGCTTCTAGTTGCTCAACTGTCTTAGGTCTTCTTTGTCGCATCTTCCTCTTTATGATGCGCCAAATGTTTTCTATGGCTGAAAGATCTGGACTGCAGGCTGGCCATTTCAGTCCCCGGATCCCAGTTTTCCAAAAAGAACTTCAAATTTTGATTGGTCTGACCACAGAACAGTTTTCCACTTTGCCACAGTCCATTTTAAATGAGCCTTGGCCCAGAGAAAACGCCTGCGCTTCTGGATCATGTTTAGATATGGCTTCTTTTTGACCTATAGAGTTTTAGCCGGCAACGGCGAATGGCACGGTGGATTGTGTTCACCGACAATGTTTCCTGGAAGTATTCCTGAGCCCATGTTGTGATTTCCATTACAGTAGCATTCCTGTATGTGATGCAGTGCCGTCTAAGGGCCCGAAGATCACGGGCATCCAGTATGGTTTTCCGACCTTGACCCTTACTCACAGAGATTGTTCCAGATTCTCTGAATCTTTGGATGATATTATGCACTGCAGATGATGATAACTTCAAACTCTTTGCAATTTTTCTCTGAGAAACTCCTTTCTGATATTGCTCCAGTATTTTTGGCCGCAGCATTGGGGGAATTGGTGATCCTCTGCCCATCTTGACTTCTGAGAGACACTGTCACTCTGAGAGGCTCTTTTTATACCCAATCATGTTGCCAATTGACCTAATAAGTTGCAAACTGGTCCTCCAGCTGTTCCTTATATGTACATTTAACTTTTCCGGCCTCTTATTGCTACCTGTCCCAACTTTTTGGAATGTGTAGCTCTCATGAAATCCAAAATGAGCCAATATTTGGCATGACATTTCAAAATGTCTCACTTTCAACATTTGATATGTTATTTATATTCTATTGTGAATAAAATATAAGTTTATGAGATTTGTACAGTGTCCCAACTTTTTTGGAATCTGGTTTGTAATTTATGTAATTATTATACCCTTAATCTATTACACATGTATCATTTTAGTAAATCAATCATTAATAGGCACTTTGTTAAAATTAATATAAATAGCCTATATGAAGGTCATATAAATAAGCTTTAAAATCAATAAATAAAGCTATAAAATATAAAAAAATAAAAATAAAATAGAGAAGCTTACTGAGCTTAAATGTTCAATTCTCTCTATATATCAACTAAACTAACTTCATAACTTTTACTTGCATTGATGTATACGATTTTTCTTTAAGTTGTCCTCTTTAATAGACAGCTCTTTTCTTCTTGCTGTGTAAATTTGTTTCAATTCTTAATAAATTATTCAATCATGTAATATTCTGCAGAAGAGACAAATTAATCTTACTGCTTCTCTTGCGAGAAGTGAATCTCAGTTTCACTGATCCACAGTTCTGTTCACTACTGATGTCACAGCTAAACTCCTAAACTCAGGATCAAAGCCTGAGTTGACAGAGAAAGCTGATGATCAGCATCATGGGACCAACAAAGCCTGAATAGATTGGTTTGGTTTTGTCAACTCAAAACTAATCCTGTAACCCTGAGTTTGTTAAACTACCATCATGATAAAGGCCCTGGATATATATATTTTTTTTTGGAGGGGTTGGAGGGTTAGTACCTAGTACTACCCAGTTATTGTAATTGTAATAAAAAGTAGTATGTACATGGGGAACAGGACTGTAAAATATAGTGCTACCAAAATCGTACAGGTACATTGAAAATGGTAAGTAAAAGATATCCAGATGTACTATACTATTTTCTGCAAAAATAAAAATAAATGTGTGTACTAATACTGCCCACAACCCACTGCACTACAGAAGAGACATCCACTTTAATTTGTGACTTTTTAAATTTCCTAATGAACCTTGTTGAATTCATGCCATGAGAAATGTAGAGTGCTCTGGAGGCAAAGTATTAGAAAGTTAATTAAGTGTCCACTGTTTGTGTTTCAAGATCCTGGTTGTCAAGATTTACATTACTGTAATTTATTTTTAATAATGGTTCTTATTTTTATCAATGCTTTTGTTCTTACCACAAACTTTTGAACAGTGGTATATAACGTTCCACAAAAATATGACAGAAAAACTGTATTCAACATTAATAATAATATTAATAATAATAAGAAGAAAATGTTCTTTCTGAAGGATCATGTGACACTGAAGACTGGAGTAATGACTGCTGAAAACTCAGCTGTCCTATCACAGGAATACATTACATTAATATTTCACAATATAATACTGTTTTAACGTTTTTTTTAATCAAATAAGTTCAGCCTTGGTGAGCAAAAATCGCAATTATTCCAAACTTTTGACCTGCAGTGTACATCAAGGTGCTTTATAAGAATTGTGATAAAATGGCTGCCTCTTGTGGTCAGGAGGAATGAAGAAGAGAAAGACAGAAGTGAAGGAAACATACTGAGGAGAGAAGACTGGTCTGCCTGATGAAAGGAAGTCAATGTTTATATATATATATATATATATATATATATATATATATATACATATGAGGTTCTACATGAAAAAAATAAAGTGCATTGAGGAGAGATTAAGAGTTTGCAAGAGATCAAAAGAAAATGTTTTGTTAAAACTGGTAAATGCAAAGAACGGCATAAAGAAAAATACAAAATAAAGCAGAAAAAAAAAAAAAAAGAATTAAAGAATAGAAATAAAGAACGTTTGTATAAAGGCAGATAAACAAAAGCTGAGAGGAATAAAGAGAAAGATGAGAAAAGAAAAACAGAAGCACGGCAAGCCAAGAAGAAGGATATGATGTCAAGAATAACTGTGATTATACGGAATAAGATTTAAATACCACACGCATGTGTGTATTTGCGTTATAATATAAATCTCTATATAATATTAATTGAAATTGCTCCTTATTGCTACAGTATGTTTCACATGAGGGAACATGTGTATTTGTGTCTATAATATATAATATGTAATATAATATAATATTAATTGAAATTGCTCCTTATTGCTACATATGTTTCCACCAAATAGTGGTTTAGGTTAACAGAAAGTTTGCATTAAGTCTTAGAATTAATAATAACAATAACAACAATTAATGCATGGTGCCCATGTACTGCAGTGGACAGATGGATTTTCAGTAAACACATGTGAATAAATGTGCTTTAGCCGTTACATGTTTAATCTATTTAAAGGTAATGCAACACTATCAAAAATACACATCTTTGCTACAGAAAGTCTTATTCTAGCCAAGGGCTAGAATAATACAAAAATATTATTCAAAAATTAATTCTGGCATTGACATTTCCATAGCAGAGATAATTTCAGGGTAAATAATCCTGTAAATAACACTAAATAATAATAATTTAGCCTTAGCACATTTTTTATGGTGCTGTTTTTATGAAGAACTCTCTTCTCAAAGTCCAACACCTCTTGTACGTAAATACAGACATAAAAATAAAAAAATTACGTAAATAACCAGTAAATAAGCCAAAATAACTATACCAAAATACTTTTTCACACTATGTAATTTTTAAGGATTAGATCAGGTAGAATTTTTTTAAACATTTGTACATTTAGAAGTACAGTAAATATTACAATATAGACTATTGCCCATTATTACTACTATCAATATTCATTGCTGGTATTAATTTAATATTTATATACGTTAAATATAAACAAATGAAATAAAAAAAAAAAAAACGACCAAAATTCATTTTTTGCAATATTCTTTATTGGTGTATAATGTTAAAATTCAAACAGATTCAGAATAAAATTTTAGCTTAAATATGTTTTGAACACATATCACAATCTTAATAACTGATTAAAAGTATTGTTAAGGTGCATAAAAAAGTTTAGAAACGTTCAATGCAATAGTTTGAAAAGAGAAGAGCGTTCACATCTCAGGCGCTCTGCCCAGAGCTCATCTCTGACTCGGTTTCTTTCAGTGTGCGCTTGTCCACCAAATCCTTCAGTCTCTGAACCCATCTCACAGTCAGGTCAGCACAGATCTCCTTTTGAGCTTTTGTGATGAAACTGAAATTTTAAAGAGAAGATGGTTAATGATTTCCATTTACAATAGCTATTAATTTGAATTAAATGAAGACATTACTAAAAATACTTACATGATACCACTCCTGCTGCACTCAAGATGGGTGATATGATAACTCTCAACCTGCTTTATTGGGATTCTTACATTTGAAAAAGAAAAGCAGCACTTATCGGGACCTTGGCTGACTGCAGGAAGAAATAGAAATGAAAGGAAAAAACATTCAATTAAAATTGTGATATGAATGGGATAAATTTATAAATCAAGATAACCCGTCACAAATATGCATAAAATTGTTAATCTATTAACTAGTGATTAAAAAAAAAGATAGAATTAAAGAAAAAGACGTACATTCACTGAAAGCCAGTGAGCAGAAAGCGAAGAGCACAAGACAGGCGATGAAGAAGCAGTGCGGCTTCATGTTTGGTCAGTCGTCGGTTGATGATCAGATGCTGTGCTGGTCTCGGAGATGATAATCTCATTGATGTTATCTGCTTTATATAGTGGTGAGATCGTACTTTCCACTATACAAACCTTTAGATTCTGGCTGACAAGGAACAAGTGACATCACATGCACGGGGGGGAAAACCGTGGTGTGGTCTGCAGAGGTAGTACTTCCTGTTGTACCCCCTCCCCGATTCTGTGAATCTAGTCTAAATTGCTGACAAAGGAAACCTATGAAATTAAGCCGTTTTGAGTTTATCATATTATTATTTATTTCTTTTTTTCCCATCGAAACCATAGAAAATGTCTTTACATTTATGAAGGACCCTCATAAGGACCCCCATGTGCAGATAATCTGTATTGCATAAGAAATTTAAAGTTGACTCTTCTCAATTATGTGCAGTGCAATGCAAGAAAAGTCCCTTTCTGCAAATGCATGGTGTAAAATGAGTCTGGGGCTCAATGCAGGAAATAGTGAGCTCTACTTGTCGGTGAAGGTGGAAAAGTGGTTGGACTGAAAGTGTTTTGTGTGGTTAACAGATCTGCACACAGTGTGATCTGAACACAGTTAATATCAGCAGTTACTCACTTGGCTCATACCACATAGATAATGCCTTATCATGATTTGTTATCATGTTTGTGATCAATTTAACCACCAGATTTATGAAAAAGACCACAGAGTAACATTTTTCTTTCTGAATATTGTTTGTTTCTTACTATGTTTTTACAAATTGTTTGTTTCTCATACCTTTTGTTTTTTCACATGTCCTATTCTGGGCAGCATGTCTCTTTTTTTACCCCTCGTTTTATTGACCGAACATTACATCACCTCCTCGAACACTATTGCACTTTTTCCTTTACCCGTTTAAAACAAGCATAACCATGAAGTGAGATATTCCATTAAAGAATGACAGATGTCGGTATTTCCACCTCAAGTAAGTCTCACATACCTCCTTCACAATTAAATATTTCTCTGCATGAAATCTAAGATGGAAGTCTAAAGAAATGCAAATGAATAATAAATTATATAGTGCGTTACAAACGACAGCATCACTACAACAATACTAACCGCTATGTAGTCAGTTTTGAAGGATATCTAGTGACTCATATTGCTAATATGTCAGCAGTATATTCAGAGTCATTGTTCTTTGTGTTCTTGGTACTTAATGCATACACTTTGGAGCTCATTTGACTACCTGCTTCTGTAAAGGCCTATTCAAATATGTATGAATTTCACTGTATGGAAAACAGTGTTATTTTAGTTTTATTACAGTTTTATTTATATTTGTAATTAGCTTTTTCTTTCATTCAAATTCCAGCTTATTTGCCTTCTATAGAACCAGGTTTAGTTATTTAAAAATATAACTGAATAAGATGTTAAATAATATATTTTTTTTTTTTTCCTGAAAACCTTAAGGTTTAAGGTTGGCTATCAACTTTTTCAAAAGTATCAACAGAATAAAACAAGTTCCTAGGAACTTTTACAGTCCAGTAAAATGTTTAATAGACAGTGGATTCTGACAAGATTAACTTTTTCTTTTTAAATATTGCTGTTTAGGTTTAATTTATTTTTATTTCAGTTTTAGTTATTTATTTATTTATAGTTAGTTTTATTGATTCTACTTATTTCAGCTTTATTTCAATGAACTTTTTTTATGGTGAACTATGGAGAACTATGACATTGGAAATTAAACCTCTGCAAAGAACATGACTTTAAATATAATATAAATCAAAATAAAGTGGAATACACACAAAAACAACATCATCCTAATATTTCACAAAAGTCAAATTTCCTGTCCGACAGGAAATAATAGATAAACAAGCAAAAGTGTTGGAGATTAAGCCATATTTACAGTGTTTATTTGTTTTAACCAGTTTTAATTTGTTTATTTCTTATAACCAGTTTCTAAATGGGCCATACAGCATCGGACATAAAAATATAGTTTACAATATAACATATGATATGACTTGCATATGATATATGCAAAAGATCAATAATCTATCTAGACTGATACATCAATAGATAAATGTATATGATTAAAGTCGAATCTCACTGACTTGTGCATAAGCAGGGTTTTTGCAAAAGCAAGATATGAAACCGCAGAGCTCTAAATAGAACCACAGAAGGAGGTCAGGTCGATGAGAACTGACATTGTATTTTTCCCTTCAACCCCACGTTTACCTTGTACTCAAATGCCATTTAATTCCCATCTCTATATAAACAGATAACACAGATTTACGTACTCTCTAAAAAATGATTCAGTGGCTTAGTAAATATCACAGTAATAATTAACTTTATTAACTTAATAAAATATCTGAATATCATTTACTTGATTGCTTGAGTTGAACATACCAAAATAATTGACAAAAATCCAACAGTTAATTTTGTCTAAATGCAGTTATATAAAAAAATAAAATAAAAAATCACTAAAAGAATTTAGTATTTGCTTAAACAATATATATTTTTTAAATATAATCATTTGTGTTACAAGCATGCCAGGCTCCACCCTCTCCCAACCTCAGCGCACTCCATCCCCCGGAATTCTAATCGCACACACCTGCAATCACCACCAGCACTTAAGCCCCACGCTCTCACACAGTCACTGTCTGGTCTCGTTTGCACACAGCCTACGCTTATGCTTACCTTAAGGACTCGCCTGCGATACTTACCTGCTTCCCCATTTATTTCCAAGTCTCCTGTGTCTCCTCGTCCAGCCTCCAGTGTCTCCCTCGTCATCTGCAACACACAAGACAAGTATCACCCTGTACACCACCTGATTCACCATTGCTGCCTGCTTTACACTCACCTGCCACGCTCATTCTGGTCTTGTCAATAAACTGTGTCATATTCCATCCTTACCTGTTCTCCGTGTCTGCCTGTACGTAACAGAAGACCGGACCGACTACAGAGCACCAGAATGAGCACTCCGGATCCCTTCAAGGAGCTTGTCGACGCACTTCGGCGACCTCGTGCAAAGGTAGCCTTTATAATATCACTATTGACTGGCAAAGCGATTCGTTGGGCAGAACCGTTATGGTCCCAGGGCAACCCGATAACCCAGTCGCTCTCTAGCTTCATCTCTCTCATTTCAAGGAAGTCTTTGGGAGGCCGAACTGGGATTCAGCAATCGGAGAGCAACTATACCACTTGAAACAAGGTTCCGTAAATGAGTATGCCCTACAGTTCTGAACCCTTGTGGCTGCCAGTGGATGGAACGAGCGCTCCCTGTTGACAACTTACCGACAGGGTTTAGATCCTTGAATGCGGTTGCATCTCGCTGCATCTGAGGATACCATCGGGCTCGAACGCTTCATTCAACTCTCCATCCGTTTCGCCACTCATATGCAGTCGCGTATTGAAGAACACCAGGGCCAGTCGATGCTTTCTCCCTCCCTCCGCCAGCCAGAGCATGTCAGCCCTCCAGAACCAGCCAACAAACCCATGCAAATTAAGAGCACTCATTTATCTGTTACTGAACGGCAGAGGCGGCTGACCCTGAATCTCTGCTTGTATTGTGGAATGGCTGGGCATTTCATCTCCGAAATGTCCCATGGTGAGTGTCATCATTCCTTCCCTACGTAAAATGAAGCCACTCACCATGATTGTAAACCTTACTGCTGCCGGTGTGTCTCTTCCAGTTAATGCACTCCTCAACTCAGGGTCAGCCGGCAACTTCATCTCGGGCACCCTCTGCCGCCAGCTCAAGCTCCGGACGTCAGCCACCTCAACCATCTACCAGATTCACTCGATATGTTGGTCCCATCCAAGTACAAGTCGGTCTCCTTCATGTGGAACAAATTCACCTGCTGGGTCTGGAGGAATCCACCGCTGATGTCATCTTAGGGCGCCCATGGTTGGAGCAGCACAACCCTGTCATCTCATGGAAGACTGGAGAAGTCCTGAAGTGGGGTGACAGCTGCTTCCCGGGTTGTTTCTCTGCCTTTCCAGTCCCTCCGCGTTCCCAAGACCTGTCCATCAATGCTGTGTCCATTAAAAGTCCAGTGGAGAAACGCTCGGTGGACATCCCTCCTTGCTACGCCCCCTTGCAAAGAGGTTTTCTACCCCAAGCTTGCCTCCAAGCTGCCTCCACACCGGCCATGGGACTTTGCCATCAATCTTCTTCTGGGTGAGCCAGTGCCCCGTGGAAAGAAATCTGGATCAAGGTTACATCCCCCCCGTCTACTTCCCCTGCTGCCTCAAGCCTCTTCTTTGTGGCCAAAAAGGATGGAGGCTTGCAGCCTTGCATCGATTACAGAGCCCTAAACAAGATTACGGTAAAGTTCACACACCTCTCTGGGCACTGGCCACCCTGGTGTCAATGAAACCCTCTCGTTGCTCAAACAACGCTTCTGGTGGCCCAGTATGGCTTCCGATGTCAGAAGGTACATGCAAGGAGGCAAGGACTGCGCCATGTCTAAGAGCCCCCACATCTACCTGTCGGTAAACTCCATCCTCTGCCCATTCCCAACCACCTGTGGCCACACCTAGGAGTAGACTTCATCACTGACCTCCTGGAGTCAGGTGGGTGTACCTGCATCCTAGTGGTGGTCTATAGATTCTCTAGGTCTATAGGTGAGCCTTCTGTCATTGAGACCACCATGGAAACTGCTGAACTCAATCACATATTCCGTTACTACAGCATTCCTGACAATATAGTCTCCGATGGAGGTCCTCAATTCGTCTCCAGGAAAATGTTGTTCTAGAACTTGGATATACCTTTCAGCATTGATGGTGCCTTTCCAGATGTGTAAGCTGCCCATGCCACACGCACTCATGCAACCCCATGCCATCAGAGATGCAGGCTTCTGAATTGAGTGCTGATAACAACTTGGGTTGTCTTTGTCCTCTTTAGTCCGGATGACATGGCGTCCCAGTTTTCCAAAAAGAACTTCAAATTTTGATTCGTCTGACCACAGAACAGTTTTCCACTTTGCCACAGTCCATTTTAAATGAGCCTTGGCCCAGAGAAAACACCTGCGCTTCTGGATCATGTTTAGATATGGCTTATTTTTTGACCTATAGAGTTTTAGCCGGCAACGGCGAATGGCACAGTGGATTGTGTTCACCAGACACGAGTGACATGTTCTCTGGAAGTGACGTGTTCTCTGGAGTGACAAATCACCCTTCTCTGTCTGGCAATCCGATGGATGAGTCTGGGTTTGGCGGTTGCCAGGAGATCAGTACTTGACTGACTGCATTGTGTCAAGTGTAAAGTTTGGTGGAGGGGGGATTATAGTGTGGAGCTGTTTTTCAGGGGTTGAGCTTGGCCCCTTAATTCTAGTGAAAGGAACTCTTAATGCTTCAGCATACCAAGACATTTTAAACAATTCATACTCCAACTTTGTGGTAATAGTTTGGGGATGGCCCCTTCCTGTTCCAACATGATTGCGCACCAGTGCACAAAGCAAGGTCCATAAAGACATGGATGAGTGAGTTCTGAGTCCTGACCTCAACCCGACAGAACACCTTTGTGATGAATTAGAGTGGAGACTGCGAGCCAGGCCTTCTCCTCCAATTTATTATTATTATTCATATATTACACACACAGGGCTTGACATTTACGCCTGCCAGCGACAAGTGGATTTTTTGAAGGGGCAAGTGAAAGAGAATTTTACTTGCCCGACTGGACAAGTAGTCTGATTAAAATGTCAATAACAAAAAATAACTAGGGAATCACTAAGATGCAAGAATGATTCTGCATTAATTTAGTGTTAGTGGCCATCGATAGTGGATAATAGTATAATATACAATGAACTGACGGTAACAAGGTCGCACTGTTTACGCTCGCGAAGCCTGATGAGGAGAAATCAAAACAAATGAGCGCAGCAGACACAGAGAAACTCAGTTAACATACTGTGGTAAAAATTCGAAATGTGGAGTTTTAATATTTATAACATGATAGTTATATCACACGACATGACCAAGAGTGCCGTTTTCCTGAATACCATCACGATTGAAAATGTAACACTGATATCATATGACAGTTCCATAAACAATTAACATCAAGTCACTTACATTTTAGATGCAATATTTTGTTCTATTTCAGCAGCAAAAATATTTCCAAGATCACAGCATAACGCATCTCACAGCATATTTAGTAAGATTAGGGAAAAATGCCCTTTATAAAAGGTAAAAATATCACAAATATGCAGATTTAAGTATGTCAAAGCTGACTGAACACTGGTGAGAATATTGCTTCAGAATAAATTATGGTTTACAACACACACACATAAGCACATTTTTTTCCGGACAAGCTATTTTTTTACTCAGACAAGTAAAAAAATTATTTGATGACACATGAACAGGCTTAATGTCGAGCCTGAGATAATATATATATAAAAACTAAATAATACAATTAAATAATACAAGCTAAATAATACAATTATAAAAATTGGCTCTATGTAAACCGTTATACACATGTGCGCGTATGTGTGGCACAATCTTTTTTTGCCTTCAATTGAACCAGTTGGATTTAAATAATGATCAACCAACTAATTTCAATCCTGGTCCTAAACAACTTCACGCTTGCGTCTCTCCTTGGACGCACTATTAGCTTTGATTTTTGGAGAACTGGTGTACTGTGTGCCAGCACAAACAGATTAGCCTTTTGTGTCAAACCCTCTCGGATATTACTTTTTACAAACCTTGTAAAAATAAACCAAGAGCCATGAACCTTTCGATCCTGCTCACAGGATATCTTAGAGTTATACAGCAATAAAATAAGAAGCTTCACTGGCTTGAATCATGGAACCACGTAAGAGGCAGTTCAGAAAACGAGCCACTAAGTAGTGCTATTGCATGTGAAATCATTTAGTGCCCTCAAACCTCTTGTTATGAGAGCAGCAACGTTTCTTCACAAAAACAGATAAAGTACATACATTCCAAAAGGTCTTAACACTCCCATGAGGCCAAGAGTCACCAATATGGTGTACTAATTTATTAGACTGTACTGTAAATAATTTATTTGCAAATGAAATAAAGACTGTAATTTTTCTGACAAATCAATCCAACTATTATTGTTCTGGACATAACATAGCCACTGAATCAATCACTTTTGATGAAACAGCTCTGTCTAAAAAAAGACAGAGCCACCCCCCAAACACATGTATCCTGTCATGCTTAAAGGCAATTTTTCTCTGCACAAAGGATACAAGCAGCTGATAAAAGGCCTAGGAAAACAGGAATATGTACCTTTCTAAAGCGTACTGTATGTATTTTAGACTTTCCTCAACCCCTTCCTTATCTACTTGCTTAATATCTGCTGTCAGAAACACTGTGCTGTCTTAGGAAAGTCATTTGTCATTAATGTTGTGAATTATTAAACAATCTAACATGAATGAGAAACAGACCAGTCTCTTTCTTATCAACCCCGTGAACCTCCTAAACTTATCCATTGTAAGATGGCAACTCAATCTAGATGGCATTCCAGCAGACAACGATATCTTCAATCTTTAAATAAACCATGTACATTGTTGCGTAAGTGTAGCTGATAGTACAGATGGAAATGTGATCACTCTGAAAGTAACTTTTGCAGCATTGTCATCGACTCCAAATACATGGATATAAAAAATGAAGGAAACCTAAACCTCTAAAGTATTATTTTAGTGTTATTTATTTAATAGTATAATATTTATTATTTATTAATATTCAGAATTAGCTATGAATTATTTTTCATTTTTAAAATTAAAAAGTTTTTTTTTTTTTTACATTTTGCCTTGACAACATATATATATTTCTATTTTTAGTACTTCAACTTCAACTTATTTCAGTCAGTTGTCAAGGCAAAATGTAAAAAAAAAAAAAAAAAAAAAAACTTTTTCATTTGATATTTAATCAATTACAATCATTTTAAATATAGATTTTTTGTTTTACCTTTAGTTTTAATTAACAATAACAACACTAATGCCAACTGAGAATGTGTAATATTATGGCACGTTTGCTGATCAACTGAGGCAAATTATGTGGTTGTGGTTTTGACTATCTGTAAGAAACATCACATCATCAGATGCAAATGAAATTTGCTAAATGTTACTTTGCAACAAAAATAACCACAACAAAAAAAATCCCTTCGCCCCCATTTTGTTTCATCAGAGTGTGACCGCTAAACAAAGACAACTATGCTAGAAAAATGCCATGCGCTGGGATGAATTCAAGGGGAGAGGAGACTGGTAAACAACTCCATAAGAGACGTTTTGTCACTGGCCAACTGTGCACTGAATTTAGGGGTTTATCACACTGACAAACCATAGACAAATATGGCTCAAATTAAGTTAATATTTCGTTTCAGGCATTTCAAGACTGTTTTGGAGGTGGGAATTAAAAAAGAAATATCTTGATATTTAGTTGCTTTCAGCTCATTTTAATGTTTGTTTTGTGCTTGTTTTGTCCCTGGTTGACAACCATTGACTTAAAGCACTGTACAGCTTTGGTTCTTCATTTTGCCTGAGAACATGGAACAGATAATACAGTCATCTGCCACTCTATTCAGAGAATGATAATTTTGTTTGTTAAAAAAAAAACATACAAGTTCTGTTGTGAAACTCTAAATGGTGCAGGCTGATAGGTCTTTAACTCAATTGTTTAGCGATCACATCACTGTCTACATAGCTGTAACGCAGGGTCAGAGGCCATTTGCAGCTTTTATTAAGAATAGTTGTAGTGTAACAGGCAGGGGTAAATTCAGGGACAGGCAGCGACGGGTCGTAACGAGATAAACAGTCCGGGGTAATACACAGAGATCAGAGTAAACACGGGGTAAACGCTCAGAAATGTTAGCCGGGGCAGAACAAGACTTCGCACTGAGGAGATGGAAGTAGGAGAGTTTATAGTCCACAAGAGTGTTATCAGGTGTATGGGTAATCATACTTTTCACATTTTTTTTTTTTTTTTTTTTTTTTTTTTTCTGTCCTTCAATCCGTGCAGACGTGTTTTTCTCTCTGCTCCCTGCTGGCTCTCGTGCTGTTTTGTTTTGTCTAGTGTTTCGTCTCTTCTCTTCTCTGACTGCTGCTTTGCTGGACTCCTGAAAATACTGAAATGGAATTGATTAACTGGTCAATCAGCGCGATCGACAAGATTTTCTCACTAAGGAAGGGTGCCCCGGGAGAACCCACCTGCCCGGACGGGACCTTTAGGGTACGTGAGGGACGCATGGAACAACTGGCAAGTCCTGTGCCTGGAGGCTCTGTCCGTGGAGGATGCGGAAGATTTATACATGATTGGATTATTGATGGCGGGGTTCCTATTCTTTGGCTTTGGGATTGCCCTGACCTATCGGAAGATTGGTAAGACAGCTGCAAGCAAATTCACCCAGCCGCTGTCTGTGGAAATTAAAGAATGCTTCGGGTTGTGTGTGACCGTCTGAAGGAATTAGATCAGAAAGTGATAGGAATTGAGGAACTGAACCGTAATAACGCAGTCCGGACTGCGGATACGCAGGGTAGAGTGGGCTCTATCGGGGTCAGATCGGTGAACTTTTACGGACTGTAACCGGTCTGGCCATGAGGCTGGACGTAATGTCTAGGGAAACTGCACAGACCGGACGCCTGAATGCTGAGGACCAGATCTGATTGATTGATTATGATCCGGACAAATTACCGAAGATCATCAAATGGATTAAAAAATAATAAATTGTATTTGCCTGACCTAATCAACTAGCCCAACGAACCTCACTTGGTCCCTATCTCTCGGTTGGGAGGTCAGCCGGGCAGCTGTCTGCTATCTTTCCCTGTACTGCCTTATCTCCCTTCAAGGACAAACCATAGAACTGAACTCGAAAACATCTGAAGTTATGGCTAACATTCTCACACAACACAATCTCAGACTCACTCGCACCATACATACCCGACCTTATTCCCTCCCCGCCCCATCCGTCTGCCTGTCTGTTATCTATCTCCTCTCCCACTCCATACAAAAAATCCCACCACGTGACCACGTGTACTGTGTCATGTTTATGTTTATGTTTATGTTTATGTTTTGTTGTGTTTGCTATGTAATGCTTGCTAAATTGCATTCTTGTATTTCTGGAGAGCGTAGGGCGGCGCCTGAATAATCGGCTGCGGCCCGGAGGCTTGCTCCAAACTTCATTTCGTTATACTGTACTTGTACATGTGTAATGACAAATAAACTTCAACTTCAACTTCAACTTCAGAGCAGAGCAGGGGATTATGGGAAATTGAGTCCTGGGGATCTAGTATTCGGGTGAGGGAGCCCTCTGGTGGTGATCGGAGGGGACCACAGAGACCGTATTCGTGACAATAGCGCAGCTGACTGGCGTGCCCGCCTCCCACGAGCTAAGAGCAACCTGGGTTAAAAGCCCGCACAGAGCTGGGAGAATAGGACCTGAGGGGGTTACAGTTGCATCAGCAGCCAATGACCTTGCAGCTCAACATTCAAATACTTGGCATTGTTTGCTGTTAGCAGTTTGCAGCACACTTTCAGAAACCCTCCCCCTTCCCCAGCTCCACCAAGGTCTGCTATGGGTAATTTCATGTACGTTATGTTCAGCAGCAGCAGCAGCAGCAGCATGTCTTACAGGCTCACAGCAGCATGTCTGTGAATGTATTGGCAGTAGCAATTCTCTGTACTTGCTCTGTGTAATGGAGGCCAGCTAGTAGTTGCTGTGCGAGTAAACCTCACTCCTCTTATCTCCCGTGACCCGTATGGGAGTGAGGTTTAGGGGGGTGAGTGTAACGGAGGACAGCTAGTAGTTGCTGCGCGAGTAAACCTCACTCCTCTTATCTCCCGTGACCCGTATGGGAGTGAGGTTTAGGGGGGTGAGTGTAACGGAGGACAGCTAGTAGTTGCTGCGCGAGTAAACCTCACTCCTCTTATCTCCCGTGACCCGTATGGGAGTGAGGTTTAGGGGGGTGAGTGTAACGGAGGACAGCTAGTAGTTGCTGCGCGAGTAAACCTCACTCCTCTGATCTCAAGAGACACTCTAGCGACTGACATTAGAGGGTGCACCCTAGCCTCCTTGTTAGAGCGCCCGACTCTCATGCTGGCGGACTTCGACATTCGAGTCTCACTTGGAGCGGGTGGCTCGAACAGGAGGGGTTATATCTGCAGCAGCAGCAGCATATAGCAGATCTATTCCGTCAAGACCAAATACATTAACATTGCCATACTATTATCATGCCAATCTCTAGTCTCCAGACAGAAATAACATGATAACATATTCAAGGACAAGAACAAAATGTTTTAACCTGATCTAATAGGAAAATGTTATGAATTTGTACGATGTGAATTGTACAAAAACGTATGATTATTAGAAAACAGTTAGCATGAAGGTCAGAAATGCACCCCTAACCCCAACCCTAAGCATACTCGTTACTGGGGCGTAAGCAGATTGTACATAATTTGTACATAAAATAGTTACATTGTAATTAGATTTTGCTGAATTTTTACAAGGAATAGTTCAACCAAAAATGAATTATTTCAATTATTTTGTTATTCCACAGACCAAAACCACATATTTGTTTGGAATGACATAAGGGGGAGTAAATAATGAGATAATCTTGTGCGTGAACTATTGCTTTAAAGTTCTCATTTAGCTTTGTCCAAACACACAAATCAGTGAGTCTTGAAACTCTCCTGATATAGGGGCAGGGGCTCTGACCCAAGAAAGCACAGCTGGGACTTCTTTCAACTGAGTTTGGGAAAATTCCTCAAGATGAGACTCTCAAAAAGATGTAAACAAACTCTGACAAGAGCACCACAAGATGTTTCAACCATCTTTTCACAACAAGCCTCATTTCGCAACAAGATTATGACCAATGCAACCCAATTGTATTTTTTGCTTTAGATAAAGTATTGTACAACAGAAAGACAAAACCCAGAGGAATTTTAACCTGTGCATTTCTGACTACACATCAACAATCATATATCTAATTATTGGCTTTTAGAGGTTACATGCTGTTACAATGAGATTTGAGAAGTACTCAAAGCACAGCAGCAATTGTTCACCATGGAAATTCTTTCCATCTCTCTCAGACAAATCAGATTACTCCTCCAAAAACATATTTTTAAAAAATGTTCTTGATTTATCCCTCCTGCATATCTATCACCTAATCGGTTTTCTCAAGCTATAAATCTGCCAAACGAAAAATCACGTTGAACTTTGCCCATATACGTGGGACTTTTTTGATTATTCCTATACATCCTCCACACATGCCCTCACCTCAAAGGTCAAAGGTCATTCTTTCAGTGCATTACATCTCTGTGTGATCTCAGCTATAAAATTGCACATCTAGTAGAAATTCCTCTTTGACATTTCATGGAAGAAGGGCTTTGAACATTGTGAGTCACCAATGTTTTGGTTAGCTATTAAAGGAAGAAGACATCTCTTAAAACAGATATTCACTCAAACTGACATGCACAGTAGTGATGGGTAAGGCAGTGCCAGGTACAGTTTCATAGCTTTAAAAAGATAAAATGTCTAAGTGATCAGACAATTTAATAAACCATGATAATAAAAAAATACCAAAGACTTGGTAGGAACTAAGCCATTTTTACAAACAATATCATAAACAACTGACTTGGGCTAATATGTAACCGCTTTCAGAATACCCTAGCAACCACAACAATACCCTAGCAACCATTCAGAACAACCAAGCAACCACAGCAATACCCTAACAAAGTTATTTGAATGAACAGTGACTTGCATATATACATATACATATACATACATATATATATATATATATATATATATATATATATATATATATATATATATATATATATATATATATATATATATATATATATATATATATACATACATACATACATACACTCACCTAAAGGATTATTAGGAACACCTGTTCAATTTCTCGTTAATGCAATTATCTAATCAACCAATCACATGGCAGTTGCTTCAATGCATTTAGGGGTGTAGTCCTGGTCAAGACAATCTCCTGAACTCCAAACTGAATGTCAGAATGGGAAAGAAGGGTGATTTAAGCTATTCTGAGCGTGGCATGGTTGTTGGTGCCAGACGGGCTGGTCTGAGTATTTCACAATCTGCTCAGTTACTGGAATTTTCACGCACAACCATTTCTAGGGTTTACAAAGAATGGTGTGAAAAGGGAAAAACATCCAGTATGCGGCAGTCCTGTGGGCGAAAATGCCTTGTTGATGCTAGAGGTCAGAGGAGAATGGGCCGACTGATTCAAGCTGATAGAAGAGCAACTTTGACTGAAATAACCACTCGTTACAACCGAGGTATGTAGCAAAGCATTTGTGAAGCCACAACACGCACAACCTTGAGGCGGATGGGCTACAACAGCAGAAGACCCCACCGGGTACCACTCATCTCCACTACAAATAGGAAAAAGAGGCTACAATTTGCACAAGCTCACCAAAATTGGACAGTTGAAGACTGGAAAAATGTTGCCTGGTCTGATGAGTCTCGATTTCTGTTGAGACATTCAGATGGTAGAGTCAATATTTTGGCGTAAACAGAATGAGAACATGGATCCATCATGCCTTGTTACCACTGTGCAGGTTGGTGGTGGTGGTGTAATGGTGTGGGGGATGTTTTCTTGGCACACTTAGCCATATATATCTCCACAGCTATATCTATATCCATAACAAGTTTGTCAGATATTTTTATACTGATTTCATTTTATAATACGTAGATTATATAAGTAGATTTTTTTAAAAGCCTGGACATTTAAAAAAAAAAAAAAAAAAAAAAAAGAATATTTGAATATTCAAAAAGAAATCAGAAAAATGTCTAGGCTAAAAAGACATTATGTAAAAGTTAAAACACCACTGTATAGCCTTTACAACAACAAAGCCAATCGATTTCCATAAGGCCACAAGCTATCGTCTATAATAAAACAGGAAATGAGTAGAAATAAAAAAAAAAAAAAAAAAAACACTGGACCTTAGTAATGTGAGAGTGGTGATAAATATGAATGGGCCATTGTGACTATCTAGGCATGAGTGGGTTGAGTTGTACATTTAGCCAAGACAGACAGGACACTGCCCTTGTGTGTCCTTCACTCATGCTGAAGAGAGAAGTTCAAGACTCGGCCATGGGCAGACAAGATTCATCCACTCTTCCCATAGGGTTATTGCTTCCGGCTCACTCATAGAGATAGATTTTCATTGCATCCTGTTTTCCCTTCTAAACACTTGGGAAAGAGAACAACTGCA
This sequence comes from Paracanthobrama guichenoti, assembly GCA_018749465.1. NCBI lineage: Eukaryota > Metazoa > Chordata > Actinopteri > Cypriniformes > Gobionidae > Paracanthobrama > Paracanthobrama guichenoti. The sequence goes on along the minus strand of CM031962.1, from coordinate 28,138,774 downwards.
CACAGTACAGTGAATCCGGAAAGTATTCACAGTGCTTCACTTTTTCCACATTTTTTTTATTATAGCCTTATTCCACAATTAATTAAATGTATTATTTTCCTCAAAATTCTACAAACAATATCCCATAATGACAACGTGAAAGAAGTTTGTTTGAAATCTTTTTCAAAATTTATATTAAAAAAAAAAAAAAAAAAAAAAAAAAAAAAATTTGCTCAATACTTTGTTGAAGTCTTTTTGAGTATGATGCTACAAGCTTGGCACACCTATTTTTGGGCAGTTTCTCCCATTCTTCTTTGCAGGACCTCTCAGTTCTGATGGGGAGTGTTGGTGCGCAGCCATTTTCAGATCTCTCCAGAGATGTTTAATCGGGTTCAAGGCTCTGGCTGGGCCACTCAAGGACATTTACAGAGTTGTCCCGTAGCCACTCCTTTGTTATCTTGGCTGTGTGCTTAGGGTCATTGTCCTGTTGGAAGATGAACCTTCGCCCCAGAACGCTCTAGAGCAGGTTTTCATCAAGGATGTCTCTGTACATTGCTGCATTCATCTTTCCTTCGATACTGACTTGTCTCCCAGTTCCTGCCGCTGAAAAACATCCCCACAGCATGATGCTGCCACCAACATGCTTCACTGTAGGGATGGTATTGGCCAGGTGATGAACGGTGCCTGGTTTCCTCCTGATGTGACACTTGCCATTCAGGCCAAAGAGTTCAATCTTTGTTTCATCAGACCAGAGAATTTTGTCGGACAGCTCTAGGAAGAGTCCTGGTGGTTCCAAACTACTTCCATTTATTGACGATGGAGGCCACTGTACTCATTGGAACCTTCAATGCTGCAAAAAAATGTCTGTACCCTTCCTCAGATCTGTGCCTTGATACAATCCTGTCTCAGTGGTCTACAGACTATTCTTTGGACTTCATGGCTTGGTTTGTGCTCCGGCATGCACTGTTACCTGTGGGACCTTATATAGACAGGTGTGTGCCTTTCCAAATCATGTCCAATCAACTGAATTTACCACAGGTGGACAGCTCAATTTTGAGTGTCATGGCAAAGGTTGTAAATACTTATATACATGTGATTATTTCATTTTTATTTCTTTATAAATTTGCAAAGTTATTTTGATCAAACTTCTTTCATGTTATCATTATGGGGTATTGTTTGTAGAATTTTGAAAATAATGAATTTAATCCATTTTGGAATAAAGCTGTAACAACAAAATGCGGAAAAAATAAAGTGCTGTGAATACTTTCCGAATGACCACAGACATCACAATGTCAATGCACGTACAAAAGTAATTGTATATGGAAATGAGCTATTTTGGGTTGCTTAAAGGGGTCATGAATTGAAAAATCAACTTTCTCTTGAGCTTTTGATATATAAAAGGTCATGGTAATATAATAATATCCCAAGTTTCAGAGCTGAAAACTTACTTGTTAGTCAAAGAAAAGCTTTTATTGACACCAGGCCCAGCAACGATCGATCTCAGAATGTGCCAGGCTGTGACGTCAGAGTGTGGTGAAACACCGCCTCAACAGAAGAACAACGCCTGATTCTGTCTATGTACGCCTACATAGAGCTAAACCGGATCGAACTTCTAAGCAATAAACATGCCGCATAAGCTTCATTCGGATTTCAATATTATGAATGCATGGATGAACTTTATTTTTAATTAATATCCAGCTCACGTGGGGGAAGACATTGTGCGTTTGTTCATTCATTTCGCTACGGATTCGTTTGTAAACAGGAGACTGGATTTGCAGACAGGATGAGATTACATGAATGAATGAAGCAACACACTAATCGGAGTAAATTTTTTAAATTATTTATATGTGATAGTATTGCATTGTTACAGATCTATTGATTATGTGTACGTGTCTAACTGAACATACCTTAGCACACTGTCACAGGCTGGAGAATCCTTTATTTGTGGTGTTGTTGGTTCACTGCGATTTGGGATCAGACTTGGGTATGTATGGGCCAGGGCTCGCAAAGCCCAACGTCCCGGGGCTATGTGTTTTCCAGACGGGTTACCAAAATGTAAGCCCGGCCTGCCGACGGGCTATCTTAAATAGTGAAATAACATGCGTTGTTCACTCTCTTGACTTAATATTTGAAGGAAAAATACAGTTGCGGAAGTTTTGATCATGCTGTCTGCAGCGTACTTGGCGTGTGTGATGCACGGTTCATGCTTATACCCACCGATCGGACGGGCCAAGTAATAACAACCGGGACATGTGAGGGAGTCGCCTGTCGATGGCGTCAAATCCTAGATATCAGTATGATATTCTAATGTTGATGTTTAGCTTACTGCTAGTCTCATACAGCCAACAAACTAACACTCAGACTAACATTAAAACTTTCAACACACTCAAATGCAGTTTAGATAGTGTAGACCAAGTAAACAGCATTGCGTTTCCTCACAATTTGAATTTGTCAAATAAACTGATATGCATGAGTAGTAATTCAGCACTTGCGGGTAGTTCGGTAGAATGAAATGTCTTCATTTCCTTATATCCCTGGGGGCTCGCGTGTGGCGCTGATATCTGTCTCTTATTAGTAATCACACCCTGCTTCATACCACAGTCATGTTAAAAACATGTATGCATTCACTCACTCATCCGTAAACATTATTAGATCCATTGGTATGACGACAAATTCCATGATTCCCTGCTCATCTACACCTTTGTTATTGTTTTTAAGAGGTTAGCGACCCCTAGCGGCGAAAAAATACCTACCTTCTCTTTAAAGCCCCGCCCCCCAAAGACCATTCTAATGTGACCACTTTTTCCAGTAGCGAGTAATCTAACGTGTTACTATTTCCAAACCAGTAATCAGATTAAAGTAACTTATCCAAGTCACTGTGCGTTACTATTGTCTTCATTTTCCTTAGTAAAAATAGCCTATATATTTTTGCTTTCTTCTTGCGTCTCGGGGAGAGAAGTCACGAATGCGACAAGTCACGTTTTCAGCATGAGGACAGTTCACGTGACGTCATGTGTAATACACACGCAGCGACACTGCTGACACAAACGTATTGTAAACAACAATGGACGGAGGAGAGAGAGGCGCATTTTCTAGATGGAAATACAGTCACTATTTTGAGTTTGTGTCAGCTAAAGATGGCAATATTAAGGTTCGTTGTACACTCTGTGCTGGTGGCTACAAAGTGCTATCTAGTTACAAAAACACTACGTCAAATTTTAAGAAACATTTGGAGTCGCAGCACTGCATGGTCAAACTTACAGAGCAAGTCCCATCAGGTGGTGCGAACTGCGAAGCAGAGAGCAGGAGGTCCCCCACCACCCAAACAACAAAAGCTGGACTTCGGTGCAAAACCAGTACGTGAAGTGGGGGAGAGTTGAAGAAGTTGGTCGGGCAGTATGTTGTAGAGGAAATGCTGCCCTTAAACACCGTTAACTCGCCCTCATTTCATGGTGTTATACACTTGTTTTGTAAAACCACTCCTTGCTGCTCTAATGCTGTGAACAACAGGTTTAATATTCATAAAACATGTTAAAAAGAATACAATAGTTACATTTATAAACAATGTAGATTATAAATGCTAAGTTTGGGCATGTCAGATCAAGAAAGACTGTCTTTATTTTATTTTTTATAAAAACATTCAACTTAAAATGTCAGGAGATACATTGTTGACGTTACTGTTAAAAATGCACTTCCAATAAAGTGAGTGTTGGCAAAAACGGTTGTGATTTTTATGTTGAGGCGGCGGGGGTGTTGTCGGCAGCTGCTGAATGTAACTAATAAAGTAACTTGTAATCTAAATTAGTTACTTTTAAAATCAAGTAATCTGTAAAAGTAACCAAGTTACTTTTTAAAAGAGAAATCAGTAATCGGATTACTTTTTCAAAGTAACTGTGGCAACACTGCCAAAGACATGTCAGCAAATTTAAACACCACGACAGATGCTGAATTCAGAAACGCATGCTAGTATACAACTCGTACTACTTTTACCATATATTTCTTTGGCAGAAATAGTTAGAGTATCGTGCTAGTATGCGGTTCTGAAATTAGCAAGAGTTTCTGTATTACTAGTTTCTGAAGAAAAAAGAATAAATAAATAAATAAATAAAAGAGGCTGACAGGTGTGAGACAGGTGTGATTTCCAAAGACACCTTTGTTAGTTATATATCAAGTATGGTGCCTTAGGAACATTTTATGTGTGGTAAAGAAAAACCTACTGAAAATGTGCTACTCATTGTCGTGCATTAGGGGGAGACAAATATTCACCAAAATTTCCAGTTACGAGTCAAACCGTAGGTGTTAGTGGGTGACACTATTTTTGTAAAGTATGACGCAGACCTCTTCAGAATCAAACAAACAGACTAACATCAACAGGCATGTGATATACACACTCTACAATGGAAACATCAGTGCGTAGAGCAGCATATAGACATTTCTTGCGACCAGGATGAATTTCAGCAGACACACCAAATACTATAAAAATGTCCAGATATTGAGAGGTTAACTGAGCATGGAGATGTTAATCAGGTTTGCTGCATGCTAAGAGACATTCTCCTCACATACTTGAGAGTGTTGTCAGGTCCAAGCGCTGAGTAACATACTCGTGAGGCCTCATGCCCTGGGTTCAGCACTTCTCTGCATTGCTGTCAGTCAGCTCATCTTCAGCTCTGTCAACCAAGGGCTCTTCATGTCTGAAACAATTAGCAACTTGATGTGAGCTTTCATGAGTGCAACAGTCTAACCTTGACACTCGTGACACAGTCTTTCAGTTCGGCAAAGGGGAATGTGAACAGCACTTTCACGGAATACTTTGATTTACAATTACAAAAAAAAAAAAAAAATTTTTAGATTTTTTGTAAAAATTATTAGCTATGTTAGATAAACAATTATTGGACACAATTAACAGCATGAAAAGTTAAAATAGAGATTTTTATTTTCACTTTCATTTTTTTTTTTTTTTTTTTTTTTTTTACACAAAATCTTAGTATTAAATGCATTTATACATGCAGCTCAACCATTCAACCCTGTTATAGTAAATTATAAAGCAAATTTTTCTCTAGATATATTTTTTGATTCAATAAAATTCCATGTGATTGTTATCTCCACAAACTTTGAGAGGCTTATTTATTTACAGATTGAAAATTAGGCTGACCTGCAACATTGCCTTCAAGTGAACGCATTCATACTTTTACAGACTCAAAAGAGGACTCTAGTTTTAAACCCGATGACCCTGAAAAAACACATTCACAAGAATGTTTTCTCTCGCTCTACTAATTTTTCTCTGTTTCCTTTTCTCTAGTGTAAAACACACTTTAGAATATGATAATTTGATCTGACAGATCAAAATTTGTTGCTGGGTTGCCAAAAAGATTACATGGAACCAGTTGCATAATGTGGGGTAATTGTGAACAGAACTGAGAGCTGTTTCGAAGTTTTTTTTGTAGTTCATCTTTACTATATCTTCCACTATCTGTGTTCAGACAGTCTTTACAGCTACATTCCTTTCAGCCATGGAAGATCTTATCAGCATCATTAATAAAGCTTGTGTTTGATAGCAAGCACTCACATTTCTGTACAGTATTTCCTCCTCTCTGATAGCCTTATCTTGAAAACCTTATACAGTTCTTTCAAAATGAAAATGATTGAATTCCTGCTGCTATTTTCACTGTCCTGTATCTCCCGAGAACACTGAATATTGTATCATATTGTGTTCTCTTTCAATCTGGAAATTCCAGTCTACATTATCTCTAATGTACCCAGTGTTTTAAAGTGTTTTTCTTTACTTTTTTTAAAAGTAAGAATCTTATGCATCTAAATGTCACAGCATCACACATCCCACACTGTTTCACATGCACAAATAGCATACATAGAGGCCTACATGCATACATACACGTGGTGTCCCTAACCAACTGTGATGGAGTGCTGCTCTTCCTGAGGGATTTATCTAGAGCGCCGGATGTTTAAGAGCTTTCGAATCATGAATATCTTCCTCTCATGGTTCAACATGGGAATGACTCAAGGTCAGGAGATATGAATTTATTTATTATGAAATAAGGCATTTTATTTTATTATCGTTATTTTGAGTGAGATACACTATTTAACTTTTGGCCCTCTATAGCGGTTAAAAAGCACAACACTGCGTGCATTTTGCGCAAGAACATTGTTTTGGTTGCGCTTCGGCTCTGCATGACTGAATATGGTTATTGCTCATAAAACATAAAACCAGTTTAGTCATTAAGATGCAAGAATGATTCTGCATTCATTTATTGTAAGTGGTGATCGATAGTGGATAAAATTATGTATAACGAACTGACGGTAACAAGGTCGCGCTGTTTACGCTCGCGAAGCCTCATGAGGAGAAATCAAAACAAATGAGCAGCAGACACAGAGAAACCTCAGTTAACATACTGAGGTACAAATGTGGAAATCTGGGGTTTATATATATATATATATATATATATATATATATATATATATATATATATATATATATATATATATATATATATATATATAACATATGATACAGTCATAACGTCACACTACCAAGAGGGCTGTTTTCCTGAATACCATCACGACTGAAAATGACACTGATTCATATGACAGTTCCATAAACAATGAATTAACATTAAGTCACTTACATTTTAGATACAATATTGACTGTTTTTGTTCTATTTCAGCAGCGAAATCAGTTCCAACTGCAGAAGTTTCCAATGCAGAACCGTAACGCATTTCACAGCAACAGTGTGTTACTGAATGAATCAGCGTTTTGAATGAAACGGTTGAATCAAAGATTCAATGACCTAGTCAGCGGTTTCACCGAATCGACTCAATGACTCACTCATTAAGACGGTCCCCTTCCACCACCTACTGGCTGTTTAGTTTCCTGTTTAAACATTCTTTCCAACATTTATTTTTTTGTACATACAAAAAATATTTAAAACAATCTCATAACATGATTTAATGCAGTTGTCATTTTTTCAGTGTAAATTATTTAATTTGACTGGTAACAGCACTATAGTGTCTTATTCTAATTTAATTTATAGATCAACTTTAAGAATATAAAAGGAAATTCTTTATTTAATAAGATTAGGGGGAAAATGCCCTTTATAACAGGTAAAAATATCACAAATATGCAGATTTAAATATGCCAAAGCTGACTGAACACTGGTGAGAATATTGCTTCAGAATAAATTATATTTACAACACATAATTTTTTTCCGGACAAGCACATTTTTTACTCTGACAAGTGATAGACAGATTTACTTGTCCGAAGGACAAGCACATGAACATGCTTAATGTCGAGCCCTGTCTTGCTTCTTCGTTTAATAAGTAATATTTATTCACTGAGAATAAGGATTATATTGTTTGTTTGATGATAATTAATTAAATGCAGATCCATGTGTGAGATGACAATAAAATAAATAATAAATATTTCTGAATTGCATTAACATTTAAACTTATTTTTTACTATAATTCTTTAGAATTAATATATAATATTGTATATTATATAACTGAAACAAATTTGGTTATATTAATAACTCTATTAATTATATAAAACACATCTGAAAACCTTTTAAGCAAACTAATCCTGGAACAACATGTTTAGAGTGAGTTGCCATGGTTACTTACATACTTACATACCCTGAAAGGTATGCCTTAGCGCTGAGTACCACATTCCCATTTTAAGTTGTTTACCATGAGTAGGGCAAAAACATTAATTCAAGTATTTATTTAACAAAAGTCTTACTGTAAAAACTTCTGCTGTGGAAAGACATAGGTAAGCCTTGACTTGATCATTTCATAACCCTTAATTTCTTCATTTTGAGCTATTATTTGTGCCTTTTCTTGAGTGTTTTTGGTCATTGTCTTGTTATTGCAATGTCCACTTGTGGTTCAGCCCCAGCTTTTAGACAGATGGTCTCACTTTCCCCTCAAGCACTCTATGGTTCAGTGTGGAATTCATGGTTGACTCTGCGATGTTGAGCTGGCCAGACCTTGAGGCACAGCTGCAGCCCAAAACCATAATGCTTCCATCACCAAGCATTACAGATGGCCTGAGGTGCTTTCAGCCAAAGGCAATTGTTGGTTTTTCCAAACATGTCAGGTTTTGCTGCCAGTTAGCTCTAACTCTGTCTCATCTGTCCACAACACACTGTTCCAACACTCCTTAGATGTTGCTTGGCAAACATGCCAGATGAATATTTATGAGAACATAATCTCATAGGTTTGCTGGTCACTTCCAGCAGCTGTTATTGATCAACTCTTGTGGCGGGATCACCTGGCCTGAATAGATAACCTTGGGGTCAGTACGATTTATTTTTTACAGAAATTAATACTTTAATCCGGCAAGGACACATCAAATTGATCAAAAATTAGAATGATGTTACAAAATGTTTCTATTTCAAATGCTGTTCTTTTGAACTTTATATTAATCAAAGAATTCGTATAGGTGTATCACAAAAATATTAGAAAGCACAACTGTGTTCAAGAAATGTTTCTTGAGCACAAAATCAGTATATTATCATGATTTCGGAAGAATCATGAGACACTGAAGACTTTAATACTGGCTGCTGAAAATTCAGCTTTGCCATAACAGGAATAAATGGCATTTTAAAGTATATTAAAATAGAAAACATTTTAAATTGTTGTAATATTTAGTCATTTTACAGTTTTTACAGTATTTTTGATTAATGCAGCCTTGTTGAGCATAATAGACTTATTTCAAAATCATTACCAACCCCCAAATTTTTGAACAGTATTGGATGTAATTTTCAGTATTGTGGTTTGAACAGGGCCATAACCACTATAGACACTGAGGGGGACAAGTCCCCCCGAATAATCAGAAATGGCCAATCCCCCCCAATATTTGATACTGTTGATGCTGCTCTGCTTTACTCCATTACACACCGCTCTGTTTGTTGCTAGGATGACACAAAAGTAAAATGTTACATTTTTAAGTTGGTCTGCCTCAGCGGTCTAACACCGCTCGTCACTGTCAGAATGAGTGAGATGGCCAATCAAATCAAAGAAGGCGGGGCTTACTGTTAGTGTGAATTCCAACGCAACACTTTAGTTATGGCAGTGAAAGAGTGTGTCGTAAGATGTAAGTAGCTAAACACATGTAATATTTGACAACTGTTTACGATAAAAAGTTAAGTGACCAACAGTAATATCAAGTGAAAATATGACATTATGTAAATCATAACTGAATTGACATGACAAAACATTTAGCATTTTTACATATTTAGACAGATGAAAATAAGAGTGTGCATATTTAAAACTTCATAACTACAATAGAACTGGAACTTTTCTTATTTCTTTATTTCCTTAAATCCCTTTTAATCCTTTAATAATATAATCCCTTTAAAGACTCCAATAAGACCCCCCACATTAAAAAAGCAAAGTTTTATTATCTTGTACATATTTTCCCCCCACCCCTGTAGCTTGTCCTTAAGTGTCCATTTTCCATCACTTGGAGAGAATATTCCGTGACCGATAGTGAGGAAGGGTCAGGTGTTCCCTGCTTATCATATCCTGCTGTCAAGAACATGCCCAGATGAGAATCCACCCTGTGCTTGCGTTTCCTAGGACATACAATACATGATGCAACAAACAGGAAGTCATCACTCACGCAAATGGCCCTGTTAATGCAGGACGAGGGTCTGCAGAAAACATCATGTACTGTCTCCATCGGGAGTTCCTGTGTTTAGCATGATTACTAATGTTTTTTTCCCCATGATGTACATCCATCTGACCTGTCTTTCCCATTTCTAGATAGAGACAGACTTGAAATGTTTTGGGAAAACTGAAAGAATGTTATTACTGCAGGTACAAGTGTAATTTTGTTTTGTGAATTAACACTTAACTCTAGAGGATATTTTTGTAATTGATTTAGTTTAAAGTGCCACTATTATGCACTTTCAAACATTACCTTTCACGCAGTGTATACCTAGCTGTTTGTGAAGGTAAAAGGTCTGCAAAGTTATTGCCTCCTAAAAGAAAATCGATTCTGTCTTGCACTTTAAAAATCACCAACCATAAAGCCAGATGACCCCCACAAAAACAAGGAAGTAAAGAATAAAAAGAGTTGTTTTACTCAGGAATAAGTTAGGTTGACATGAAACAAGAAACCTGAACACAAAACACCTTTAAATGAGTTGATCTTTATTTAGTTGAATAACGTCCACCTCCCTGAACAGTAGTGTCTCACATAGTTTGTCCGCACTGGCTAAAACACAATGAGCAACAGAGCATCTGTGCTTCACACAAGCACACGTACACAAACTACTTCACAATACATTTGCAAACCATATTGCACCCATATACATGTACATACTTGGTCAAACACACAAATACACAACCCTACATTATGGCCCAACAAAAATCTGATGTGCAAAACTTCTGGAATTTTTTTCACTTGAGACTCACATCAAACTGTAAATGGAGCGTTAATGAAAGTCTTTGAAGAATGTCAGTTTATTTTATTAGCATGTAATGGTATTGCAGAATATGACAATGTGCGTTATACATCTCTAGTGTCACAAATCTGATTGAGGCGGGTGTGTCTCAAGGCACCGAGGCAGATTTTAGGTTTAATTCATCAAACTAAACAGGCTTGGAGGTTTAGTTTGGATCAGTGGAGATATTTCACATAAGCAACTGGGCAGTCAAATCAAAGCAGATCAGATTTGAAGGAACAGTACACAAAGTAAAGATCCTGTCATTATTTAGTCATGTCCATCAAAATGTGTACGATTCACCCAAAAACGAAAATTCTGTCATCATTTATTCACTCTCATGTTGTTCCAAACCTGTATGCATTTCTTTCTTCTACTGAACACAAAAGACGATATTTTGAAGAATGTTGATAACCAACCAGTTTTGGTTCACATTGACTTGCATTGTATTTTTGTCTATATACAATGGAAGTCAATGGGAACCAAAAATGTTTATATACCAACATTCTTCAAAATATCTTCTGTGTTCCAGAGAAGAGAGCAAGTCAGCAGGTTTGAATCGACATGAGGGTGAGTAAATTATGACATAATTGTAGTTTTTGGGATGACTATCCCTTTTAATGTCTGTGATGCCAAACGTCAGTGTGTCTCATAACCAATCGTGACATGCCAAATTACAATATGTATATATATATATGGCGATTTTCAGTAAATAATCGCTTCAATTTGAGTCTTAAGACAACATGGAATAAGCTGCGTCAAACTTCTTTTACGACACTTTATGGTGCTTTTTTTGAGCTTGTATAGAAACAAAGCAGTATGACTATTCTGCGAAACATCTCCTTTTGTTGTGAACCACAGTATTTAAATCATACAGGTTTGAAAATGCATTAGGTTGAGTAAATAATGACAGAATTGTCATGTTCTGGGTGAACTATCCCTTTGAAGACCATTTAGTTCAGTGCATAAAACCTTATCAATTCACCTTTAAATCCAAAAAATCTGTGGGAGAAGATGGTACAGCTCTAGATAACTACTTTTCAAGGGTGGATAGAGAGATAAAGAGTTCATTAAATGCTGATATAATAAAGTAATAGGACTCAATACATATTAGATCCAAAGCCGCTGCTCTTTCAATGAGCATATGAACGTAGAAACGCTCAGAAGGAGAAGTTCACATCATTTGAATTAAGTGTAACAGCTGTTTTGCAGCGTCATTCTATTTTTTTCTTTTCTTTGGATATTAGACCGAATTATATAAACACTCCGATAACTCAAGTTAGTTTAGATATGTTAGGCATTAACACAGTATACTATTGACAAGGATACTAGCTCTACGGGTCCATCAAAACACTAAACATTGAGTCTTCTGACATGACGGCTATACAGTTTTAACAGTCTCTTGGTCAGGCTAGAAAGGACTCGCATTCATTAAGATGCCGCTTAACAAGAAGAGAATAACAATTACACCTAGTTATAAAAGGAATTTTGCTTTACTCATTAGATTTTACCAGTTGCGCACGTAAAACAACAACTGATACAAAGATTCAGAATAAAAGTCATGTTTTTCTGCAGTAATTGATGTCTCACACCCCACCTGAGACACAGATCAGTCTGATGTACACCACGCTCAAAGTTTGGGGTCAGTAAGATTGTTTTTTTATTTTTTATTTAAAGAAATGACTTTTATTCAGTAAGGATGCATTAAATTGATGAAGTGACAGTAAAGACATTTATAATGTCACAAAAGGCTTCAATTCTAAATGCTTTTTTTTTTTTATATATATATATATATATATATATAATACTGAAATATATATCTAGCTTTTCCCAAAAATATTAAGCAGCTCAGCTGTTTTCAACATTGATAAGAAATGTTTCTTGAGCAGCAAATCAGCATATTAGAATGATTTCTGAGGGATCATGTGACATTGAAGACTGGAGTAATGATGCTGAAAATTCAAATGTATTCAAATAGAAAATAGTTATATTTAGCTGTAATAATATTTCAAAATATAGTTTTTTTTAAACTAGATTTTTAGTGAACAAAAGATACTTTTAAAAACATATTATTGACCCCAAACCTTTGAACAGTAGTGTAAATTGAACGTGAAAGTGAAATATACTGATAAAGCATCTTAGCACATCCTAATCAGGTGCAATGCACCAAGTAATTCGTCTGAACATGAAACAGCTATGCAACATGACACACTGACAACCCATCAGAACATATTGATGTTTAATGTGGTTACGTGAAGTGGGACCAATGAGATTTCACTGTGGGCGAAGCTAGCAAACACTACGTCGCAGAAATGCAACCAAGGGATCGACAAAGTGTGCTGTTTTACAAATAATATTTTTTTATCGCAACATGTCTGGTTAGGACACAGGGTTAGAGTCATGATAGCTGAAAAGATGAAACTGAAATTATGCCATCAAAATAAGACTGTAAAATCTGAAAGCACACATAAAACGATTTTAAACACTGCAGACAGTACGACTTGTTCATAAAAAAAAAATAATAATTTTCAAATCCATTCTTGCTAGTGAAGCATAAGCCACACATTTCAAAGAAGTCACAGTTTTTTTTCCTATAATAATGGTTGTCCAGCCATCAACAATTCAACTGCAACCTAAATTACACTATTCACTTTTCCAAAATCCATCCGATTCAAAGCCGCTTCAATCTTATTCTGCAACTTTTCTCTTGGAGGGCGGCACAAGATGAGAAGGCAGTTCGCTTGGAAGCTCGTGACCTTCTAGTTTGACCTTGATCAGGTGGTTAGCCAAGGCAAACTCCTCATCATCGAGCATCCCATCTTTATCAATGTCAGCCAGCTTCCAGATCTTACCCAGCACAGTGTTTGGCAGCTTGGACTTCACCATCTCCCTCTTGGCATTGGCCCCAGTCACTTTGCCATTGACGGGTGAGAGAGTGTAGAAGATTTCATCATACATGGGTTTGTCACGTGCCACCACCCATTCGACTTCATCAATGCCCTCGCCAGCTCCCTCGCCATATCCGTGTCCGAACGGCCCATTCATGGTGCCCTCGAAGGCGCCGCCCTTCACTATCTGATTGGGCCGCTGCGTCTCCTCCTGGCGCACCAGAACCATAAGCTGGGCGATGTCGTGAGCCAGCATGTCATCCACGTTGTCCAATAGTTTCATTTTCAGAGGCTGGAACTTGTTCAGATCATGTGCCTGAAGCTGCTCCTATTCAGCGGGATGCAAGAAAAAGATCCTGTCAACATCTGTTAATATTTCTAGGGTAAAACAGCTCCACTCCCCTCAAATACTCTGTTCCAGACAGGCTGTTGCTGCTTGGCAATATGAAAATCTTGATGCTTTGGTTTCTTTTGAAAATTGTTATTAGAGAAACATACAAACCTACTGGCCAAATTACTCAATATTCATTTGTTTGTAGAACTGTTATATAAAAGAAACAATTATATAAACAGCATTCTTAAGTGATTGTTTATTAAAAAAAAGTCACATGGACTGGAAAAAGTAATGCTGCTTTTCAATGTGACTCTAGAGAAAGACCTTTTAAAAGTCTCAGTGAAGCATTCTTGAATTAGTCTCTGTTGTTTAAATCGACCTCACCTGCATTTTCTTAAGATTAGGGAAGTCTCCCGGGGAAATCTGGTGTTCCCTCTCAATGCGGCTGTAGATCTCCCCAAGCTGTTAATCAGCTCCTTCTTCTTGTTGTCCTTCCCAAAGACTGTGGGCATTTCTTTCTTCAAGGAGCTAATGATATATGCATGGACCTGTGAGAGCACAAACAAAGCTCCTTGTAAGTTTATAAAGCAAGCATCAGTAGACTACAGTTACAAAAAGCATGTCTGGTTTGCATTTCACACTAATAAAAACATAAAATATTACTGACTGAAACATCTGAGTCACTCAAAATAACCTACTGTATAATCAAAAAAAAAAAATCCTTATTTCATAAATAAATAGCATTAGGAAACTGAAACCTGTTTTTTGGCTGACATTTTCAAGGTAATTAACATTCTTACACAATAATACTTGTTCTCTTGAATACATGATTCATTATGACATTCTGTAATTATTTTTGTATGTGGAATGTGGTTAATTATCATGGAAAATTCTTAATATTAAAACATTAATTACATTTTCCTTTATCTTGTATAGTAACAAAAACAGCCCTTAAATGCAGCTAAATCAACCTCAAATTCAAAATGACTGTGAATGTTCAATTCAAATATTACTAAAACAGGCTTAAATTTTCTTCTTGACTTGGGTCTGAAAAATGACATGGACATATTTTTAACTGGCTTCATTAGATTGTATATTTTTTCACATGATCACAGTTTATTCGCTATACTTTAGAAAAGGGTAATAAAATATGACAAGAACTGTGTCAGAACAAATTCATCTTGATAATGTCAGATAACTAATTACAATCAATCAATCAGCTGTTAAATTTAAGCACACAATTAGATGATACCAATTTAGGTCCACCAATTACCAAGAAATGCTTCATTTTGTTCAGTCTGTGGTGTGAAAGGTCGATTAGCAATTAAAGAAAAAACACTTCAGCAAAACATGGCAACTCTGTTCCCAAATTATCATAAATTTTACTGGTAGTCCACTGTATGAAGAATTTTTGGTATAATATGTCACAGTTTACTTTATTTTGCTTTTCTCGCTTACATAAATGAACTATAGTATACTATAGTATACTAGTAGTAGTATACTATAGTATACTATACTATAGTATAGTATACATGATTATGCACCCACTAGTGAAAAATGATATCTGGTGTCTGAATAATTTTTGGTTTGACTGTATATATGAAAAAATATGTAGCTGTATGTTTGCCCACTGTATTTAGCCCAAACGTGTTAAAACATTCTTTATGAAGCAGAATAGTAGCAAAAATACACAAGCTACTAAATAAATCGTCAGGTGCGGCAGAGAGGCGTCTGGCCCCTGTGTGGAAGGAAGGTGACTGTATAAATGATGACAGGAGGGGAAGCACATCTGTATGATCAGGGTGAGGGACAGGGAGAGAACTTAAATGCACTTTTTAATGCATCCGGCTGGACCTGGAGATCTAAATTGAGTTTGATAAGTGACTAGTACTGACAGTCCCCAACATTTCCTCTACCAGAGCGGGTCTCTTTGGCCCAGCCCTTGTGTTTTGAGCAACATTTGTACTGATGGGGATAATAAAGGATTTCAGACGTAAATGAACCGACATAAGAGAGTTTCAGTTTCCTTTTAAATGACAGCTTTATGTTTGACTACCCAAGCTGCAAAAAACTGCTAAAACTTTTAGTGTTTAGTGTGTAAGGTGTTTAGTCTGGCCATTACAGCAGCAGACAAAAGATTATAAAAACATAAGTCTATCTTTTGTGTTTCCTTTGAAGAGAAAAAGTCACACAGGTTTGGAACAACATGACAATGCGTAAATTATTACGGTATTGTCATTTTTGAGTGAACTTCCTTTAAATGAATGTGCCATGTTATAATTTGTAATTAAAGCAAGGACGACTCACTCAAGGGCATTTATAATCATGTCTTTGTGAGGAATTACATTTTGACTCATGATCCCTCAGTATCTTTCAGCACATCTAACAATCCCCAACTAATCACTGACCCCTGAGTCAAAGTCAAGGACTTTCTTTGCATTTTCTGGTCTCGTTTTTTTCAGATGTAGCCGATTTCCTGCACAACCAGTATCTTTTATGACTCTGAGTTCAGTCTTGTTCAAAGATTTAGCCAAACAGAGAAGCCACATCAGCAGACTGTACAGTTTGGAAAATGGCCTCATTTACTGTGCAAAGTCTGTAAGATCAGACCGACAAAATGCCCGTAAACACAAAGTGCATGTATACAACTGCTATTACTTTTACACTGGAGCTATATGCTGGACCACATCAAAAACATGTTGGAACAGCAACATGTCAACTGAATAAATGGAGAAACAGACCTTTTATTCTGAATCACACACACCAAATATTTTCCCTTTGTTCCCTTTGAACATCAACATATAAAAAGCATAAGCGTTGAGACTCAGACTCTTGTTTTTGTTCAGACAACATTTCCTTCCATTTCCATACAACTTTGAGCAGTTTGTTAGCCATATCCAGCTTTTGGGTTCAGTGGTGGTTTGGTTCAGAACTCATCAAGACTTTGGAACTTAAAGGATTAGTTCACCTGACACTGACTACGTTTACATGGACAGCAGTAATCTAATTATTGACCTTATTCTGAATAAGACAATATTCTGATTAAGGTGTTTACATGAGTTGCTTTTAGAATATTCCATTCATGTTCCTGTTTTACATGTTTTAGAACATAGATCGATTAATAGCGAGTCATTACGTCACCATGCCACGCTACGCTGTCTGACGTCCAATCATAGCGTGACTTTGGCAGGTCTGTTAAAATTCAATGGGCTCAGGAAACTCGCTGTAACTTTACCTGCGGGTGTCACTGTTACTTTACAAAAACGCAGTGATTTTTATCATGTTTAATGTAATTGGTATATATATATATATATATATATATATATATATATATATATATATATATATATATATATATATATATATATATATATATATATATATATATATACATATATACATATATATATATATATATATATATATATATATATATATATATATATATATATATATATATATATATACACACACACACACACACACACACACACACACCTAAAGGATTATTAGGAACACCATACTAATACTGTGTTTGACCCCCTTTCGCCTTCAGAACTGCCTTAATTCTACGTGGCATTGATTCAACAAGGTGCTGAAAGCATTCTTTAGAAATGTTGGCCCATATTGATAGGATAGCATCTTGCAGTTGATGGAAATTTGTGGGGTGGCACATCCAGGGCACGAAGCTCCCGTTCCACCACATCCCAAAGATGCTCTATTGGGTTGAAATCTGGTGACTGTGGGGGCCATTTTAGTACAGTGAACTCATTGTCATGTTCAAGAAACCAATTAGAAATTATTCGAGCTTTGTGACATGGTGCATTATCCTGCTGGAAGTAGCCATCAGAGCCATCAAATGGGTACATGGTGGTCATAAAGGGATGGACATGGTCAGAAACAATGCTCAGGTAGGCCGTGGCATTTAAACGATGCCCAAATGGCACTAAGGGGCCTAAAGTGTGCCAAGAAAACATCCCCCACACCATTACACCACCACCACCACCAGCCTGGTAACAAGGCATGATGGATCCATGTTCTGATTCGGTTTACGCCAAATTCTGACTCTACCATCTGAAGGTCTCAACAGAAATCGAGACTCATCAGACCAAGCAACATTTTTCCAGCCTTCAACTGTCCAATTTTGGTGAGCTTGTGCAAATTGTAGCCTCTTTTTCCTATTTGTAGTGGAGATGAGTGGTACCCGGTAGGGTCTTCTGCTGTTGTAGCCCATCCGCCTCAAGGTTGTGTGTGTTGTGGCTTCACAAATGCTTTGCTGCATACCTCGGTTGTAACGAGTGGTTATTTCAGTCAAAGTTGCTCTTCTATCAGCTTGAATCAGTCGGCCCATTCTCCTCTGACCTCTAGCATCAACAAGGCATTTTCGCCCACAGGAATGCTGCATACTGGATGTTTTTTCCCTTTTCACACCATTCTTTGTAAACCCTAGAACCCTAGGTTGTGCGTGAAAATCCCAGTAACTGAGCAGATTGTGAAATACTCAGACCGGCCCGTCTGGCACCAACAACCATGCCACTCTCAAAATTGCTTAAAATCACCTTTCTTTCCCATTCTGACATTCAGTTTGGAGTTCAGGAGATTGTCTTGACCAGGACCACACCCCTAAATGCATTGAAGCAACTGCCATGTGATTGGTTGATTAGATAATTGCATTAATGAGAAATTGAACAGGTGTTCCTAATAACTTTAGGTGAGTGTATATATATATATATATATATATATATATATATATATATATATATATATTTATGCTTGATTTATTTATTTTTTTTGTAATATTATACATTGTCTTTCAGTTTTTTTGAGAGACACTCTTGCCTTCTTGACAGCCTACATTTCAAATAATAGCTTTGATTAATGATGAAAAAGGTTTGTGATTGTTTGGCTTGTTTTTTCACTGAATGACCCATATGGCTCGCGTGCCTTAGAGGTTCTTGACCGCTGTTGTATGCAGACAGTTTGGTCACAATTATTAATATGGGAGTACAGATACAAACTTATTGTATTTTACTTTTACAATAAGCAGAACAATTACAACAAAAAGAAAAAATATAGAGGAGGTAGTGTCAGAAAAAGCAGTCAAGCCAGACACAACTCACCATAGCAACACGTTATGGTAACAACATTTCAGACTGACAGATATGCAAAAGATAAACGGGAATTTTCTGACTTTTGATCGCTTTGTTACTGTTTAGTACACGTTGTTATATTAATTATAATTCAAATTGTTTTATTGGCCACAATATTATTGATGATTGTTAAGAGAGGCACTTTTAATTAATTTTCAAAAAGGGCAGGGGCTCGAGCCACCAAAGCCCTCCCCTCTGCACTTGCCTGGTGTGACTGTGTCCTGTCACAAAATGCGGTGAAAACTCCTACACAATGTTAATACTTAGATTAAGGGTGTGTACATGTCTGTAATACTCTCTGATAATGCGACTAAAATAGGCATATGTCTTAATTCGATTTGCGTTTACTTCGATTATGACTTTAACCGGATTAAGGTATTAGAAATCACTGATTACATGGTAGCTTCTTAATCAGAGAATTGTCTTAATCGGGTTAATATTGGAGTATTGTTGTCCATGTAAACAGTCATTGTCTGATGTTCCAAATGCTGTTATTTTTTCTGTTGAACACAAAAGGAGAATCTTCCCATATACAAGAGTTCATAGTGCTGTGCAGTTTTTTTCATAGCCATGGTCATTACTGAAACTATTGTATGAAAAATAGCTGCATAAAAAGATTCTTCATATGTATTCTTTGGGCGCCAAAGAAAAATAACAGCTAATGGGTTTGGAGTGCGGATGAGTAAATTCTTTATCAAGTACTTTCCAGAAAATACTAATGGTCATATTATAGTGCTTTCATCAATGTTTAAATGCAAGTTTAAGTGTCTTGCTTAGATAAAACCTAAGGTTATTTCTATGCTGGATTACATGACAAACTTCATAGGTTCAAGTAAAGGAAGTTTACCTTAGCAAGACGAGCTCTCTTGATCAGATCATTGAGCTTGCGAAGAGCGGCATTGCGGGGCAGCGATTGGATATCCTTGAACAGGTCTTGCTCTTCCGCCTCAAACAGCTTGCGATTGTCTGGAATCAGCAACGGATGCGACCAAAAGGAGCCTATGTAGACACGAATCACCTCAGGTGTGTTGACGATCTTCCCCAGCGACCACATGAGGGCGCCGTAGACACGCATCAACTGCTGAGTCTCGATCTGGTCGGCCTTGTTGAGCACCACACGGATCTTGTCCTCGTGGTTCTTGAGGGCCTTGATGACCTCCGAGAACTCGTCCGAGATGTCCAGCTTGTGGGCGTCAAACAGCAGGATGATGCGGTCCACGCGCTCGGCGAACCACTCCAACACCGCAGCGAAGTCATAGCCTGAAGGAGAGATTGGAAAAGAGATTAATACCCTGTCCAGTATTTACGGTTCACAAAGCTTCCGCACCGCATGGATGCTCGCATGAGAGCAGAGAGGCAGCCGGCCAATCAGAACGGGCAAAATGACCTTGTTAGACGCTAGAAACTGTTGACTCTTTTCCAAGTATCGTTAAAATGCTCAGGCCTGTTGTGGTTTTTATGATCTAATGTCTGCTAGTTAATGGCTTCTGCAGCTCAACTTCACCCCCTCCCCTCTGGGGATGCAGCGAGTCAAACAGCATGTCCGACATTCAAGAGGACAGCAAGATGATGATTCATTTTAAACCAAAGCTGCATTATGTAGAATATTTTGGAAATATTTTAAGTAGATTATGCATTTAGATGCATTAAGCAATATTAGCAAATGCCTTTTATATTCAGTCTAAATAATAATAATTATATCCACATTATACATACAGTATTTTTTTAAGATAATGTAAATAATGTACATACAAGATAATGTACATACTTCTAAGTAAAGTCTACAGTTTATTGTAGTACTGAAGATGCTTATGGCAAAAGCCCATCTGTATGACTCTCTTAAGTCTGGCTCTCATTTTAAGGAGCTTATGGAGGAGTGTAAAACTAGCTTTTACATTATCTGGGTGACTGCGCATCCAACTTCCTAGCTGCTGAGATTTTAAAAGGGGTCAGGATCCTTCAAATGAAACCTAATGCTACGGTCTAATTAGTCTTGTAATGCACGATACAATATCTCCAAATCCATTGCTGCAATGCAATGGAGCATAAAAAAGACTTGATTCTAGGATGATTTGATGATGAAAAAAAAAAAAGGGGGTTAAAATAATACAGTTAAAATAGATCAGAAACCATGCCATTGTGTCCTAATCAGCCTCAACAGGAGATTGTAATTGCGCAGTGTTTGCTTTTAGTGGTGACAGACAAATTACTACCCCATTGCAAAGGGTTAGGACACGGTGTGCCAGTGACAAGAAAATCATAATATTGCTAGAGAAAAAAAAAAAAAAAGTTTATACTGACAGCAGAAAAACCTTGAAAAGATAATATTGAGAAAAAGATAATACTCATAAACTGGAAAAAATTATATTTTTGTCCCCTCTCTCCACCTCTATGCTACATGCTAAACTGAAATACAAAAATTAAGCAAATGTAGAAATCATTTAAAAACTAATAAAAAAACAAACAAAAAAACACTTAAACTAAAATGAAACCTTAAAATATAAAATAAAAGCTTATTTAAATAGTAATACATACTGTAATATTATATAAATCATTTAAATATTCTTAATAATAATAATAATAATAATAATATACTTTTTTCATATTAATATACTATAGTATTTATAATTCACTTTTATTTTATTTTATTATTTTTGGCTCTGCTATTTCAATAATTACCATTTAGAACACACATGTTGGGAAAACAATATGAAAGTTTTTGTAATATATTCCACCCTGGAATGTTAAGTTGAAAGGCGATGATGATTCTGACCAAGCTCTGCTGTTGACCTGAGTTAGGTCAATCTGTCATTGTTTTCGTTTTGACGTATATCTTCTGTAACATCATCCAGCTTAGCGCAAGTTACACCATCGCTTGCACTACCTTTATACCCAAAGGGTTTTGACATGACCTTAATAGAAAAGGAGTATATTTCAAAGATGGCGAGGAATTAGTGTGTTAATATTTCAAATCAGTGACATGGAATATGGCCGACATAACCATTTCTTCCAAAGGAAGATCCCATGCCTACTGGAATGGGGTGGACCATCCCTTCCGATTTGGCAGTTTCACATGGAGAGGCTTTATTGTCACCTGCAATAGCGTGGTTTGTCTTTTCAACAAACTTATAGATCTCGATCTAATATTGTTGTAACTTCAGACTGAGACTAGCAAACTCAAAGATCTAAAAAAGACAACATCTCCAGTAACAGACACATGAGACAGTGTCATTGAGAGCAGGACAATAACAGCGGTGAAACTGGGCTTGGCATTACAGCTGTGATTATATTGTTGAAGAGGGACAGATCTGAGTGTTAATATCAGGAGGCCCAGTGATTTCACAGCACGTCTGGAGGCGAGCGGTGCTGGAACGTCATTGGCGTAATAAGCTGCAGGTGTTAACAGTAGTTTGGCAATATCTACAATACCTCCGTACGGACATTTATGCAGGCAGCTATAACCAAAGCCATCTTCTGTAGCAACTGTTCATGGGAAGAAAAAGATACAAAGATGTCAACTTGCAGTAACACAGGAAAAAAAAGGATAGACTTTTAATTAGAAATGTCTCAAATTCTTCCTTGAATGACAAAAGTGAAAGTTTAGGACCAAAGGACCAAAGTTTAGGAAGTTCATGGCACCAAAAAAAAAGAGAAACACAGTCTGGAATGAACAGATAAAAAAAATTCTAAAGACATGGGGGGAAAAAGGAAATAAAAGAAAATGGTTTTGGTTGTGCTGCATTTCTACACTGCAACATCCTGAACTGATAAATAAAAAAAAATATGTTAATGATATAACTTGCACAATCAAAACAAACTGCATCAAATGTCTGGGTTTTGTTAGCAATCGGCACGCAAGTGCATATAATGTACAAACCCGATTCCAAAAAAGTTGGGACACTGTACAAATTGTGAATAAAAAAGGAATGCAATAATTTACAAATCTCATAAACTTATATTTTATTCACAATAGAATATAGATAACATATCAAATGTTGAAAGTGAGACATTTTGAAATGTCATGCCAAATATTGGATCATTTTGGATTTCATGAGAGCTACACATTCCAAAAAAGTTGGGACAGGTAGCAATTAGAGGCTGGAAAAGTTAAAAGTATATATATAAGGAACAGCTGGAGGACCAATTTGCAACTTATTAGGTCAATTGGCAACATGATTGGGTATAAAAAGAGCCTCTCAGAGTGGCAGTGTCTCTCAGAAGTCAAGATGGGCAGAGTATCACCAATTCCCCCAATGCTGCGGCCAAAAATACTGGAGCAATATCAGAAAGGAGTTTCTCAGAGAAAAATTGCAAAAAGTTTGAAGTTATCATCATCATCTACAGTGCATAATATCATCCAAAGATTCGGAACAATCTCTGTGTGTAAGGGTCAAGGCCGGAAAACCATACTGGATGCCTGTGATCTTCGGGCCCTTAGACGGCACTGCATCACATACAGGAATGCTACTGTAATGGAAATCACAACATGGGCTCAGGAATACTTCCAGAAAAGTATTCCTGTGTTCTTTCACAAAACTTCTTTGTGTTGTCGGTGAACACAATCCACCGTGCCATTCGCCGTTGTCGGCTAAAACTCTATAGGTCAAAAAAGAAGCCATATCTAAACATGATCCAGAAGTGCAGGCATTTTCTCTGGGCCAAGGCTCATTTAAAATGGACTGTGGCAAAGTGGAAAACTGTTCTGTGGTCAGACAAATCCAAATTTGAAGTTCTTTTTGGAAAACTGGGACGCCCTGTCATCCGGACTAAAGAGGACAAGGACAACCCAAGTTGTTATCAGCGCTCAGTTCAGAAGCCTGCATCTCTGATGGGATGGGGTTCATGAGTGCGTGTGGCATGGGCAGCTTACACATCTGGAAAGGCACCATCAATGCTGAAAGGTATATCCAAGTTCTAGAACAACATATGCTCCCATCCAGACGTCATCTCTTTCAGGGAAAACCTTGCATTTTCCAACATGACAATGCCAGACCACATACTGCATCAATTACAACATCATGGCTGCGTAGAAGAAGGATCCGGGTACTGAAATGGCCAGCCTGCAGTCCAGATCTTTCACCCATAGAAAACATTTGGCACATCATAAAGAGGAAGATGCGACAAAGAAGACCTAAGACAGTTGAGCAACTAGAAGCCTGTATTAGACAAGAATGGGACAACATTCATATTCCTGTGTGTGTGTGTGGGGGTGGGGGGGGGGCCTGGTAAACCCTACCTAATGGGGACAAAATGTCCCCACAAAGATGGCAATATCCGAAATCCTTGTCCTTGTGGGGACATTTTTTGGTCCCCATGAAGAAAACATCTTATGAATCATATGATATGATCACATGATGTTTTTTGAAAATGTAAAAATGCTGAATGTTTCCTGTGATGGGTAGGTTTAGGGGTAGGGGTAGTGTAGGGGGATAGAATATATGGTTTGTACAATATAAAAACCATTACGTCTATGGAATGTCCCCATAAAACATGAGAACACAACAAGTGCATGTGTGGGTGTGCTTGCGCTCGGTTGTTTTCGGCGTATCTGTCTTTTATAAATATGATAAAACTAAAGACTCTTTGGAGATATGATGGACGCAATACAAACATATAGTTGAAGTTGAAGTTTATTCGTCATTACACATGTACAAGTACAGTATAACGAAATGAAGTTTGGAGCAAGCCTCCGGGCCGCAGCCGACATTCAGGCGCCGCCGCCCTACGCTCCAGAAATACAAGAATGCAATTTAGCAAGCATTACATAGCAAACACAACAAAACATAAACATAAACATAAACATGTACACGTGGTCACGTGATGGGATTTTTTGTATGGAGTGGGAGAGGAGATAGATAAACAGGCAGACGGTTGGAGGGGGTGGGATCGGGTAGGTTGTGTATGGTGTGAGTGAGTCTGAGATTGTGTTGTGTGAGAATGTTAGCCATAACTTCAGATGTTTTCGAGAGTTCAGTTCTATGGTTTGTCCTTGAAGGAGATAAGGCAGTGCACAGGGAAGATAGATAGCAGACAGCTGCCCGGCTGACCTCCCAACCGAGAGATAGGGACCAAGTGAGGTTCGTTGGGCTAGTTGATTAGGTCAGGCAAATACAATTTATTATTTTTAATCCATTTGATGATCTTCGGTAATTTGTCCGGATCATAATCAATCAATCAGATCTGGTCCTCAGCATTCGCATTGGCGTCCGGTCTGTGCAGTTTCCTAGACATTACGTCCAGCCTCATGGCCAGACCGGTTACAGTCCGTAAGTTCACCGATCTGACCCCCGGAGAGCCCACCTCGCGTATCCGCAGTCCGGACTGCGTTTGTTACGGTTCAGTTCCTCAATTCCTATCACTTTCTGATCTAATTCCTTCAAACGGTCACACAGAACCCCAAGCATTGTTTAATTTCCACAGACAGCGGCTGGGTGAATTTGCTTTGCAGCTGTCTTACCAATCTTCCGATAGGTCAGGGCAATCCCAAAGCCAAAGAATAGGAACCCGCCATCAATAATCCAATCATGTATAAATCTTCCGCATCCTCCACGGACAGAGCCTCCAGGCACAGGACTTGCCAGTTGTTCCATGCGTCCTCACATACCCTTTTGAAAAGGTCAAAAATGCTGAATGTTTCCTGTGATGGGCACCCTTCCTTAGTGGTAAATCTTGTCGTGTAGGGGATGAATATTGACCAGTTAATATAATTCCCATTCAGTATATTCAATGTCCAGCAGAGCAACAGTGAGAAGAGAACAAGTGCATGTGTAGACAAAACAAAACAGCGGAGCCAGCAGCGTATCAGAGAGTCTTTTAGAAAAAATCTGATAAATACAAAGACTCTTTGGAGATATGATGCTCAATAATACTACTCTATAGTTGCTCAAGATTAACTTGAGACTGGCAGAAACTGTGTGTGTTATGTACCCTTTAAGATCCAACTGATTTGTCCAGGAATCAGACTACACTTGTTGTGCTGGGTATTACTGGTTCACTGAAAAGAACCTGCTGATAAGAGTAATTTGTTTATGAATCAGATAACAGCTGGTGTTGGATGTTAGTGATTCAATAAAAAGAACAAGGTCATAAGAATCCTTTGTTAATGAATCAGGCTACATTGGTTGTGCCAGATGTTAGTGATTCACTAAAAAGAACCAGCTCATAAGAATCATTTGTTTATGACTTAGACTCTATTTGTTGTGCTGGATGTTACTGATTCACTGAAAATAACCATCTCATCAGAATAATAATTTGCTTGTGAATCAGACTACACCAAGTCTGATGCCACTAAATGATAAGAACATATTCACAGCAAGCTTAATGCAGAATTTTCATCATTCAAGAATTAAGTCAATAGGATTTAAAAATGCTTGTCAAACTACTATAAATTAAGACATTTATTTTTATTTTTATTTCACTGTAGGCTACAAGGTGTTTCACATACTGTTGCAATCTGAGCCCCTAAACTTTTTCTAATTAAAAGACAAACAGCATCAGGTGTGAGGTTTTGAGCTCTGTGTGGTTCAGAGCCAAGGCATTATTTAACACAGCATTCTACAACAACACTAAAGCCATTAAATGAACCTTAACCACAAACAGAGAAATTTAAGTGACTACTGTGTATCTACAAACCAAACCTACACCGGAGCCACTCTCATTTGTTACACAGCCAGCTGAACATATAATACAACAGAACCACTCTAGTGATTGGATTTGGCAGGAAGTATTTCCTGAAGGAAATAAGGTCTATTTCACAGCACCTGACTGTGGTGGAGGTAGAGGAGGGCTGGGAATGATAAAGCTGCTCTTGGGAGCAGTGCTGGCACGCGGTCAATAGAGCCTTACAGCTGCACTCTCAGAAACACACTGCACTGCCAAACACTTGGAGTAGAAGTAGAAGAGAGGGGATAAGGGGTCCTACAGTATTACAGTAATGAAAAGTTGAATGATGAAGCTTTAATGGCCATTCTCTACTAATGACTCTCTATGCAATGAGTAACTAGGATCATATGGGCCCAATTACAAAAAAAAGATAGAATAGCCAAAGGTATTGGGACAACCCTCCAAATCATTGAATTAATGTGTTCCAATCACTTCCATGGCCACAGGTATATAAAATCAAGCGCCTAGGCATGTAGACTGCTTCTACAAACATTTGTGAAAGAATGGGTCGCTCTCGGGAGCTCAGTGAATTCAAGCGTGGTACCGTGATAGGTTGCCACCTGTGCAATAAGTCTATTCGTAAAATTAGCTCAAGAATGTAGAGAGCTTCAGCTCTCAGTGTAGCAAGTAGCTGCATTTAAGCCTTACATCAAGTGCAATGCAAAGCGTCGGATGCAGTGGTGTAAAGCATGCTGCCACTGGACTCTAGAGCAGTGGAGATGTGTTCTCTGGAGTGGCGAATCACGCTTCTCTGTCTGGCAATCCGATGGACGAGTCTGGCTTTAGCGGTTGCCAGGAGAATGGTACTTGCCTGCATTGTGCCAAGTGTAAAGTTTGGTGGAGGGGGGATTATGGTGTGGGGTTGTTTTTCAGGGGTTGAGCTTGGCCCCTTAGTTCCAGTGAAAGGAACTCTTAATGCTTCAGCATACCAAGACATTTTGGACAATTTCATGCTTCCAACTTTGTGAGAACAGTTTGGGGATGGCCCCTTCCTGTTCCAACATGACTGCACACCAGTGCACAAAGCAAGGTCCATAAAGACATGGATGAGCGAGTTTGGTATGGAGGAACTTGACTGGCCTGCACAGAGTCCTGACCTCAACCCGACAGAACACCTTTGGGATGAATTAGAACGGAGACAGGGCTTCTCGTCCAACATCAGTGCCTGACCTCACAAATGTGCTTCTAGAAGAATGGTCAAAAATTCCCATAAACACACTCCTAAACCTTGCGGAAAGCCTTCCCAGAAGAGTTGAAGCTGTTATAGCTGCAAAGGGTGGGCCAACTCCATATTAAATCCTAAGGAAGCTCTCAAGGCTATATTGCAAATATGCTGTGTCGATGCATGTCAGACAAAGTTTATAATGCTTCCTCTAAAATGCTATTCTGGTAATGGATGCATGAAAAAGTGCTGATGGGTGTCAGAACTGTCCAGACATTATAAATGGAGTAATCTGGGTGAGGAAGCATCTTTCAGTGCTGGTGCTCTATAAACTACAGCTTTAGATCGGTCAGGTTACTCTGACAGTGATACATGTAGGTACTGTCAGGCAAAGGCTGAGTTAATCTTTTTTAAAGTTTTTTTTTTTTTTTTTTTTTTTTTTTTTTTAGATATTGAAACTTTTATTCAGCAGGAATGCATTAAATTGATCAAAAGTGGCAGTAAAGACTTATATAGGTACAAAAAAAAAGTCTATTTTAAAGAAATAGGTCTTTTGAACTTTCAATTAAAAAAGCCGGAAAAAAGTATCACCGTTTTCCACATTGATAATAATGAGAGATGTTTCTTGAGCAGCAAATCAGCATATTAAAATGATTTTTGAAGGACCACGTGACACTGAAGACTGGAGTAATGATGCTGAAAATGCCTGGAATAAATTACATTTTATTACAAAACATAATACAATTTAAAAGAGTCATTTTCATTTTTAGTAATATTTCACAATATTACTGTATTTACTGTAATAAATACAACCTTGGTAAGCATAAGAGACTTAAAAAAATACTTTAACAGTGTATGTAAATGTTTCTCTACATGTAGGCTACAATGTGATCTTAAGACTTTTGGACTCCAAGTGAAAATGCTTTTTGCATTTTTCTGTTAAAACATTTTTCCCATTACAAATTATAATAATAGCATAATAAGTCAAGCTGAAAAAGTAGGTTAATTATGAAATGCACATTTTATTAATTAGTGTTGAATCTTATTATGTTGCTTTTTTCGTCGTCATGTTAAATATTTCAAATCCTAAAACTTAATTTCCAGGTTTAAATCTGATCTTGAATCCCAGATTTTAAATGTGGTCTCAGACTCCTGGGACCCACCGTATGTTTTCTGTAAAGCTCTTTATAAACACTACAGAACTGAGTGCAAGAAAGCCAATCAGACTGTGACGGTTTCAGACAGTTTTTATGTTGTGTATGTTTGCAATATGCATCAAATGATGTGGGTGTGCCGTCTGGGACGAAGGCTGAGTAGAAAGACAATAAGAGCATATAATTACAGACGCACACAGCGAGTATAAACAAACACATGCACCTGGCTGAACACACCTGGCCGAATCCTCCATACAAACAAACCTTACAGAGCACACTGGCAATGCAGGAACAAGAGACATCTTGGCTTACTGATTTAATTGAGTTCATATGAACAACTGTCTACTGAAAGAAACAAAATGAGCTGCCTGTAGTCATGAATATGAGAGAGAATGTTCCTCCCTGTCATCTCATGTGACTGCTGGTGAAATTCCACAGTCATGCTTGACAATCAAAGAACAGAGAGGGCACATGACAGACATTTTCTCATTACGTCCTGCTAAATACAACCATCACACTGACGTGTAAATGAGACTTCTGGAGAGAAAAAAAGACAATGATAGGGATGCTAATTTAACAAATCTGGTTCTGACTGATTCTTTAAAGGGTTAGTTCCAAAAATGAAAAAAAACAACAACAAAAAAGACGACAAATTACTCACCCTACATTCTAAAAAATGCGGGGTTAGTCCATTTTCAACCCAGCATTTTTTAGAGTGTAATGTCATTCCAAACCCGTAAGACTTTCGTTCATCTTCAAAAGAAAAATCTGAGAGCTTTCTGTCCCTCCACTGACAGCTACGCAACTACCTAAGTTCTTAAAGTGATCGTAAAACTAATCCATATGAATAGAGCAGTTTAGTTTAGTTGCATAAACATAGCCCTTATGTTAAGACAATGTCTTAAGATCTAGTTTGAACCACTAGTAGTTAGTCAAAGGGCATTCAGTCTTACTTTTCAGTGTCAAATTAGGCCAATCTAAGTTTTTAACAGATTAAAAAAAAAAAAAAAAAGGTCTAACTTGTAAGACTAGTCTTATACCGTTTATGCAATCGGCCCCAGTTCTTGATTCCCAACCCTTAAAAAAAAAAGACACTGTGAGAGAAAGTGAACAGGATAACCGTTCTAGCAGCACATGCTTAGATCCAGTGTTCAAGCAGGAAGAAAGATCACTAAACACTACAAGATTAAAGCTGAATGTAGTAATGCAGTTCGTGTGAAGGTGGCATTAGTCGTCAAGAAACTGCTCGCTCTTATCACATGCACTCAAAGCTCACAAATAACGTGTTCACTGCAAATCAATAGCTCTTTAAAGCCAGAGCTACACAGACTAGCACAGACCAAAGTCATTATCGGTCAATTTAAAACCCTTTTAGCACCAAGTAGAGTCCACTCTAGTGCTGTTATTTTTTAAACAACAACAGAAATATAATTATTTTGATATTAACTTAGTGTAAACACTGTGGATAAGAAGTCTTATGTTCATCACTGCTGTATCAAAAACACAGTAAAACAGTAATATTGTAAAATATTATATTATTAATAACTTTTCTATTTGAATACATTTTAAAATGTGATCTATTCCTGTGACGCAAAGCTGAATTTTCAGCATCATTACTCCAGTCTTCAGTGTCACATGATCCTTAAGAAATCATTCTAATATGCTGATTTGATACTCAAAGAAATATTACTTATTACTATTAAAGCTACACTATGTATTTTTTCACCGCTAGGGGTCGCTAACCTCTTAAAAACAATAAAGGTGTAGATGAGCAGGGAATCATGGAACTTGTCGTCATACCGATGGATCTAATAATGTTTACGGATGAGTGAGTGAATGCATACATGTTTTTAACATGACTGTGGTATGAAGCAGGGTGTGATTACTAATAAGAGACAGATATCAGCGCCACACGCGAGCCCCCAGGGATATAAGGAAATGAAGACATTTCATTCTACCGAACTACCCGCAAGTGCTGAATTACTACTCATGCATATCAGTTTATTTGACAAATTCAAATTGTGAGGAAACGCAATGCTGTTCACTTGGTCTACACTATCTAAACTGCATTTGAGTGTGTTGAAAGTTTTAATGTTAGTCTGAGTGTTAGTTTGTTGGACAGAGATGCAAGAACGGCATCTCTGTCAAGTTGAAGTTTGTTTTGCGAAGCTCTTGGCATCTCAAAAACGCCACATCAATGGTCCACTTTTGATTTCTCATTTTGTTCCAAAATCTGCTTGTCCGTAATGTTTTAAGGAAACTACAACAGCGCTAGACGTTATGCATTTGTCCACGTCTGTTGCCATGATTTCTTCGGCACTAAAAGCGGAAACTGAGGATAGCGCGGATATGATGCTGTTGACAGGTGACTCCCTCACACGTCCCGGTTCCTTTGTTAAAATTGCAATTTTCTCACGATTTACAAATAGTTGGAAACATTTGGGGTATTGTAAGTACTCAACTGAACAAAATATATAACACTGGCCTAGTGGTTTTTGGATATTTTACTGCAAAAATCTTACATATTGCACCTTTAATGTTGAAAACAGTGGAAACCATGATACATTGTTTTTTTTTTTTTCAGGATTCTTTGATGAATAAAGAGTTCAAAAGAATGGCATTTATTTGAAATAGAAATCTTTAATAAAATTATAAACATTTTTACTGTTTTAATTTAAACCATTCTTACCATTCATTCTGAAATATCTGGAGTAAACATGCTGAATATGTGCAGTATTCAAATAAAGCACCCTACATGGGTCACTGTATCCCACAATGCAATGTGCCTGATCTTCCTTTTCCAGTAAACTATTAACATCACATTTTTATTGACTCATTATTTGATCGACTAAAAGTTAAGATTTTCTTTTACACAGAAAATGTTGTTTTCTTTTCTTGCTTTAATTTCGGAGATGATTGCTGTACGCCAAATGTAATGACAACTTTGTAGCATACTACTGTTTGAAATGATTATCATTGCATAATGCATACCGTTTCACATTACATTTTGAAAAATAGTACACACACAGTACTGAATGTATACACTAGTACTCTAGTGTTTTGGCACAGAAATGTAAGTATGTTTTAGAGAGGCACACGTATCAGATGACAGCTAATTTCACTGTCAAATTTAAGTGTCTACCTTGAAACCTACGTTTACTACTTTCTGTGCAAATGTGAACTGCTAAATATTTGTTCTTTGAAATCATATCTGAAATGACCTTGGGGAGCCCAGCTCTTGGCTCTGGCCTCAGAAACATGAGTGGCTGTAATCCTCTGGCCGTATCAGTTCAGTCTGCGAGGCTCAGTGCGGTGGGAGGGAGTGACTGGGTAAAATAAAAAAACTGCTGATGCCAGGAAGCCCAGCGGTAATACTATGGCCGCTCAGCTGCATTGGAGTTTTCTGAATGAGCAATGAGGCAACCATGGTGTTAAACGCTTACTGTTACAAGGCCATCTGTACAGAAATTCAACTAGAAGTTACTGTATAGCAACTTTTATATCACTGAAATGTCACAACATTTATTATAGAGATGTACTGAAATGAACATTCTGGGCTGAAACCAAAAATTCAGGATGCACTACAAAACCTAAACTGAAAATAAATAATAAATTCGTAATTAATTAATTCATCAAACATTTAAATTGATTATTTAAACAATTATTTGATGGCAGGTGTGCTACAAAGGTTTAGTGAAGTTGTTCATACTGCACATCAACAGAAAACAGCGCAGACTAAAAGATTTTAGATTTAAGAAGCTATATCATTACCGATTCAAATCGGAGTAATTAATGCTATCTATCCAGAGCTAGTGTCCACACAGATGGCATGATTAACTGTTGTAACTTATCCACATTGTGTGCACAAAATAGATACTGAACAGTCAAAATGTGCAATCGGAGGAGTGCTAATTAAATGTCTGCTTCGGTCACAGATTTTGGCCCTCCAAAACCATTCGGCCCAAAAATAGCTGTTTCACCCGGAAATTTTCGGCAGACAAAATTTCGTTGCATCAATATATGGAAGTTTAGAATGCTCGACCATGTATTAAATGTAACGAAAGGATGAAAAATGATGCACACTCTAGGTTTAAGAGTCAAAGCTTATTAAAAAAAAAAAATCTACGTATTATAAAATGAAATCAGTATAAAAATATCTGACAAACTTGTTATGGATATAGATATAGCTGTGGAGATATATATGGCGAGATATAGATATAGATATATATATATATATATACACATACACACACTCACCTAAAGGATTATTAGGAACACCATACTAATACTGTGTTTGATCCCCTTTCGCCTTTAGAACTGCCTTAATTCTACGTGGTATTGATGCAACAAGGTGCTGAAAGCATTCTTTAGAAATGTTGGCCCATATTGATAGGATAGCATCTTGCAGTTGATGGAGATTTGTGGGGTGCACATCCAGGGCACGAAGCTCCCGTTCCACCACATCCCAAAAATGCTCTATTGGGTTGAGATCTGGTGACTGTGGGGGCCATTTTAGTACAGTGAACTCATTGTCATGTTCAAGAAACCAATTTGAAATGATTCGAGCTTTGTGACATGGTGCATTATCCTGCTGGAAGTAGCCATCAGAGAATGGGTACATGGTGGTCATAAAGGGATGGACATGGTCAGAAACAATGCTCAGGTAGGCCGTGGCATTTAAACGATGTGTGAAAGATTAGTGTGCCAAGAAAACATCCCCCACACCATTACACCACCACCACCACCAGCCTGCACAGTGGTAACAAGGCATGATGGATCCATGTTCTCATTCTTGTCTCAACAGAAATCAAGACCCATCAGACCAGGCAACATTTTTCCAGTCTTCAACTGTCCAATTTTGGTGAGCTTGTGCAAATTGTAGCCTCTTTTTCCTATTTGTAGTGGAGATGAGTGGTACCCGGTAGGGTCTTCTGCTGTTGTAGCTCATCCGCCTCAAGGTTGTGCATGTTGTGGCTTCACGAATGCTTTGCTGCATACCTCGGTTGTAACGAGTGGTTATTTCAGTCAAAGTTGCTCTTCTATCAGCTTGAATCAGTCGGCCCATTCTCCTCTGACCTCTAGCATCAACAAGGCATTTTCGCCCACAGGACTGCCGCATACTGGATGTTTTTCCCTTTTCACACCATTCTTTGTAAACCCTAGAAATGGTTGTGCGTGAAAATCCCAGTAACTGAGCAGATTGTGAAGCACCAACAACCATGCCACGCTCAAAATTGCTTAAAATCACCTTTCTTTCCCATTCTGACATTCAGTTTGGAGTTCAGGAGATTGTCTTGACCAGGACCACACCCCTAAATGCATTGAAGCAACTGCCATGTGATTGGTTGATTAGATAATTGCATTAATGAGAAATTGAACAGGTGTTCCTAATAATCCTTTAGGTGAGTGTATATATGGTGCAAACCTAACCCCTTTGGTGCAAAACTATTGTTTGTCTATTATGTTTAACAACTATTTTTCACACCAGACCCCACACTATTGACTTTTGTATCTGTCCTTATAGTTTACAAGCCAAAAAACAACACCCTTCATCTTGATAAAACCTGATCTCATGTTCTAAGACTTGCAACACATCACAATTAAAAACAGATTGAAACTTCAGTTACACAATACACCAAATCGCATGCTGTTACTTTTCATGAAGAAAAAAAAAAAATCACAAAGACAAATACTGAAAAAATTATAAATCAAAAAGTGTGGTTAGAATTGTGGTTAGAATTTCCCAAGGAAAATCTTTTTCAGTTGACATACAGGAATAAGCACTAGTATTCAAATTTGAGATCACTTGATATCCTGTTGTACTATGAAAAGACTGTAGGATTGGTATAACCAAACAAAACCATACTAAACCATTAAATCTAGTTATGCTAATGTGTAAAATTAGAAACTTTATACCTCCAACCTTTAATATTTGATAATTTCCTGCAAAATATTACAAATTAAATGTATCCAAAACAGGATAAATAAAGGTTTGGCAAATCATACTTAATTGGATTTGAGACGTTTTTGGGGAAGCCAAGAAGAAACTTCATATGTATCTCATATCATGTCCACTGCGGTTCAAAGGTTTCAGTAAGATTCTTTTTAAATACTTGTATTCATTCAGCAAGGACACGCTACATTGATCTAAAGACTTTTACATTGTTACACAAGATTTCTATTTCAAATGAATGCTGTACTTTTGAACATTCTATTCATCAAAGAATCCTGAAAAAAAAATGTATCACGGTTTCCACAAAAATATTAAACAACTTTCTTTCAACATAGATAATAATAGGACATATTTCTTCAGCACCAAATCAGCATATTAGAATGATTTCTGAAGGATCATGTGACACTGAAGACTGGAGTCATGACGCTGCCATCACAATATTTTGTTATACTGTATTTTTGATTCAAATAAATGCAGCCTTGGTGACTATAATCTTTCAGAAACATTTAAAAAAGCATACCGATCCCAAACTTTTGAACAGTAGTGTATATACAATAGCTCCTGCACATGTGCGTTTATGCATTTTGGCTGTCGGTTACCTCTGCTGATCCTTTGTTTCTCTCCACTTAGGATTCCTGGAGTGTCAATCACACTGATGCTCTCCAGAACAGGATTGGGCAGCTGGGCACACACAAACCTGAAGGCCAACCCAAACAAAAAGGAGTCACACTCAAGGACACTGCCATCTTCACCCCACTTTCTACACTTAAGCTTCATTCTTGATTTAAGCTTTAAAGTGAAAATATACATGTGTCACTGGAGTAAAACAAGCTCTCTACTAAAAAGTCCTAAATAGCCAAAACTGTGAAGTCGCAGTAACTTGGCACAGATTTATGGAGCAGAGTGCCATAAATCATTATTTTGTTATGATCTATGCTTGGTAGTTTGTAAGTTGAATATGGTAAAACATAAAAAGCAAGCAAGACTTAATATTTGTATAGCCTGAGAAAAAATGTCTGCCCTGAGATGCTTTAAAAACAAGCCAAAATGTTGTGCATGGCTTTTGTGGCTTAGCATGTGTGAACTAGGCCCAGAAAAAGGGTAATGTTTTGGAGTGAATTGCTAAGGTCCTCCGGCTGGAGAAAATTTTTCCTAAAATCATTTACTCTTCTTTTGACAGTTTCTATTAAAACAAGTTGGACACAAACAACTCAAAACCACTGAAGAGCACATTCTAGCATGTACATTTACAGAACATCAGGCACCAGACCACACACACTAGTACAAAATATCAAGCGGTTAGGCCAAATATGAATGTTAAGCAGAAGTTTTTTTTTTTTTTTTATATGAGAAACTACTCAAAAAGAAAAAAAGAAAGAAAATCTAATTACCATATAACCATATTTGTAGCCGTCTTGCCCATATTGTCAAATTATTTGATGTATAATTATATGCAGTAGATTGCACTGTGTACACTGAGCTTCTGCTATTTGTGCATTCATAAATTATATACATATCTAAAAATATATCTGAAAACCAGGGCAGTTGTCTCAAGCATTTCAAATTACATAATCCCACAGCCAAAAAGAGTGCATGACAAGTAATACCTCATGAGCATGTTTACAACCTCCTTGTACCAAACTGTGAAGGGAACATTTCTTTGCAGAAAAACCTCAGATGTTAAAGAGGAATTTCATCCAAAAAGGAAAATTCTGTAGCCATTTACTCAACCTCATGTTGTTCCTTTCTTCTGTGGAACACAAAGATGATATTTTTGGACTGAGTAAACGATGACAGTACTTTCATTTATGGGTGAACTATTCCTTAAAAAGTGTGTGTTGCAAGTCTTTTGACAGAATTGCATGAGACCATTTCAAAAATATGCAAGCGTTGCGATTGCAAAAAGCAAAGAGACAATTTTCTCAAGTGTTTTTCTGCTGATTTGCACAACAAGCAGCGCAGCCTGCCAAACGTGCAGCACAGACCACCTGCACAAATAAATCACAATGGTATGCGATTGCATCCTTAGGGATGTTTCATAAAAGACTGCCTGCCACTCTATGCGCACTTTCATTGTTGTGTAATTTTCAGACTGTGAATGCCAGCCTGCTTAATGTGCTGGTGAGCTTGATGGTATGATTTTTCTGTGGCTTAATCATGTGACGGGAGGTCAGTGGATCAGACAGCATGAGGAAACTCAGGCCCCGTCCACATGGAGACGCGCTTCGCTGTATACGTACAAATTCTGTAGCGTTTCGTCCACGTGGATCCGGCGTTTGGGGAGCATGAAACCGATATTTTTGGAAACCGGGTCCCAGAGTGGATAAATCTGAAACCGACACCCTTGCGTTTTCGTATGTACAGTCAATTCATATATTTTGATGTCATCACACCACGTCCCTCACAGACTAGAATGCGATACAACTATGGGCACTGGGCATGCACACATCAATATTGCGTCATTTAATTACTGTATTTGCATTATCGTAAGGGTAGGTTTAGGGTTGGGGTAGGTGTAGGCGTTAATAAAACACAATCTGGTAAGTAGCAAATTTATTTACGGTTATTTCACCGTGAGATTTTGCCTACCATTGCTGTTCCCCTTCTAGCCACAAGTCTTTTCCGTTTTTAGTGTATTTCTGTGGCAGAATTATAGCGCCACACACTGGCCTGGCATGTATATTACATCATTTTGAGTCGGTTTCAGTGGTTTCGTGTGTATGCAGATATTTCTTGAGATAAGGGAAAAAAAAGATTGGCCAGGGAATGCTCTGGCTTCGTGTGGATGTGGCCTCAATCAAGAAGAGGAATGCACCAGCCCCTCTGTGATGTCATCATGAGTCAGGAAGACTGTTACTTCTGACAACATTTTTTGTTGAAGATAAGAACATTTATGACCCGTAGCGGCTCCTTGCCATAAATTTAAGTAGGTCAGATTCTAGGTCTTAGCGCTAGTTTATGATAAACATTTAGTTAGCTTATCCTAATTGCTGAACACATCAGACACACTTTTGGCAGAATTCTAATGTCCTTGCATTATTCAACCTGAGGGTGGCGCTCTAATGATGATTGACACACTTTAGTATACATGACAAATGCATAGAATGCCATCTTATGCTGCGTTCACACCAAGCACGAATAGAGTGTCTGGAGCGAGTGATTTCCATGTTAAGTCAATGGAAAGGCGCGTTGACGCGCGTCTGGAGGTTCGCGCTGCACATTAGGCGCGTTTAGCGTGGCGGATTCATCCGCGAGTCGGTTCGCCAATTTGACGCGAATCTGATGCCCGAGTTGAAAAATCTGAAATTTGGCGTCAATTCGCGCCGTGTTAACCAATCAGGAGCCTGCTTGCTGCTGTCACATGGTGAAGTGACGTGATATTGCAAGCCAATAGCAGATGAGAAACCCCACGTAATTTAAAAATACTACTGTTATTGTGTCACGAAATGTAGTTTTAAGACTTTTTCAGGCAAGAATGTAGTTGTTTAAAGCTCAAATCTGTGGTTTATTTATAAAGAGAGAGCCTATTTGAAATTTTTTATCTGGCGTTTTCGTAATTGTGAGATCCAGTCAATCAGCGGGCGCTCAGCACTCATTAACCCAGGCGAGAGCAGCCTTTCCTCGGCTGACAGGTGGAAGTACCGCTGAAAGCGGCCGTCATCCAAGCGCAGCTCCGGGAGTTTATACGCGCGTCCAATTCGCTGTGGACGCGCAAATGGATTCAAAAAGTTCAAGCGTCCAACAAGACGCGAATTTGACGCTCTATTCGCGTTTGGTGTGAACACAGCATTAGAATTGCATGAATGTATTTATTGAGTCAAATGTTCCTATGTACTTCACATAGGAAGAACAGATATGCCAACTAGTTACAAACCTGATGCAGACAAATATCTGAAGTGGACTGATATTGTCTTGGTTTGGAGCGAGGTTACATAAGGTGTGTTTACCTAACATGAAAATAAGCAGGGCAGCCAGAAATCTGCCCCAATGGCTCTCTATGTGAGTGCGCTGCAGTTCCATTTTTTTCACCACAGATTTACACCACAGACTGGATAAAACAATGGACGTAGTGTCCGTGACGTCCATCCGTCTGAAAAGCAATTTTGAAACCCAAAGTGAGCGGATCCGGCTGTCGCCATCTTGGCACCGCGTCACTGTGCATCACCCCGGATAACGGAAAATGGGCAGAGACGTGGGTGGATTAACAGACAGCAGACAAGCAGCTAGTAGTGACAGTAGCGCCAATCCATGTGTCACTCAAGTGGCCACGCCCTTAATTGTGCAGAACTTTAAGGCTTAATAAAATTTAAACGGATGAGTTATAAAAAAAAAATCACCCCCTCACAGTTGTCATGAAGGACAACATTTGCTATATAGACCAAAACCACTTTTGTACCAAGCTGTAAACTGGGGGTCTATAGGATTGACTCTCTTTTGGGAGCCAGTCGATGAATTGCAGTTTAAGTCACTTGCGTGTTGGATT
Source organism: Paracanthobrama guichenoti (assembly GCA_018749465.1). Taxonomy (NCBI): domain Eukaryota; kingdom Metazoa; phylum Chordata; class Actinopteri; order Cypriniformes; family Gobionidae; genus Paracanthobrama; species Paracanthobrama guichenoti. The sequence continues at coordinate 28,099,549 of CM031962.1, read as the reverse complement.
CAAGAGAGAGACCGGAAGGTTGCCGCTTGATTTACACTGGAAATTTGTAGGGCACTGTAGAGCTAGGGAGGGCTCCGAGACCGGCTGCCCCGCTTAGTATCATGATACATGCCTACCGAATCCATAAGCTACATTTTAATATATCCTGCTCACCTTACAACTTAAAATAGTCAGGAAAATCCGAAAAATATTTGTTGCAGAATACTGAACACATTTATAATTTATTTTTAATTCTGTGTGTATAGAGGTCTATGTTTGGATGAATATTTTGGTGGGGCACAAACAGATGAGCCGTGGGTGTTTATGACCCAAAATGTAATAATAAAACTATAAGAAATGTTTTTTTTCACTCCCAGGGGAATTTTTTAGTAGAAAAGATTAATTGTAAAAAAGCATGGCTCCTACCATACAAATGTTGTATCCCCAATAAAGTTAGAGAAATACACTGAAGAATCTTACATAAAATATACCCCACTACTGAAATCGCATCGAAATTTGGTAAGGTACATTTGAATTGTAATTTCTGTAAAAACATTCGAGTCAACTGATTATCTTTTTTTTTTTTTTTTTTTTTTTTTTTTTTTTTATGTTCCCTTTAATGTTCCCCATAAAATTTGGTCTATTCTATGAAAATTCCTTGCTTTGAATATTGCCTTAACAATATTAATAATAATAATAATATAGAATATATAGGAAATTTAATTATTTATTGGCATTTATAAATGTAAATTTTCCTTAATAGGCAAATTTAGTAAAACACTGTTTTTGTCAAAATGACTTATGACACTAAAACCAATTAATAATAAAGTGTCAAAACTGAGAAATTGTATGATGATCTAGTGTAATTTGTTTAATTCCCTCTCCATATTTAATTTTGTATCATTGTATTTAATTTTTTTTTTTTTGTCTTCCGTTCTTTATTTTTAAAATGCTGTAATCAATTGTTAATGTACTTAATTGTTCAAGAATTTTTGGACTATACTTGTATTATCTGGTTTGTTCACATAACATTTAATCCCCTCATGCTCATTTCAATAAACACGAGAACTAAAATAAAAGATTGTTTTAATCCCACCTGTTCAGGAAGGCATTGCCAAAGGCATTGAGTTTCCGAAAGGGTTTTTTGGGATCCACAACCAGTGCATTTCCTGGTATTAGTCCCTCCATGTCGCCATGCATCACTGCTATGAAGGAGTCGGTTGTGGGTTCTGGACCAATCCGCATACCAGGGAAGTCCTGCTCCAGGAGATATCTATAAAAAAACATTTGTTTAGATTAAAACACTTCTACCGAACATTATCGTGATAAATAAATATGACAACTATGTTTTTGAATTGAGACAATTTTGGTTAAGTTTTCAAATCTACATAATTTGTTTAAAAAAATATTTAGTTATAAAAAAAAAAAAAAAAGCATTTACTTAATTTAAATATGTACTTATTATATAGAAATCTTAAATATTATATAGAAGTATATACCTATTTTAGTATATACCTATGATTACTTCCATGTTTAAACAGGGGCGAAAAATTCCAATGTGTTCTCAGACTTTGGGACTCCCTGTAATGGACACCTCATGTAAGACCATGTTCACATGATTCATATGATTTCTGCTGCCATTAAAGGAACACTGCTAAGATCACACTCAAATAAAGAATGTGAGTTTGCTAAGATAATGTTTATTCTTCTCAGCACAGAGTCATTCAAACAATCCCTGCTGAGGACATGTGACTGCACCGAGACTGTTTGGATTACAGTTCAGGTCAAAATGACAGTTTGAGTAACTACAGGACACTTGGCCTCAGCTGAGAACTTATTAGCTGCAGTTTATGCCAGTAACACAAGAGTGCAAACTGAACACTGGCGTCATTTGGATGTTTTGCCATGGCCAGTGTATCTAATACAGAGGAAGTTATCTATCGCTTTTCTGTAACCCTGTGAAATCTCAAAACAAAAGGAAAACAAATCTGTCCCTGGTTCACAATACATTAATACATTTATTCAGCAAGGATGCATTAATTTGATCAAAAATATTAAAGGGATAGTTCACCCAAAAATGAAAATTCTGTCATTAATTACTCTCATGTCGTTACTCTCAAGACTTTTGTTCATCTTCGGAACATAAAAGAAGATCTTTTTGATGAAATCAAGGAGCTTTCTGTCTTTCCATTGACAGCTACACAACTATCACTTCAAAAAGTTCATAAAGAGATCATAAAACCATGAATTGAGTGGTTTAATCAATATATTCTGAAGAGACACAATCGTTTTACATGATGAACAGACTGAATTTAGGCTTTTATTATTAAACATTCATCAACTCACACATCAGTTGTGGTAAACGGAAGCTCAAGCATGTTTGCTTGATATGCAAGAGATATCGAGAGATATGAGGTTCATTCTCATGTTACGCAGCACGTTTGAGCTTCCTCAAGAACCAATGAGGTTCATTACACAGCACGATTGAGCTTACGCATGAACCAGTGAGGTTCATTCTTGTGTTACGCAGCACGATTGAGCTTACGGATGAACCAATGAGGTTCATTCTCGTGTTACGCAGCACGTTTGAGCTTCCTCAAGAACCAATGAGGTTCATTCTCATGTTACGCAGCACGCTTGAGCTTCCTCAAGAACCAATGAGGTTCATTACACAGCACGATTGAGCTTACGCATGAACCAGTGAGGTTCATTCTTGTGTTACGCAGCACGCGATTGAGCTTACGGATGAACCAATGAGGTTCATTCTCGTGTTTACGCAGCACGTTTGAGCTTCCTCAAGAACCAATGAGGTTCATTCTCATGTTACGCAGCACGCTTGAGCTTCCTCAAGAACCAATGAGGTTCATTCTCATGTTACGCAGCACGTTTGAGCTTCCTCAAGAACCAATGAGGTTCATTCTCATGTTACGCAGCACATTTGAGCTTCCTCAAGAACCAATGAGGTTCATTCTCATGTTACGCAGCACGTTTGAGCTTCCTCAAGAACCAATGAGGTTCATTCTCATGTTACGCAGCACGATTGAGCTTCCTCAAGAACCAATGAGGTTCATTCTCATGTTACGCAGCACGCTTGAGCTTCCTCAAGAACCAATGAGGTTCATTCTCATGTTACGCAGCACGCGTTTGAGCTTCCTCAAGAACCAATGAGGTTCATTCTCGTGTTACGCAGCACGTTTGAGCTTCCTCAAGAACCAATGAGGTTCATTCTCATGTTACGCAGCACGTTTGAGCTTCCTCAAGAACCAATGAGGTTCATTACACAGCACGATTGAGCTTACGCATGAACCAGTGAGGTTCATTCTTGTGTTACGCAGCACGATTGAGCTTACGGATGAACCAATGAGGTTCATTCTCGTGTTACGCAGCACGTTTGAGCTTCCTCAAGAACCAATGAGGTTCATTCTCATGTTACGCAGCACGTTTGAGCTTCCTCAAGAACCAATGAGGTTCATTCTCATGTTACGCAGCACGTTTGAGCTTCCTCAAGAACCAATGAGGTTCATTCTCATGTTACGCAGCACATTTGAGCTTCCTCAAGAACCAATGAGGTTCATTCTCATGTTACGCAGCACGTTTGAGCTTCCTCAAGAACCAATGAGGTTCATTCTCATGTTACGCAGCACGATTGAGCTTCCTCAAGAACCAATGAGGTTCATTCTCATGTTACGCAGCACGTTTGAGCTTCCTCAAGAACCAATGAGGTTCATTCTCATGTTACGCAGCACGTTTGAGCTTCCTCAAGAACCAATGAGGTTCATTCTCATGTTACGCAGCACATTTGAGCTTCCTCAAGAACCAATGAGGTTCATTCTCATGTTACGCAGCACGTTTGAGCTTCCTCAAGAACCAATGAGGTTCATTCTCATGTTACGCAGCACGATTGAGCTTCCTCAAGAACCAGTGAGATCTTCATTTGTGTTCCGAAGATGAACAAAAGTCTTATGGGTTTGGAACGACATGAGGGTGAGTAATTAATGACAAAATCTTTGTTTTTGGATGAGCTAACCCTTTAATGTGCACAACTGATAATAATAATAATAATAATAATAATAATAATAATAAATGTTTCTTGTGAATCAAATCAGCATATTAGAATAATTTTTGAAGGATCATGTGACACTGAAGACTGGAGTAATGACTGCTGAAAATGTAGCTTTTTTAAACATTAAAAAACAAAAGTTATTTTAAATTGGAATAATATTTGCCAATATTAGTGTTTTTGAGCATTAGATACAAAAAATATATATATTTTGGTATTTGGTAGTGTACACGCACTGATCTACACCTGTTATTTTAGGTTGCATATGGTGCTCAAAGCAAAACTGTTACCACTGGACAAAAAGTTATACCACTTCATTGATTACTTGCTAATCTATGCGTTTGTCCACTGACCTACAAAGACCCAGGAACAACAGTGATGGATGTAGGGATGAAATGACGTTTGAGCACTTGAACCGGTCAACTAGAAAGACTGCCCCCTCATATCACTGTGTAATGTGTTAACTCATTTAATGTATGCATGTGCAATTTATGAATAAAATAGTTGTTCAAATGTTTACATTTTAAATTGTAATGTTGTCATGAAAATAGTAAATATTCAGATAAAGATCTGATCTCCTGGTCTATACATCACAATGTATATTCAATCAATTAAAACAATAAAATATCACTTTAAATATTTGTGCATAATTTAATTAACATTCATGAGCTACACATTTCCGCCATTTTTTAAAAGCAAAGTGTGAAGTTGAACCAGAGCACCACTTTTGAATTATGCAACCATGTTGAAAAGATTCAATGTTAAGCATGAAACTCCTCATGACATTATAATGAAGTGTTTCATGGGCTCTCACACATTCAGGAAATATAGAGAAAGTTGAGCTTATTTTCTTTCGCAGTCAGCAGAACAGACACTGTGTCCACTGAGGCTCTCACGACCCTTATGAATAATGCACAGGAGGAAAGAGAGCCAGAGCCAAAATGAGAAGGCACATTTGTTACTGCTAGTGCAGGACAATACCTCACAATTAAGGCTCACCTCGAGCACAAACATGGCCCAGTTATTCAAAAAATCCCAGATACAGTTATTGCACAGCCAATGACATTACATTTTATAATGGATATGAATCAGAAAATACATACACTAACATTCAGAAGTTTAAGGGGTTGGGGTTATGCTCTTGAAAGGAGTTTATGGTCAACATAAAGCTGCATTTATTTAATAGAAATGACAGTAAAACAGTAATTTTTAGATTTAGAGTTTTCTATTTGAATACATTTAAAAATGCATTTATTCCTTATTACTCCAGTCTTCAGTGTCACATGATCCTTCAGAAATCTTTCTAATATGCTGATTTGGCACTCAAGAAACATTTATTATTATCAGTTGTGCACCTTAATATTTTTGTGGAAACCGTAATACATTTGTTTAGGATTTTTTCATGATTATAAATTTTAAAACGAACAGCATTTATTAGATTTGTTTTTGTAATATTGCAAAAGTCTATATATTGTCACTTTTTCTGACCTCAATTTTGAACAGTAGTATAATTTACGGTTTGAAGAAAAGTTGACAAATCAAATTTTAGCATTATAAAATTGTTAAAATTCTACAACTTGATGAAGAATTCAGAAAGTTTGCATAGATCAGGAAAAAAGCTCATATAACTTACTTTCACACTTGCTTACAAAGTAACTTTAAGCTGTTTAACTTATCCATCAGAACAATCTTAAATGTTGGAATGACCACATGATTTCTTTTAAAATGGTTAATTGGCATGTCTCCATTCACATTTACATCTCTTAACTTTTCTACATTCTGGAACCTATTAGAGACAACAAGTTACGATGGCAATGCTGGAGTCATTGGAAGTGTCTCTTGTTGCCTGGTGATCTTTAGTAGTTTGTTGCCTTTCATTTTGGACCCGAAAGCCTTAAATAACCCTGTAGACAAGCATCACCACAGCAGCGACATTGTGTCATACAGATGCATCTTAGAGCTGGAGCCAGGCCTGTTCTGTTTACAGGTTAACCGTCTCGACAGCTAAAATTATAGTACTGTGTTAAACTTTGTTTAGCATGTAACATCAAGATCTGTATTCAATGAACACAGAAATGATCATGTAAACAGATAAATAATAAATCTGTATCACTGAAGTCATTAAATATTGTGGCTTATAGGATTGTGAGGAATCTTACATGGAACTTGAAAAACTGGTTTTGGATGTTGCAAATGTGATTGCGTCAGTTATTCAAAAATATACAAAATATTGAAGAGGTGGTGTTTGAGATGACCATTTCAATAAATCATAAATGAGGGAATGTTGTCTGATTTTACTGAAATGCTCCATTGTTGCAAGCTCTCAGTCCTGAATAAATATTTTTCAAAAAAGGTGTGACAAAATATTCTTACATGTAACCTGTTAAATAATATATTATTAGAATATATTCTCATGAATAACATTCATAAATATTTTTACATTAAATACTACTTAAAACAGCATGATTTAATGTACAATAAAATAGAAATGACAAAAAACTTATTCATATACATTCATTACATCTTACTCATGTACTTACAGTATAATGTTTATGCATGTATGACTTATTCATAAAATATTTATGAAGTGCTTGATTATAAAGTTTCCTGGCTGATGTTCTAAAGTTCTCAGGACACCAGCACCTGTTTAGCAGGAGCCAAAACACACATCATACCTTATAAAGCTGGTTTTGCCAGTGGAATACTGTCCCACCAGGAGAACCATGGGTTTATTGTCAAAATCTGCATCCTCCAAAGCGGGTGAGTGAAACTCGTGGAATTTGTAGTGCTCCTCCAGTGGAAGCAGTTTGGTTTTGTAGAGCTTCTTGAGTCCTTCACTGACAGTCTGGAAGACTTCTGGATCTTTCTTCCTCCTGTCATCGGTTCCCAACCAGCTGAACATGATGCAAATCGAGTATAGGCAACCTTGACACGATTATTTCTGTTTTTCTTGTACAACTATTTCACAATATGCACCAACTAGCAGTATTTTTTTTCTGACGTAGATGTATTTAAGAGTCCATTGAAAAGGTACCCTCGTCTCTAGGCCACTCACGACACAAATGCACAAAACACTAGACCATAATTACAAAATATGATGCATTACATAATATTCTGCGTATATGTCACGGTCAAAAACATAACCAAACAGGCAGCCTTTCATTCAGGCTTTGTTGGAATAAAAGCGCGCCGCTACACGCAACAATGTATCACTCGGCGAACGCAAGAGACACAATGTTGGAAATATGAAAGAGAAAAGAAAACGAGCGCCAAATCCTGCAGCAGAGCAGATTCACTCACGATGACAGGCGTACTCGGGCTTTCCACTGCAGCAGATTTAAATGCCAGTGCGCTGGAGAAACCCGACACTGGAGGAAATGACCCACTGCTGGCAAAGCCCCACCCAGAGCACAAGAGCTCAGTCAGGGATGCAGCGCCATGGTAGGGGATGGTGATGGTTGGTACTGCTGTTGATTTCCTCCAGAGAGATTTTTATTCACATCATATTATACATACTTAAAGAATAGAATAGAATAGAATAGAATAGAATAGAATAGAATAGAATAGAATAGAAGGGGCTGGGGTCTCTCCTCTTCAAAACAATAACAAAGGGTCGCTAGCCTCTTCTAGGGGTCGCTAACCTCTTAAAAACAATAACAAAGGTGTAGATGAGCAGGGAATCATGGAACTTGTCGTCATACCGATGGATCTAATAATGTTTACGGATGAGTGAGTGAATGCATACATGTTTTTAACATGACTGTGGTATGAAGCAGGGTGTGATTACTAATAAGAGACAGATATCAGCGCCACACGCGAGCCCCCAGGGATATAAGGAAATGAAGACATTTCATTCTACCGAACTACCCGCAAGTGCTGAATTACTACTCATGCATATCAGTTTATTTGACAAATTCAAATTGTGAGGAAACGCAATGCTGTTCACTTGGTCTACACTATCTAAACTGCATTTGAGTGTGTTGAAAGTTATAATGTTATTCTGAGTGTTAGTTTGTTGGCTGTATGACAGCAAGCTACATCAACATTAGGACATCATTCTGATGATATTAAAATATTTCATAGTGTTGAGCTACATAACATTGACTCGTTTTATGCACATTTGCTCACCATTCTAATAAAGCACATGCAAGAACGGCATCTCTGTCAAGTCGAAGTTTGTTGCGAAGCTCATGGCATCTCGAAAACGCCACATCAGTGGTCCTCTTTTGAGTTCTCATTTTGTTCCAAAATCTGCTTGTCCGTATTTTTTGAACGAAACTATAACAGCGCTAGACGTTATGCAGTTACATCTGTTTCCATGGTTTCTATGGCAGTAAATGCGGAAAGTTGGAAACATTTGGGGTATTGTAAGTACTCAACTGAACAAAATATATAACACTGTCTGGTTTAAAAAAAAAATAAAAAATAAAAAAATATATATATATATATATATATATATTTGACTGCAAAAATCTTACATATTGCACCTTTAAAGGGTCGTGAGGAATGTGAAGTGCGTGACAACGCGTCAGATGCGCCCATGTTCAGCAGCGGAAGATCTTAAAGTCACAGCAGCCTAATAAACCAGTTGCTGTTATGTCTGTCGCTTAATGTTAATCAAAGAACAAAGGTAACAGAAAATTGCAGCTTTAATAATGATTAATCTATATTTAAATTATAATTTTTTTTATGCAGTGCAGACCATTTGATAACTTTATTTAATTTCTGTATATATCTGTATATGTTAGACAGGTAGGAAGGCCACAGGTAAACGTGACACTTATTATAGGCCTAATGGGTTTATGTGAAGATTGTTTTAAGTTTGCTTAAATTAAAAGTTGTTATTTTTTTAAAGCCTAATAAATGTTGAAACTTATATAGCTCAATTATACTGCAATGTCTATCATTAATGTAAAATAAAAAATTATTTCATAGAGACATCAATATCAGTATTAGTATCAGTAATACTGGCCTGCATTCATAAAAAGATGCCATGCCATTACAACAAATATTTAAAACATACTGTCTTTAAAAGAGAAACTGTGAAATTATTACAGTATAAAAATATTAAAAACCCCAATGTTTTTAATTACGATTAATCGTGATTTATTATAGAAATAAATTGTGATTAATTAGTTAATTTTTTTAATCGATTGGCAGCACTAATATAATATAATATAAAACAGTGGCATGTATCTCCAATAATAATAATAATAATAATAATAATAATAATAATAATAAATAAATAAAACTCATTAATAGGTTGAAAATAAATTTGCAGAAAAAAATCATTATTTATCAGCATTTAAATGTAATCATAACATTCCATATACATACTGTACTATACATAACATTCTTTAAATAGGTAAAATCCCAAAAAGTCAATGTTGACAAACAAAGAAATTGCTAACCACACACTGAATGAGACACAAACTGGAGAAAGTCTAGCAAAAATATTTTATTTTATCAATTGTATAATGCAAAAGTGCAAGAGAATTAAAAACTAGACAAGGACGAGGTTTCAGCACATTGAGAGTAGAGAGTGAGCAGCTTCAAGTATCTGGGTGTAAACATCTCCGAGGACCTGACCTGGACTGCTCACATTCAGACACAGGTGAAAAAAGCCAGGCAAAGACTGTACCACCTGCGCCAGCTGAGGAAATTCAGGGTTTCACCAGCTATCCTGAAAACTTTCTATTTAGGGGCGATAGAAAGTGTTTTAACTCAGTGCATCACAGCGTGGTATGGGAACAGCACCAGTCATGACCGCAAAGCCCTGCAAAGAGTAGTGCGCTTATCCGAGCGTATCTCAGGGTCAGCTCTCCCGTCTCTGCAGGACGTCTACACCAAACGCTGCAAAGGTAGAGCTACTAAGATCATCAAGGACTCTAATCACCCTGCAAACCCTCATTTCACGCTGCTGCCATCTGGTAAGCGCTTCCGAAGCCTGATGGCCAAAACTGAGAGACTCAGAAGGAGCTTCTTCCCCCAGGCCATCAGACTCCTGAACTCAGTCACTTAATATCCCGTGACCATCGATATACTGACATTGCACTGCACTTTCTGTTCTCGTTGTTACTGTGTAACAACCTGTTATAAACCTGTTTGCACATTATACTTTGTACATTTCTGTTAACCGCATATTTATAAGTCTACAGTTTACTCACGGCACAGTTTATTTCACTTACTTTATTTATTTTTATTTTTTCTACTTGATTTATTTATAATTCTACAGATATATATATATATATATATATATATATATATATATATATATATATATATATATATATATATATATATATATATAGTACTTTTTTATTCTATTTCTATTATAATTTCCCCTGGTGTTTTTAACTGTGAATTTGCACTATTCATGTTGTATTCCTGTGTATTCACTTGTGATCTTCTGCGTTCTGGTTTGATTATTAAGGCATTTTGAATTCCTACTTCTTCATGTGTGTTGACAAGAAAACACCAGAATGTGACCATTATAAATGCCTATAGGCCTAATGGCATGTTCGGTCTTGTGTTGATTGTGGTAACTTCAAGAAAGTCTATGAGGTGGGCCCAAAGACCGGTGAAGCATGATAGAACAAATTAAATAGATATTAAATACATTAAATACAAACCTGATTCCAAAAAAAGTTGGGACACTGTACAAATTGTGAATAAAAAAGGAATGCAGTAATTTACAAATCCCATAAACTTATATTTTATTCACAATAGAATATAGATAACATATCAGATGTTGAAAGTGAGACATTTTGAAATGTCATGCCAAATATTGGCTCATTTTGGATTTCATGAGAGCTACACATTCCAGAAAAGTTGGGACAGGTAGAAGAGGCCAGAAAAGTTAAATGTACATATAAGGAACAGCTGGAGGACCAATTTGCAACTTATTAGGTCAATTGGCAACATGATTGAGTATAAAAAGAGCCTCTCAGAGTGACAGTGTCTCTCAGAAGTCAAGATGGGCAGAGGATCACCAGTTCCCCCAATGCTGCGGCCAAAAATAGTGGAGCAATATCAGAAAGGAGTTTCTCAGAGAAAAATTGCAAAGAGTTTGAAGTTATCATCATCTACAGTGCATAATATCATCCAAAGATTCAGAGAATCTGGAACAATCTCTGTGCGTAAGGGTCAAGGTCGGAAAACCATACTGGATGCCCGTCATCTTCAGGCCCTTAGATGGCAAATGACTGTAATGGAAATCACAACATGGGCTCAGGAATACTCCCAGAAAACATTGTCGGTGAACACAATCCACCGTGCCATTCGCCGTTGCCGGCTAAAACTCTATAGGTCAAAAAAGAAGCCATATCTAAACATGATCCAGAAGCGCAGGCGTTTTCTCTGGGCCAAGGCTCATTTAAAATGGACTGTGGCAAAGTGTAAAACTGTTCTGTGGTCAGACAAATCTAAATTTGAAGTTCTTTTTGCAAAACTGGGGCGCCATGTCATCCGGACTAAAGTGGACAAGGACAACCCAAGTTGTTATCAGCGCTCAGTTCAGAAGCCTGCATCTCTGATGGGATGGGGTTGCATGAGTGCGTGTGGCATGGGCAGCTTACACATCTGGAAAGGCACCATCAATGCTGAAAGGTATATCCAAGTTCTAGAACAGCATATGCGTCCATCCAGACGTTGTCTCTTTCAGGGAAGACCTTTTCCAACATGACAATGCCAGACCACATATTGCATCAATTACAACATCATGGCTGCGTAGAAGAAGGATCTGGGTACTGAAATGGCCAGCCTGCAGTCCAGATCTTTCACCCATAGAAAACATTTGGCGCATCATAAAGAGGAATATGAGACAAAGAAGACCTAAGACAGTTGAACCACTGCCACAATGTTGGGACAACATTCCTATTCCTAAACTTGAGCAACTTGTCTCCTCAGTCCCCAGACGTTTGCAGACTGTTATAAAAAGAAGAGGGGATGCCACACAATGGGAAACATGGCCTTGTCCCAACTTTTTTGAGATGTGTTGGTGCCATGAAATTCAAAATCAACTTATTTTTCCCTTAAAATGACACATTTTCTCAGTTTAAACATTTGATATGTCATCTATGTTGTATTCTGAATAAAATATTGAAATTTGAAACTTCCACATCATTGCATTCTGTTTTTATTCACAATTTGTACAGTGTCCCAACTTTTTTGGAATCGGGTTTGTAGAAAAGATAAGCCTGTAGGTAATATTCAGCATAGTGAGGGCACCACATACTTCAGAGGAATGGTGAGGATTCAGTTAATATTTATTTTATACTAAAATGATATTTCCACAATGAAGAAAGCCTATGGAAATTTATTTTGGTCCCCAAACATTTTTGTTTTTTAAATTTTAAACGAGTACAAATAATACACACCACTAGATGGTGCAATAAGACAAAAAAATACTAACCTGGCAAGCCCATTAAAGGTAAGGATCGAAATTTGTACAGCAACACTCGTGAACACTCACTGTCCAGTTCATAAAGCTGTGGATGAATATGCTGATGTAATGTAACAGCAAAGGTAAGCGAAAATACATTACTTGCGTCAAACGTCATAGACGGGAATTTCAATACACCAATACTTAGAAAGTACATAAAAGGGTGGAAGGTGTGACTATATGCTTTTACCACTAGATGTCTCTCCCGGTCAGTTTATTTTGCTCTCTTTCGTTTCAGTTTATTTCAAGTCTAGGACAAAAACATAGGATTACTGAGAGAAACAAATGAAAACAAACGGCTACTGCTGTAATTAGATCATATTATCATTAAATTTTTGTGAGTTAAAAGACAGAGTCAAATAATAGATTTAATATGCTGGGAAGCAGTTTCGTCATGTAATAAAGAGCAGAAACAAGTTCCTCTCCTTTGTATTTTTGATGAAAGGAACATGGAAGCAAACAACCATGACACCTTGTTTTACTAGATGAGGGGCTGAATTTTTATAATTGAAAAAGGAAGATAGCTAATTAAAACTGGGCTATTTAATATTCAGGACCTGTATTGTATCCCACTGTTGTCCTTGTTAGTGACTGATGAAGCACAACAGATATGAAGACACACTTCTACTAAGCTCTGTTTCATGTGCATGAAGGCCTGAGGCTGTTCATATTGCTCTCTGAATCCCCATTACAACAGCCAACTGTTGTTCAGTAGTATTGTGACAGTATTGCAACAGTAGTTTGCCTAATGGATGATCAAAGCAAATAAGTAACCTGTTATATAGGATAAGAAGACTTTTTTACTTGCATACTTGCATAACCAAAGCTATGCAAGTATAAAAGATCCGTCTTCATTTACTCACCTGTAACCTATATGATTTTCTTTCTTCTGTGAAACACAAAAGAAGGTATTTTGAAGAATGTTGGTATTTATATAGTTTTGGTGACCAAAACCATTCATTGAATGGACAAATTACTCCCACACATTTTTCAAAATATATATTTTTATGTTCCACAGAAGAAAGAAAGTCATACATGTTTGAAATTAGATGAGAGTGAGTAAATGATTTTTAAATTTATAACATCCACAGTGTGCTTTTATTATTTTTTCCTAATTATACACCAAATTATTTATTCTGTCATTATTTACTCAATTTCAAGTTTTTTTCCTTCTTCCCCAGACCTCTAAGACCTTGTTTCTTCTGTGAAACAAAAGGAGACATTTTCAGAAATGTACATATAAATGTATTTTGCAACAATGACTGGATTTGCCTATTATCCATCATATTACATGACACATAATAAAAAAATACATGGATATAAAATATTAATTTGAGATGGAAATATTTTATTTACCTGTATAAACCTATTATCTTAATAATAATCAATTACAATGTAAACAACAGTTGGCCTAGCAACAGGATTCATTCTGTAGCAATATTACAGTAATATTCATGCTGAAAACTGATTGTTGTAAAAATGACACTAGATGGAGCTGCATTTGTATGAAACAAGAAAGTGAGTGTTTTTGTGGTGTGATCCGAGGGAAAGTAGTACCGTTTACGTTACCCAGGTGATCAGAGTGATGTACAGTCCAGTGTTACCATGGACAACATCAAGAATTTGGAAATTGTGGAATGCCTCAATTGACCAATCAGAATCAAGAATTCTAGTGTGCCATGTAATAATGGATGAGATAACATAATTGTCATTTTTGGGTGAACTATTAGTTTAATGCAGCCATAAACTGTACAGAAGCCATTGGAATGCAATCTCAACAGAAACCTCAGAAGACGCTCGAGTAAATTTTGAGGGAACAATGAAAGGAGACAGACTCATAAAGTGGCAGAGAGAGGTGGATACCTAGGGAGTGCAATGCTCCATCTGTCTTATCATATTTAAGGACTAAATCTCTGGGGCAGCTCGTGCAGACTTGATTTATAATGTGTCATACATCTTGATGAGTTCGCCAGGCATAGCATCTAGCGTGTGTTTGTGTGATTCTGTCACTTTGGTGGAGCCCACGAGGCTATGCAGACCTGCTACCTGTTTGTGCCAATTCACTCTTGAATTATCTGGGCAGATCTGTATATAGTGGTATCACAAATAGAGCTTACATAAATTCAAGAATCTGCCATCCTGCATTTATCTTTTTGTGACTTTGTCACAAGTCCAATTTCCTAACAGTTCATGGTTGTGTAGCATTACTGTAGTGATAGGAAAAAAAACATCTTTTTTCTCTCTCTCTGCTTGAGCTGAGATGTGGGCTGGCGGCTCATTCTGAGCATTTAACAGTTTGAGTGGCTCCACAAGGATCCAATTATATACACATATTAAGCCATACAGCAGAGTGTTTAATAGCATAAACGCCAAGGCATATATTTCAATCCTGTTAAAATTATGTCTTATTTACCATATCAGATGTTGGGGGTTTTGCGGCTAGCTTTGGATAATCCACTTTGAAAAGAAATATCACAAATGAGATCTCTTAACAGTAATTTTTCAATTGTTGCTTCTAGACAACATTCACAGTCAGCAGATTATACTTACTAAAAGAAGACTTGAAACACCCCAGTCATTGTTTCAGATGAGACCTCAGCAGTGTCTCAAACTGTGCAGATTTGCCAAGATATTGAAGAAGCAATGAAAAATCAGCAAGCTCAACATGAACTCAAACATTTTCTCTTGGCGGACTACATCTGCTACGCTGCTGCTGTTGATTATTGCTGCTGCAAGTATAGACTTGCTATTGCTAACAGACACACAGCTGTGAGCATGTAAGATATGTTGCTTCTGCTGCATAAATATACATAGCCTACATTAATCCCATAGCAGATCTAGGCAAGTGGAGCTGGGGAAGGTGGAGAGTTTCAGAGGAACTCTAATAGCGCGTTGCAGGACTGACTTACAGCAAAAAATTAACCAGACTATTTAAATGTCGAACAAGTAGTCTCATTGGCTGCAGGGTCAACAGAGGCCAATCACCTTGTGCCATACAGTAATGATGTGATTGCTTACAGTCTGCGCTCTCTAGAGTTATACTAGATACAGTTGTGGTCTGAATTACATTATGAAATAAATGTTCTTCTCCAAAACAAGTTGGCCATAATTATTGGCACCCTTTTATTAAATACTTTTTTGCAACCTCCTTTTGCCAAGATAACAGCTCTGAGTTTTCAGATCCTTCAGTTTCCTAGCTCCATGTTGGTGCTTCTTCTCTTCAGTTCAGCCCATTCATTTTCTCTAGGGTTCAGGTCAAGGGACTGGGATGGCCATGGCAGAAGCTTAATTTTGTGACACATTTTTGTGTTAAATTTGATGTTTGTTTTGGATCATTGCCCTGAACAACCACGGCCCATTATAAGATTTCTAGCAGAGACTGTCATGTTTCTATTTTTTATCTGTTGGTTTACTGCTCTTTTTTTTTTTTTGTTTCACCTGACCATAGAATCCGGTCCCTTTTGAAGTTCCAGTCGTGTCTGACAGCTGAATATGCTGGAGTTAGTTTTTGGATGAGCGAGGAGGATTTTTCTTGAAACCCTCCCAAACAACATGTGGTGCTGTAGGGGTAACATCTTTAGTTGATTGGAACTTCTTAATTATTGCCCTGATGGTGGAAATGGGGATTTTCAATGCTTTAGCTTTTTTCCTACAGCCACTTTCTATTTTGTGAAGCTTAACAATCTTTTGCTACACATCAGAACTATATTTTTTGGTTTTACTCATTGTGATGAATGATTAAGTGAATTTGGCCTTTGTGTTTCCTCATATTTATACTCTGGTGAAACAAGAAGTCTTAGCTAGACAACTTCATGTTCCTAGTCCCCCTGGTGTGCTAAAAAAATTAAATATTAATGGGGATATATTTCAGAGATATTTTACTCATAAAAATTCTAGGGGTGGCAATAATTATGTCTATCGTGTTTTGGAGAAAAGCATTTATTTCATAATGTGACCCCCCAATTCTTTTACTTCAATGGAAAGGTTAGATTTGTGTGCATTTTTTTAATGAAAGATCAAAAGGATAAACAATGCAGATACATTTTTTTACAGCCATATTTGATCATATTTACCAGAGGTGCCATTAATTCTGACCACAGCTGTATGTCAGAGAAGAAATATCAGACAAAATTAAAATACTTTACTTTGATTAACTGTTTTCTTTGATATATGTTCCTGACCTTTGTGTGAATTAATCTATACAAATCCATAATATTTTTTAAAATTTAACTTGCTCTGCCTTGACACATATGTGCTCTTATTTTTCCATGATTCAATCAGTTTCTAGTGAATAAAGTCAGGTCCCACCCTACATTTATTTTTCTCACCCCATTAAAATGGTTGTGAATGCTGTTTCACATTGACTTTGAATAAAACATATTTTGTGCAATGCAAACAACATTTAAAGTGATACTTCAGTGATTAGCATTAAGCTTTGTATCGGTAGAAATCCAGTAGTATATTCGAATGATCGTGCATATCATTCGATCCATATCACCCCCATATCCCCTGAGATATCACCCCATATCCTCCTGGGATATCACCCCCCATATCCCCCTGAGACGAGAGATTTATGTATTTCATTTCTGTAAAAAAAATCATAATTTTGCGTCATCGTAGGATTTTTTGGCCAGAGGCTAAAGACTACAGCCAGTAGTAGGAGCTAGTTCCACATGTTTTCAACCCGCCCATGGGGGGTGGGATCTCACTCACAGTGCTCGGCTCGGGCAGCTGCGGTCATTCATGTAAACGGAGTGGTGCGGAGCAAAGTGAGTGTTTCAACTTTTCAAATGAATTCCTATGAAAGTTAAGCTTCCATAGGCATGATCTGAAAACGCGCCAGACTGAACACGCGCTGTGAATGACTGCCGCGCCCGCGCTTACCTCAGCTCTTCACTCGTGATGAATGTAATCTGACTCCTGCTGTGTTTGTGCCGTGACACTCGCTCGGCTTACTCACATTATATTGAACAGACACGTTCAGTTTTTAATTGTAGTGTCTGTTCTCTAACTGAACTAAATGATTTTATTATTATGAAAATTAAAACAACGTTAGGGGTGGTGCTGCGGTGGGCAAGTGATCCAGTGAACCAGTAGCAGTGGTTTTGGGAGTGGCCTCGTAGGGCAGCAAAGCAAGTGCATTCTGGGAGTTGTTGTCTTTCATCCACATGAGCCAAAAATACATTTTCTGGCTTTTCTCAGTCTAGAAGGCACCAAATTCAAAAATAATTTCACATTTCTACTACATAAATGACCCCATTTAAATACACATTCATCTTCCCAGCGCTGAAGTACCCCTTTAAGCAATGACATTTCCGCTGGGAGGAGGACTGATAGTTTTTCCATTCACACTCATCAGAAGTTAGACAAAAATCTAAATAAATGACAGTGTTCAAAGGGATAAAATAAGATAAAAGGCATAGTGTGCATGGAAATGTATGGTGGTGGGAGTGATGGCGGATTTGAAAGGAGGACAGAGTGAGATGTGAAAATCACCCAGCCTGATCCCTAATGGTGAGGAAGCTAATGGACTGATGGACTAAACTGCAGGTGGGTCAGAACCACAGGCAGATTAGTGGGTCAATCAAAGCAATGCCATCCACTGCACAGCAGGATTAAACAGCACTGTAAATGTGTGGCCTGTATCAAATATTACTGCCCTACGCTAATAGCTGAACATTATTATGGCCATTAAAGCAATTCAGCGTTCCCACCATGTCCAGAATCACTTCCTGTGGACGCCTGCTGGTGGATGATGTGTGGCTCTGATTTTCCTAGAGTTTCAGCAAAAGATTTTTTATTTTTTATTTATTTGATTACACTAAATTCACTGTTGCCTTTTAGATGGATACATTATGATCTTATTGCTTCTTTAGTGGTTGATGAGATTTCAGTTTTTATATGAAGGCATTTTCACTCTGTCACCAGTCTAATAACTGCAGAAGTGACTTATTCTGTTTTTTGTGTAGATTCACATGCTAATCCTATGAAGATATGACTCATTTTGAAATGTCTTTCCCAACTAACAAAAATATGGGTAACATTTTATTTCGATGGTCCATTTTAGACATTCTACTAACTATAAGTAAATTTGCAACTAAATGTCAACCAGTCATTGGAATATTAGTAGATTGTCTGCTTAAAGGCAGGGTAGGTGATTTGTTCCAGATTTTTAGTTTTTTTTGTGTGTTGTTTTTTTATCTGGTTGAAAGTCTCTTCACATCTTGATTGCAATCACTAAGTTAAGAGGTCTAAATGTGTGTGTGTGTATGTATGTGTGTGTTTGTGTGTGTGTATATATATATATATATATATAGTCTGTGGAAGGTGTGGAACCATAAAATATTCGTCCAATCATTCGGTTTGAATGCAATGATACAATGTCCTACCTGCCTGTCAATGTTTGTATTTTCATACCTTCACACACCCTGCGTCCACACTATAACTACAATAATTAGGAAGAGATGGAAACCTGAAAAGTTTGTGAATCGAATTTATGTGTTTCAATGGCAACACTATCATGCTGAAATTAATCTGCAGCAGTCAGGTGGTACAAGTCAGTGCTCTTTAAGTTGTTTATGTTCATCATTATTGTAATGTTATGTGCTTTGAGACATGAGGTAGTTTAACACCGTCTCTCGTGATGCTTTTGTTTGCTCCCTGCTGTATGTGTTCGTGTGTTTTGAAGGATGTGTGGCTTTCGAGATGCTCTGAAGGGAGGGTGGGATCTTATACTTTCAAAGCTAGCTCACTATTGCTAGCCCCTCAGAAAATTGCCTACCCTACCTTTAATATCTGCTAACACTAGGGTTGCCACCCGTCCCGTGAAATATGGAATCGTCCCGTATTTACAGACAAAATGACGCATCCTGTATTTTACACAGGTCCACACATAGTTCAATAAACACATAAGGATTTTTAAGTGTGGAGAATACTAAAAGCAAATATAAAGAAATAAATTTCACAATAAGTAGTACAGGAGCTCCTTTGCATGTGATTGTGTTTTAGCGGCTTGGTTGCTATAGTGACAGAGTCTCGAGAACATGAGCTGTAAACTTGCGCGGATTTTTTAAAACATGTCGAGCTCGTGTCCACCGTTTGAATGCAAGAGGATCTCCATATATATATGGCATAGGCCTATTGTTTTTATTTTATTTATTTTTATTTATGGATAATATATTAATATAATATTCCATACATTATCAGAACTTGGCAGACTGAATTATTATTTATTTCAGACATTTATTGTGAATGGGTGTCCCTTATTTTGCCACACTGAAGGTGGCAACACTTTATTTTGACGCTCCCCCAACAGACATTCTACCGACTATAAGTAACTTTGCAACTACATGACAATTTATTCTACTAACCCTAACCCTAAAACTTAACCCTAACCTAACTACAGTCTACTAACAGTCTACTAATACTCTAATGACTGTTAGTTGACAAGTTAGTTATTGCAGACCCTGTTGAAAAAAAAAAAAAAAAAACAGCAAATGCTGGTTAGGTATGTTTTGAAGCTTGGCAGCTGGTTGAGCTGGTTTATGCTGGTCCTTGGTTGGTCATGAGCTGCTTTAAGCTGGTCCTGAGCTGGAGCTTGTTGCTTAGGACCAGCACTTGACCATGCAGCTTAAACCAGCTCATGACCAGCTAAGGACCAGCTTAAACCAGCTCAAACCAGCTGCCATGCTTCAAAACCTACCTTACCAGCATATGTTTTTATTTATTTTTTCAATGGAGGAATGTCTAAAGTGGACCATTGAAATAAAGTCAAACAAAATGTTAAGAGAACATTCAAAAGTAACAACTATACTGTAACATTTAAAAAAAAAAAACAGATGAACGTCCAACTAAAATGTTTCAGAGAAAAAACATTCCTTGAACGATGTATAAATAATGTTTTTTTTTTTTTCTTGAGAACATTATTTAATACCAAATAACTTTTAAAGAACATTCGGTTAACATTACTGTAAGAATGTTTGTTCATAACTTTGAGAGAACCTTGCCAGGATGTGATCCAGAGTTCTGAGAATGTTCCCTGTTAGTTGGGTTAAGGCTGTAAGGGTTACCTGTCATGGCTATTTAAAGTGTGATGATTTTGGTCATTGTTACTAATGTCTGCAATATTACGGCTTTCAGTAACATGTGAAATGTGAGTGAATGAATGATGCTTGAATGGCACATTAATTCATCGGACACGGAACAAGACAGCTTCAACTGAGAGAGATTAGATTATTTACACCTTTAAATAATGGAGGAGCTGCATCAGTGCAAGCATTCTCACAGAAGAATACACAGTTTTTATATAAAGTTTAACTCTTAATATCAATGCATCTGTTTTTTTTTTAAACATTCTGTATGTGATGTAGCATGATGCAAATGATCTGTTGTTCAAGAACTCAAGGAGTTCTGTCAGTAAAGAGATTGAGGGTGACATCCTGCCAGTCAGGTGCACTCATGTGGAGTGATTTCCTCTGTCAGACACTCGCAGGCACTCTTCCCAAAGTTCAGCTCTTTTTCACCTCTCCGACTGGAGTGGGAATTTGGTGCTACAGCCATGATGGATTACATTCTAATTGAGGAAAGAGAAGGTGATGTTCTAAATGATCAGTGGGCCACATGAGGTGACCAGATAATAGTGGTAAAAAATCGGGACATGCCAGAAATGTGGGTATTGTGCAATGAAATGATACACTGGCGACCTGAGTTTGAATCTAGTCTGGTGTTTTGAGTGAATGTTTTGGTTAAAGTCGGCATAACAGAAGATGAGATAGCCTTTTCTTTCCTATTGTGATGTATGCATTATGACCACTGACAGGTGAAGTGAATAACACAGATTATGTCTTCATCACGGCACCTGTTAGTGGGTGGGATATATTAGGCAGTAAGTGAACGTTTTGTTCTCAAAGTTGATGTGTTAGAAGCAGGAAAAATGGGTTAGCGGAATGATTTGAGCGAGTTTGACAAGGGCCAAATTGTGATGGCTAGACGACTGGGTCAGAGCGTCTCCAAAACTGCAGCTCTCGTGGGGTGTTCCTGGTCTGCAGTGGTCAGTATCTATCAAAAGTGGTCCAAGGAAGAAACAGTGGTGAACCGGCGACAGGGTCATGGGCGGCCAAGGATCATTGATGCACATGTGGTCCGATCAAACATTCAAGCTACTGTAGCTCAGATTGCTCAAGAAGTTAATGCTGGTTCTGATAGAAAGGTGTAAGGATACACAGTGTATGAAGCTGCATAGCCACAGACTAGTCAGGGTGCCCATGCTGACCCCTGTCCACCACTGAAAGCACCAACAGTGGGCATGTGAGCATCAGAACTGGACCACGGAGCAATGGAAGAAGGTGGCCTGGTCTGATTTTCTTTCACATCACGTGGATGGCCGGGTGTGTGGGCATCGCTTACCTGGGGAACACATGGCACCAGGATGCACTATGGGAAGACAGCAAGCCAGCAGAGGCAGTGTGATGCTTTGGGCAATGTTCTGCTGGGAAACCTTTGGTCCTGCCATCCATGTGGATGTTACTTTGACACGTACCACCTACCTAAGCATCAGGAGCACAACAACTAGTTTGAGGTGTTGACTTGGCCTCCAAGATCTCAATCCAATCGATCGATCACATCTGTGGGATGTGCTGAACAAACAAGTCTGATCCATGGAGGCTCCACCTCACAACTTACAGGACTTAAAGGATCTGCTACTTTCATCTTGGTGCCAGATACCACAGACACCTTCAGGGGTCTAGTGGAATCCATGCCTTGACGGGTCAGGGCTGTTTTGGCAGCACAATATTAGGAGGTCAAAATGTTATGCCTGATCGGTGTGTACATCAGAGTGAAACAGGTTCTCAAAATGTAGGGCGGGACTTGATTTTGTCCATCATGAATTGATTGGATGGTTGTGCTATTGCTGTGATCTCATGTGAGTGACAGGTTGTCCTGCCCTCGTGCCAGAAAACACATCAGAGAGAGGATGCTGCAAGAGAAAGTTATTTTAATTAAAGATTATGAGGGCACACAAATTAAAAATAATAATAATGATGTACACAGATAGGTTATTTATAAATAAATACTGCAAAAATCCATAAAAAAACAAGACACTTTTATCAACATAATGACAGCTATAGGAATATTCCAAACCTTTTAAACAATACAATAGGAAAATGACTGAAATTGAAGTGGTATTTGGAGACCAGTTTCATTTTTAACTAGCTACTTTTTACTGAATATCCTGTTTCTGCATCTCCTTAGCATGCTCATGAGAATAATTTGTTTGATCATTTAAATTAGTTTTCAAAATCTGTCTGAATGATTCGTTCACAAATCAGACTGATCTGGTTCTCGAGTTCAACTCAATGATTCAGTCGCAACAAGTTAATGACTAAGATAAATGCTGTTAATGATTATTAATATTATGTCTCTCTGAAATACTTAATTCTGACGGGTCAATCGCAGGCTTCGCAGCATTCATATATGAAACCAACATACTTTCATATCTCTTGTATCACACCGCAAACTCTGCGCTCGTTTCATACAAATGCAACTGGTGGGATTTTGCGTCTGTATTTATTTCTTAGGGGAATCTTTAGGATAATGTAAGGTAAAATAGTAGTTAATTATTGACATCTATGTTTCATGTCCACAAATACATGTATTTCATAAATCCACTTGAACCACTTTAATAATATGTTTATAGATTTGCATTCTTTTTTTGTAGCTTCAAAACGCCCAGTCCCCATTGTCCCTATGCAAAAAAGAGAGACCAGCACGAGCACATTATCCAGAAAGTCATACAGGTTTGGAATGACATGAGTGTGAGTAAATGATGACAGAATTTTCATTTTTGGGTAAACAATCCTTTAAGCAAGAAAGATTACTTTAAATCACAAAGGCCTGGTTTCACAGACAGGTCTTAGATTTAACCAGGATTAAGCCTTAGTTCAATTAGGGAATTTAAGTAGCTTTTATTAATGAGCATTTGAAAACATCACTGGTGTGCATCTTGACACAAATATGTAGGTGCAAGTTGCTTTCAGTTAAAACAGCTCAAATATACATTTTAGTCTTTATCTTTGTCTGTGAAACTGGGGGTTAATCTCATATTTACATAGGAGCTTAAAGGTATAGTTCACCCAAAAATGAAAATGACCCCATGATTTACTCTCAAGCCATCCTAGGTGTATATTACATTCTTCTTTCAGACAAATATAATCAGAGTTTTATTAAAACATGTCCTGGCTAATCCAAGCTTTATAATGACAGTGAATGGCAGACCAAAATGTGAAGCCTAAGAAAAGTGCATCCATCCATTATAAAAGTAATCCACACGGCTACATTTTTTAATATAACTCTGATTGTATTTGTCTGAAAAAAGAAAGTCATATACACCTAGGATGGCTTGAGGGTGAGTAAATCATGGGGTCATTTTCATTTTGGAGTGAACTATTCCTTTAAGACTCTACAAAAAAAACAACAACAACAAAAAAGTTTTATTTTCTATATTTAACAATTATGGTTGCTTATAAATATTCCCTCTATCATTTTGTTTAACATATGTTACAGACAGGCAGTCTTTTCTTTCACTCTCTCCCCTGTAAGTGCGTCTACAATAAACAAGAGAGTTTCTTCCCGGCCAATTCAGTATTGAGAGCATGAATGTCAGTCCTTGCTATTATTGCCAGCAGTAACTGCTTTTCCACCACGATAGGCTTGCAAATCTGAATTTAAAACTGCAGTAGTGCTATAGGATGTAATATACACAGGTCTAATAACTCACTTTGACAGAGTTGCTATATGACTTTCTTTAAAAATTTCTCTGCATTGGATTCATATAATGATTCAAAACTCATGCATGTAGATTTATCAAGTACAGCTTAAGAATGTGTTTTGCTGTGAACTGGTTCATTGTGAGCTCTGTAGAATGCATGTGTGTGTTTGAGGCTATACTTCTAGATTATTAAAGCCCAATAATTTGGCCTGCATTAGGAGAATAATGTGCATCCATGTCCAAAAAGGAGAAATCCACTTGCACATTTTCCTTCTGTTCCGCGCCAGTCCCAAAACACATTAAAAAGTCAGATGAAGTGTATGGCTTCATACCGATGCATTAAAGCACAGTCAAAATGTAAAAATAGGTACAATGCGGCAGTTTTGCACAATAATGTTTCTGCTGCAGTCAGCAGCTAAGAAGCTCAGTGGATCAATGAAGCTCTATTGACACCACATCTTTTTCATGTCATGAGCTATAGCTGCATGAATAATTAAACTGATCAATCTAAGCTAGGCAGGAGCTATTATCCCTATTGATTTTATGGGCACTGTTTGAGCTTCTGAATAGATGGTGAGATCGTCTCTTTCAGACGGAATGAAGAGCAGGATTTTTGAGACATGCGTTTGTATTAATTGTGCCATCAGTGGAGGACTGCTACACAACAAGATATTGGAGAAGAAAGTAACTGAACGGATCTAATCATCTTATTTTACATTTTATGTGTTTTTAATGACTTTTTATATATTGTTTTACATTGATAAAATAAAAAAAGTATCATGTGATTTATGTTTTAAAATTAAATTAAATTAAATAAATGCTAATATTGTCAGTTAGTTTATCAAGTTACCGTTACACTGACTGAAAACCCGATAACAAATAATAAAAAAGATTAATAAATATAACCAAGTGGTCTTAAAGCTGCAGTCCGTAAGTTTTGCCTCTTTGTCGCCATCTCTGTTTGAAACCTGCAATTGCAGTTATTTGCGGAATTATCATCTTTACGTGGGTTGCGCATTGGCACGGCTCCTCAGCGTGGATGAATCTAATGTTTTGAGGAGTTTGTGTGGCTGTCAGTCACTGCACTGTTGTGGATACTGTACTTCGGAACCACAGATTCTACATCTTGGAAGTAGGACCAAAATAAGAATTTTCCCCCATGTAAAATGTCATCTGAATAAGTAACATGAATAAGTAAAAACAGCCACTTTTGTTCTGAACAACTGAGAAAAAAATATTACAGTAAATCCCGCTACCAGTGGTGATTAAATCTAACGATCGCTTAGCTCACATCACATCAAACTGCGCAAATTATTATTATTGTTATGCTTTGTTCTCAAATTGTTAATGTTAACAACATCAGCAATGCGTGACTGTGACGCATATTTAGTGTGTATTAGCGTTACCTGTAGATTGAAATTTCTGCACAGTCTAATCTTTTGCTTTTGAGTACGGGTGAATCTCCAGTTGTCACTGATGATTGTCGTTTGGACCTTTCTGGATTTCAATCCGCCATCAAAATGATAAATTTCATTATTCCAGCTGCTGTGAGAAAAGGCTATAAATGATCTGCCACCTGCAGCATCCTCACATGCGATATAATCTACTAGTTTTCTTCTTTATGTATACAGACGTGATGTAATGATGCAAAGACATGCTTGAATTTAAGGTAAGCTAAGGAGATAGTTTTGAACACTGGCTGGTTATGTACTTGATCAAAAACTTATTTTGAGTTACAAACTGCAGCTTTAATTAAGCATTTTGTTTGGAATCAACTCAACTCAAATATATGCATTCCTTACATTTTTTTTTTTTTTTTTTTTTGGGCTTCAAAATAATTAAAATTTGAAGTAATACACAAAAAAACAAACTGGGGCTTTAGGGTATACTCATATGTCCTTGCACTTGAATAATTTAATTAAGCATGGGAACTTATGGAGATGAAATAACTGTTTTGTTGTTGTAGCTGTGGTTCAAGCTATTTATCTCCTTACAAAAGGTACAAAAATGGAACAAAAACACAGTTCCTTAATTTCTCCTCGATTTGAAAATAGCCTATACAAACATTATTGCATTGTAGTTGTTGTTCTAAGCTCAAATTAAATTGTGTAGCTCAACACAAGCATTTAAAGGGGTACTTCACCGCTGGAAAGATGAATGTGTATTTCAATTGGGTCATTTATGTAGTAGAAATGTGAAATTAGTTTAGAAGTTGGTACCTTCTAGACTGAGAAAAGCCAGAAAATTTATTTTTGGCTCATGTGGATGAAAGACAACAACTCCCAGAATGCACGTGCTTCACTGCCCTACGAGGCCACTCCCACCGGTTATATCACTTGTCCACCGCGGCACCACCCCACTGTCGTTTTGTTTTTTATAGTAATCATTTAGTTCAGTTAGAGAACAGACACTACAATTAAAAACTGAACGTGTCTGCTTAATACAGTATGAGCCGAACGGGAGTTGCAGCACAGATCAGCAGCAGGTGTCAGATTTCATTCATCACGAGAGCGAGCAGCTGACTGACAAGAGGATCACGGAAGATTTGGTTTCAAAGCGAAATGTAAAAGCGCATATTTAAGTGAGTTTGTCATTGTACCGTTTTGTTTTATTTTTCGTTAAGAATAATAGGCTAATGAACCCACAATTCAAGCAACCCGCTCCCGAATTGGCGATAATTCAAAACCAAACCTAAAATGAGTACGGCCGCCCGGCATTCATTCACGGTTTGTGTGCACTGGTGCATTTTCAGTTCATGCTTATGGAAGCTTAACTTTCATAGGAATTCATTGAGAATACTCGCTTTGCTCCACAATGCTCTGTTATGAATGCCGTGTGCATTTACATTCTGTGAGTGAGATCCCACCCCCCATGGGCGGGTTGAAAACATGCAGAACTAGCTCCTACTACTGGCTGTAGTCTCTAGCCTCTGGCCAAAAAAGCCTCAGATGACGCAAAATGACGATATTTGTGTCATTGGAGGCTTTTTTTCCCGACATAAAATACATAAATCTCTTGCTCAGGGGGATATGAGGGGGGAGGCATGATCATTCGAAATATACTACTGGGTTTCTACTGATACAAAGCTTAATGCTAATCTCTGAAGTAACCCTTTAAGATTGTTGCTGTATGTAATTGCACCTAATTAAGATGAAGTGATATAGGTCATTGCATCAAATCTCTCACATGACCTCGCAGTGACTCTGAACTCAGACTGTAACCTTGGTTATTATGGGCTGGTCAGACTGCCCCAGGTCTGTTCAGCTTGATTTCACATCTAAAGAGTAGAAAATCAATGAGCGCTAGGATGATCCGCATGGGTCAACAAGACGAGCATAAGCCTGTGTACTTTATAGAGCTCATTCATTGTTCGTAATGTCTCTCTCTTTATATCCCTTATGACTCACACATTAACACACCAATTCAAGTGAATACAGAAACATGTGCTTGATATAGCCCAGTCTAGAATTATAAAGCAGGAAATTTACTTGGGCAACTTTTTACTATCCTTTGCCTATTGCATAGTTTTATAGCCTGTCAATGGACTGCAGTGTGGATTAGTGGTGGGGACTTTTCAGTGACTCATTCTGCAGGTTACATAGTTACATTGGTAAGTGGCAACAAGGGACCATCTTCATGTGTGAATCCTTTCAGTTGATGTGTTCAAAATACTGGATCATAAGGAGCGAAACAAGCAACTGTCTTCATGACTGAGTCATCAAATCATTCATCTGATTTGTTCCAAAACACTGATTCATCAGGAGCCAAACAGATGACTGTCTTTATGAGTCATTGAATGATTTACTCAGTCGATTCGTTCAAAACACTGATACATTCATGGAGACACGTAAGCGGTTAATTGCCGATGGCTTCATTTGAAATAATTTTCATTGGTACTGCAAAAATAACTAGGATTATTTTGTCAGAAAGTCAATTCTTAGTCTGATGTGTTTTGGATTCATTTTCAAAGACTTTTAGCATATTTATGTTTGCTCCTTGTTCCTGTTTATTATCAGTTATCATGGTTTTTCATTAGCATTAATTAGCACACACCTGTCTGTACTTTAGTTCGTTACCTGTATATATACCGTCTGTTTTTAGTTCCTCTGTCTCGTATTATTTGTGTATCATGCACACTGTTTGATTCTTCTGTTGTTAATTAAAGCTACTTATTTATTTTAAACTACTGCTGCGCTCATCTTTATCTTGTGATATCCGTGACAGTAGGTCACACGGTATTGTCTTAATTGTTTATTTAACAGTTGAATAACTATTTTTCTCAAAATTGTGAGATATAAAGTTGCAATTGTGTGTTAGAAAGTCAGAATTGCAAGATATAAACTCATTTGTGACTTTATAACTCGCAATTCTGAGAAAAATTGTCAGAATTGCAAGATGTAAACTCGCAACTGTGAGATAAAAAGTCGTAGTTATCATTTAAAATGTTTTGTTCTGAGGCGAATTATAGATATATACTCACAATTGCTAGTTTATATCCCGTATATAACACACAATTGCAAGTTTATATCTATAATTCTGACTTGAGTTATGAAGTCCAATTCTGAGGAGAAAATACTTTTTCTCAGAATTGAGTTTATATCTATAAAGTCAGAATTGTGAGATTTAAACTCTCAATTCGGAGAAAAAAAGTCAAGATTAACTTTTTTATTCTGTGGCGGAAACAAGCTTCCATAAAATAGTAACAGGACTTTACAAGACAGAAAACACTCCATTTTAGAAAACAAAACTTCAATGAAGCAATGAAGCAGATATTCAGCAATGAAGCAGATATTATGCATGCAGCTTGTGAATGAGTCAAGTCACGTTTATTTATAGCGCTTTATATAATACAGATTGTTTCAAAGCAGCTTTATAGGGATGAACCATAAAATAATGATTCAGTGATGCAAACAGAGTTTGATTCTGCTGTAAACAGCTCTAATAAGAAAATAGTATCATTGTCCAGCTGAGGTCAGCGCTAGTACCACTGGTGAAGACAATATATTTCCATATACTGTATCCATCTCATGCCCCTTTAGGCAGACTATCCTCGTAGCTATCGTGTCACTGTGGTTGAAAGTGTTGATGAAATCACAAATTCGTAATTAGTAAAAATGGACCTTTCAGTTCATAAATGGGCAGTGGCATCTTGATAACTGCAATATAAAGGGATTTTACCCTATTAAAGCATTTAATGGCTGAAGAACGTACGTTTGGGTTGAGCAGTCACATCACCAGAGCTTGACTGAGGACACAGTGTCATTGTGAAAGTGCACAACCATTGTTAAAGTTCCACATGGCACTTTTGACTCCAGCTAATTAAAATTCCCATTTCACCCTCAATAACACTTTATTATTTGGTTGGATGACTTCCCCTTCCCCTGCACACTCTGACTTTGTGTAGCAGTACATGCTGTGCTGTATCAGATGGAGTTTAAGAGGTCTAATCTGGCCAGACAGAGCCGGTGGCAGATTGATCCTCCTACTATGAGGTAACACAACAAAACAGCACAAATTACTGTGTTCCGTGCCCACTAACTGCCACTCATCACAACCGCTAATTTGTTTAGCAGTGCCAGACACACTTTGAAGCATCCAGCATTTTCCTTTCAGAGTGAAGTTGTTGAGGCCAAGTTGTATACAAAAGAGTACCATGCTGTTTGGACAACACTGTAAAATTCTTTTTGCTTATTAACTTAAAGACTTATTTTGATGAGTTAAAGCAATGTAAAAACATACACCGATCAGGCATAACATTATGATCAATATTGTGTTGCTCCCCCTTTTGCTGCCAAAACAGCCCTGACACATCGAGGCATGGACTCCACTAGACCCCTGAGGGTGTGCTGTGGTATCTGGCACCAAGATGTTAGCAGCAGATCCTTTAAGTCTTGTAAGAGTCCATGGATCTGTGGGGGAACACCCCACAAGAGCTGCAGTTTTGGAGATCTAGCCATCACAATTTGGCCCTTGTCAAACTCGCAAACCCATTTTTCCTGCTTCTAACACATCAACTTTGAGAACAAAATGTTCACTTGCTGCCTAATATATCCCACCCACTAACAGGTGTCGTGATGAAGAGATAATCAGCGTTGTTCACTTTACGGTCATAATGTTATGCCTGATAGGTGTATGTTATCGTAACTTATTGATCATATACATTTTACAGTGAATATATAAAACAAGTGAATTTATTTCTCATGATTAAATCACACAATTTGTAATACATTATTATCTAGAGCTCAGAACCCTTGACTTTACTTACTGAATATCAATCCAAACAATAGCATCAGATTATTTTTATATATATATATATATATATATATATATATATATATATATATATATATATATATATATATTATTAATTGCAAATAAAATGTAAAATTACATTAAAACTATACATTAAAACAGGTTATTGCCTTTATTTGAAGGGAAATGTAACTACAAATCAAATTTGTTTGTTTATTTTCTTATTTTACAATTTCTTATTTTAACAATTTTTGTTTAATTTCTTATTCTATCTAATAAATTTTGCTTGAAAATTACAACAAAAACAAATACATTACACTGTATTTATGTGCCAACAGGAGTGCAAAAATATCAAGCCAAATATTATAAATGAATGCTGACATCCTAATGCTGACAAATCAATTTTGACCATTTGTTGAATATTTTTTGGTTTTTTGGGAGGGTAGAACCAATGTTATGCTTGTAGAAACAGTGTATATATGCAGAATGATTCATATTTTAATATAAACAATTATTTATGATCTCTATAAATGATACATAGTTTGATGCCTCTAACAGCTTGAAGAAGAACATTATGAATACATTCATAACAAACTAATAAAATTAGTCATAGGAATCGCATAGGTTTTCCCCAGACTCTCTTTGATGAAAGTGTGTGTATGGTCTAAACTGTTAGGGCACAATGCAATGTTTCTCTTTTCTTTCACAGCAATGCAGAAGGTTGTGTGAAGTTCATCTGATTAATTCTGCTGGTGAGCTCTCTGCAGGAAACTTCAAAGACTTTTTATGGACACCTCTACATACAGCAATCTACATACTCATTAAGACCTAAATCTGCTGGATTGCACAGGAGGCAGCCACTATCACCAGAGGCAGCTGGCTCCACCTTTAATGAGATCTGATTCTTTTACTGATCGTTTAATAAAAACAAGTTTTTATGAAGGTTTTCTGAGTGATACTGGATAAATATTTGTTGCAGACCGACAAAAGCCATCCCAGCAAAAGAGAGTAAACAGCAAATGAAACAAAGTTTCATCTCATTTTCCATCCTCTGAAACACTGCACCGCTCTTCTGTCTTCTGACTTGTTGTGTGAGTACACTAGACTGACAGCATCTACTGCCAACACACTGCAGTCAGCACCACAGACTGGTGTTATCTCTCCAAAACCAAATCCAACCTGCTGTTAGATCACTTCACAAGCTAGCAGCTGCTTTGGAGAACCATAACAAAATTACAACAAGGTGTAGCTGCCAAGTTAGAAATAGTAGAAGCCACAGATTGCATATTTCATTTGAGCTACATGGTCATGGATAAGAACATTCTTTCCCCAAGAATGTAAGGTTATTATTAGATTATTTTTATGTCCTGGAAGCCATTAATCTTTTCAAGCTGTGACCACAGACCATGCAGATTGCATTTTCTTTCCTTTCTGTTGTATATTTAATTAAATTAATGGAAAAATCTCAGCGGTCCTCCAGTGCAAAAGAATAACCATGTTTGAGTGTTTTAATGTTAAAGACGGAGTGAGATAAAACAAAGCAAGCAATACATGGGTCATTCCTGTCACATAGCACTTTTGAACTCCCTTTAAAGGTGCACTGTGTAAATTCTAGCGGCATCTAGTGGTGAGGTTGAGAATTGCAACTGCCCACCGCTCACCCCTCCCTTACGAAGCACATAGAGAAGCTACGGTGGCCGACACAGGACAAAAATGTTGTCTGAGATAGAGAGTAACTAGTGCTCTCTAGAGCAGTTTGTCCATTTAGGCCGTGTGTCCACCAAATGCCTTGCTGTGAGCGCTTGAGAGCGTTTTGGCAGCGCAGACGCTTTGCTTGCTATGATACGGAATATCCGCAGAAGTCTTACTAGCATCTCATTTCACAGATAGTTGTTTTCTGTATATAAAAATGCTGATACAATGTAAAGTATTGGCTCTGGCTCTTGTTTTAAATGATTTTGTTCGGTTATGCTTGGTTATGATTATGCTTGTTGTTGTCATCTGTTGACGTTGTACATGCAGAATGTGGTGTTGTATTAGCTCTGTGTTTTACTCAAAGTTGAACATTCTTCAACTCTCTGTGCAAGACTGTGAAAACTGGAAGAACTATAAGAGATGGCGACTCTCTGAGAAAACAAAGGAAATTAACATCTGAACTCACTCTTGTGCATTTAGTTGATCCCAAGTACTGCCTTAATTTACATTTCTTCCCTTCACTGCCTCTTCCCCCATGTCTCCTCTATAATTCACCCAAAATCTACATGGGTTATTGTGAACAAGTACTATACAGTATTACACATGTTTGGAATCATTTAAAAAGTCTCAGCGCGACTGGTACAGAGGTCTCATTCCCACAGAAGTAAAGCAAAAGGTAACAAAGGTTTTAAGAGTTTAGAGATATTTTGCTTATTCTGGTGGGTATGTCCTCTGCCGATCGGTCTTTACCTCCTGTCCTCAGTAAGGTGTAAATTACAGGACTACAGGACTTGATTAATGCAAATTCCCATTGTGAACTCGTTTACATTTTCTGTCTTAGTATTTAAGGGATGTTGCAGAAGGTTCAGGGTGCGATCCTTTACTCAGGTCAGCCCGTAACTGAGTGTTTTCTAGACACTCAGTGTTATGTCATTTTTAGATGTCATTGTCAGGTATCCATCTTTTACTCTTTACTTCAGAGCATTTGATGTTATGTATTGATTATCCTTGAATTGATTATGTAATGTATAATTGGCATGATACATTTACCTGACTAATAATAAATTGTTATATTGATTCTGATTATTCTGACTTACTCTGGAATTATTTGTTTTATTAAGTCAATAACATGCACCGCAAAATAACGGACTAGAGCACAGTTCTGAGTGAAGCAGAGGGGTGCACCAGACTGATGTGTTAGAGCTCTGACTAACACATTGGCATTAGTTGCGTATACTTAGACTGTAGAGGCTAGTAGACCAAATGGGTCTTCCGTTTAGAGCAACAAAAAGTTGTTAGACCAATCTAAATAGGGTGAGCCACAACTCCTGATTACTGTAATATTATTCTAATTATGTGTACGTGGGAAATCACGGCATGATTATGTAAAGTTACCATTAGAGGAAGTTAAGTTGGTCGATTGGTTCTATGGTAATGGTCATGGCCTCTGGTTAGATATAGTCAAGTGAGTTCAGATCTATGGGAACTGAATAAAATATTCTAGAATGATCAATGTGGAGCACAGGTGTCTAGGAAATAATTATAATTTCGGGTATAATTTCAACAAAGGGTAAAACAGAATAATCAAATGTGTAGTTAAACTAAATGACCAAATAACCAATCGGCTTTCTAACCTAAATTCGAGGTCATGATAAAATGGAGTCAGATAAAAGTAAATTGGAATGAAATTACTTTGCCCTGCTGAAAAGACCGAACATGCAGAAACCTTCACCTGCTTATTGGAAGCCATCGTTGGGACGATTGGGCGAGTTTCGCATTGGCGACCAGTAAAAAACGCAGAGTGATCAGCGCTTGAGCGTGAAATAGATGCTCAGCACCTTGTTACGCTCATGGCGTTCTAAAAACACGCCGCTTCCATTGAAAACAATTGGATACGCCAACCAGCCGCATGAAAAAACACTTTGGTGGACACACCCTTAGGGCTACTGTAGAAACATGGCGGTGCAAAATGGTGACCGTAAGGGGACCCGCGGAGTATTTAAATAGAAATGGCTCATTCTAAGGTAATAAACACATAACAGTTCATTATGTAAGGTCTTTATACACCACTGAAAACATAATTATGCATAATTTATATTGCATTTCTGTCAATAGATCCTCATAAATATTACACACTGCACCTTTAACTGTCACTGTCGCGTTAGCGGGATGCTTGGCGCTCCTTTTTATTGCCTTTTTTCCTATTACATATTTTAGTAATCATCATAAATTAGGTATCATTCGAAAGCTTAAAAAACTCAAAATTCATCCTGTGAAAAGCATTTCAAAATCGGACATGGAAAAGGTACTGAAAATCCTTTTAGCAGGCTCCTCCCCCTAGTGGGTGGTGCCATGTTTCATATGTTTCATATCAAAATTTCTTTGATATATTTTATAAGCAAAACTTTTTCTAGTCTTGACAAAACACATATCGTCAGAAAGGTCTGAGACTCAAGGTTCCATATTTGGCGACTGTTCTGTGAAAAATGTGATATTGTGGCAGAAATGTATTAATTTTTTACAGGAGAGCGATTAAAAAAAAAAAAATGGAATCAATGGAATGTGGCTGTCACCCGGTGGCTATTTTTGGTATAGCGCCTAAACAATCTCATAGTAGCTTACATTTTTGTGATATTAACTTCAAATTTGGACCACATCTTGATTAGACATATAGCTTTGATTTAATATATATTTTGTATAAAATAAAAAATGTTTAGTACAATACATTTGTTTAACAGTAAACTTAAACTTCTTTACACTTTCATTTTTTGAAGTGCTTGACGTGTCTTCTTTAAAAAAGAGACCAACATTAGGTCTGTGTTCCACGTTCCGTGGGCGACGATGAGTATTGCAAAATATCAGTCCGTTGGCGCAACTGACCAATCAGATTCCAGTATTCCAGAGAGCTGCGTAATAAGCCTAATAGTCAGACAGCTTGTGAGTGCAGCACAATTAGAGTGGGTGGAAACATAATGTCTTCAAACCCCTCTGAAGCACTCAACTGATGCATTTCAGCTTTTCACAGCTTACTTTGCCAACTGGATGTCATTTTAGCCCATTTTTTAGTTTTCACACACAACAGAAAACAAGAAAAATGACCCTAGCCTTCAAGATGATAAAGATAGCAACAGAGGAAACAATTAGTCTTTTTGATTTCTTCATGTCTTCTTTAAAATGTGGGTGTTTGACTCATAACACTTTTTACACATTCATTCAACAGGGAAAGATGAGAACAGGATTTGATTATAAAAACCCTTTCATGCATGAATTACACTCTAAAAAATGCTGGGTTAAAAACAACCCAAGTTTGGTTGAAAATGGACTAACCCAGCGATTGGGTTGTTTTAACCCAGCGATTGGGTTGTTTTAAGCAAACATTTAACCCAATCGCTAGGTTAGTCCATTTTCAACCCAACTTAGGTTGTTTTTAACCCAGCATTTTTTAGAGTGTATGGAAAACATTATCTTTTTTTTATTATTATGATTTGTATTACTTTAATATGATGCTAAAATTTGAAACCATTTAAATTTTTACAGAATTCACTTTATTTAAAAATTATTTAACTGTCCATGTATGTGGACATCATGCAACAAAGGTGTAAAATGGGACAAAAAGCCACAGATGACAATATGGAACATTGGGTTTTTATTATGTCATGTTATGCTATGTATATCAGCTCGGTTATTAAAAAACATTAATATTACAATACAACAACAAAACACATATTGTAGGAACTATAACAGTACATATATGCGGAAACCTAGTAGCAATGGGCTATAATTTTGAATGGTTATTTATGTTGCTATATTTGTTACATGTCTGTTTTATTACAATATAAGACAATTCATAACATCTTTGCAAAAATAGAACAGATGTATAGCAGGTTACAGAAATCAGACTTTATGCAATCTGACTCCACTGTTGCATGACGTCCACATACGTGGACAGTTCGTTTTTGGTGTATTAAAAACTACATTTTACTCTAAATTTTAGTTTAGAAAATACTAACATATTCATCATACTTTACTGTACATACTAATATTTTTTGTTTTAGCTCAACCTCCTTGTATAAAAGTTTTTCACAGATATGCCTGGGGCATTTGGCACATGGCTATTGCGCTCAGCCATCTTGGATTAATGATGTCATCAGGCAATGAATATTTGGAATACAAGACAGCAGCCACTGTTACAATATTGCTGTCAATCTACTGACACTGCCCTCAAGTGGTTTGGAGAAAATTACCATGATAAATGAACCCTAAATGGAGTTAAATTAACTGCCCACAGATGTGGACAGCATGCATGAAAGGGTTTTAAAGTTATCAAGGAATCAACAATTCTTGTTGTGTATGGAATATGTGCCCTTGTAATCTTTAATAAAAATACCCCCGCCACAACAATATCTCTTCTCTGATGGAGTGTTTACTGGTGCGTTTCACTTGGATATACACTCACCTAAAGGATTATTAGGAACACTTACACATACACACACATACTAATACTGTGTTTGACCCCCTTTTGCCTTCAGAATTGCCTTAATTCTACGTGGCATTGATTCAACAAGGTGCTGAAAGCATTCTTTAGAAATGTTGGCCCATATTGATAGGATAGCATCTTGCAGTTGATGGAGATTTGTGGGATGCACATCCAGGGCACGAAGCTCCCGTTCCACCACATCCCAAAGATGCTCTATTGGGTTGAGATCTGGTGACTGTGGGGGCCATTTTAGTACAGTGAACTCATTGTCATGTTCAAGAAACCAATTTGAAATGATTCAAGCTTTGTGACATGGTGCATTATCCTGCTGGAAGTAGCCATCAGAGAATGGGTACATGGTGGTCATAAAGGGATGGACATGGTCAGAAACAATGCTCAGGTAGGCCGTGGCATTTAAACGATGCCAAATTGGCACTAAAGGGGCCTAAAGTGTGCCAAGAAAACATCCCCCACACCATTACACCACCACCACCAGCCTGCACAGTGGTAACAAGGCATGATGGATACATGTTCTCATTCTGTTTACGCCAAATTCTGACTCTACCATCTGAATGTCTCAACAGAAATCGAGACTCATCAGACCAGGCAACATTTTTCCAGTCTTCAACTGTCCAATTTTGGTGAGCTTGTGCAAACTGTAGCCTCTTTTTCCTATTTGTAGTGGAGATGAGTGGTACCCGGTGGGGTCTTCTGCTGTTGTAGCCCATTGGCCTCAAGGTTGTGTGTGTTGTGGCTTCACAAATGCTTTGCTGCATACCTCGGTTGTAACGAGTGGTTATTTCAGTCAAAGTTGCTCTTCTATCAGCTTGAATCAGTCGGCCCATTCTCCTCTGACCTCTAGCATCAACAAGGCATTTTCGCCCACAGGACTGCCGCATACTGGATGTTTTTCCCTTTTCACACCATTCTTTGTAAACCCTAGAAATGGTTGTGCGTGAAAATCCCAGTAATTGAGCAGATTGGGAAATACTCAGACTGGCCCGTCTGGCACCAACAACCATGCCACGCTCAAAATTGCTTAAATCACCTTTCTTTCCCATTCTGACATTCAGTTTGGAGTTCAGGAGATTGTCTCGACCAGGACCACACCCCTAAATGCATTGAAGCAACTGCCATGTGATTGGTTGATTAGCTAATTGCATTAACGAGAAATTGAACAGGTGTTCCTAATAATCCTTTAGGTGAGTGTACGTCACAATAGGGAAGAAAAGCTATCTGTTTATTAGCTTTGTTCTTTAAACCAGGAATGAAATTGCCTTTCAATTTCCAGTTTCAGTTAACCTCACCTTCCCACCCCTCTCCTTGCCTTGATCTGTATCTAGCAGCAGTTTGAAGCCGACAGAAAGTATGTACCGACACAACAGGAATGTTCCCTTGCACCTCGCTCTGTAGTAATAGTTACTGTCTGTCAAGACTTACACCCATCAAACAGCACCCAAGGCCTGCTCTTCAAATATACTCTCCGTCCAATTTAAGGTGCACTGTTTTAGAATGTGTTCACAGTTGCTGGAGAACTCAGGTTGAGATATGCTGTTATGGTGGGAAAACTTTGGACCCTCAATGTTTGGATGGTGGCCAAGACAGCTAGACAGCCTTATTAATGTTCTAGTCCTCAGCAAGCAGCTGTCAACATGTTTTAGATGTTGTGTACGCTCATATTCTCAAAAACAACAGCTCCACTGTCAGTTGAGTTGAGGCAGTTTTTAATTAAAATCCAGTTGCACGCAGGCAGTCATGAATCACCTGCCAAAAGGTGCAAAACAGACGAAATTTGTCACACAGACATATGTTGAAAATATTATTTATTTTTATTTTTGGCAAGGAAAAATAAAGCAAACGCTAAATTTAAATAGACAGCAGAAGAGAATGTTCAATGCATGTTCAATTTCCAAGAAAAGGACTGTCCCAAATGATGCACTATACAGTATACACTATGTAGTCAACCATGTAGTGCATACATTTCATGAGGTTATTTTGTCATGCAACACTGGAGTATGAGAGGAGCCCCTAAGCTACGTAATTAAAGCTGCGCTGAAGTGTCCAACATTCCACACTTCATTTTTTCCCGATTAATTAAGTGCATCATCCGGGTATTTAAATTGTACTTTTTCTATTTGGAACTTTCAGTAACACACTACACAGACTATTTATATTACAAAACTGCATAGAATAGTGTGATGAATTAGGATGCACGATTTGACTAATTTCTAATATATTGGTGGGACATAAATAGCTCATTAAAAACAGCAAATGCCTCATGTAACCAGAAGTACCTTGTTCTATTCAGTGGATGCCTACAGTGTGCGTATAAGAAGCAATCTTCAGCATGCACTTGCCGCCACTATGAGCTGCATTAGTAGGAAGGAGCTTAAATTATAATTTTTCTATACAATTTCAGTACACATAATACTTCAGAGACTATATGGAATAGTTGTACTTTAAAAATGAATTAAGTAACACTGTAGGGCATTTTCACTTGAATAAGTGAAGGCAAAAATAGTGACAGTTACAGGACCTATATACACTTTCCTTTTTTTAATATAGTTATGTATGTATTGTACCTTCTATTTATTGTATCTTCCAGTATTTATTGCATTATGTGCATGAATACTGTAGGCCTACATATAGTCTTACTCCTTTAACATCAACAGCAACAAGGTCTGATTTCCATATACTGATATAAAACTTAATAAAAGTGTCTGCCAAATGAATAAATGTAAAGTTTCCAATGCTATCAAACATTTAAAAAATTAAAAAAATAAATAACATTAGATTGATGATGCTGAGATTATACCGTATTTTAGCAAAAACTAAAAAAAAAACAAAAAAAAGAAAGAAAAAGATCACGTTTCAACTGCGAACCATCAACTGAGATGCAATTAGTGTCATAGCATAGGCCTAGTGCTCTCATTCCCCAACATATGTTGCATAAATTATCATAATCTCTTGAATAATGAAGAGCTATATTTATTTTGATTCACAACCTGAATGTACATCTATGATGATATTCTTTTTCTTTTTTTCTTTTTAAATTGACATTTTTGGCAACTTCACAATTATCATAATTTTCCTATCAGAGGCGCATTTAAAATAATCTCTTTTCTATATTTTTGTGGTTCAGGTTTCCTGATAGAGAGAATCAGGTTTTTAAGAAAGATTATGAGGTTATCTGAATGCATTCGATATGATAAATACAATTAGACGATGGATCATTTATATGACATTGGATCCATTATACGATGATAATGAAATAGATTTTTTTTCCAAACACATACATTTTTAATAATATCATATTTATTACAATCAATAATTATAATTAAAGTTATTATATACTCCATGGTAGCTTTATTAATGTATTGTTTCATATAAATATGAAATGTGTTCTTTGAGCTTTGTGTTTCTCGGTTTTTCCATTTTGACTTTTATTTTGAAGTGTATTTTTCTGTTCCCCTTGTTCCAGGTTTTCACTTCCTGTATGTAGTTCCTGTTTGCCTTTGTTTCTGTAGCTGCCTTTTTTTTGTTTGTTTCTATAGTTACCCTCATTTACCCTCACACAATTCCCATTATGATTCATTGTTCACACATGTTCCTTGTTAGCTCCTTGTTCCCCTGTGTATTTATACCCCTTTGGATGTTTGTTCCTGTTGCTGGTTTGGAATATCTTTGTTTGTGTTTATTTGAATAAACTTTGCTGCAATTGGAGTTTTTCAAAATATATGTCTCTGTAAGGGTGGATCGCCTACAGTGGTTCTGACTGCAGGGTTGCCGAATGACTAAAGAAACGTTATCAGCAAGATGATAGAAAACTGTACATTTCTCGTCTTTACCACCCACTGCAGCTTATACCAACGACGGAAATAAGCGCAGTTACAATAGCTAAACATGTGGGAGAGCGTTGCTATAATGTGACTATATTGTATTGCAATAGGTAACACTTCAAAGTCAATACCAAATCAAAACTAGTTAGCACATCATTTGTAATTGAAAGAATTTAATAACAAAATCTAGTTATGGTTACACTTAAAATAGTTACAAAATAAATGTATGAGATGATGAAAACTTACACCATTAATCGTACCCAGCATGAATGTTACCTGAGGGAGGAGAGAGAAAGAGAGAGAGAGGGGGAGAGAGAGACAAAGAAGAGAAGAGCCAAAGAGAATGCCCCCAAGAAGAGAGAGCCAGAGAATAAAAGAGACAGAGCAACAGTTACAATCTTCTTTTATCTATTCCTTGACCATGTGACTGAAACCCTAATGTGAGCCATTCAAACTGACCAATCAGACCAAACTTCCCCCACGGTGTTACAGGTGTGACATTTGGCCTACATGCCGTCAGCATTTCTTTGTCTTTAGGAATTCCAAATGGCCCTTCTGGTAAGAAAGATGGGGGTTGAAAACAGTAAAGCAAATGTCTTTGTTCATTTTCAAAAATCAAATATCTTTGATTATTGTCAATCCTACATCTTGCCGGGTATTCATGCAAACATTATCTGTTGCGTGTCTACAGAATCACGAATAAGAAGAGACTGCGACCCGGGTCACATATATATTAAGTCAGGATGTCCAAACTTGGTCCTGAAGGATCACTGTCCTGCCGAGTTTAGCTCCAGCTTGCCTCAACACACCTGCCTGGAAGTTTATAATATGTAGTAAGACGTTGATTCGCTGGTTCGGGTGTGTTGAAGTGGGTTTGGAGCTGAACTCTGCAGGACAGTGACCCCTTTTTTTATAGGCTATACTAAATGTGTTCACTAAATAAACATTGAGTTTGCACCCAATGCAAGCAGGAAACCTATAAACATTTAGAAGAAGCAAAAGGGACAGCAACAGCAGCTGTCTGGCTGATCAAACCAGCAGACTTACTGAAGTCAAGCAACAAAGTGCTCCAAGATGATGTCAGATCCTGGCATATAAGAGAAAACCCTGGAGAACTTACAGACAACAGCGTAGTGGTGCTACTGGTGGGCTCTTTTGAGAAACATGCGTCCTAGTTTCTAAATTGGTGAAGTGAAAGAACACATCCTCTGTTCTACTGATCAGACAGCGCAATCTTTCCAGACACACAGCTGGGGGTCGCTTGAGATTCCCACTAACCCATGGGAGAGACATCAGATGAAGTGCTCCACACAGAGAATGGCTCTCAAATCTTTTTTGGATTCAGTATGTGGCTCACATCCTTTCATGCATTACTTTAAGCGCAAGCTATTAAAAGATCACAGGTGAGTACTGACTTAGAAATTCAGGTCACAAAATCTCAGTGGAGGCGCTTAAAGCTAAAAGTCATTAAAATCTGAGGCTGTGAAATAAACAAGTAGCAAAAATAGAGATTATAGTACATTAACTACACACTACATTTAATGACTGTCCTATATGTGTGTACACATATAGGATATATTACAGCAAAAGTGTTGGCATGTGTATATATTACAGCATATTACACATATTATAGCTCTGGAAAAAATTTAAGAGACCATTTAACATTGATTTCTTTGATTGATTACATTGATCAATGTTAAGTGGTGTCCAAATTTTTTTTTCCGAGCAGTATATGAAACTTGAATATATACACAAATTTGGATCAAATATGGACAAACCCAACTTTTGGGTTAAAAATGTAATGTAAAAATTTAACACAACGGTTAAAATAACCCAGCATTTTTAGAGAGTGTATGTGTGTATGTGTGTGTGTGTGTATATATATATATATATATATATATATATATATATATATATATATATATATAGAGAGAGAGAGAGAGAGAGAGAGAGAGAGAGAGAGAGAGAGACCAAATCGCCAGTCATCACTCATAGAGCAGATCTAAATAATGCAGGAGTGGAGCAGCGGCTGATGAGATGGGCCTGACAGACTGGGGTAAATGACAGTACAGTCTTCAATGTCAAGCAGACAGTGGTTAGGCAGACGGTATTTTTTCACCTATTGAGCCTCTGCCCATTGTGTGCCGTGAGAGGTGACAAATGTTATTAAGATTGCCTGGTTTAATTTGAACCAAACTCAGGTCTTATTGTTAGTGGGATTTTAAAGGAAGAAGCAGTGTATAGATTTCAAATGCAAGATTTAAAAAGAGCTGTAAAGGACATTTGGATGTCATTAAATGGATGGATATAATTTATAGCCTAATTAAATCGCAGAACATTTTTACCAACAGTGCAACAGTAGAGGACAGAATCAGCATTCATGAAGAAGGTGAAGACCTGCAGTTAATGATGCTTACCGTTTTAAATAACTTACATAACAATAGAAAGACTGATTGTGTGTGTGTGTGTGTGTGTGTGTGTGTGTGTGTGTATACACACACATTTACATTACATTTACATTTATGCATTTGGCAGACATATATATATATATATATACACACACACACACACACACACACACACACACACACACACACACACACACACACACACACACACACACACACACACACACACACACACACACACACACACACACACACACACACACACACACAGGTGCTGGCCATATAATTAGAATATCATCAAAAAGTTGATTTCACTAATACCATTCAAAAAGTGAAACTTCTGTATTATATTCATTCATTACACACAGACTAACATATTTCAAATGTTTATTTCTTTTAATTTTGATGATTATAACTGACAACTAAGGAAAATCCCAAATTCAGCATCTCAGAAAATTAGAATATTGTGAAAAGGTTGAATATTGAAGACACCTGGAGCCACACTCTAATCAGCTGATGAACTCAAAACACCTGCAAAGGCCTTTAAGTGGTCTCTCAGTCTAGTTCTGTAGGCTACACAATCATGGGGAAGACTGCTGACTTGACAGTTGTCTAAAAAACGACCATTGACACCTTGCACAAGGAGGGCAAGACACAAAAGGTCACTGCAAAAGAGGCTGGCTGTTCACAGAGCTCTGTGTCCAAGCACATTAATAGAGAGGCGAAGGGAAGGAAAAGATGTGGTAGAAAAAAGTCTACAAGCAATAGGGATAACCGCACTCTGGAGAGGATTGTGAAACAAAACCCATTCAAAAATGTGGGGGAGATTCACAAAGAGTGGACTGCAGCTGGAGTCAGTGCTTCAAGAACCACTACACACAGACATCTGCAAGACATGGGTTTCAGCCGTCGCATTCCTTGAGTCAAGACACTCTTGAACAACAGACAGCGTCAGAAGCGTCTCGCCTGGGCTAAAGACAAAAAGGACTGGACTGCTGCTGAGTGCTCCAAAGTTATGTTCTCTGATGAAAGTAAATCAGGGTCCCAGAGTCTGGAGGAAGAGAGGAGAGGCACACAATCCACGTTGCTTGAGGTCCAGTGTAAAGTTTCC
Organism: Paracanthobrama guichenoti; assembly: GCA_018749465.1. Classification (NCBI taxonomy): domain Eukaryota; kingdom Metazoa; phylum Chordata; class Actinopteri; order Cypriniformes; family Gobionidae; genus Paracanthobrama; species Paracanthobrama guichenoti. The sequence goes on along the minus strand of CM031962.1, from coordinate 28,055,518 downwards.
ACAGTCAGTGATGGTTTGGGGTGCCATGTCATCTGCTGGTGTTGGTCCACTGTGTTTTCTGAGGTCCAAGGTCAACGCAGCCGTATACCAGGAAGTTTTAGAGCACTTCATGCTTTCTGCTGCTGACCAACTTTATGGAGATGCAGATTTCATTTTCCAACAGGACTTGGCAACTGCACACAGTGCCAAAGCAACCAGTACCTGGTTTAAGAACCATGGTATCCCTGTTCTTAACTGGCCAGCAAACTCGCCTGACCTTAACCCCATAGAAAATCTATGGGGTATTGTGAAGAGGAAGATGCGATATGCCAGACCCAACAATGCAGAAGAGCTGAAGGCCACTATCAGAGCGACCTGGGCTCTCATATCACCTGAGCAGTGCCACAGACTGATTGACTCCATGCCACGCCGCATTGCTGCAGTAATTCAGGCAAAAGGAGCCCCAACTAAGTATTGAGTGCTGTACATGCTCATACTTTTCATACTTATACTTTTCAGTTGGCCAAGATTTCAAAAAATCCTTTCTTTGTATTGGTCTTAAGTAATATTCTAATTTTCTGAGATACTGAATTTGGGATTTTCCTTGGTTGTCAGTTATAATCATCAAAATTAAAAGAAATAAACATTTGAAATGTATCAGTCTGTGTGTAATGAATGAATATAATAATGATATTCTAATTATATGACCAGCACCTGTATATATATATATATAGTGAGAGAGAGAGAGAAAGAGAGAGAGAGAGAGAGAGAGAGAGATTCTATAACTGCTATTTTTTTCCTCGACAGCTCCTGCTCATGAGGTCCCATGAGATGTGCAGCAGCCGCCACACAGAACAGAAGGTGGACGTGTAGTTTGACACATGAGCTGTGATCTGTAGGTGCTTGAACATGTCGCATGTTTGTTCTAAAGACATGCACCAAAGAAGAAAAAAGCTTTCATGTCTGTCAGGTCAGTGTCTTGTTTTCTGGCAAGCATATACAGAGGTTCATACTGTACATGCTTGTATTGTCTACTGGCGATATTAGGAAAGAACAGTTCCTGTTACAGAACATTCTTGTGCGGCTTATTCTGGACTGGAGTCTCTTTTGTCGGATTTGTCCACTTTTTCAATACAGAAAAAAGGTTCATGCAACCAGTTGGCAGAGGATTCTGCCAGATATTTAAAGGGATAGTTCACCCAAAAAGGAAAATCATCCCATGATTTACTCACCCTCAAGCCATCCTAGGTGTATATGACTTCTTTCAGACTAACGTAATGTGAGTTATTAAAAAAAAATATCCAGGCTCTTCCAAGCTTTATAATGGTAGTGAATCCATGGACATCCATCCATCATAAAAGTAATCCATACAACTCCAGGGGGCTAATAAAAGCCTTCTGAAGCAAAGCAATGCGTTTGTGTAAGAAAAATATCCATATTTAAAACTTTATCAACTAAAATAACTAGCTTCCGGCAGTCTGTTTCATCAGGACTCCACCCTTTGTATTTGTGTTCTATTAGAAGGCCTCAACTGAGCAATGGGTAGGTGGATGATAAATTAACTTATCATATAATGCAATTATGAAATTATTTCTTTGTTTGACTTGGTTCCTAAGCAGTTAAACATCAGGGTGCATGAAAACCGCATTAGTCGGAGGGACCCAGGAGGCATCAAAGCGCAATCAACTCATTTAGTGCCCCTGTGCTTGCTGTGTAATTACTAAACCACAGCAGCCAAATGGAGATCGATGGCTGACCGAGAGGCAGAGCGATGAAAACACAGAGCGAGAGAGAAAAGGCTTACGCTCAGCTGCACATCTGAAATACCATGTCTGCGCAATAAAATGTCACAACACAGCGTGTCTGCCGCAAAACAAGATTACCTGATGTCAAAAGCGCAAGATACATGTATAGCCAGCCATGCAAGGGGAAAAGCTTCAAGCATGGAAGATTCACTGTGGCTCAGACATCAAGCAAAGTCAAATTTGGTGGTGAGAGCTACAAAAGAGGGAAACCGAGAGAGAGAGAGAGAGAGAGAGAGAGAGAGAGAGAGAGAGAGAGAGAGAGAGAGAGAGAGAGAGAGAGAGAGAGAGAGAGAGAGAGAGAGAGAGAGAGAGGGGTAATGCAAGGGTGAATCAAGACAGTATTAATTTTAGAAGGGGTTAACTGATTGAATTTGGGCTTTTTGCTACAGAGTTTGGGGTTAACTAATTGAATTTGGGCTGCTACAGAAAAAGAAGCTGGTGCAAATCAGTGAAATGCATCTTTTCATTCTCATTATGTTATTTATAGGGCTAAATGCATTGCAGAACACACTTTATCATCTCCAATTTTGTTAAATCATGAAATAGAACCTTATAGAATAACAATTTAAAAGGGATAGTTCACCCAAAACTGAAATTAACATTAATATACTGTATGTATGCATGTATGAAGTAGATATATATATATATATATATATATATATATATATATATATATATATATACATACACACACACACATACACACACACATTATACTGTTTCCCATTATACAGTTTCCCGCCACCCCTTGTTTCCATGGTCACCGACATTATGAGTTAATTTAGTTCAGCTGTATCTAGTTAATTATCTCGTTTCTGTCTGCTATTTAAGTTCCTCTTGTTCACCAAGTCTTTGTTTAGTCACTTATGTAAAGTTGTGTTTCTGTTGCCTGTCTGGATGTTCCTGTGAAGTTAAGATTAAAAGTTTATGTTTGATCGTGATCTTCTGAGTCTTCAGCCTGTTCCTGGGTCACCATCCATGACAGATGACTAGACCACAAAAAAATGGATTTGGAGAGAACTCAGAGACTGCTAGATCACCAACAATATGGACAACTTTTGGAGACACGTGGAGGAGTTTGAGTTATCCCACTTGGTGAGCTGGAGCGATCAAATGCTAAATGCATGTTTTCGGGATGGTCTGGATGATGAATTGTATCACCTTCTTCCTCTTGAGAGACGCTATGTAACCCAGATTGACTTTCTTAACTATGTCCTCTGGCTTAATGGTTCTGCTTTTGTAGTTGGTGCTGTTAATGAGGACAATTACTATCATCCAGTCCCTCACTGAGAATATGTAGGAACTCCAGCTCACCCTAAGCCAGCACCCTCCACATACCTCTTCAAGGGTTCCATTCCCTCCTGGCCACCCGTGTTTCCCAGAGCCCGGAAGCTCATATCAAACAGTGGTGACCTGGGATCGAAGGTGGCGGATTCCGTGTTCACCTCTGTAAGGGCAACCATGAAGGAATTTTTTTTTTCCTCTCCGATCCCCAATTTCAGTGTCTTCAGCCAAGGTGGCCACCGTCATGCCTACTCCTGTCCACGTCCAGAGAGGGCTCCAGCCCGTGACCAGAGTCCAGAGAGGACTCCAGCCTGTTCCTGCACCGCCATGGTCCCCTGAACTTCCTGCACCACCATGGCTTCCTGAACTACCCGGGCCGCCATGGCTCCCTGAATGGCTGTCGCTGCCCTGGTCCCCTGAGCTTCCAGCCCCTCCATGGTCCCCTGAGCTACCTGGGCCGCCATGGCCTCCTGAACTTCCAGCACCACCCTGGAGGCTTCCCAACCAGCCAGCATCACCCCACTCACCTGCCTATGACCTCCGGGTGACTGGCTCAAACAAGCTCTGATCAACAAGTTTATGATACTTGCATGTTTTGTCCAATATTTTTTTTTTTTTTTTTTTTTTTTTTTTTTTTTAAACAGATAAACACAACTTTTGAATTTAAGCCCAAATGTAGTCACCAGAAGTAAAAAGCTAAAGGTAGGCTATAAGTGAACTTCAACACGACTTCCACGCCATTATAACTACTGATAACTAATTTATTTAAAAACATTTTGCCAGAAAGTTTGAGTTAGAATAGTTTATCAGAGCACAATTATAAGCATAAGGCTGTAAAAGTGGACTGAGGTTACCTGTTCAGAGTGATGTTTAACCTCCTTGACAGCCTCTGTAGTCCCATTTAGCCACTTGTTAGCAACCTCCATAGTTAGGCCTAACTATGCAAATGCTTTTGAAACCATTCAAGAGCAACAAGACAATACGTTGTCTGTGAATGTCCTGTCTCTGTGACACAACATACAGAAAGACGTGCCAGTATCAAGTTCTCTTTTGCACTTGAGTGTTTGAATTTGAAAAATGTCTATTCTTTAAAGAGTTCATGAACTGAGAAATCACATTTCCTTGATCTTTTGACATATAAGAGGTCATCATACTATAAGAATATCCTGTAAGTTTCAGAACTGAAAACGTCCTTGTTAATCCAAAAACGGCTTTTATTGTAACCAAGCCCAGTGAATGACTCATTGTGGAACGTACCTAATAGATAGGTGAAAGACCACATCTGCAGAAGAAAATCAACACTTACTTCATTATTGCAAGTTTGGCCCCGCCCACTGGTGTGTTAGTGAGATGACGAGGAGAGAAGAGCGATATAGGATAGAGTACAAATAACATTACCTTCCAAAGGATCCTAAAACTAAGAATGTGGATATTTTATTTATTTTCAACAATGTGAATGTCTCAGTTGAGTATTATTTATTTGTATTCACTACATGTTAATTGTAATGCCTGATCTGTGATCAGTGATTTGTGATGTACAATGACGAGACTGCTGCATTCATGCGCTCATGTCTGTGATCAGCTGCAATGCTCATCGCTGCAAACCTTTCATGCCAATATAATGCTATAATCAACACTTTCCACGATTAGTTAACCTTGAGAGCCGTGATAGAAAAAAGTGCAAACAGTTTATAAGAGTGTTAAACATATAATACTCAGCTATTTCATATGCAAAGGTGTTAGCCAATCACAGCATTGGGCATTTACACTTAAGTCTCACAGCAGACAAATCAGATGGCTAAAATAGGGTAGGAAAAGTGCCTTTTATTTCTAATTATGACAATTTTTGATGTAGAAATCATACTAATATTATAAGTGCACCACAGGAAACATAAAACAACGCAGTTCGCGACCCCTTTAAAATACAGCATTTTGGTTTTTGAACAACATGTGGGTGAAGAAATAATGGAAGAAAATACTATTTTTTATTTTTTTTATTTAACTAGCTCTTTAAAGAAGATAATTGTCAACCTCTGGAGTGACTGACAGTTTGAGGCAAAATCATTGAGGGGAAAACGTATGTGCGCTTACAAGCGGAGTGATCAGCAAGAAGGGGCGAAGAACAAAGGCAGAGAAATTACTGCCAAATCTTCAATTCTTCATTTCCTGACAGCAATTCATCCCCGCTCATCTTAGTCTTTTTGGCAGGATCTCACATTTTCTTGCAGCAGTAATTTCCTTGACCTTTGTCTCTGGCAGAGCAATTTCATCGTCCTCCTTCCAATATCAGAGAGAAATATCAGCGGGGTTATGCAGTTGACAAAGGAGCCAGCACATAACAAGCACTGCCAAACTCCTAGACATGAACTCAGCAATAACAGAGAAAATCGATAATGGCCCCACTGTTCCTGATCTATTAAACGATGTGGACTGATGGGAGATGTGGGTGCTGGCAGTGCTGAACAGAGCTGAAGCAAAAGTGGAACCGTGGATCCTCCATTGTTGACCTTTTGAGCGACTAGGCGACATTTTGGAGTCAGTGGGGTTATGCTAACACACAAACCCAGTGGAGAATCTTTTGTGTCCTCCCCCTCAAGTGCACGGAGCCCAGCGCTGACGGTGCTGGCGGGGGAGACTTTATAATAGAAACTGTTCACTGGCTAAAACAAAGGAAGGATTCTGGAAAGACACATCGAGCATTTTAAAAATGTCCACCTCCAGGTCGTGTGCCTTTTTCCTATGAAACCATTACTAACTTTTTATAAAGTAAACATGAGAATAACTTTTATATTGTTAGTAATGTTTCAAGATGAAGAATTATGGGTCTGAAGCAACTGGGGTTTACCTGATTATCCATACATCACTTAGAAATAATTGTGCTAAAATATGAGTATCAGGCTTTTGAGGAAAGTTCATGTGTACATTTCTTGATCATCATTGTGTTGCATTGCATTATATAAATATCAATAAAGTTTGGGCCTCTGAATAAAACCAATATGAGCTGACTTCTCCTATAGCGCTTGATTCTGATTGGTCAATCGCAGCATCCAGTCATCAATAGCAATGCTGTATATCAGAATCTCTCAAACTGGCTCTACTTTTATATCACACCGCCAATTCTCTCCCTTGTTTTATGACCTCTGAGGACTTCAGACTTTTTTTTAGAGGAGGCACATAATATGCAGATAAAATTATGAAATAATCTTCTCTTAAATCATTATTTAATATGGAGAAGCTTTTTCAAATAATGTAAATGGTGTTCAAATTGTATTTACTTAAGAAGCACAGTTATGATGATTTTGCAAATAGCCAACAATTACTTTAGTGGAATTTAAAATGGCAATGTGGCCAGAGGCTGTAGACTCTTCGTGGAGCGTTTAAGCGCTCTATTGCCGGGGATCCTTTCATTCTCTCTTTCCCTCCATGACTGACGGAGGGCATACAGACTGTAGGGGTCTCGGCCCGGCTTCTGTTTGTGAGTGACAAGCTATGTTTTCTCTGTACAGCCTGCCAAGAGATCATCCCAGTGTTTACTCCTGAATACAGATGATTTTCCTTTTATCAGTATTGAACTATTAGTCCCAGAACTATGGGATACATTTTCTGCCTAAAGTACTGCGGCCACAGATCAAAAAAAAAAAAAAAAAGAAAAGAAAGTAAAACACCTGTAAAAAATATATTGCACAAACTTTGTACTTGTTGTTACCCAGTACTTTAGGTGGAAAATTTATCCCACAAAGAACAGCTACATATGCATGAAGATCTGAAAGTGTTTGAAGTTGGCATGACAGGATTTACAGCCCATTTTACTTCCTTAAATGTTACTTAATTTGATCCCTCACAAGCTGATTGGATCATGAAAAGTGGGCGTTATACAGTAGGGCTATAGGTTAAGATGGCTTGGGGATGTCAGTCAATAACATCTTTTTTTAATGTTACGCTATTATAAAATATTACAAAGATTTTTTTTTTTTTTTAAATGCTAGAGATATACTCTTATGTTGACTCAGGAATCATACATTTTAATTAGAAGCACTGTTTTATGTAGCTTATCTGATATGAGACAAGCCATGTATATGGCCTGCATTATGGTTGCCCAATCTATTATACTGTGGAATTATACTGCCAACCCAAGTTTACTGCATGGAAGAAAAAGAAATAGCAAATAATTAAGAAACCAAGATGTGAAAAAAGCCTTCAAAAAAAAAAAAAAATAGAAAAAAAAATATAAATAAATTCTATTCACAAACCCTATTCAAAACAGGATCACGTCCGAAACCTCATACTCTCTTTTGTGAACGATTAAAAACACTGTATCATGCTGCCAGGCCAGTAGTTGGCGATGTTGCTTTGTTAAGAAATCTATAGACTGAACACGTAATATGCATGCGCATGGCATCCCCATTTTCACACATTCATGTGTTTGTAGTTTACACCGAGACAATACCGTTATTGTTTTCAAAAACTTCCCAAGTTTTTTTCAAAAGTTTGTGCTTTCAGGCCCTCAAAACGCGATTGTCGTGAAAACGAACGGCCGAAACGCATACATTTTTTTCCGTTTTTAGTTGAAAACGGTGTTGTGTAAACAGCCCCTTAGTTTGGTTTTGTGCTGTTTGTGTGTGCCTGTGTTCCCAGTGATTGTTTGTTTCTATGGTTACAATCAGTTTATTGATTAGTTCCACCTGTCTCTTGTTCAGTTCCTCATAATTCCAGCCCTCAGTTGATTCAGTTCTTGCAATTGTACCTCTGTTATGTGTTCTCCAGAGTACTCCTGTTTGGATTATCCTCGTTTTGTTTTTATTAAAAGAAGTACTGCAATAGATCCCTCTCCTCTTCATTTGTGTGCCCAACTGTGACATAATACGTTCATCATGTTTACATTGTCATGTTACTTACAGCTTCAGCTGCGTCGCTTCACTGCCCTTCACAATTCCTCTGTGGCCACTGGATGCGAAATTCAAAATCTCACTGGTCAGTACTTTTTGCCTACTGTTTTATGAACATTGTGAATTTGGACATACTACTCTTTTACATACAGTTTTTCACATAGCCTACTTGTTGGGACGTAAGCATATTAAGATGCAGTCTGAGCTTTATGCTCTTCTCCCACACCAACGCATCTGTTTGCAATTATTATTATTAGATTGATCTGATTAGTGCAGAGTGAGAAGTATGTTTAACCCTGTAAATCCTGACAATGATAAAAGCATGTTTACTTGGTAAAATGTATAAGCAATCAATGTTTTAGATTTCTTTTATTCTTCTTTTCCTTTCTATTTGAATCATTCATCATGCTCTTTCATCATTCCTCGTGGTTATATGTTCTTTATATTGTGAATTGTGAAGCACTCTGCAGTGTTAGGGCTGTAGGTCTGAGTTATTTGGTCACTGGCTGTGATAACCCGCTGTGGCAGCTTGCTAGTGGCCCCTTGATAACCATTCTGAGAGCTGGATAATGATGACCCCGCACACCATGTGTCTTGAAGACAGGAAAATCTCTCTGAGACAAAGAGACAGAGGGATGCACATGGAGACAAAAGCCTTTGTCGATTGCATGAACTTACAAGAGGAATGAAACACCTGCTGCTGTTATTCAGTGATTACATTTCATTTTCATGCGATGCCAAGGCTGGAGTAATTGTTGTCCACTGAGACACAATAAAGCTGGTTAATATGTTTCTCTATCTGGACTCTAGCCCCTTATTTCCTTCGATACAGTGGAAGTTAATCCACCTTGGCTGAATGATGTTCAAGGTCGTGGCAGGGGCTGCTCTCTCTATTTAGCATCAGAGAAACACTGAATTTGTCTTTATCAGGCTAATGCAGAGTTGCAGTTTCCAGCCCTCCGGTGATGCAGTGTTTCCTTTCTCTATCATGAAAAGTTTAGAATCTTTTAAGCTTAATTTTAAAGCTTCCGCTAAGAAAAAAATAGCCCACTACAATATACAAAAGAATTGACTATTGGCAACAAGGTGAATAATGCAACTATATTACATATTAATACTGTCTTTTGAGGTTATTTTCACTAGTCAATAACAGGATGGTTTGTGTGAAAGGAGGGAGAGCGAGTCTGCGGTGTGTTGCGTGTTGCATTTAAAGGATTAGTTCACTTCAGAATTAAAATTTCCTGATAATTTACTCACCCCGTCATTTTTACTTCCTGCACCACCATGGCTTCCTGAACTGCCTGCGTCGCCATGCCTTCCTGAACTACCAGGTTTGCCCATGCTCCCAGGCCTGGTCTGCCATCCCTCCCCCAAGACCACCCTCCTAGACTTTTGTTTGTTTTGTGGTGTTTTGTTGGGTGTCAGGAGCCGCTCTTAGTGGGAATCTGTAATGTCTAGTGTTTTGGATCATGTCATGTGCTTCCCTAGTCTCTTGTGTCATGTTGTCATTGGTTGATTTATTCATGTGGGTTCTTAGTTCAGTTCTGTCATTGGTTCATTGTCTTGATTGTTCACAGGTATGTCTTGTTTAGTCATTGTGTATTTAAGCCCTCATGATTGCCATGCGTCTTGGTCTAGTATTGTGTTTGTTCTCTGTCACTACCGTTGGTGAGTTCAAGTTTTAAGTCTGGTTAAGTCAAGTACTTTGTTTTGTTCACTTATAAATAAACTGCACATGGGTTCTTCAAGCTCGCCTCCAGTAGATCCGCATGCTTCTGTCCGAGCGTTTTTCACTGGCGATGCCCTGAGTGAACGTGCAAATTCACTCCCTTGACAGTAGATGGCGTTTTTGATTTGATTGCAGGACAAATAGGATTTGATGGAAACTCACCATCGAATCCTGTTTGATCTGCAATTCCTCTCCATAACTCCCTCTTATTGAGAATTTTTTAGTCGCTGTGGCGTTTGTCATAAATCTCTTTGTGTTCAGACACCAAAGAGACCAGCAGCTCTACATTCATCTCGCCTCATTGCATTATCTTCTTCATCTACTTACTTCCTCTTCATCGTCTTCTTCTTAAGCTTGGTTTATACTTGACGCGTCCAAAAGCATCAATCTCATTGGTCGGCCAGTTTTTAACGTGGCGTGTCAAACCCAAAAAAATTAACCTGAGGCGTTTTTTAAAAATTATGCCTTTACACCTGGATTTTTGCGTGTCTGTGCACACTGACATTGTCACCCTTTGTGTAGTCACGAGACATCTGCATGACGTATTTTCCGCCAACAGGAGGGTTCACGGGCATGTCAACAATCTGTGTGCTGCCAAATTTTTGAAACCGTGCTGACTGTCCGCGTACAACAGTGCATGCACAAGAAAGCCAGCCCAATTTCTGAGATTGCACGGCCAGTGCACAGACAACAGCACGTGCGCCAGAAAGTCAGAAGAGTCACATCAATTGTACTGTGCAGGTGTTGAACTCGGCCGTTCATGCTCATCCGCAGTTGAGTATACTTTGAAAGCTGTGCGGTCAAGACAAAAAGATAAAGGTGCAAGACTGTATGTAATGGCTTTGATGAGGGAAAAAAACTAGCCTACAATACCATGATTATATCATATTTTAAACAAGATTATTTAAATAAATAAGAAATAATGCAGGCTGATGGCTTCAACAAAAGCATACACTATTAACAATCTCCTAGCACACAGGTCTGTCTTTCACAATGTAGGAGAAATTATGGAGAACGTTAATTAAATGTTTACATCTGCAACTTTACTGTTGGACTACTGGCCCTACTGGCTACTGGTTGAGCCAATTTTGTTGTGATGGCCAAAAAAGCCAACGACAAACTCTTTGATAGTGCCACCACAGAGCCACAGTGATTACATATTACAGAGGAATCAACACATAAAAGTCTTATAATTGTCTCTGCACATTAAGCTGTGCTAAAAAGTATTTTAACATTGAGAAAATTACACACTTCAGCTTTAAAATGCCACATTTAGTGCTGCTGACGCAATTTGTAGGTGAAAGAAAGATCTCTATGATATAACGATTTAAATCATAAAGAAGCTCTTCTGTTGTGACACATTCTTAACCGCCAGGATTCCGAGATTCCCTAAAAATAGACTGTATTGACTAGTACAGCTCTCCTACACATATCATTAGATAACATGTCTGAGACAAAACTCTCTGCTCTCACCCCTCTCATCTCGATCTTCCCTCATAATGACTCATTCTTACTGAAATAAAGTAGGAATGTGGAGACTTGTGCATACTATTTAGTGCACGTGTTTAGCAAATCAGGACTAAATATAACGACTAAATTGTTGGTTCTTAGGTTCCATGCAAAGCCAATGGTGACCTGTGGTGAAATCAGTGCAGCATCAGGAAACTGTAGGTAAGAAAACAGCAAAACCTAATTGGATGTAATTGCCGGGTTAGACTAGACTACAGCAAGTGATGAGGGCATTTGAGCTGTGCCACGTCTGAGTCTCAGTATTCTCCCAGCTCCTGCAGAGCTCAGCCTTCTAATGAGAAGAGGAGGACAGACTGAGGAAGTGGTAATTGGATCCTCCCTGTCCTGTCGCCTGGGCATGTGTGGCGATGTGGCTGTGCTTTATTTAGATCCTCTAGGCAAACAGTCTCAGTTCTCCACTTGCCAGCAGTGAATGCAGAGCTTGTGAGAACAAACCACTCTTGCCCATCTTGAGCTCATTTGCTTGCAGAACAGAAGTTTGCTCTCTGCAACTGCATTCAACAGCTATGCCATTACATTATGGACTAATGAGGCTGTGCTGACTTGCTAATTGAAGAAGGCTGCCTCTGCAATCCGTTTGGGATTTGTCTATTTTTGATGATCATGTCAGCAACTACCTTAAATTCACTTGGATCACGCTTTACACAATCAAACAACCAGGAATAAATGCAAGCAGCAGATCATTAATAAAAAATAGGGTATTTATTGTATCGATGTGCTAGCAGATGTATCTCACAAGTGCTTCGTATTGGGGTAAATTCAAGCGAAACAGAAATAAAAAGGTTGTGCGTTGTTCTCCAGTGTGAGCGTGTATCGCACTCGGTGAGTGCCCCGCAAGTTTGTGTGTGTCCAGCTGCCAAACTCTGTTCTGGAGAGCATCGGTATGATTGACACTCTGGGGAACCTTGAAAGAAAGACAGAAGAGAAGATCAGCCAAGGCACATACTGTACAGGGAGACTGGGTAGGCTAGACTGGTGGATGCATTTATTAATGCATTTATGTTAAATTTAATATGAGGTTCATCAATTTATGAAATTGAGGCTGTGTCCAAATCATTGTTGTATCCGAAGGTAGGAAAGCCTGAATTGAATGTTGCAGTTTTTTAAGGTCTTGTGCTGACTTAATTTAAATTCTAAATTAACATATAAATTAAACACATTTTACATATGTTTATACATTCCTTTAGAATATAATAATATATTAATAATATGTGCATATATTCCTTTGGGGATATTACAAATCAATTACATAACAAGATTACACTTTGGATGTAACGAGTAAGGTTACGTGATACTTCTTGAATGTATATTATAACAATACCTAAACTACTTTTTTAACTGTCTCCCTTCCCCATAATGCTGTCAAGCAGGCTTGCCCATTGCATGAGAAAAAGTGTCTACACTGCAATCGAGTGGCACAACGCAAAGCAACAAAACTAGGCCAACCCCATTATAATCAACAAAGCTGTCTACACTGCAAGACTGTCAGGAGGACAAACACAGCAAAAAACACCACTCTGAATTAAAAAAACTACAACCCTGCAAGCCAAGCACAACGTTGACGTTTTGGAAGAGGAGGAGTCTCAGCCAACTGAATGTGAGAGCTTAAAGCTAGATAGTAACTAATACTTTATTTCCATAAACAGTAAAAAAAAAATATACTTTTAAAAGTATTGTTGCCCCAACATAGATTACAGTGATTAAAGGTGAGATGTGTCATTTCTTTGCCACTAAACATAATTATGACACAAAAATAATAATGTTAATTGTATTTAAAGTATTCTGAACACTGCACTCATTGGTTGGAAAAAAAATTGATGGTCTCGTCCCAATCTCACACCATTGGTTGAGCCACTGTTGCTATGTCATCCTGGGGCACGTTCAAGTTCAAACCAGTGCGCAGTGTTTTGCTACGGTTTCCAGGTTGAACCAAATGTTGGATGACAATAATTGGGAACCACAGTTTCCACAAATCCCTTCATTCTTTTATTCTGGACGGCAAGGGCCGATGATTGTAACATCGAGCGTGTTTTGCAGCATTACACATTTCATCAGGCTCCGAAAATTATTCAAAAAGAACACAAAGAATGGACTTCTCAGCTGCCATAGTTGCAACTCCTGCGTCATCAGAACAGGGTGTTTAACGCACCACAGTTTCCGCACCACAGTTTTGCAACGTTTTGTCAGGGCTGAACGCAGCCCTGGGCTGCTTTCCCAGAAGCAGAGTAATTATAGTATTTATTAATATTTTTATATTTTCAATTTAATTTTTGTTTAATTTTGTTATGTGCTTGATATTTTTATTATTTTTTTAAAAAATACAGATTTTTAGCTTTGTTTTATTTCAGTTAGTTGACAAAACACAACTAATTTATTAGTTGTTTAATTTATTATTTAATTCTGCTTTATTTCAATGAACAAAACCAATATTTTTTAGTTAACAATAACAATGCCACCCCAAAGCATTGTGAGCTTAAGCTGATCACATAGACAATTAGTACCAATAATTTCTAAAATCCACTTTAAATGATTTACAATGCTTTTGGGAAACACAGGCCTGGTCGGGATTCTCAAATAAACAAGCAATGTTTTGATATTTACAATGTCTTCAGGGGAATCAGCCAACAAGCAGCTTACTTATAGTTGATTTTGCATATTAAACTGGGACAGAAGAAAATTATATACTTCACCATTATTTTCTATGCTAAAGTTCATTTAAATTTGTTTTGCTTAAGAGTTAACATTTAAACAATGCATAAAACAGCATTTGTTTTTTGTCGGACAAACAATTAAGCCGCCGGCTGCGCTGTCATTTTGTTTTTAGACCACAAAATCAACAATGTCACTAAAGAAGTGTATTTCTGGTTGTGAGGGACGATAACCCTGTTCAGCTTCCCAAATAACGCAGCATTAAGGAAACAGTGGATGCAGTTTGTTTTTCCGGAGCAGCAATGGAGTTCTGCAAGTGTGTTTGTTTGTTCCCGGTCATGAGTCGAAACCGCAGGTGGTGAGTGAAACTGCATCAAATGTTTTGTTGGCGATTGGCACATAAGTGCATATAATGTAAACACCACAAGTGTGTGTGTGTGTGTGTGTGTGTGTGTGTGTGTGTGTGTGTGTGTGTGTGTGTGTGTGTTCGTGACTCTAGCTCTGCCCACTGCACGCCTCCACGAGTTTGGCTGTTTTCAGAAAGAATCGGTACAGCGTATCTGTCTTTTATAAATATGATAAAACTAAAGACTCTTTGGAGATATGAAGGGTGCAATACTACTCTATAGGTACTCAGGATTAAGATGAGATTGGCAGAAATTGTGTGTTATGTACCCTTTTATGTAGAGTGTAGCATTAATATAGCAACAGTAATGAGGTCATTTCAGTAAGTCAGGACATTCTGCAATCACAGCATACCTGGGGTGTGTTGAAGAGACAAAGGGAGTGGACATAGCAGAACAGCAGGACACAGATGTAGCCCCTCCTGGAGGTACACACTCGCTCTCTCTGCCTCTCTATCCATCTTTGACTCCAGCTGAGCTCTGAGAGGTGAGGAGAGGCCAAGGAGGAAGGATCACGAGAAAGGCATCTCCCATCTCTGAGTGTGCGCTGACAGTTCGCATGGGCTGATCACCAGCATTTTACTGCTCTCAATGCCGTCCAGAGCCATCTCGCTGTCCACGCAGAAACGAGACGCCAGGTGCTCGAGGTGAGTGCCAGATTTCTGCCAACGCTGCAGTAACAGGAGACATAAACACATACATAAGTACACATTCGCTACGGACAGTATAATATATCATGCATTAAAATGTATAGTGTGCATTCACACTTAACACATATCTACTTATACGTACGCCTCCCTGCACAACAAACAAATTGGATGTTTTCTGATGCTACAGTATGCTGCATGTCCCAGTAACTGACATGACAAATGTGACGTGGAAACGCTGACATCGGCCTGAGAGTAAAGCCTCTCCTGAGGGGCTGTCTAATGCTGGGACTGATACTCATAGAGCTGATGTCAGTGGGTTCCACCTGGAGCTTTCTAAGTGCGGCCTGATGTATGGTCTGTCACAGATGTCTCCTGTGCTCTCGTCTAGAGTGACTGCAGTGGAGGTACCTGCTTGCCGTCGCTGATGTTGCACGGCACGAGCAGGATCTGGGAGGCAGGGAAAGTGGTGGAGACAGACAGACAGTGCTGCTGCTGGCGGATTTGCTGTCCGTGGGTGTAGATCCACTCCTGTGCAGGAAAGAACACAGGCTTTTCTGATACTGAAACCAACATATAATGAAATGAAAAAGCAATAGCAATTTTCTATCAAGAGAATTACACAGATTTCAATAGATTGCATGTTATTGCTGTAAACAGAAAAGATCTTCCATGTTTTTCAATGTTTTTAAAGCAAGTATCCTAATTTGTAATTAGTGTAGTTTTTATTATTCTTACCAGTAATGCCAAGGGTTTACTCACAATCCATCTTTCATAGGTTTGCATTTAGTTACATTCATGCATTTAGCAGACACTAATCTAAATCGATTTAACACTAGAGGAAAATAAGCAATTCGTAACATAGAGCCAACAATATTCATAGTATACAATGGCAGGTTTATTAGAAAACTAGATTAGGAAACAAGCTAGAGCATTCCCAGACATGTTAATTTAAAGATGTCTGTTCTAATCAGCTCCACTTAAATGGTAAACAGAGGGAGATCTTGGAAGAAAACACTTTTTGCTTTCCTCTGAGAAGGTGGCCTCATTTGCTGTTCTGAGACATGTAGAGAGAATGACGCACGAGGGCAGTGTGAAAATGTGCTTTTGTGAGCCATGCTGATGAACTGCTTCCCATCTGGTGAGTCTTACAGACGCTTAACAAGGTCACACGCAGCAGGCAGCAGGGAAACATGCTCTTGTGGTGCTATGAACACACTTAAGTGCTCTGAAATCACTTTTGTGGTGTTCAGGCACCAAATCTACTGTCCATCCTCTTCTCTGGACTTTATAATTTAGAGAATAAACATCTGAAAAACTTTTTACAATGCACAGAGGAACAAGAGAGAGACTGGGAAGAATGAGAATATAAGGCTTTTTGGCTATTAGTTCATGGCTTTGGTTTAACCAAATTATAAATCCCATGATGGAATTTTTCCATCATGGTCCATTAAATGAAAGTTAATTTATTAAATATAATAACATATAAAATGTTTAATTATTACACATTGATTAGCATTAAAATAATGTATTGTTCCTTTTAAAATGCCCCATACTGTACATTGTTTATGATTAATCATAGTGGCAAAATTGAAGTTATGCAAATTTATTTATTGTACTTTAATAATATTTCTTTACATTTAAAATTCAGTTCTGTATCCTGTTTGCTGCCTCAATCAAAGAATTTAATAGCCATTTGTGGATTCAATTCTGAATGACGCACAACCGTGTTTTTTTCCAGGCTCATGTGCAGGTGAGAGAGCCACGAAGGGTGACAGTAGGGCAGATTAGCTGCTCAGAGACCAGAGGGCACCTCTTTGTTTAATATAATTACACAGCAGTGCACAAATGTGACCTGAATTAAATCCCATTACCCCGCTGTAAAAGCTGCCCTTTCAACATGCCCCTGGTTGCATAGCATTTAATGTAATCTAGCATCTCAGAGTCGCAGCCTAACTGTGTGAGATGTCACCGATTCCTGGCGTGAGAGTAAAAATACACACTATCTTTGCTCCTCTTCTGATCTTGACCAAACTGTTCCATAGAATATGTGACCATAATGCTTAAAGGCAAGATATGGTTTAAGTGGTTAAAATTAGACTTTATATGTCTTACCAAAGGACAATACAGACAGTGCTAATTGGCAGTACAGCAATGGCAGTACCAATATTGATTAATAAGGAAAAATAAAGCTGCTCATTTAATGCTTCAAGTATGCTTCTTCTGATATTATGCCAGAGAGTCTTGTACCTGGTTGGCTGCTGGTATGTCTTTGGTGATGATGCAGGGTGCGAGTGTGAGCACTGGGAGATCCTGTCCCTCAACTATTCGAGTCTCTAGACAGTTCTGTCTTTGCCGAATTACACCAGACTTGGCATCAGAATCATCAGGAACTCTGGATTTCATAGAAAGAAACATCATAGTGTAATGATAATAAATACCCCATAGAGAAACCCCCCAACAAATTTTATCCTTTACATATATTAATTGTTTCTCCTAGAAAGCAATGTGTAGCAAATGAAAAACACATATTCACCCCATCTATTTAGTAAATGCATGTGGTGGATCTTATTGTGAATGATTCATACAAATATTATAACTAGATCTTCCAGTGAAAACCAGAGACTTCTCTCTGATGATGTATGCTGGACTTTTGTCGACAGTTATATGACAAATTAGTAAGCATAACACAACAAATAATCGTCTTTAAGGAAAAAAAAGCATATAGTGGGTGGAACATTTTTCCCTTGAGACAGATGAGAGCAGATGGACAGCAGCTAGCCTACAACAAACCAGCTTTAGCCATACACTGCCATGCTAAATAATAACATGGCACTTTACAATCATCAATCACCACCCGCAGACACTCAAATACACACATCACACTGACTCACTTGAGCTCTGGATAGACATTGTCCAGATACCACTTGAAGGATTTGCACTTGAGACTCTTGCGGAGCTCCAGCCTGCCGTGAATGCTGATAAGAGAGGAAGAGAATGAGCAGAATAAGAGATGAATCTTTTCCCTAATGCCTCCCCATTATAGATACACACATAAACACACACATGCTATCAGTCACTCACTCTCCATAGGACTTCCCCCGAGCAGCCGGTCGAGCTGAGTAGTAGAACAGTTTGAACTCATCCATCCAAACCTCAGCAGTCCTTCTGGTGTTCCTGAAACAAAGAGCATTGAATGTGAACACTGAAGTGTGGTAAACACTTTCCTCACGCACTTCAACCTCAAGAAGATCATTATGACAACCTGCCAATTAATCAGTACATTTACTAAAAATATTGTCCGTACAGCCAGTTATTGAAGAGACAATATAGATTCTGGGGTGTTTGTGGGTGTTTGTCAGGTAATTGCTATGCAGTTGCTAAGGTATTCAGAGTGTTTTGTAGCACTCTGCTATGTAGCTACAAGGGTGTTCTGGATGGTTCATACTGGCTAAAGTCAAAAGATCAGACCTCTCTCAACATTCTAATCCCTAGATATGGCTCATGTCTCTCCCTGTAAGTGAGATTTTTTTTTCACACATTAAAGTCCAATTGCTTAAAAAATTAACAGCACACTTCTTTTCAACAAGTCGCACAAACTGAGCTCTTATTCATGTCCCTATGGCACAAGCAGAGCAGGATGAATTCCACAGCAAAGTGTAATATAAAGGGGTTTACTAAGCAGAACTACAAGAAAGATTCAAGATTCAAGATTCAAGAGTTTTATTTGTCACATACACAGTTATATACAGAATATACAACCGGCAGTGAAATGTAAACAGGTCCGCTCCATGGACAGTGCAAATTCACAGTTAATGAAAGCACTTACTGTAATACAGTCACTGTGAATTTAATATCAAGATACTTTAAATTTGATTTATTTTTATGTAGTTGATCATTTTATTTATTCAATTTATTTATTACTTTTATTTAATTGATAATTAAAATATTAAATTAATGCATAAATACTAGCGCTGTCAAACCGATAATCACATCTAACAAAAGTTTGTGTTTATATATGTGCGTGTACATATATACAGTGTATATATATATATATATATATATATATATATATATATATATATATATATATATATATATATATATATATATATATATATATATATATGTGTGTGTGTGTGTGTGTGTATATACACACACAGATATGTGTCTTGTACATGCACACACACACACACATACACACGTGTATTATTTAAACACAAACTTTTATGTTAGACGTGATTGATTGCAATTAATCAATTTGAGAGCAGTAATAAATATAAAAATATAAAAATAAATAAAGTAGCTTACAATGATTTGGCTATAGTAGGTAGATGTGGTATGATTGTGGCCAACAGCTGTATAAATGATATTCAGAAAGTGTGGAGGTGTTATATAAATATTAATGATTTGTTTCTGTCTGAAAACTGACGATATATTGCATGTCACAGTTCGTCAAGACATTTTATTGCAGGCTATGCACTAAAAACTACACATAACCAAACCACATCTGATTGTTACTTATCTAACAGATAACTTTGCTAACAGATGTAAAAGGACATGGTTTTAAAGAGTATCTAGTAAAGCCAGTTAATGCCTTCAGCAATTATTCATTAGAGCCTCTGAACTATACGAGGAAACAGATTTTGTTGACTGAGCACACTGCATAGCAATTCAGATTCAGAAAGAATGTTGTGCTATGCTCTTAATATTTCATTCGGTTTCATGCTGAGGTTTTTCCCCGGAGGCGAAACGTGATAAAAGAAAACAAATTTTACACAGCAGATTTTCTTCCAGGCAGAAGTTGGAGTATTATCTTTATCTTTGGCAAAAAAAAAAAAAAAAAAAAAAAAAAAAATCTATCAAATACCACAGGAAAACATTCAACAGAGATAAAAATAAAATAGATTAACATATTCAAATTTACAGGTTAATAACCTCTAAGGACAAACAAAGTCTTCTAATGTTGATAAAAATGTTACATCCTTTATCAGCCAGAATATTTTATTTAAAAACTCAGCTGGATAGGAATTAATATTATAAGTATGTGCACTCCTCAGGACTCTTACTTAATGTATGTGTTGGCATTGCCCTCTGGGAAGATGTAGGGATGTTTCTTGCGGAATACGTGGCCGACCCTGCTACAGGGAATTATTTCCAGGCTTCCTCCACACATCCATACTCTAAAAGAAATCTCTACAAACACAATACAATAAACACCAATCACAGTGTGTTTTAGTTTAAAAAAAAACCAAAAACAAAACCGTTATAGCATTAGAGAGCATACACTACTGTTCAAAATTTGGGAGATTTTGTTAACATGCTCACCATTATGCTCATCAAGATTGTATTTATTTCACCAAAAATACATAAAACAGTAAAACCTTACTTCCACTTTTGATCAATTTAATGCATCCTTGCTGAATAAAAGTATGTATTTCTTTTAAAAAACAGTACTGTACATTAATAGATGGCTCACCTGACACAGTATATTGCGAAAATGTATAGCAGAAAATGCATATGCATATTATGTCATGTAGAGAAAAATAACTTGCTGACATGTGTATATGTGATTTACAATAGCCCTCCAGGACACAGCCTAACTCATGGCAAAAATGAGATCATACGGCTGAAATCTCCTGTCTTAATATGCCACTGTCCAACGCTCATTTGCAATTATGAGCACAGTAGCATACTTGAGTCTGAAAAAAAGGAGCTGGAGCTGCAGCTCCAGTCTAATTTTGTCATACAGTATAAGCATGGTTAATGATGGGTTAACTCAGAGAACCATCCAATTCCCCACAGTGCATTGCTCTTAAGGATTTTACAAAGTCAAGAAAAGAAAACCCTTAGCAGTTAAATAAAAGCACCAAAATACTGTAGATACGGTTTGAGAAAATTGATTTCAGAGATCAAGAGAAGCTATTTCTAGGTTCAAATGTCATTGCGTGCCATTTCCTCTCTGTGATGAGACAACAACACTAAGTTTCCACTGCCAGTGCTCGATCAGGGAGGAAAAGTGATTGAAGGTTTATGTGCCATCAGACAGGTGCTCTCATGCATAGTAATAACTCACCAAAGTTCTCCCCTCCCCAGATGTCCATGGCTGTGTCATATTTTCCCAAGCGATTAAACCAGGATCTGTCAATCACAAAAAGTCCCCCTGCGATGATGGGCGTTCTGAGGGTTTAAAAAGTGAAAAAAAGAAGAAGAGTGAAACATTAAGTCTTGACATTAAACACTTCAATCCAGGTGACTGCTTAAAATACTGCTGTCACTCAGGATTGATGTAAGAAAGCATTTATTTTTGAACGTGGATTGAGTGAAGAGTCTTGGAACAAAGGAAAGAGGATAAAAGGTCACTGAAGTGGGGGTGTGTGGCCCATTTCTCATTCTCCTGATGAAGCTCAGCTTGCCCTTCAAAATCACTGTACCCAGAGAGCTCCTTCAAGCGCTAAGGACACTGGAGAAAGTGGCTCCGGTATTATCAGAAGCATATGAATTGCATCAGCCATAATCTCTCATTGTGAAGTGGTAGGACACATCGTTTCCTCTGCCTCTCCTCAGAGCCACTCATGTACTTTCATTTCAGTTTCATTTACTTTTCACACAGCTATTCTCATCTCATTTTAGTAGGCAGAAACAAAGCCCAAACGCTTCAACAATTGGGCGCAGTGTATGAGTTTAAAGTAGAAAAACCTGTCAAGGGTTTCAGAGATGAGAGAGTGCGAATGAATTTTAAATAAAGCAATAAAATGAATTTCTTGTATAAAGGTATGCAAATAAATGAAATGCATACATTACTACCACACTTGAATGCATATAATAATCCTAAATCGGATCATTTAGAAAAGTAACAGTGCACACTTAACAAGTGGCATGACTGAAAGTGTCCATAGAAAACATGTAAGACCATTTACGAGTTTGAACAGACATTGATCCCAAGTATGCCTTAGAAAATACCATTAATAATAACTCTTATGGGAAGCTCACAGAAGAACATAGAACGTGAAGAACGTGTCACCAAACCAACTCCGGATGCTAACTGCACTCCCCTGCTGTGCTTGGATTAATTTCCTGATTATACATTGGCATTCAAATGTTAAGAGTCAATAAGATTTTTTTTAAAGAAATTAATACTTTTAAGAAAAATATCCTGAGAAAAATATTAAGCAGCACAACAGTTTTCAACATACTAATTGCACCAAATTGGCATATCAGAATGTTTTCTGAAGGATCATGTGCAATGAAGACTGGAGTCATGATGTTAAAAATTCAGCTTTGCCATCACATTAATAAATTATTAAATTAATAAAATATTAAAATAATAAAATATTAAATATAAATTAGCCCCAGTGAGCATAAAACAATTCTCTCAAAAAACATAAAAAGAAATCTTACCGACCACAAACTTTTGAATGACAGTGTATGTAACACATTAGAAAAGGATATATATGTACACAAACACACACACAGCTCTCAGTCACTCAGTTATCACCAATCTATTCTGCATCTGTTGGCGGATGGGCTGTGAGAGACCCAGGCCGGGTACAGTGCTGCACCGGTGCACAGCACGCGCAAGAGCAGACGGGATCTGAGCCTCTCTCAGCCTGACTGCCTGCTTATTTGAGCTATTAACAGCCTTCATTACAACAGCCTCTGAGAGCGCTAGGAACAGTGTGAATTACACCACAACAAGAGGAGAGAGAGCTAGAGAGACAACTGAGGAGAAGGAAAAACAACCAGGATTTAAAGGTTGATAATGCTTTGTTTAAACAATCACAAATGATTCATTAAATAATTTTATAGCAACTCAATATTTTAATTATGATATAATTCTTTGGTTCTTAATGATCAACCAGGCTGAACTTCTCAGTGGAAATCAATGCTTCAAATGCCCTTTTCTCCCTTCAAAGACAACATGGAATTAAAATCCTATATACGTTCCTAATAAATACCCCTGCTCATGTAACTGGTGTGAAGAATTTATTAATTTAATCTGACTTGTTTTGTTTATTTCCTTCTGTATTTGTATTTTTTTTCTCCTTCTTTTAAATTGTTTTATTAATGCTTTATATTTTTCTACATTTGTAAAAAAAAAAAAAAATTGGTTTAGTGAACGTCACAACATTTTGTTCCTATATTATTGTTCACAAGTTATGTGAAAATAATGTTAGAATACCGGAACTTTTCTTTGGGAATTTGTTGGGGAAGGGGACGTTATCAGTGGAACACATCTGCGGGGTTTCTTCTTGCACGGCATGCGATTGCCTCAGTCTACTTGTGTATGAGGCCAATGACACATGTGCTTTTCGCTTCTCCCAGCAACATATTCTGGTATGGTGATGTTTCTTGTTTAAAACCACATATTTGTTGCTAGAAGAATGTGATTGACTTGTAGTAACATTTGATTATGTTAGCTATGATGAAAATTAGGGATGCACCGATGTATCGGCCGCCGATATTTATTGGCCGATTTTTGATCAATTTACAACCATCGGCATATCGGCTATAGCATAAAAAAGGCTGATATAACAAACCGATGGTTTATTAATGAACTGCGTGAAGGCACTGAGCTGTATAATGTCTGCTGCATAATCCAAGATTCTAATGTAATATAATAGCTGCTGCGCTGGCTGTCTGTGTTTTAATGTTAATCAAACAACAAAAGACCAAAAAAAATAACTTTTGTAACTTTCATAAGGATTCATTTCTGCAATGCAGACAATGCAGATGGAATCCATTAAAAAAAAAACGTAATTTAACGTTACTGCATAGTGGAATGTCACGGAATTTGCCAAATTTTTAATGAATAAATAAAACGTAGGTCAATACACTTAAATTAAATAGCGATATATACTAGTGTCTGTGAATAAGCCACAAAAAAATCCTGCATGTTTCTGTGTGAATTTCTGCCGCCTCAATATGAGGACATGAATGCATCTCCAGTCACTTCACTTAATGAACGTTTTTTTCCGTTTCATTCAACAAAATCTATCGTTATATCATAAACACACACAGGAACTCGGAGGTCTTCACAACAACCCGTCAAAATAAAAGTTCTGTTTAACAAAGTAATTGTGACAGGATTAATGTTGTAGGCTACAGTATAATTTAGCTACGTCTCAATGTGATAATAATATATGCATTTAATATATACAGTGACTAATATGCAGTGTTATTTAACATTAAACCTACTTAAAAAGCACTGTTTATTTCATATGTATCTGCTGTATTTATATATTTATGTTGGCCTGCTGAATGTTAAATTGATCTAGTCTATGTTCATTAGAAATTATGTGATAATGCAGCAATAATCTAGCTAGTAGGCTATAAGTTAATGTATGTTTGTTTTTTTACTTTGCTGATTTAAAACATGATCAAAACAGTCTATTTTAATGACAACATTTAAAATAAGAGGACAAGTGACAAATATCGATATTGGAATCGGCCAATAATTGTTTGTTAAAATCGGTATCAGCCCCAAAAAATCCTATCAGTGCATCCCTAATGAAAATGTATCATTTAATGTGTTATTTGATTTAAATGATGTATATCATGATGCTAACTAATTAGCATTGCGTGCTTAGTGTGTACCGAGAGGGAGAATCTGTCGCTCCGTTGCTCCACTGATTATTTCCCCTAATTACAGGTATGTTGATCAGTCAGTTCTGTTTCAAAAAGAAAAGAGATTTAGTTGACTGATAATGAATGTATATGGTACAGAGAGTGTGTTGTGGGAGAAAGAATCTGATTTAATTGTTTATGCTGTCTGTGGTGCGGCCTGCATATGGTACGGTGATGAATATAACCGTATAACCGTTTTATTCCATTTTTGATATGTAATGTGTGGAAATATGGGTTTATATATACAAATGATATTATAATTGTTTATTTTATTATAGGATGTTATTTCGTAAAAATATTTAAATTAATGCATGTTAATAATGTAATATAG
The DNA here is from genome assembly GCA_018749465.1 of Paracanthobrama guichenoti. Taxonomy (NCBI): domain Eukaryota; kingdom Metazoa; phylum Chordata; class Actinopteri; order Cypriniformes; family Gobionidae; genus Paracanthobrama; species Paracanthobrama guichenoti. The sequence continues at coordinate 28,030,647 of CM031962.1, read as the reverse complement.
ATATTGTATTTTATGTAATAAAAACATAACATACTAATTATTTTATATTATACACTACTGTAATATATTTATTGTTATGTTATTAAGAATATTGATCTGATGTATAAGAGAAAAAATATTTATATATATTATAAACAATATAATTTATTTAGATTTATATCATTCTTTTCCATTATTGTATAATATCAGTCTACTTGTGTATGAGGCCTATGACACAAAATATTCTGTGTGTACCAGAGAGGAGAATCTGTCGCCCGTTGCTCCATTGATTATTTCCCCTAATTACAGATGGAGTGAATCTCCTTGTGGTCCTTGTGTGTGTGTGAGAGTTACTGGTCCAGACACACTACACTCTAACTAGGGATGAGTTTCAGCATGCTATTCTGAAGACTTTTTGATTGTTTGTTTTAATCAAAATGTAGTGCATTTCTCCACATCTGAAACAACTTTTCTTTTTTTTTTTTTTTTTTTTGCTACCAAGGCCACACAAGGGAGGAAAACAATATTAACCAACTTATTTTTAATAGGGCCAAGCACCGAAGGTATGGAGGCACCTATTGAAATCGTTAGATTTCTTATTATTATTCCGCCACGGGAGTCTATGGCAGCCCATAGAATTGCTTGTGGGAAAGTTATGAAATTTGGTTCACTGATAGAGGACAGTCCACACATTCACCATAGCGAATTTGGAGTCTCTAACTCAATCGCTCTAGTGCCACCACCTGTCCAAATTTGCACTCATGTTTATGCTAATAACAAGGCTGTATCTCCACAATGCTTTATCGTATTCAGACCGAACTTGGTACATTTCATCACAAGCATGACCTGAAGTGCCATGCAGCATTTCAGCGAAGCGCCACCTATAGGTCCGGAGATACAAAAAAAATGTCTATTTTTGCTTATAACTTCTGAACCGTTTGTCCAAAAATCATAAAAGTGGCCTTGTTAGATTTGGGATAACATGCCGAATCTGACACTGATATACAATTTTACCATATCAGCCATTTTGGCATTTTGAATTATGTGCTAAAATGCTGTATTTTATGAACACATGAACGGATTGTTAAGAAACTTGGTATGGGTCCTCACCACAATGCCCCGAAGGAGCCTGAGAAGTTTCAAAACAGTTTTCTTTCCAAATGCTTATAACTTCGGGTGTGGTTGACTTATTTTCATGAGAGACATCTCCTTAGACTCCTGAATAGCTGCTGAGTCCAACGGTACCAGACTTGCCAGGTTTTGGTTTATGGTTTGTGAAGCGTTGTAATTTAGCGCTTAAAAAACGTTAGTTGACGATCTTCGAAACCGCTAGTCCGATCGAGACTGAACCAGCGTCAGTAGTTCGGAAACATAGGTCGATAGCTAGGTATCGCTGTCCAAATGTCAAAATATTGATAGTAAGGGGTAGTAAAATCCAATAAAAGTCAGGTGTCGGTCATTTTTTCATATAAATGTCTATAACTCCAAAACGAAAATGAGATATTTTCACCTAAATTGACACACATGTATGGCTCACTCCGAGGACACATAAAAAATGGTGGGATTGTGCGTCTTGGTGGCGCTACAATAGAACAAAACATGAAATTCCCATTGACTACAATGCAGTATTATGATATAAAATGCTAATGCTATACTTAATGAATGCTTTAGCGTAAACTCTGTATGTGTCTTCCACACCATGCCCTGAAGGTACTCAAAACGTTTCGGGGGGGCACCACCTTGTGGACAAAAGTTAGAACAAAATTTACAAAAATGCTAATAACTTTTGATTAAATTTGCCTACTGTAATGAAACTGGTCATACTATATTTCCTTGGCTCATGCCGAGAACATGGATACCAATTTTGTCATATTTGGCAAACCTGTCCTGTCCTCCATCTTGTTATTTGTTAAAAACCTACTTTTTCAAACTCGTCCTAGACCGTTTGCCCAATTTTCACCAAAATTGAATCGTATCATCTTCAGACCATGCCGACAAATAGTTATGGATTTCGTGTTGATAGACAAAACAGTTTTCATATACCACAGTGACAGAGTTGAGCCATGATGCCAGAATTACTCTTGAGGCTGTATCTCTGCAATGCTTTGACATATTGACACCAAACTTTGCATGTGTCAGTTGTCAACTCACTCTAACCCCACCACATCAATTTCGTAATTGTGCCACGTATTGCTCAAAAGTGATAAACCATTAAATCATTATTATTGACTATATTTATAATTTTACAGCTATTTTGCCTAAAATTATCTTAATAGCTCTTCAGTGGCTCCTTGCTACAATTGGTCTAACACTCCCAGCCATGTTGTCATCTCTTATTTTCTTCTTTGCGCTTGGCCCTGATAATGGCTGCTTGCAGCTATATTTATAATTATATTTATATTTTTATACTTTCCTATGTAAAACTGGCCCCTCTGACGTAAGTGTAAAAGAGGCTCCGTTCTTCTCACTTGCTGTGTATTTGAGACCATGCCAATTCTCACCAATCACAAAAAAGTAATCGTCAGATTATCAAACTAAAACGAATCAGTACATCAAACTGAGATATTATTCACTTCATACAATTTTTATTTAATACAAAATAATTATAATCCAACATAAATCTCAAAATAGATGAGACCCAATAGATTTTTTGGTCAGGGCATTGCTATGCAGTTTCTAATGTGTAGTGAGTGATTTCAGCATGTTGCTATGCGATTGCTAGAGTGTTGCGAATGATTTCTAGGGCGTTTCAAATAAAAAAAGAATCTCTATGACATTCTGAACCCTAGATGTGGGATATGTGTTCCTACTGCAAAGAGTTTGTGTGTCTTTTAATGTTTTTAGATTAAAGTTAGATTAAATAATAATATATTAATTTAAATACTTTTAAGTCATCCTTTGGCCCTCTTGGAAGCCATTGCGCTAGTTAGAAACTTGATCTAACTGCTAACCCTAAGTCCAAATGCAAAACAGTTACAGTGATGCTAACAAACACCATTAATAAAAGGAATAAAATATAATTCACTATTTAATCAAATCTTGATGGATAAAAATGAATAAAAGCCCTGTTTCACTTAATTTTACAGAAGTTACATGTGAATGCTATTTCATGTTGTTTTTAAACCTTTTTCAGAAAATAATTTGAACTTACAGCAAAAAAATAAAAAAAATAAAATACAAGAAGCTAAACAAAAACCCAATAGGTGTTAGAGCAAACCTCAGTCCTCATTTAGCAGAATGGTTTTAAAAAAATCCCCCCTTTGCTTCTCTTCACCTACTTAATGGGCTCTGTAGGGTCAGCTCTCTTGGCTCGCTTTTCAGCTGATAGTTGCTCCCATTTAAAATGCAAACTCCAGTCGAAGCCTGCCACAGAGATGGAGGGAGAGACAGGAGAAAGAAAGAGAGAGATCAATAAAGATCTTTTTGCTCTAATGTCTTGTAACTTTAATTATTATAAGTCATAATTATACACCGTAGTGGCGGTGGTAATTAAAGTGTACTGCTGATGATAGGCCGGGCCTTTCATCACAGCTAATTGTTAGATTTGTTTCTGGGTGACACTGCTGATTGGGGAGTATGACCGACGCCCCTTGATGTCAGTGGTGGGACACTGAATGGAGGATTATAATTGCAGTTTTTACCTCCTCGCAAGTCTGAGGAAGCAGCGACGTAGGCAAACGTGTCCATATTAATGATGTCAATCACAGGACTGGCGACACAGGTCGGGTCCTGAAAAATGAAAATATTACAAATTGAGACAAAAGAGCACAAGAGATTTGAAAGAGTATGTGAATGGCTCGACTCTCTGTCTGTTCAGCTTGATTTCACAACAAAGGAGGTGAAAAATCAGCGAGAGCTGGGATTATCTGTGCACACACACTCATTCAACATCATTACACCAGACGCTCTGACCTCATCGCTCAACCCTCTCATGCCTCACAATACAGTCCCTGCTGAAAGAAAAGAATACTTGAGATGTGTCAGCACTACTGGGCTTTAAAACTACTTCAAACTGCTTAAGAAACGCATTTTGAAAAATGTGATTTTATTAATTTTGTTCTCTGTAAAAAAAATCTTGTCACTTCTGAGTTGACATGAGTTCGGAGTTTACACTTGAATACAGGTTAAAGGGTATTTTACACACCACACGATAGGTGGCATCTGTGATCTAACATAACTAAAACGGCGTTTATTTCTCCATAAAATGTCATAGTGCTCAGAAAAATTAACAATCATTCTGCTCCATGTTGTTTTTTGATCCAATAAAAGCGAAATTCTGATTGGTTGTGAATAAAATAACCATTTTATTGTGAAAAACAAACAAACAAAAAAAAAACATTTTATTTATGATGTTAAATGTTGGGCACTACTAAGATATTTCAAATAAAATAAATACAAACCCGATTCCAAAAAAGTTGGGACACTGTACAAATTGTGAATAAAAAGGAATGCAATAATTTATAAATCTCATAAACTTATATTTTATTCACAATAGAATATAGATAACATATCAAATGTTGAAAGTGAGACATTTTGAAATGTCATGCCAAATATTGGCTCATTTTGGATTTCATGAGAGCTACACATTGCAAAAAAGTTGGGACAGGTAGCAATAAGAGGCCAGAAAAGTTAAATGTACATATAAGGAACAGCTGGAGGACCAATTTGCAACTTATTAGGTCAATTGGCAACATGATTGGGTATAAAAAGAGCCTCTCAGAGTGGCAGTGTCTCTCAGAAGTCAAGATGGGCAGAGGATCACCAATTCCCCCAATGCTGCGGCCAAAAATAATGGAGCAATATCTCAGAGAAAAACTGCAAAGAGTTTAAAGTTATCACCATCTACAGTGCATAATATCATCCAAAGATTCAGAGAATCTGGAACAATCTCTGTGCGTAAGGGTCAAGGCCGGAAAACCATACTGGATGCCCGTGATCTTCGGGCCCTTAGACGGCACTGCATCACATACAGGAATGCTACTGTAATGGAAATCACAACATGGGCTCAGGAATACTCCCAGAAAACATTGTCGGTGAACACAATCCACCGTGCCATTCGCCGTTGCCGGCTAAAACTCTATAGGTCAAAAAAGAAGCCATATCTAAACATGATCCAGAAGCGCAGGCGTTTTCTCTGGGCCAAGGCTCATTTAAAATGGACTGTGGCAAAGTGGAAAACTGTTCTGTGGTCAGACGAATCAAAATTTGAAGTTCTTTTTGGAAAACTGGGACGCCATGTCATCCGAACTAAAGAGGACAAGGACAACCCAAGTTGTTATCAGTGCTCAGTTCAGAAGCCTGCATCTCTGATGGGATGGGGTTGCATGAGTGTGTGTGGCATGGGCAGCTTACACATCTGGAAAGGCACCATCAATGCTGAAAGGTATATCCAAGTTCTAGAACAACATATGCTCCCATCCAGACGTCGTCTCTTTCAGGGAAGACCTTGCATTTTTCAACATTGTCCTTGTCCCAACTTTTTGGGTGTGATGTGTTGATGCCATGAAATTTAAAATCAACTTATTTTTCCCTTAAAATGATACATTTTCTCAGTTTAAACATTTGATATGTCATCTATGTTGTATTCTGAATAAAATATTGAAATTTGAAACTTCCACATCATTGCATTCTGTTTTTATTCACAAGTTGTCCCAACTTTTTTGGAATCAGGTTTGTAGTTGTAGTATATTTATTTTTGCTGCTAAAATATGCCAAATGACAGTGCTGCTAACAGTCAGACAGAACAAAGCGGCAGTATTTTGTGCATGCCCTTGGAAAGTGGTGCTGCATTCAGTACCCCTCCATTCTGCCTGCTGACTCTCACCCATTGAAAATGAACTGAAAAAGGAGACAATTCCACAGAAGCCAGGCAAAAATACTCAAAAGTTTACATCCACAATAAGAATGGGTGTAAATTGTACCTCTTTGACCCTCTGCAGCAGTGGAGGCAGCCAATCTTTGTTGACCTCACAGTGACTGTCCAAAAGGTCAGGATCCGGCTCCTGCAGCATCCGCCTCGAACCCTGGATCGGATCAGTCCTGTGGCGCACACACACACACACACACACACACACACACACACACACACACACACACACACACACACACACACACACAGACAGACAGACAGACAGACAGACAGACAGACAGACAGACAGACAGACAGAGTGGGTGATCAGAGGCAATGGATATTTCGCTGTCCATCAGAGCAACACATTACATCTGTTGAGAAGCCTGTTAAACTGACACATACTCACATCTCAACAATCTCATTCACAGAAAAAGATATGAGAAGAGCCATTTAAATCTGATTAGTTGAAGGGACAATTAAAGCCTTATGGTTATTATCGAATCAGAGCAAGAAGCTTTTCCATGAAGGCAAAGCTGTTAAATCGTTAGAGCCTGACTGAGGATGCATAATAATTGTAAGCGTGCAAGACTCGTAAAAGTTTCACACTGCATGGCAACTTCAGCCAATTAAAAATCCCATTTCATCCTCAATAAGGCTGTATTTTCCAGATGGGTGAGCGCACCCTCTACAGAGTTGTTGAGAGCAGGCTGTGTTTGTGTGTGCATGCATATTGGGCCAGTGTGGTCCCTCTGTGTATGCGCTGGGCAGATGGAAAAGGAAAGAGAGCGAGAAAGAGAGACAATGGAAGAGAGAGAAAGTGAGTGAATGGCAGAGATTACATTCACCTACAGCTAATAGAGTTAACATAGCAGAACCGCACACCCTGTTTGTAGCTCCGGGACGACAATGAGGTTTAAAAGCCTTAAACCTTTTAACAATTTTCTCTTGTACAGAGTTCGCTGCACAGGGGTTTTATGCATTAATCAATGCTGTCTAAGCGACAATGTGTGACAGTGTGTAATGGAACCTCGGAGCGCTGGAATAAACAGGGAGGGGGCAGCAAGTGGATGATCATTACTAATAAGAACATTGCAATGTTACTTTTCTCATGTTGTAGGTGACAATGATGACTGAATGTTATATTATTCTTATTAATATTATCATTATTAGTGGAGCTTGCTCATGCTTTGGTTTAGGGATCAAACCTCAAAGCCCTGGTATTAATCTTTTGTGCATAACTAGCTAGGGACTTATTTGCAGCTTATTTAGAAGAGCTGCGTCATTACTTTTCTAAGGGATTGGACTTTGCCTGGCAGATGATGAAATTAGCAAATAATTCCAACAGACTTAAAATAAGGGAATCAAGGCTTATCTATGGAAAAGAATATCATGGGGACTTTTGACCGCCTAGCAACCATTCAGAACCAGTGTTGTTATTGTAAACTAAAACTATTAAAAACTGTTTTAGGTCATTAAAATAAAGCTAAACTAATATAAAACATAAATATTAGATGAAAAACTTAAACTTAAAAAACTTAGAAATGTTGCCTTGGCAACTAACTGAAAATAAACAAGTTAAAGCATGAAAAATATTAAAACTAAAACTGAATTAAAGCTACAAATAAATATAAAAAATGACAAAAGCAAATAACTAAATTATTAAAATTTTAACTGAAATTGAAATGAAAACTGAAAATAAAAATAATGAAATATAAAAAAATATATAAATACTATAATAGTACATAATACTAAAATACCTTTTCTCAGAACACTTTGTGTTGTGCACAAAGAAGCCCTACTCATATTACCTTCAGAAACTATGAAAATCTAGTTATTAACGTATGAATGCATTTTGGCCCAGTGACATTAAGAGCATAGAGCTAATAAACTAAATGAGAAATTTAAATCCAAATTGGACATGGAAATTTATGTAAAGCTTGACCTGCTTAATTTACCAAAAAGGTAACCAGCCATAAAGATGACTTAACCTTTCAACATCCATAATGCTGTTAAACCGTACTAATAGGATTTCATTAAACATTAAGTGGGCATTTTATCCAAAGTCAATCTCTAAGGGCTTGGACAGCCATTCGAACAACGGCCGACATAAAATCTGCCACAGGCTGTACAGCAGTAGCAAAATCAATATTTGCTATAACGGTTTAAGACCAATGTTTTTCAGTTAGATGCACATCGAAATGCTCTGCTTACAAATGGATTTTTAAATGTTTATTTATTTTTATCAAGAGTTTAAATCTATGTCTATGCAAGCTGCTTGCCAACTAATCCATGTTCCGTCACCCTCTAGACTCAATATATCTGTTCATCCGAATGGAAAGATATGGATGACAGCACGAGTGCACGGTGGGGAACTGTACACTCTGTTTTCCACCTGTGCAACCAGTATATAAGGTGAAACACTGGCCAGAGCTTCAGTCAATGTGCAGTAATCTTCTTCAGTCTGTTCACAGTCACCCTCCCAGTAACGCACCACCTGCTGTTAAAACACTCACCAGCGAAAATCAAACAGCTGCTTTTAGAATCTGGATGGTATTACAAACAGGCGTGTTGCCAGCCCTAAATGAAATATTTAATTTGTTGTGTTCGTGTGTGTAGAATTATATAGGGACTATTTTGGAAAGGAAGTCTAAACTGTTGTGTTATGACGCAAAGTGTGGGAGAACAGAAGTGAATGAGAAAACAAGATGGATGAAGTTCCTGAATTCGTCTCATGTACTTCATTACTTATTAACTCCTGACAGTCGGGATTAGGATTAGGTTTTTTTTATTGTTGGTCTATCGTTGGTCAAGGAGATGGCTGTTGCTAACATGCCTTTCCCAGTGAGCCTGCTATTCCATTCAGCACATGGCTACGGATTTTTGAAAATTATCTATGGGTTATTGATGCCACAGGGGATGCCTAGCCGGACAAAAGACGGAGAGCTGTACTACTTCACTGCCTTTATACAGAGGGACAACAGATTTTATATACATTGCCTAACACAGGTACAACGTATAAGGATGCAGAGGATGCATTAAAAGCCTACTTCGTGCCTTTCATAAATGCTGTCAGGTGCCTAATTTTCTATAATTTTACCGTATGTTGTTGCTTTGCGAGAGCTTGTTGTTTCATGTGAGTTTGGTGTCAGTACTGATTAAATGATTTGCAATCAGTTAGTAGAGAATGAGCTTAGCCCACGAATATGTGAGAGACTTTTACTAGAAACTGATCGTACACTGGCCAGTGGTGTTATGATACCAAGCCAGATTGAATCTGCTGCTAATCAGGCTAAATTCTTTTCAAACTGCCGCCAAGTTACAGCCCCTGTTCAAGCAGTGTAGCACACTGTAAAATTCACGGGGAAACCATAACATGCACCTCATGGTTGCGTTTAATTATATTAATTTATGGTGAAATAAGTACATTTTCATGTGTCTATCCATGTTTTTTTTAATATATAAACAAATGCGCTGTTGTTTTAGCACATGCAGCACAGCAAAAATAGACTCAGTGCGAAAAAGATAACCCAGGGGTTTTCAAACCTGTCCTGGAGGACCTCCAGCCCTGCACATTTTGCATGTCTCCCATATTTGACAGACCCACTTCAGGTCTTGCAGTCTCTAATAATGAGCTCATGAGTTGAATCAGGTGTGTTAGATAAGGAGACATACAAAATATGCAGTGCTAGAGGTCCTCCAGGACAGATTTGAAAACCCCTGCTCTAACCTGTTAACATGGGCACGGAAAAAATATATACTGCATATGCACTGCAAACAGAGTATGTGTGAAGCTGTGAGATGCATGCTTCGGATCTGATGTGTGCGAACACAAAACTTCTCACACAGTAAGTTCTCTTTAGCGTGGCATTGCGCTTGAATGTTTAAATTGGCAAGCCTTAAAAACACGCACAAATGATAAACTTGGCAGTTATTGTTGAGCCCTGCCCAGCACTTTCATTATTGTTTTGTGCCTGTCCAAATTAGCACTCAGTGCCAGTTTAAACACAGAAGGCAATGTGTTCTGTTTCAAGTCTTAACTGCACTCTCGTGCTATGAACACCTGGGGGATGACGATGTGAATGACTGGTCATATTAGAGCATACAACTACTATTTTGAAATGGAAGTCTAAACTTGTGTAATGATGTAAGGTGTGGAAGAGCGGAAGTAAATGAGTAAAGATGGATGAAGTTCGCTACTCCTAGGTAAAGGGAGAGAGTGACGGAGATGTCATCACTTGCCTACCTTCTCTGCGTTTATTGCGAAGACACTTTACTTTGGGCAACTTGGTGAGAAGAAGGCAGTCATTTGCTGAAAAGGAAAAATATATATTTAAATGTATTTATTTATTTATTTATCTAATATATTAATGTAGCTGCAGTCATGATATTAGAATATGAATTTGTACTTTATTTCTAACATATAATTTCAAATATGTTATAATACACAGTGCTGGTACTCACGATCTTCGCTAAAGTCGTCCACTAGTATGATCTCATGAATCATATGCACAGGAGTCCGATTCAACACACTGAAGAGAAACAGAATTAACAGAAATAGAAAGTCTGAATTTCTGTCCAGCAGAAAACTGTAATACAGATCTCTTTAGTATATAGGCTATAAAATGAATAATTATTGAGGTCTATATCAGTGCTGTTATTGTTAATTAAAACTAAAATTATTTTTAAAAAAACTTCAAAAACAAAAACTAAGAAATGTTGCCTATTGTAACTGAAATCAAGTTTAAACTAAAGTACTAAAATGACTAAAACAGAAATAAAAATAAGTTTACGCTAAATAGAAATATTTGTTATTAATAGAAATTTGTATTAATAAAACTAATAAAAATACAAAAAGCACAACAAAATTACTATAACAAAAATGAAAACTGAAATAATAAAATAAAAGCCAACTCAAAATATTACTAAATAATATAATAGTATATAAATAATGCTAAAATAACAACTAGTCTATATACATATTCACACAGATTTGTATTTAAAATACCGAAACTGTAATAATAATGGCTAGTTTATTCACATGCAGAAAGTTCTAAAATTCTCAAATAACTGAAATTCTCAAATATTTGCAAGGCAAAAAAATAACATATGCAGCAGAAGTACTTTCATTTCATTTCAAAACATCCACCAAAACTTACTGCTGAGTTCTTTATGGTTCACACTTCACATCCAGTTTAACATATCATATGAGATCCATTTCTGAAGAGAAATAAGATCGTGAAATAAGATCGAAATAAGAGCAATAAGTGCGTGGCGCTAGCAACACCAAGGTCATGGGTTCGATTCCCAGGAAAGCAAGTACTGACAAAATGTAAAAATGTGTACCTTGAATGCAATGTAAGTCGCTTTGGATAAAAGTGTCTGCCAAATGCATAAATGTAAATGTATACCAATATTGAATTATTAATAGTTAATTTGGGTAACAGTTTACAATACGGGTGCACTAATATGCATTAATTCATGCTTAACTAATGCACAAATAATCATGAGTTAAAGTATGACTCATGAAGAACTAACCCATTTATTAATGATTACTGCATCAGCAACTAATGAAGATTATATATGATTAATAGATTAAATAATATATTAATTTCTATTAATTAAATATGACATAATGTATTAATTCCCTAATAACTTATTATTTTAACTAATAATATAAATGAATGTGTTAATTACCACAATGGGTCAAAGCCATGCATTTCAACTTCCAGTTGTCTGCTTTAATTAATCATTAGCTAATGATTTACAAAGGTAGCATTATGTTATGACTTTACTTGTTGAGGCACATGACTATTAACTAATTGTTAAGTAATATTTCATTGTGGTTATGGCTTTTGAATTAATTTTGAATTAGTTAATAGTCATGTGCCTCAACAAGTAAAGTCATAACATAATGATACCTTTGTAAATCATTAGCTAATGATTAATTAAAGCAGACAACTGGAAGTTGAAATGCATGGCTTTGACCCATTGTAATAATTAACATATGAATTTACACTATTAGTTCATATAATATGCTATTATTGATTTAACTTTATTGATTGATTGAACTTTATTGTCCATTCTGTTTGTCACAGAGTGGAAATTTATCTTTGACACTGGTGACATATACTAAATTCACATTACTACATAAAATCACATCACACATTTACAGCACAAATACAAAATCTACAAAATTAAACAATTAGAAACTGGCAAAAAAATTGTACTTTAGAAAACTATACGATTTAAGATGATCACTGCCACTGGGACAAACTATTTTTGGTTTAGTTCTTCATGGTTTAGTTCTTCATGAGTCATACATTAACTCATGATTATTTGTGCATTAGTTAAGCATGAATTAATGTATATTAGTGCACCCGTATTGTAAAGTTTTATCTTAATTTGTTATACTATTATTATTGTACTATATATGTTCAGAAATAATACTATGGATAATACTGTAAAAACAGAACCATAAAAATGTGCAGCTGTTTCAGGCCAGTTTTAGCCATTTCGCCTACAAAAGGCCATAAATAAATAAGCAGTTGTGTTGTTAGCCAGGTATGGAGAGATGTGTGCATGCAGTGCTGTGTGGTTGAAGAGCACAGACCTCCTCTAAACCTCTTTTCTTTGTCCTCACGCTAGGTAACTGATTGCATTGCACTCACGCTCACTGGTATGTTTCCACATGTCTGAGTCAGTGAGACACATTCATCTCAGCTCTCCCTGTACTGCACATGTGCAAAGATATAAATGCTCACACTGACACAAGTAAACACGTGCACAATTCAAATTCACTTGGAATGTCTACAGAGCTTTAAGATACACATTTCAGTCGAACAACCCACAAAAACAATATATATATATATATATATATATATATATATATATATATATATATATATATATATACTTGGATTTAACTGGTTTTCATTTAAACAACCCAAGTTGGGTTGAAAATGGACTAACCCAGTGATTGGGTTGTTTTAACACAGCAATTAGGTTGTTTTAAGCAAACATTTAACCCAACTGCTGGGTTAAAACAACCAAATCGATGAGTTAAAACAACAATCACTGGGTTAGTCCATTTTCAATGTTTTTAACCCAGCATTTTTAGAGTGTATTTTTAACTTTCAAGTGACAGTAACTTTGCTCACTGATTTGTTTTGATTGAAGTGGAATACTTTCCCTCTTATCGTTTTACACCTGCTTAAAGACTAATTAAAAATCAAAGCACTTTTAACACCAATTTCTGCTGCTATTTCCTATCACTGCTGCACTGACTGTAGGAGTGAATGTCAGTCTATTGATTTTTAGTTTTGTAGGTGGCTTTGTAGAAGCAGGGTATAGCACTATAGTGCATTGGCTTTGGCAGCCCAAACAAGGCTTTGAAACCAATCCGAACTATAAAACAGGGTAAGGCAACTGGTCAATGTGACTCTAAATTGTGCAGCATTTGGGAAAAAAGTTACTGCAAATAATTTTCTACTTTAAAACAGCAAATTTTAGTGATGAGGAGTGGTTGTCTGTTTGTACATATGTTTTCCCAAAGGTGTTTCAATTTCTGCCCATGAACAAAATTATAAATTTATACACAGGACTTATCTTGTTCCTCAATTCTTCTCAGTTATGTTTCAAATGCAGAGCAGACATTGGCACTGTGATGATGATGACATGACATGATATGGCCAATGTAATTTATTGCCATACTGAAAGATATAGTGTATCCTGCTATATATGACTGAATTATTTTAAAAGATGTAATTAATTTATTAATTTTATAAAATGGTAAAAGTATAAAGATTTTTTTAATGAATTCTTCCACCAATTTATATAAGTTGGCATAAACTCTATACTGCGTTCAGATGCAAATAATGCAACATGGCGGCATGTCATCCATCACACTGACACAGGAATGTTAAAAGTTTTTAAGGCCCTTCTGGCAAATCAATTTATGTCCCTTCTAATCCATTTCATGAACTGCTTTTTTTAGTCTACAGTATGAATTGCTCATCTTGAGACAGGGAGGAAATAGTGCTTGTGTTCTGTAGATGTCGCCACGGTCTGTTCTGACCTCACTTTACCTGAGGCGAAGAAAAACAAACAGCCTCTCCGCATACCTCCTCTCATCTCTCTCTTTCTCTCTCTCTCTCTCTCGCTCTCTCTCCTTTGCCTGATAGGTAGCTGCAAGGAGAGTCTGAGAAAAACCAGGAAATGCTCCAGAAAGTTCTCTTCCACCTCTTAGGACTCCCCTGTAGTAATAACCTCTGTCAGCAGCAACACCCATCAAAAATTGCCTGGGGTCTAAACTTCAAACCCACTCTGTGTGAATTTTATGAGAGCGTTCATGTGAAGGAGGATGTTTGAGTGTGTTTGTGTGCATGAGAGACAGAGATTTCCCACATAATGGAAGGTCATAGAAAGATTTAATACAGCTTTGACAACAAGGTGTCTAGCATATCTAGTCAGTCAACAGCATATTTAACGTTATTATCAAAGTTATTGTTTAATGGCTGAAAACTTTAACAAAGGTTAAGGGTTTAAGCAGGGCCAAAGTCATTTCTGCTGTGCACAGGAGCTACCGTGACTAATGTGTGATGAGTAGTTTAGATTCCACACACTCGAGGGCAAACACCTCACAACACATTGCTTCAATGCCAAACTGCACCTGGATCCTGCTAATACTTCAAAAACAGCTTTTGGCTGAATCTAACAAAAACATTCTTGTGTTATATTTCACCTTTAAGAGATAAATTATATTATAATTTTCATATAATTGTTAGCATACAGACAATGCAGCACCATTGCATTGATACTGCAGGTGCTTGAATCAATATTTAATAATGTGTTAATTAATATCCTGAGTATTTGACAATATTCAACCCTAATATTTCTAGGACCAATAAGAAAGCGAAACCTATCCGTTAGGAAAATTGAGGCAATATTTGCACTGAGACATTATTTTCATGAAAATTCATGACAAATTCATTATTTTCCTCATTAGTGTTTTTATTTTATTTTATTTTATTTTATTTTATTTTATTTAACTCAACATAAATTTAAGGCAGTGCAACAAATACTAACAATCCTAAAAGTATAAATTTAAAGTAAAATTGTATAATAAAGTATAAATACTGCAATATAGATATAATTATTATTACCTCTGCATTATGGTAATTAGAAGATGGGAAAATATATTCTCAATATATTCTTATATTCACAAAGCTTTATTGGAAACTGCTTAGGAACTGATGATTAAAATGGACTCTTCGTCTCTCGTGGCCTACTCTAAGCTATACTGATGTTGATATGTGCCCTGACCTGCAGCTACAGTAAGACTTGCTCAGTTCTCCATCAATCTACAGAAGGTCAAAGGTCAGGATTGGAAGTGAAGTGGATTTTAACATTGAAAGGGAAAAACATTTGCAGGTACTGGGGTAGTACCTTTAGGGGCAATTTATTCACCCCTAAAAGGTGCATATAATGGCTCGTTTCTACTGAGCAGTGCGGTTCAGTACAGTTTGGTACAGTATGCAATTTTTTTGTCAGAAGTTGTGAATGGTACCTAATTCAAAACCGTACATTACCACTTTTGCACCCTTCCGTTTTGGGGTCTGGTACAAAGGGTGGAGCTAGACTCACTGCAGAACATTTACTGGTTGACAGAGAACTGTCAATTGCGCATGCTTTTTCAGCTATGTTTTCCTGCAGCCTGCAGCCTGCCAGCTCAAACAAAGCATGTCTTCTTCTTGTTACAAAGAGCCACATCCCAAGAAGCAACAACAAGATCTGCTTTATGTCATCCACTGTTGTTTACTGTGTAAACTTTCTTCTTCATGCGAGAATGACATCGATCGCTACACCATGCCTATCAAGTAAAGGGTGCTGCTGGCAGTGGAAGCATAAGCCGGATCAGGGTTTAGCGTGTGACATGCCTGTCCTGTCTCGTGTAGCACATGTGGTGTTTTGTTATTTTGGGCCATGTGCTCCTGTCTCTGTCTAGATCCCACCCCCTTGTTATCTCATTATTGGTTTCATTTGCTCTACCTGTGTTCCCTCATTTCCCTGCTTGATTTGTCACCTTTATAAGCTCCTTGTGTTTGTTAGGCTTAGTCGGATCGTTGTATTGTCTATGTTTCCCGTGATCTCTGTTGGTTTGGTTTTAGTTTGTATTTTGTTATTCTGATTATGTGTTTTTTTCCCCCTTGTGGAGTTTTTTTGTTTTCTTGTTTTGTTTTGTTAATAAACTCTTCTCTTCACTGCACCACGAGTCCTCATCTCAGTTTTCTTCAGTTTAAGCGTGACAGAGCGATCCAACCAGAGTTTTTGTTTCCTGTGACTATGGAGCTTAGCAGATGTTTACAGGTGATGCGGCAGGTAAACTCTAAATACATCCATCAGCAGGAGGCGGGTGTAGGGAGTTTGCCTGCCAATTTCTCATTGAGGTCCATCACCTGTACCTTAACAAGATGGAGAAGGCAGAGGTTGAAGACCTCTGGATATGCCTCTCAGTCCCTAAGGAGATGGGGAGAATGGGGGCTCCTGATTTCTGGGAGTTTGTGGACCAGCTGGACTCCAGTCCTCCTAGGACCATGGTCCCGATAGCTCGGTGGTCCTAGTTCCGGTGGACCCAGCTCGGTGTTCTCAAAGCGGAGGAGGAGAAGGAAGGCGCCATCCGTGGCGGCTCCGGTGGTCCCTGCTCGGTGGTCCCAGTTCTGGTGGTCCTGAGTTCGGTGGTTCCGAGGCGGAGGAGGGAAGGCTCCCTCCATGACTGTTCCAGTGGTCCCTGTTCCAGTGGTCCCGAAGGAAGGTTCCCTCCGGGACAGTTCTGGTGGTCCCAGTTCAATGGTCCCTGCCGTTGCAGGCGCGCCACCCAGGCGTCCGGCTCTGCCTGCGCCGCCCTGGCCTCCGAACTTTCTGTCCCTCTTGTCCCTCTCTGGTCTGTCCCTCCCGTGTCTGTCCCCCATTTCCTCTCCGTGTCCTGTCCCCCGTCCATCTCCCTCCGTCTGTCCCTCCGTCCCTAGTGGGCGTCTGGTAGCCCGCTCCTTTAGGGAGGGGGTAATATCACATGCCTGTCCTGTCTCGTATTAGCACATGTGGTGTTTTTTATTTTTGGGCCATGTGCTCCTGTCTCTGTCTAGATCCCCATTTCATTTGCCCTACCTGTGTTCCCCTCATTTCCCTGCTTGATTTGTCCCTTTATAAGCTCCTTGTGTTTGTTAGTCTTGGTGGAACGTTGTATTGTCTCGTCTCCCGGTTCCCATAATCTCTGTTGGTTTGGTTTAGAGTTTGTATTTTATTATTCTGATTGTGTATTTTTTTTTTTTTTCTCGTGGGTTTTGTTTTCTGTTCATATTTGTTTTGTTAATAAACTCTTCTCTTCACTGCACATGAGTCCTTACCTCAGTTTTCTTCAGTTTAAATGTGACATTGGGTCCCGGATCATGCTCGAACTGTACTGTACTAAACCTTGCTGCTCGGTGGAAATGAGCCATTGGTGCAGCAGGCCGCGTGTCCACTGAAGTTTTTTTTTTTTTTTTTGCCAGCTGAAAAGCGCCTGGCTGTGCAGCATGAGAGCGTTTTGGCAGTGCAGCGTTTTTTCAGTTGAAACTCTTTGCTTATGATCGGAATATCCTTGGAAGTGTTACTAGTCTCTCATTTCACAGTTTCTGTATTGATTCTATATAAAAATGCAGATACAATGTAAAGTATTTGCTCTGGCTCTTGTTTTAAATTATTTTGTTCTGTTATTATGCTGCTTGTTTTCATCTGCTGGCGTTGTACAAGCAAAATGTGGCGGTTAGGCGGTGTTGTATTTGTCCTGCCCCTCCTCCACTGTGATTGGAGGCTGGGTGAAAAGTGACAAGTGATGAGGCTGCAGTGATGATACTCTAAGGAGTGTGTCCGCCAAAGTGTCTTTTCACATGGCTGGCTGGCGTATTCAATTGTTTTCTCAGGAGTGCTCCCATTGAAGTGAAAAAATGCTTTGGTGGACACACGGCCTTAGAAGTAGTAACATGTATTAAAGTGGAAATGAAACAGTCAGTCATGTTTACATTATTTAGTAAACTGATTTCCAAAATTATATAACTAGCACAATGTGACCATTTAAAGAAAAAGGATGTTTGCTATAGCTTTTGGAGCAAAGGAGTGCTGCCATTTTGCAATATCACAGCATGTGATGTCATGGTGTTGGATTGCTCCGTTGGCCAGTGAAATAATATAAACATTTCTTTACTTTTTTTTTAATACATGCATTTTGAAATTGAGGAAGACGAACTTGAAAGGACTGTTGAGCCCATAATATTCAAATTGCTTATGCATTTTTGAGCCAATCTGGCGATACCCACTGGTTTGGGGTGAAGAGAGGGTCAGAAACATTACCTGGTGTAAGTGTGGATGGTGATCTGGACCATGTATTGCGTGGTCACTTCACCATGGTCTTTACATTGCACACACTGTGCTGGGAGGTGGGCGTGTTGGAGGTGGGAATACTTTCTCTTAAAGATGTCGGCGGAAACACTGGAGCGTCCTGTTATAATTTGGATGAATATCAACATCAAACTGTCTACATCACAAAAGTTTTGATCATGGTATCCCAAACATTGTTTTTTCCTGCACGGCTCGCGGCATGATGTAAACAAACAACGCTTCATACAATATCGTTCATGTGGCATCTTATTTATTATGTCAGACCTTTCAGACATATTTGCATTACACTGGCTCGTTCACCAGTAGTGCTATGTAATATATTTTGTGTTCACCTGCGAATACAATACCTGCTGTTAACAGGACCCAGTGTTTCTGCTAGGACATCTTTAAGAGATATGCGCCAGAAATTTGACTTATTATGGGCTTAACAGTCTTTTCAATTTTGTCTTCCTCCATTTAAAGAAATTCTTATATTATTTTACTAGCCAATGGAGCAAACCAACACCGTGAAGACACGCTGTGGTATTGCAAGATGGCGGTGCCCTTGCTCTAAAAAGCTACAGAAAAACATTCTTTTTCTTTAAAATGGTGACATTAATCATGTTTGTTCTTTTAGAGGTAATTCCTGGTACCCCAAAGGATAAAATGTTTGCATATATTTTTTCTGAAATTGAATAAGGCAAAGGAAATAATAATGCCTAGTTTTATGTAGCACAATGGGGGGCTAAAAGGTACATTTTCTTTGTGATACAAATAGAAAAAAAGAACAAATACACATGAGAATGGAACAGATGGATTTATGTCCAAGCCTTACCTCCCTAACTGTGCAGTAGGGTAGATCGTTACCTCATTGTGGAATGTGATCACTATGGTGGTGGATGGCAGGTCGGGGTCATAGTGCAGTGTTGTACACCTGGGAGAGACAGGAGGAGGAGTCAAATAACAGAGACTCTGTGGTACTAATTAAGCATAAGTTTAACGAGTGGCAAAACCTTTTGCTAAATTTACACATACTTAATAATCAAACTTAAAGAAGGTCAAGACAGCCCTTATAAGCGTATGGCGAACAACAAGCAACTGCTGAGAATGTGTAAAGCAACTGTTTTTAAAGTGCTTGAGTAAACAGTGAAGTTAAGGGTAGAGTAATATAAAATGGGGCCATGGTCAAGAGATATGTTGCCTGTGTTAACAGGCCAACAGCACCCATTGTGTGGAGGAAGAAGGGAGCATGTGGTTAGAATGGTAAGGACAGCAGGCAAAACCCAGAAGAGTGGGAGCATCAATAATGGAGGATCTGATTAAAAATAAATAGCATTTCGCTTACACCAACAGCAGGAGTGGGCAAGCAAAAAGCACTTTGTTTTGAGGATGAACATTCTGACTTGCAGTAAATACCAACCATTACCCTGCAGCGCTCCACCTCAGAAAAACAGGATACTTTAGGTTTTGAGTTGTAAAAAGTGTCAGTGGACAAGAGAAAAACTAAAGATCAAAATGACCAGTTAAGTATATATAACACATATAGGGCCAGATTTACTAATAACTTGCATCAGTACAAACCCTCTTTTGGCATTAAAAAAATACTGACAGAATTTGCTAAAGACATGCAGTGAAAAAATAGCGCTAAGTTGACATGTTTAGTAATTCCTGGCCCTCAAAAGACACAAAACTACAGGAAAACAATTATGGGAATAAAATGTTACTCATGGAGCCATTTGGCCCAGTGTATGAGCCCCGTCTATAGAGAAAGGGAAAACAGACAGAGGACAGGCCGTTGTAAGGAGGCTTGTGTCCTAGATTCAGACAGGATGGGATGCTCCCAATCCATTCAAAAATCTTTTCTTCATCTGATCAATTCATTTCCACACACACAGATGGCATAAAATACATCTGACTTTTAAGATGGGGTGCAAAATGATCTCTAGAAACAGGTTAAAATTTTAGAAATTGTTGTTAAAATTGTATTTTCAGTTCATGTAGATTTTTATGAAGATAGAGAATATGCTTTGAACACCCATTGCCATGAAGCATAGAGTGATGTAATCAAGTCAGTCTCCCTACTACTTACACATTTTGTAATAATAGCCCCTATCACACATACAGTCTTTAAGGGTAAATTACATTAACAGATCTAACAGACCTATCAGGTAACAGATTTAAAAATACCCGGTAAATTGGTTCCAGAAATTTACCAGTGAGTGAAGTTGTAACATTACCAGTAAATTACCGGTAATGCGCGATGTATAAGCGTGGAATGAAGATTTTTTTGTATTTATAAGTTATTATGTATTAGCGGCTGGCGCAAGTCTGCTTTGAGCCAATCATAAAAGACTACGCTGTGTATGGTAAGCTTTTAATAGTTTTCTATTTAAATATCGCTGAATGATCATCTTTGACCATTGCACAGCATCTCACAGCTTTTAATGTGTTTCTCTCGGGACCCAGGCTGAATCCAAATCTCTATACCTCAAATAGGGCATTATTTGAAGGACAGCCATTTGTAGTGTAGTGGTGTCCAAAACTATAGTGGATGTTATCAAATTGCACTCATTCTATCCCACATTGCACATAATAACAAGTGTACAGGTATCCAAGTGTAACTTGAGTATCTTACGGTAAAAAGCTGGAGATGCCGTGCAACGTGTGAACAGCACATTTTGTATTTACAGGTAAAAGTCGTTCGTATAATTTTACGGTGAATTTAACGTTATTGCTTTTTTGTGTGAAGAGGCTGAAACATAAAACATATTGTTTATATCAACTGTAGTTTTAGATTTTAACATTTGTAACTTCTTTCTTCTCCTCAGTCAATTTCAGTCAGTTTTATTTTTATTTTTATCCTGGAGTTATTGGTTTTGGTTCATGACTGAGAATGTTTTATTAAGATTTCTTTAATATCCTTATGAAAAAAAAAAATGAATGGCAAAAAAACATTTCAAGAACCAATGCCACTTACAAAAGTAGGCGGTCATTTTAAGTGGTCTCATGTAAATACACAATATAAAACCCTTATTAAATTAGTTATATTAGTAGTAGCATTGACTACTTCATAATCACCCTAAGTGAATGCCTATATTTGCTAATTTTGTGCTCAGTATGTGCTAAGCAATTAGAGATTCAAGATTCAAGAGTTTTATTTGTCACATACACAGTTATATACAGAATATACAACGGCAGTGAAATGTAAACAGGTCCGCTCCATGGACAGTGCAAATTCTGATTAAAAACACCAGGGGAAATTATAATAGAAATAGAATAAAAAGTACTATATATATATATATATATATATATATATATATATATATATATATATATATATATATATATATATATATATATAACATATCTCTAATTATAAATAAATCAAGTAGAAAAAATAAAAATAAATAAGTGAAATAAACTGTACATTGAGTAAACTGCAGACTTATAAATATGCGGTTAACAGAAATGTACAAAGTATAATGTACGACACAGGTTTATAACAGGTTGTTACACAGTAACAACGAGAACAGAAAGTGCAGTGCAATGTCAATTGTATCGATGGTCACGTGATGTTAAGTGACTAAGTTCAGAGTCTGATGGCCTGGGGAAGAAGCTCCTCCTGAGTCTCTCAGTTTTGGCCATCAGGCTTGGAAGCGCTTACCAGATGGCAGCAGCGTGAAATGAGGGTTTGCAGGGTGATTAGAGTCCTTGATGATCTTGGTAGCTCCTGCCTTTGCAGCGTTTGGTGTGGGCGTCCTGCAGAGAGGGAGAGCTGACCCTGAGATACGCTCGGATAAGCGCCTGCGACTCTTTTGCAGGGCTTTGCAGTCATGACTGGTGCTGTTCCCATACCACGCTGTGATGCACTGAGTTAATACACTTTCTATCGCCCCTAAATGACAGAAGTTTCCAGGATAACTGGTGAAACCCTGAATATCATCAGCCAAATTTGATGATAGAGGTGGAGCTGTGTGTGGACAAACAGTCATGTGTGAGAGAAGTAGAGCAGGGGACTCAGGACACAGCCCCGTGGAGCTCCCCACACTCAGGGGTGATGGAGGTGGAGGTGAACTGGCCTATTCTCACCACCTGAGGCCTGCCAGTGAAGTCTTCAATCCAGTGGCAGAGAGAAGAATTCAGGCCGGGATCAGGAGTTTGACAGTTAACTTAATGGGAACTATGGTGTTAAAGGCTGAAGCTATAGTCAATAAATAGCAGCCTTCGTAGTTCCCACTTTTGCTGTCGATGTGAGTGAGGAGGAGTGGAGGACATGAGAGATGGCATCTTCAGTCGATCTATCTATTGGGACGATAGGCAAACTGAAGAGGGTCCAAAGTGTCCAGGAATGAAAGGAGCAAATGGTGTTTTTAATGAGTCTCTCAAAGGCCTTCATGACTATAGATGTGAAGAGCCACTGGGCGATAGTCATTTAGGCAAGAGGTTTACTGTTCTTAGGGACAGGGATGATGGTGGATTTTTGAAGGAGGTGGGGACCACAGATGCGAAGGGACTCATTAAAGATAGATGTAAAACAACCCGGTGAGCTGATCAGCACAGGACCGCAGAACACTGACCTGAAATACCATCCGGCATTGCAGCTTTCTGGCGTCCACACACTTGAGGTGCCCTCCGAACTTCATCCTCCGAGACAGAGATCACGTGGTTGTTGCTGCTCTGGGTAATTCCCTCTGATGCGTCACTTGGTAGGAATCGTGCTGCGCGATTACAATCAAGCGGCGTAGAAAGAGTTTAACTCGTTCTGAAACAACGGATCAACTCTGACCTCTGCAGGATTTAGATCCCAAAGAACAAATGGACCTCAGTCCACTGCCACATGCGCTGGGAGTCATTGAGTTGGAAGTGAGACTCTCACTCGATCCTTATATGCGAGACTTTGCGGCTTTAACTGCGGCGATCAGAGAGCATAGCAGGATGATTTGTATTCATTCATATTCCCCAATAGGGAGACCGGTGTTGTATGCGGCAGTGCGTGTTCACTGCAGTGCGGATTAGATAATCCACCCACGGTTTCTGATTTGAGAAGGACCTTATTAAGTATTGTTTCCGTGAACTTCGCTGGCGTCAGATGAACTGCGTCCGAGAACATGTCCCCAATTAAGCGTCATCAAGAAGAGCTGCACTGTGCTGGTCTGTGAATAGGATGACCAAGCTTAGAAATAGGGCGCTTTGCTTTGTGTTTGAGTACCGCCCGTTCAGGTCGCTCACAGCGAAGACTGTGCTTTTGTTTACTATTTTACTTTTTCTTTTACTCTCAGTTTTTACAAACTTATCATCTGCATTGATCTACTCGACAGCAACTCTCTTTGGACATTGTTGGTTACCTCTACACTGGACTGTTTTGGGACACTTTCGCCCGATCCTCTGCTGGCCATCTGAGATTCTTCCATAACGCCCGAGTTGAACAATGGACAGAGCCGACAGCGAAAGAATCAAGAAACACCGTGGGAAAGCAGCGCTGGAATCGAAACAGACTGAGGAAAAGGCATTCAGACCTCCTCTCGAGCATTCTTCTAGCAAATGTTCAATCCTTGGATAATAAGATGGGCGATCTTAGAGCCAGGATAAGTTTTCAGCGGGACATGAGAGACTGTAATATCTACTGTTTATCGAAACATGGCTCACGCCTTTGCGGTCCGGACACAGCTGCAGAAGCGCGTCGGGAGAACTTCTCTGTTTTTACGGATGGACCACCAGAACAGCCGAGGACGTAAATCAAAGGCGGTGGGTGTGTTTTCATGATCAACAAGAAATGAGTGCGATCAGGAACATCCACGTTCTATGATCTATCTTCATCATCTGGAACATTTAACAATCATTTGCCGCCCATTCCTATCTGCCTAGGGAGTTTTCTGCGATTTGTCGACCGCCGTTTGCACATTCCACGAGCAGGCAGACGTGCTGGCTTCCTCCCCAGCCTTCCATGATGTTGCCAGTGGCGTCGCAAAGCAACATCCCGACACGGCATTCATTGTCGCCAGCGGTGGTTTAACAAAGCAAACCTAAAGAGAAGTCCTGTAAGCTTTCATCAGCTTCGTCTCTACACCACGAGAACCGACCACGCTGGATCGCTGCATCTCCAGTTTTAAACGCCTATAGCGCGCGTCACTTCCAGCGAATTTAGCCGTCCGGATCATGCACGCCATTTTCCTCACTCCGAATACAAGCAAAAGCTCCTCCAAGGCCCAGGTGAAGCCCGGGAAGTTAAGCGTTAAGTCACCCCACTCCAGAACGCGCATACAGAGCGGCTCTGGGCGGTATAGTTAGGACATGTTCAGCGAGTTCAGCTGGCGTGCGCGGCGAGTTCTGAGGCGATAGCGCTTTGCTTCATCAAGCAGCTTACAAGGCAAACCACGCAAACAGCCGGCAATAACGTCCTTCTCAAATCAGAACACGTGGTGTTGAATTCAATCCAGCATGGCAGTGAAGCATACGCTGCGCACTGCTGCCTGGCGCTGATCCATTTTCGGGAATGCCGAATGAATGCACAGATGCGTCCTGCTAACGCTCTCGAGCGAGCAGTTAAAACCGCAAAACTCCGTTATAAAGACCGAGGTGGAGTCTCATTTCCAACTCAGCGACTCGCGGCGCATGTGGCAAGGTCTGAGAGTCCATCTGCTCCGCTGGATCTAAATCCTCTGCGGGAGAACAGCGTTGATCCGTTGCTGCGTGAGCGAGTTAAACTCTTTCTATGCTCGCTTTGACTGTAGCGCGGCAGCGCGACTCCGCCAGAAGTGGCGCGTTAGAGGAAAGTACTCAGAGCAGCAACAATCACGTGATCTCTCCTCTGGGAGGATGAGATTGGAGAAACACTCAAAGCGTGTGGGCGTTAGGAAAGCTGCGGGCGGATGGTGGCTCAGGTCGGTGTTCTGCGGTCCTGTGCTGATCAGCTCCACCGGGTTGTTTACATCTATCTTTAATGAGTCCCTACTTCCATCTGTGGTCCCCACCTCCTTCAAAATCCACCATCATCCCTGTCTAAGAACAGTAAACCCTCTTGCCTAAATGACTATCGTCCAGTGGCTCTCCGTCTCTATAGTCATGAAGGTCTTTCTGAGAACTCATTAAAAACACCATTTTGCCTTCATTCCTGACACTTTGAGACCCTCTTCCAGTTTGCCTATCATTCCCAATAGATCGACTGAAGATGCCATCTCTCATGTCACTCCACTCTCCCTCACTCCCATCGACAGCAAGAAAGTGGGGAACTCACGTAAGACTGCTGTTTTATTGACTATGGCTCGGCCTTTAACACCATGCAGTTTCACCACCAAGCTAACCACCTCCAAACTCCTGGATCTGCGGCCTGAATCTGGCCTCTGCTGCCACTGGATTGAGGACTTCCTCTTCAGCTGAGCATTCAGTGTTGAGAATAGGCAGTCCACCTCCTCCATCACCTGGGTGTGGGAGCTCCACGGGGCTGTGTCCTGGGCCCCCTGCTCTAC
>CM031962.1:27984064-28000229 GCA_018749465.1 Paracanthobrama guichenoti | reverse complement strand
TATACATACACACACACACATACACACACACATTATACTGTTTCCCATTATACAGTTTCCCGCCACCCCTTGTTTCCATGGTCACCGACATTATGAGTTAATTTAGTTCAGCTGTATCTAGTTAATTATCTCGTTTCTGTCTGCTATTTAAGTTCCTCTTGTTCACCAAGTCTTTGTTTAGTCACTTATGTAAAGTTGTGTTTCTGTTGCCTGTCTGGATGTTCCTGTGAAGTTAAGATTAAAAGTTTATGTTTGATCGTGATCTTCTGAGTCTTCAGCCTGTTCCTGGGTCACCATCCATGACAGATGACTAGACCACAAAAAAATGGATTTGGAGAGAACTCAGAGACTGCTAGATCACCAACAATATGGACAACTTTTGGAGACACGTGGAGGAGTTTGAGTTATCCCACTTGGTGAGCTGGAGCGATCAAATGCTAAATGCATGTTTTCGGGATGGTCTGGATGATGAATTGTATCACCTTCTTCCTCTTGAGAGACGCTATGTAACCCAGATTGACTTTCTTAACTATGTCCTCTGGCTTAATGGTTCTGCTTTTGTAGTTGGTGCTGTTAATGAGGACAATTACTATCATCCAGTCCCTCACTGAGAATATGTAGGAACTCCAGCTCACCCTAAGCCAGCACCCTCCACATACCTCTTCAAGGGTTCCATTCCCTCCTGGCCACCCGTGTTTCCCAGAGCCCGGAAGCTCATATCAAACAGTGGTGACCTGGGATCGAAGGTGGCGGATTCCGTGTTCACCTCTGTAAGGGCAACCATGAAGGAATTTTTTTTTTCCTCTCCGATCCCCAATTTCAGTGTCTTCAGCCAAGGTGGCCACCGTCATGCCTACTCCTGTCCACGTCCAGAGAGGGCTCCAGCCCGTGACCAGAGTCCAGAGAGGACTCCAGCCTGTTCCTGCACCGCCATGGTCCCCTGAACTTCCTGCACCACCATGGCTTCCTGAACTACCCGGGCCGCCATGGCTCCCTGAATGGCTGTCGCTGCCCTGGTCCCCTGAGCTTCCAGCCCCTCCATGGTCCCCTGAGCTACCTGGGCCGCCATGGCCTCCTGAACTTCCAGCACCACCCTGGAGGCTTCCCAACCAGCCAGCATCACCCCACTCACCTGCCTATGACCTCCGGGTGACTGGCTCAAACAAGCTCTGATCAACAAGTTTATGATACTTGCATGTTTTGTCCAATTTTTTTTTTTTTTTTTTTTTTTTTTTTTTTTTAAACAGATAAACACAACTTTTGAATTTAAGCCCAAATGTAGTCACCAGAAGTAAAAAGCTAAAGGTAGGCTATAAGTGAACTTCAACACGACTTCCACGCCATTATAACTACTGATAACTAATTTATTTAAAAACATTTTGCCAGAAAGTTTGAGTTAGAATAGTTTATCAGAGCACAATTATAAGCATAAGGCTGTAAAAGTGGACTGAGGTTACCTGTTCAGAGTGATGTTTAACCTCCTTGACAGCCTCTGTAGTCCCATTTAGCCACTTGTTAGCAACCTCCATAGTTAGGCCTAACTATGCAAATGCTTTTGAAACCATTCAAGAGCAACAAGACAATACGTTGTCTGTGAATGTCCTGTCTCTGTGACACAACATACAGAAAGACGTGCCAGTATCAAGTTCTCTTTTGCACTTGAGTGTTTGAATTTGAAAAATGTCTATTCTTTAAAGAGTTCATGAACTGAGAAATCACATTTCCTTGATCTTTTGACATATAAGAGGTCATCATACTATAAGAATATCCTGTAAGTTTCAGAACTGAAAACGTCCTTGTTAATCCAAAAACGGCTTTTATTGTAACCAAGCCCAGTGAATGACTCATTGTGGAACGTACCTAATAGATAGGTGAAAGACCACATCTGCAGAAGAAAATCAACACTTACTTCATTATTGCAAGTTTGGCCCCGCCCACTGGTGTGTTAGTGAGATGACGAGGAGAGAAGAGCGATATAGGATAGAGTACAAATAACATTACCTTCCAAAGGATCCTAAAACTAAGAATGTGGATATTTTATTTATTTTCAACAATGTGAATGTCTCAGTTGAGTATTATTTATTTGTATTCACTACATGTTAATTGTAATGCCTGATCTGTGATCAGTGATTTGTGATGTACAATGACGAGACTGCTGCATTCATGCGCTCATGTCTGTGATCAGCTGCAATGCTCATCGCTGCAAACCTTTCATGCCAATATA
This sequence comes from Paracanthobrama guichenoti, assembly GCA_018749465.1. Taxonomy (NCBI): domain Eukaryota; kingdom Metazoa; phylum Chordata; class Actinopteri; order Cypriniformes; family Gobionidae; genus Paracanthobrama; species Paracanthobrama guichenoti. The sequence goes on along the minus strand of CM031962.1, from coordinate 27,998,005 downwards.
ATGCTATAATCAACACTTTCCACGATTAGTTAACCTTGAGAGCCGTGATAGAAAAAAGTGCAAACAGTTTATAAGAGTGTTAAACATATAATACTCAGCTATTTCATATGCAAAGGTGTTAGCCAATCACAGCATTGGGCATTTACACTTAAGTCTCACAGCAGACAAATCAGATGGCTAAAATAGGGTAGGAAAAGTGCCTTTTATTTCTAATTATGACAATTTTTGATGTAGAAATCATACTAATATTATAAGTGCACCACAGGAAACATAAAACAACGCAGTTCGCGACCCCTTTAAAATACAGCATTTTGGTTTTTGAACAACATGTGGGTGAAGAAATAATGGAAGAAAATACTATTTTTTATTTTTTTTATTTAACTAGCTCTTTAAAGAAGATAATTGTCAACCTCTGGAGTGACTGACAGTTTGAGGCAAAATCATTGAGGGGAAAACGTATGTGCGCTTACAAGCGGAGTGATCAGCAAGAAGGGGCGAAGAACAAAGGCAGAGAAATTACTGCCAAATCTTCAATTCTTCATTTCCTGACAGCAATTCATCCCCGCTCATCTTAGTCTTTTTGGCAGGATCTCACATTTTCTTGCAGCAGTAATTTCCTTGACCTTTGTCTCTGGCAGAGCAATTTCATCGTCCTCCTTCCAATATCAGAGAGAAATATCAGCGGGGTTATGCAGTTGACAAAGGAGCCAGCACATAACAAGCACTGCCAAACTCCTAGACATGAACTCAGCAATAACAGAGAAAATCGATAATGGCCCCACTGTTCCTGATCTATTAAACGATGTGGACTGATGGGAGATGTGGGTGCTGGCAGTGCTGAACAGAGCTGAAGCAAAAGTGGAACCATGGATCCTCCATTGTTGACCTTTTGAGCGACTAGGCGACATTTTGGAGTCAGTGGGGTTATGCTAACACACAAACCCAGTGGAGAATCTTTTGTGTCCTCCCCCTCAAGTGCACGGAGCCCAGCGCTGACGGTGCTGGCGGGGGAGACTTTATAATAGAAACTGTTCACTGGCTAAAACAAAGGAAGGATTCTGGAAAGACACATCGAGCATTTTAAAAATGTCCACCTCCAGGTCGTGTGCCTTTTTCCTATGAAACCATTACTAACTTTTTATAAAGTAAACATGAGAATAACTTTTATATTGTTAGTAATGTTTCAAGATGAAGAATTATGGGTCTGAAGCAACTGGGGTTTACCTGATTATCCATACATCACTTAGAAATAATTGTGCTAAAATATGAGTATCAGGCTTTTGAGGAAAGTTCATGTGTACATTTCTTGATCATCATTGTGTTGCATTGCATTATATAAATATCAATAAAGTTTGGGCCTCTGAATAAAACCAATATGAGCTGACTTCTCCTATAGCGCTTGATTCTGATTGGTCAATCGCAGCATCCAGTCATCAATAGCAATGCTGTATATCAGAATCTCTCAAACTGGCTCTACTTTTATATCACACCGCCAATTCTCTCCCTTGTTTTATGACCTCTGAGGACTTCAGACTTTTTTTTAGAGGAGGCACATAATATGCAGATAAAATTATGAAATAATCTTCTCTTAAATCATTATTTAATATGGAGAAGCTTTTTCAAATAATGTAAATGGTGTTCAAATTGTATTTACTTAAGAAGCACAGTTATGATGATTTTGCAAATAGCCAACAATTACTTTAGTGGAATTTAAAATGGCAATGTGGCCAGAGGCTGTAGACTCTTCGTGGAGCGTTTAAGCGCTCTATTGCCGGGGATCCTTTCATTCTCTCTTTCCCTCCATGACTGACGGAGGGCATACAGACTGTAGGGGTCTCGGCCCGGCTTCTGTTTGTGAGTGACAAGCTATGTTTTCTCTGTACAGCCTGCCAAGAGATCATCCCAGTGTTTACTCCTGAATACAGATGATTTTCCTTTTATCAGTATTGAACTATTAGTCCCAGAACTATGGGATACATTTTCTGCCTAAAGTACTGCGGCCACAGATCAAAAAAAAAAAAAAGAAAAGAAAGTAAAACACCTGTAAAAAATATATTGCACAAACTTTGTACTTGTTGTTACCCAGTACTTTAGGTGGAAAATTTATCCCACAAAGAACAGCTACATATGCATGAAGATCTGAAAGTGTTTGAAGTTGGCATGACAGGATTTACAGCCCATTTTACTTCCTTAAATGTTACTTAATTTGATCCCTCACAAGCTGATTGGATCATGAAAAGTGGGCGTTATACAGTAGGGCTATAGGTTAAGATGGCTTGGGGATGTCAGTCAATAACATCTTTTTTTTAATGTTACGCTATTATAAAATATTACAAAGATTTTTTTTTTTTTTAAATGCTAGAGATATACTCTTATGTTGACTCAGGAATCATACATTTTAATTAGAAGCACTGTTTTATGTAGCTTATCTGATATGAGACAAGCCATGTATATGGCCTGCATTATGGTTGCCCAATCTATTATACTGTGGAATTATACTGCCAACCCAAGTTTACTGCATGGAAGAAAAAGAAATAGCAAATAATTAAGAAACCAAGATGTGAAAAAAGCCTTCAAAAAAAAAAATAGAAAAAAAAATATAAATAAATTCTATTCACAAACCCTATTCAAAACAGGATCACGTCCGAAACCTCATACTCTCTTTTGTGAACGATTAAAAACACTGTATCATGCTGCCAGGCCAGTAGTTGGCGATGTTGCTTTGTTAAGAAATCTATAGACTGAACACGTAATATGCATGCGCATGGCATCCCCATTTTCACACATTCATGTGTTTGTAGTTTACACCGAGACAATACCGTTATTGTTTTCAAAAACTTCCCAAGTTTTTTTCAAAAGTTTGTGCTTTCAGGCCCTCAAAACGCGATTGTCGTGAAAACGAACGGCCGAAACGCATACATTTTTTTCCGTTTTTAGTTGAAAACGGTGTTGTGTAAACAGCCCCTTAGTTTGGTTTTGTGCTGTTTGTGTGTGCCTGTGTTCCCAGTGATTGTTTGTTTCTATGGTTACAATCAGTTTATTGATTAGTTCCACCTGTCTCTTGTTCAGTTCCTCATAATTCCAGCCCTCAGTTGATTCAGTTCTTGCAATTGTACCTCTGTTATGTGTTCTCCAGAGTACTCCTGTTTGGATTATCCTCGTTTTGTTTTTATTAAAAGAAGTACTGCAATAGATCCCTCTCCTCTTCATTTGTGTGCCCAACTGTGACATAATACGTTCATCATGTTTACATTGTCATGTTACTTACAGCTTCAGCTGCGTCGCTTCACTGCCCTTCACAATTCCTCTGTGGCCACTGGATGCGAAATTCAAAATCTCACTGGTCAGTACTTTTTGCCTACTGTTTTATGAACATTGTGAATTTGGACATACTACTCTTTTACATACAGTTTTTCACATAGCCTACTTGTTGGGACGTAAGCATATTAAGATGCAGTCTGAGCTTTATGCTCTTCTCCCACACCAACGCATCTGTTTGCAATTATTATTATTAGATTGATCTGATTAGTGCAGAGTGAGAAGTATGTTTAACCCTGTAAATCCTGACAATGATAAAAGCATGTTTACTTGGTAAAATGTATAAGCAATCAATGTTTTAGATTTCTTTTATTCTTCTTTTCCTTTCTATTTGAATCATTCATCATGCTCTTTCATCATTCCTCGTGGTTATATGTTCTTTATATTGTGAATTGTGAAGCACTCTGCAGTGTTAGGGCTGTAGGTCTGAGTTATTTGGTCACTGGCTGTGATAACCCGCTGTGGCAGCTTGCTAGTGGCCCCTTGATAACCATTCTGAGAGCTGGATAATGATGACCCCGCACACCATGTGTCTTGAAGACAGGAAAATCTCTCTGAGACAAAGAGACAGAGGGATGCACATGGAGACAAAAGCCTTTGTCGATTGCATGAACTTACAAGAGGAATGAAACACCTGCTGCTGTTATTCAGTGATTACATTTCATTTTCATGCGATGCCAAGGCTGGAGTAATTGTTGTCCACTGAGACACAATAAAGCTGGTTAATATGTTTCTCTATCTGGACTCTAGCCCCTTATTTCCTTCGATACAGTGGAAGTTAATCCACCTTGGCTGAATGATGTTCAAGGTCGTGGCAGGGGCTGCTCTCTCTATTTAGCATCAGAGAAACACTGAATTTGTCTTTATCAGGCTAATGCAGAGTTGCAGTTTCCAGCCCTCCGGTGATGCAGTGTTTCCTTTCTCTATCATGAAAAGTTTAGAATCTTTTAAGCTTAATTTTAAAGCTTCCGCTAAGAAAAAAATAGCCCACTACAATATACAAAAGAATTGACTATTGGCAACAAGGTGAATAATGCAACTATATTACATATTAATACTGTCTTTTGAGGTTATTTTCACTAGTCAATAACAGGATGGTTTGTGTGAAAGGAGGGAGAGCGAGTCTGCGGTGTGTTGCGTGTTGCATTTAAAGGATTAGTTCACTTCAGAATTAAAATTTCCTGATAATTTACTCACCCCGTCATTTTTACTTCCTGCACCACCATGGCTTCCTGAACTGCCTGCGTCGCCATGCCTTCCTGAACTACCAGGTTTGCCCATGCTCCCAGGCCTGGTCTGCCATCCCTCCCCCAAGACCACCCTCCTAGACTTTTGTTTGTTTTGTGGTGTTTTGTTGGGTGTCAGGAGCCGCTCTTAGTGGGAATCTGTAATGTCTAGTGTTTTGGATCATGTCATGTGCTTCCCTAGTCTCTTGTGTCATGTTGTCATTGGTTGATTTATTCATGTGGGTTCTTAGTTCAGTTCTGTCATTGGTTCATTGTCTTGATTGTTCACAGGTATGTCTTGTTTAGTCATTGTGTATTTAAGCCCTCATGATTGCCATGCGTCTTGGTCTAGTATTGTGTTTGTTCTCTGTCACTACCGTTGGTGAGTTCAAGTTTTAAGTCTGGTTAAGTCAAGTACTTTGTTTTGTTCACTTATAAATAAACTGCACATGGGTTCTTCAAGCTCGCCTCCAGTAGATCCGCATGCTTCTGTCCGAGCGTTTTTCACTGGCGATGCCCTGAGTGAACGTGCAAATTCACTCCCTTGACAGTAGATGGCGTTTTTGATTTGATTGCAGGACAAATAGGATTTGATGGAAACTCACCATCGAATCCTGTTTGATCTGCAATTCCTCTCCATAACTCCCTCTTATTGAGAATTTTTTAGTCGCTGTGGCGTTTGTCATAAATCTCTTTGTGTTCAGACACCAAAGAGACCAGCAGCTCTACATTCATCTCGCCTCATTGCATTATCTTCTTCATCTACTTACTTCCTCTTCATCGTCTTCTTCTTAAGCTTGGTTTATACTTGACGCGTCCAAAAGCATCAATCTCATTGGTCGGCCAGTTTTTAACGTGGCGTGTCAAACCCAAAAAAATTAACCTGAGGCGTTTTTTAAAAATTATGCCTTTACACCTGGATTTTTGCGTGTCTGTGCACACTGACATTGTCACCCTTTGTGTAGTCACGAGACATCTGCATGACGTATTTTCCGCCAACAGGAGGGTTCACGGGCATGTCAACAATCTGTGTGCTGCCAAATTTTTGAAACCGTGCTGACTGTCCGCGTACAACAGTGCATGCACAAGAAAGCCAGCCCAATTTCTGAGATTGCACGGCCAGTGCACAGACAACAGCACGTGCGCCAGAAAGTCAGAAGAGTCACATCAATTGTACTGTGCAGGTGTTGAACTCGGCCGTTCATGCTCATCCGCAGTTGAGTATACTTTGAAAGCTGTGCGGTCAAGACAAAAAGATAAAGGTGCAAGACTGTATGTAATGGCTTTGATGAGGGAAAAAAACTAGCCTACAATACCATGATTATATCATATTTTAAACAAGATTATTTAAATAAATAAGAAATAATGCAGGCTGATGGCTTCAACAAAAGCATACACTATTAACAATCTCCTAGCACACAGGTCTGTCTTTCACAATGTAGGAGAAATTATGGAGAACGTTAATTAAATGTTTACATCTGCAACTTTACTGTTGGACTACTGGCCCTACTGGCTACTGGTTGAGCCAATTTTGTTGTGATGGCCAAAAAAGCCAACGACAAACTCTTTGATAGTGCCACCACAGAGCCACAGTGATTACATATTACAGAGGAATCAACACATAAAAGTCTTATAATTGTCTCTGCACATTAAGCTGTGCTAAAAAGTATTTTAACATTGAGAAAATTACACACTTCAGCTTTAAAATGCCACATTTAGTGCTGCTGACGCAATTTGTAGGTGAAAGAAAGATCTCTATGATATAACGATTTAAATCATAAAGAAGCTCTTCTGTTGTGACACATTCTTAACCGCCAGGATTCCGAGATTCCCTAAAAATAGACTGTATTGACTAGTACAGCTCTCCTACACATATCATTAGATAACATGTCTGAGACAAAACTCTCTGCTCTCACCCCTCTCATCTCGATCTTCCCTCATAATGACTCATTCTTACTGAAATAAAGTAGGAATGTGGAGACTTGTGCATACTATTTAGTGCACGTGTTTAGCAAATCAGGACTAAATATAACGACTAAATTGTTGGTTCTTAGGTTCCATGCAAAGCCAATGGTGACCTGTGGTGAAATCAGTGCAGCATCAGGAAACTGTAGGTAAGAAAACAGCAAAACCTAATTGGATGTAATTGCCGGGTTAGACTAGACTACAGCAAGTGATGAGGGCATTTGAGCTGTGCCACGTCTGAGTCTCAGTATTCTCCCAGCTCCTGCAGAGCTCAGCCTTCTAATGAGAAGAGGAGGACAGACTGAGGAAGTGGTAATTGGATCCTCCCTGTCCTGTCGCCTGGGCATGTGTGGCGATGTGGCTGTGCTTTATTTAGATCCTCTAGGCAAACAGTCTCAGTTCTCCACTTGCCAGCAGTGAATGCAGAGCTTGTGAGAACAAACCACTCTTGCCCATCTTGAGCTCATTTGCTTGCAGAACAGAAGTTTGCTCTCTGCAACTGCATTCAACAGCTATGCCATTACATTATGGACTAATGAGGCTGTGCTGACTTGCTAATTGAAGAAGGCTGCCTCTGCAATCCGTTTGGGATTTGTCTATTTTTGATGATCATGTCAGCAACTACCTTAAATTCACTTGGATCACGCTTTACACAATCAAACAACCAGGAATAAATGCAAGCAGCAGATCATTAATAAAAAATAGGGTATTTATTGTATCGATGTGCTAGCAGATGTATCTCACAAGTGCTTCGTATTGGGGTAAATTCAAGCGAAACAGAAATAAAAAGGTTGTGCGTTGTTCTCCAGTGTGAGCGTGTATCGCACTCGGTGAGTGCCCCGCAAGTTTGTGTGTGTCCAGCTGCCAAACTCTGTTCTGGAGAGCATCGGTATGATTGACACTCTGGGGAACCTTGAAAGAAAGACAGAAGAGAAGATCAGCCAAGGCACATACTGTACAGGGAGACTGGGTAGGCTAGACTGGTGGATGCATTTATTAATGCATTTATGTTAAATTTAATATGAGGTTCATCAATTTATGAAATTGAGGCTGTGTCCAAATCATTGTTGTATCCGAAGGTAGGAAAGCCTGAATTGAATGTTGCAGTTTTTTAAGGTCTTGTGCTGACTTAATTTAAATTCTAAATTAACATATAAATTAAACACATTTTACATATGTTTATACATTCCTTTAGAATATAATAATATATTAATAATATGTGCATATATTCCTTTGGGGATATTACAAATCAATTACATAACAAGATTACACTTTGGATGTAACGAGTAAGGTTACGTGATACTTCTTGAATGTATATTATAACAATACCTAAACTACTTTTTTAACTGTCTCCCTTCCCCATAATGCTGTCAAGCAGGCTTGCCCATTGCATGAGAAAAAGTGTCTACACTGCAATCGAGTGGCACAACGCAAAGCAACAAAACTAGGCCAACCCCATTATAATCAACAAAGCTGTCTACACTGCAAGACTGTCAGGAGGACAAACACAGCAAAAAACACCACTCTGAATTAAAAAAACTACAACCCTGCAAGCCAAGCACAACGTTGACGTTTTGGAAGAGGAGGAGTCTCAGCCAACTGAATGTGAGAGCTTAAAGCTAGATAGTAACTAATACTTTATTTCCATAAACAGTAAAAAAAAAATATACTTTTAAAAGTATTGTTGCCCCAACATAGATTACAGTGATTAAAGGTGAGATGTGTCATTTCTTTGCCACTAAACATAATTATGACACAAAAATAATAATGTTAATTGTATTTAAAGTATTCTGAACACTGCACTCATTGGTTGGAAAAAAAATTGATGGTCTCGTCCCAATCTCACACCATTGGTTGAGCCACTGTTGCTATGTCATCCTGGGGCACGTTCAAGTTCAAACCAGTGCGCAGTGTTTTGCTACGGTTTCCAGGTTGAACCAAATGTTGGATGACAATAATTGGGAACCACAGTTTCCACAAATCCCTTCATTCTTTTATTCTGGACGGCAAGGGCCGATGATTGTAACATCGAGCGTGTTTTGCAGCATTACACATTTCATCAGGCTCCGAAAATTATTCAAAAAGAACACAAAGAATGGACTTCTCAGCTGCCATAGTTGCAACTCCTGCGTCATCAGAACAGGGTGTTTAACGCACCACAGTTTCCGCACCACAGTTTTGCAACGTTTTGTCAGGGCTGAACGCAGCCCTGGGCTGCTTTCCCAGAAGCAGAGTAATTATAGTATTTATTAATATTTTTATATTTTCAATTTAATTTTTGTTTAATTTTGTTATGTGCTTGATATTTTTATTATTTTTTTAAAAAATACAGATTTTTAGCTTTGTTTTATTTCAGTTAGTTGCCAAAACACAACTAATTTATTAGTTGTTTAATTTATTATTTAATTCTGCTTTATTTCAATGAACAAAACCAATATTTTTTAGTTAACAATAACAATGCCACCCCAAAGCATTGTGAGCTTAAGCTGATCACATAGACAATTAGTACCAATAATTTCTAAAATCCACTTTAAATGATTTACAATGCTTTTGGGAAACACAGGCCTGGTCGGGATTCTCAAATAAACAAGCAATGTTTTGATATTTACAATGTCTTCAGGGGAATCAGCCAACAAGCAGCTTACTTATAGTTGATTTTGCATATTAAACTGGGACAGAAGAAAATTATATACTTCACCATTATTTTCTATGCTAAAGTTCATTTAAATTTGTTTTGCTTAAGAGTTAACATTTAAACAATGCATAAAACAGCATTTGTTTTTTGTCGGACAAACAATTAAGCCGCCGGCTGCGCTGTCATTTTGTTTTTAGACCACAAAATCAACAATGTCACTAAAGAAGTGTATTTCTGGTTGTGAGGGACGATAACCCTGTTCAGCTTCCCAAATAACGCAGCATTAAGGAAACAGTGGATGCAGTTTGTTTTTCCGGAGCAGCAATGGAGTTCTGCAAGTGTGTTTGTTTGTTCCCGGTCATGAGTCGAAACCGCAGGTGGTGAGTGAAACTGCATCAAATGTTTTGTTGGCGATTGGCACATAAGTGCATATAATGTAAACACCACAAGTGTGTGTGTGTGTGTGTGTGTGTGTGTGTGTGTGTGTGTGTGTGTGTGTGTGTGTGTGTTCGTGACTCTAGCTCTGCCCACTGCACGCCTCCACGAGTTTGGCTGTTTTCAGAAAGAATCGGTACAGCGTATCTGTCTTTTATAAATATGATAAAACTAAAGACTCTTTGGAGATATGAAGGGTGCAATACTACTCTATAGGTACTCAGGATTAAGATGAGATTGGCAGAAATTGTGTGTTATGTACCCTTTTATGTAGAGTGTAGCATTAATATAGCAACAGTAATGAGGTCATTTCAGTAAGTCAGGACATTCTGCAATCACAGCATACCTGGGGTGTGTTGAAGAGACAAAGGGAGTGGACATAGCAGAACAGCAGGACACAGATGTAGCCCCTCCTGGAGGTACACACTCGCTCTCTCTGCCTCTCTATCCATCTTTGACTCCAGCTGAGCTCTGAGAGGTGAGGAGAGGCCAAGGAGGAAGGATCACGAGAAAGGCATCTCCCATCTCTGAGTGTGCGCTGACAGTTCGCATGGGCTGATCACCAGCATTTTACTGCTCTCAATGCCGTCCAGAGCCATCTCGCTGTCCACGCAGAAACGAGACGCCAGGTGCTCGAGGTGAGTGCCAGATTTCTGCCAACGCTGCAGTAACAGGAGACATAAACACATACATAAGTACACATTCGCTACGGACAGTATAATATATCATGCATTAAAATGTATAGTGTGCATTCACACTTAACACATATCTACTTATACGTACGCCTCCCTGCACAACAAACAAATTGGATGTTTTCTGATGCTACAGTATGCTGCATGTCCCAGTAACTGACATGACAAATGTGACGTGGAAACGCTGACATCGGCCTGAGAGTAAAGCCTCTCCTGAGGGGCTGTCTAATGCTGGGACTGATACTCATAGAGCTGATGTCAGTGGGTTCCACCTGGAGCTTTCTAAGTGCGGCCTGATATGGTCTGTCACAGATGTCTCCTGTGCTCTCGTCTAGAGTGACTGCAGTGGAGGTACCTGCTTGCCGTCGCTGATGTTGCACGGCACGAGCAGGATCTGGGAGGCAGGGAAAGTGGTGGAGACAGACAGACAGTGCTGCTGCTGGCGGATTTGCTGTCCGTGGGTGTAGATCCACTCCTGTGCAGGAAAGAACACAGGCTTTTCTGATACTGAAACCAACATATAATGAAATGAAAAAGCAATAGCAATTTTCTATCAAGAGAATTACACAGATTTCAATAGATTGCATGTTATTGCTGTAAACAGAAAAGATCTTCCATGTTTTTCAATGTTTTTAAAGCAAGTATCCTAATTTGTAATTAGTGTAGTTTTTATTATTCTTACCAGTAATGCCAAGGGTTTACTCACAATCCATCTTTCATAGGTTTGCATTTAGTTACATTCATGCATTTAGCAGACACTAATCTAAATCGATTTAACACTAGAGGAAAATAAGCAATTCGTAACATAGAGCCAACAATATTCATAGTATACAATGGCAGGTTTATTAGAAAACTAGATTAGGAAACAAGCTAGAGCATTCCCAGACATGTTAATTTAAAGATGTCTGTTCTAATCAGCTCCACTTAAATGGTAAACAGAGGGAGATCTTGGAAGAAAACACTTTTTGCTTTCCTCTGAGAAGGTGGCCTCATTTGCTGTTCTGAGACATGTAGAGAGAATGACGCACGAGGGCAGTGTGAAAATGTGCTTTTGTGAGCCATGCTGATGAACTGCTTCCCATCTGGTGAGTCTTACAGACGCTTAACAAGGTCACACGCAGCAGGCAGCAGGGAAACATGCTCTTGTGGTGCTATGAACACACTTAAGTGCTCTGAAATCACTTTTGTGGTGTTCAGGCACCAAATCTACTGTCCATCCTCTTCTCTGGACTTTATAATTTAGAGAATAAACATCTGAAAAACTTTTTACAATGCACAGAGGAACAAGAGAGAGACTGGGAAGAATGAGAATATAAGGCTTTTTGGCTATTAGTTCATGGCTTTGGTTTAACCAAATTATAAATCCCATGATGGAATTTTTCCATCATGGTCCATTAAATGAAAGTTAATTTATTAAATATAATAACATATAAAATGTTTAATTATTACACATTGATTAGCATTAAAATAATGTATTGTTCCTTTTAAAATGCCCCATACTGTACATTGTTTATGATTAATCATAGTGGCAAAATTGAAGTTATGCAAATTTATTTATTGTACTTTAATAATATTTCTTTACATTTAAAATTCAGTTCTGTATCCTGTTTGCTGCCTCAATCAAAGAATTTAATAGCCATTTGTGGATTCAATTCTGAATGACGCACAACCGTGTTTTTTTCCAGGCTCATGTGCAGGTGAGAGAGCCACGAAGGGTGACAGTAGGGCAGATTAGCTGCTCAGAGACCAGAGGGCACCTCTTTGTTTAATATAATTACACAGCAGTGCACAAATGTGACCTGAATTAAATCCCATTACCCCGCTGTAAAAGCTGCCCTTTCAACATGCCCCTGGTTGCATAGCATTTAATGTAATCTAGCATCTCAGAGTCGCAGCCTAACTGTGTGAGATGTCACCGATTCCTGGCGTGAGAGTAAAAATACACACTATCTTTGCTCCTCTTCTGATCTTGACCAAACTGTTCCATAGAATATGTGACCATAATGCTTAAAGGCAAGATATGGTTTAAGTGGTTAAAATTAGACTTTATATGTCTTACCAAAGGACAATACAGACAGTGCTAATTGGCAGTACAGCAATGGCAGTACCAATATTGATTAATAAGGAAAAATAAAGCTGCTCATTTAATGCTTCAAGTATGCTTCTTCTGATATTATGCCAGAGAGTCTTGTACCTGGTTGGCTGCTGGTATGTCTTTGGTGATGATGCAGGGTGCGAGTGTGAGCACTGGGAGATCCTGTCCCTCAACTATTCGAGTCTCTAGACAGTTCTGTCTTTGCCGAATTACACCAGACTTGGCATCAGAATCATCAGGAACTCTGGATTTCATAGAAAGAAACATCATAGTGTAATGATAATAAATACCCCATAGAGAAACCCCCCAACAAATTTTATCCTTTACATATATTAATTGTTTCTCCTAGAAAGCAATGTGTAGCAAATGAAAAACACATATTCACCCCATCTATTTAGTAAATGCATGTGGTGGATCTTATTGTGAATGATTCATACAAATATTATAACTAGATCTTCCAGTGAAAACCAGAGACTTCTCTCTGATGATGTATGCTGGACTTTTGTCGACAGTTATATGACAAATTAGTAAGCATAACACAACAAATAATCGTCTTTAAGGAAAAAAAAGCATATAGTGGGTGGAACATTTTTCCCTTGAGACAGATGAGAGCAGATGGACAGCAGCTAGCCTACAACAAACCAGCTTTAGCCATACACTGCCATGCTAAATAATAACATGGCACTTTACAATCATCAATCACCACCCGCAGACACTCAAATACACACATCACACTGACTCACTTGAGCTCTGGATAGACATTGTCCAGATACCACTTGAAGGATTTGCACTTGAGACTCTTGCGGAGCTCCAGCCTGCCGTGAATGCTGATAAGAGAGGAAGAGAATGAGCAGAATAAGAGATGAATCTTTTCCCTAATGCCTCCCCATTATAGATACACACATAAACACACACATGCTATCAGTCACTCACTCTCCATAGGACTTCCCCCGAGCAGCCGGTCGAGCTGAGTAGTAGAACAGTTTGAACTCATCCATCCAAACCTCAGCAGTCCTTCTGGTGTTCCTGAAACAAAGAGCATTGAATGTGAACACTGAAGTGTGGTAAACACTTTCCTCACGCACTTCAACCTCAAGAAGATCATTATGACAACCTGCCAATTAATCAGTACATTTACTAAAAATATTGTCCGTACAGCCAGTTATTGAAGAGACAATATAGATTCTGGGGTGTTTGTGGGTGTTTGTCAGGTAATTGCTATGCAGTTGCTAAGGTATTCAGAGTGTTTTGTAGCACTCTGCTATGTAGCTACAAGGGTGTTCTGGATGGTTCATACTGGCTAAAGTCAAAAGATCAGACCTCTCTCAACATTCTAATCCCTAGATATGGCTCATGTCTCTCCCTGTAAGTGAGATTTTTTTTTTTCACACATTAAAGTCCAATTGCTTAAAAAATTAACAGCACACTTCTTTTCAACAAGTCGCACAAACTGAGCTCTTATTCATGTCTATGGCACAAGCAGAGCAGGATGAATTCCACAGCAAAGTGTAATATAAAGGGGTTTACTAAGCAGAACTACAAGAAAGATTCAAGATTCAAGATTCAAGAGTTTTA
>CM031962.1:27904345-27916864 GCA_018749465.1 Paracanthobrama guichenoti | reverse complement strand
TAATTATAATTCATATCATATAAATATAAGATGAAAAGACGAGCTACAGGGGGTGTGGCTTTTCTTTACTTGCAGTTGATTGGTCCAGTTTGAGTTTGCGATCTCTAACCCAGAATAAAACCTGCTTCAGAGCAGGTTAGCCGTGTAGTGTAAATTACCATGGTGATGAACACTGATAAAAAACAATCCACCTTCTTGAGCCCGAAAAACCAGAGTTTGCTCAATCTAATTTCGAACTTACCTGGGTAGCAACTGAAACCAGCTTTGTGCAACAGGCCACTAGAGGAGTTTAACTGCTCAGGACAAACAAGGCACTCCAAAAACTATCACAAAACAAAAACAGCTGTGGATCATCCAGTTAACGACACACAGTATTAAGAATCAAGGGTACATGAACTTTTGAACGGGGTGATTTTTATGAATTAAGCTTTTTTTTTTTTGTCTTGTAGACTATATGCAGACATATTTGATGTAAAATATCTTATTCAGGACAGGACTAAATAAAAATAATAATATGTATTTTGTATGATCCCTCTTAATTTTGTTAAAATTATTCACATTTTCACAGATTCTGCAGGGAGTTCACAAACTTTCAAGCAGCATTGTAGTGATATTGGCAAAAATAGAGCTTTTTTTTTCGAGGAGGAAAAAAACATCTCGGTTACGTATGGTAACCCTCGTTCCCTGAAAGAGGGAACAGAGATGTCCGTCAGACATCACCGACGAATTGGGATCCCTTTGGAAAACGCCACAGTTACACCACTTCCAGCAAGAGCAAGGGGCAAGAGCCCCTCGACTGGAGAGTATAAGCGCACATATCCATTCCATGGGGAAGGGAATGGTGAAGCAAGCCGACACTTAAAACGGGCACTTCGGTGTTACTGACTATGGGAAGTGAGCACACAGGAAGATACCAGCTCTACACGTAGGCTATAGAATCTAGCGAACGTGTTGGGTGTCGCCCAGTCAGCAACTCTACAAATATCTGTCAGCGAGGCACCACAAGCCAGAGCCCAGGAAGAAGCTATACCCCTGGTGGAGTGGGCTCTTAACCTGAGTGGCAGGGCACGTCTTGGGCTTCATACACCAAGACAATGGCATCCACTATCCAGTGGGCCATCCTCTGCTTGGAGACAGCCTTTCCCTTCTGCTAGCCTCCGTAACAGATGAAGAGCTGCTCTGAGGTCCTGAAGCTTTGCGTTCTGTTCATCTAAGTCCGGAAAGCGTGGACGGGACAGAGAAAAGCTAGGGCTGGGTCTGCCTCCTCCAAGGGCAGCGCTTGCAGGCTCATGGTCCCAGAAGGGAGTGGTGGGAACCTTGGGCACATATCCAGGCTGGGGTCTCAGGATTATGTGAGAGTTACCAGGCCCGAATTCCAGGCACAATTCGTCGACTGAAAATGCCTGCAAGTCCCCTACCCTCTTGATGGAGGACAATGCAGTCAGGAGTACTGTCTTCAGAGACAGAATTTTTAACTCTGCTAACTGCAAAGGCTGAAGGGAGGTCTCTGCAGTGCGGTCAGCACCAGAGACAGGTCCTAAGAGGGTATAGAGGGAGGATGAGGCGGATTTAGTCTCCTCGCCCCCCTCAGAAACCTGATGATCAGATCGTGCTTCCCTAAGGACTTTCCACCCTCGGATCATCCGAGCCGAGGGTCCCCTTGGTCAGGGAATAAAACAACTGGCAGTGGATCGTGTCCAGGGCGGCAAACAGGTCTACCTGTGCGGTCCCGAAGTGACTCCAAATCAGCTGGACCACCTGGGGATGGAGTCTCCATTCTCCCGGGAGCACTGGCTGTCGTGAGAGCTCGTCGGCCACATGATTGAGCATGCCCGGAATGGCACGAAGCGACCTCAGATGCTCCTGACTCCATAGGAGGAGATGGCGGGCGAGTTGTGACATGCAACGGGAGCGTAGACCACTCTGTTTGTTGATGTATGCAATGACCGCAGTGTTGACCATACGGACCAGAACGTGCTTGCCTCTGAGCGGTGTTTTGAAGCGGCTGAGTGCAAGACAAACTATTAACAACTCCAGGCAATTGATATGCCATTGCAGTTGGGGCCCCGTCCACAGACCCGAAACTGCAAGCCCGTTGTACGTGGCACCCCAGCCAGTGGATGAGGCATCCGTGGAGACAACAGCATGCCAGAACACTTGTTCTAGAGGCACTCCTGCTCGTAGAAATGAAGTGTCCGACCATGGGCTGAAGGTTTGGCGGCACCTCTGCGTCACTTGAACGTGGAGGGTTCCACTGTGCCACGCCCAGCTCTGGGCCAGGGCTACCCTTGTGTATGTCCATGAGTGCCTGGGCCTGGTGCACCTGGAGCAACGCCATGGCATGCAAGGCAGACGCAGCCTGGCCACAAGACCTGTAAGCCTTCACAGTCAGACTGGAAGAGAACTTACAGGCCTTGGACGGGAGATGCGGGTCACCACGCCAGTTGGAGGCGGTTGCCGGACACAGTTGCATTGCGATGGCCCGCTCCACCGGCGGGATTCCCACGTACCCCCTGGCTTGCCCGCCGTCAAGGGTAGTGAGGAGGGAGGAGCCACCGGGTCTGTTTCTGGCACTAAAGGGTGTCGTCCACGACCTGGTGAGCTCCTCATGCACCTCCGGGAAGAAAGGTACCGGGGCGGGATGCTGAGAACCAGCGCGACCTGCCCCGAGAAACCAATCATCCAACCTAGAAGGTTTGGGACGTGGTGGAGGGGTCCACTCAAGCCCGACCTTTTCGGTGGCCCGGGAAAGCATAGCCATCAACTGTGTCCTGTGTCAACTGTGCAGCCGAATCTTCATCCTCCAAGGACTGGAACTCCCCCTCCGATGCAGCGATCGACATCTGTTCATCTGCCGGATCCCTGAAGGTCACTACTGGGCGCCCGTGGGCGGAGCCAGCAGCTTCCTCCGGGAGCTCAACCGGTAGCGGGCTTGGGAGGGATTAGGGGTCTGCGGAGGTAGGCTTGGCGGGTTTGCCCTAAATGTAATCCTCAGGTCACCCCAGCCATCCGTCGAAGTAGGTCTATTCATGGGAATAGCACTAGATCGAGGTATGGGTAGGGGGACTCCACCTTCCCGGAGGTAGGCGAGCCTCGACCTAAGCGCCCCGATAGTCATGTTCCCGCAGTGAGAACACGAACTATACACAAAAGCTACCTCAGCGTGCTGAATGCCCAGGCACGTGATACAGCGATTGTGACTGTCAGCGGGCGACAGGGAACGACCCCATCCAGAAACTCACGGGTGGAATGACATCTTGAAAAAGACGCAGTGTCACACCTGTGTTGCTCACTTGTGAGGAAACACTCTTTTAGAAGTGCTGAAGCACCCAGGGAAAGACCATGGCAACACACAGGGGAAAGGTGCAGCCTGTGTGTGCACTCACTCAAACAAACGCCCTCACGCACCAACTTTTAGATTTGCTGTGAGAACAGCAGTTTGTTTTATTGTAGGCAGCGGTGAGCATGCATCTCTCTCTCTCTCGCTCTCTTTCTCTCTCTGCTGACAGGCAGGTCTCGTGCTTCATCAACGCCGTTCTGCTCCAAAGTGAATTCACTTCCACTTATACCCGTTCTGCGGGGGCGGAGCGCGAGATGCAAATCTCTCACGCCAATAGTCCTTGGCCAGTTCTCTATATCTCGAAGCTGATAGAGGGCTCCCTGAAGAGATCCCCAAGTCGTCGGTGACGTCCGACGTACTGTTTTATTCAGAGGCCTGATCTGAGCAAAATATCCAGTTGAGTGCAGTTGCTTATAGGGTTAGGGTTAGACGAAATTCTGATAGCTAGTGATGTAATTCAACAAGATCTTAACATCTTTATATCTATACAGGTAGCTCTGTGCTCCTTCGGCTCCTGTGTGGGCCGTCATCCCTTCAAGCTCCCTCGTCCCTCCAGCTCCACTGTCACCCTGGTTCTGCCATGGACTTCCGGGCCTTCGGTTGCACCTCAGCCCTCCACCAGGCTCCTCCTTCCCTCTGGCTCTGCATTGGTCCGCACTCCATCCGGGCCTTAGATTTTGCCCTGGACCATCAGCCTCTCGGCTACACCTGGGTGTCCTCCTCTTTTAACTCTCCCTTAGTAGGCTGTGCCCAGATTTCACCCGAAACGTCCACTGGGGCTCCACCTTGGCTCCTCCCTCTATCAACTCTGCGGTGGAGTCACCCTCTGCCAGCTCCTCTAGGGTCCTGTTTGTCACCAGCTCCTCGTCCTCATCCACCTCCAAAACCACCCTCCCTCCACTGATGTTATATCAGGTTTATGTTCTGTTATGTGGACTCTTATTTTGAAATGATGAACTGTTTCCTTTAGTTTCTGTTTCTCTGCTCTCTTTAGTTATGTCCTCATTTGTTTCTACAGTTACATATTAGTTTCACCTGTCTAGTTTAGTTTCCTTTGTTTGCCCTATGTATTTATAGTCCTGTGATTTCAGTTGTTTGTCAGTTGTCACTGACATATTGTGTGTTTTGCATTTATTCCTTGATACTCTAGCGATCTCCTGCATGTTTTGTTTTATGGTAATACATTTTTGAAAATGACAGCGTATCCATCATTGTATGTGTTGGCTAGCAGCCACACTGCTATACAGTGAGATGACAGAAGGCATGTAAATGATTGTGTACAACAGACTTTTCAGCAAAGTTTTTTTTCATGTTAATTTAGATGCCTTAGTTTATTTGCAAGTTATAATTTATGTGCATATTAATTACGATAGAGTAGGCGTTATAGGGTTAAGCCCATATTTGCCCTGTGGTAACTGAAGATGTTCCATCAAAATCATTAAAGTAGCACATGTCTACTAGTGAATCATTTTCAGGATTTTCACCCTCCTACAGACTGCCCTGCATCTGATTAATAGGAAATGAAAGCAAAATAGCATTTATACAAGTAAACACAAAAACAAATGAATCATTTAAACAGCCAACAGATAAGAAAATGCTTTTGGATTTTCTGAAGAAAATGCGAGTAGTTTTGCCCTTGCAAAACTCACCACCACAATGCTAGGATGCAAGTGGTTAGGGTATTACAATGTGGCTGTTAAGATGTTCTGAGTTGTAGCTAAGGATTTATGAGTGGTTTGATCATCACTGTGATTTTTATTCTTCAATATTATTTGAGTGTGTTTATTACTGCATTAAACCTACAGTCTACGCTCTCCCAGAGCAATAGATCCATCTGCAACAGACCAGGTTAAGAGGGTTCAATCCAAACCTCTCACAGCCAACCACAGTCCTCAGTAATGGCTTGTCTGATTTGATGGGTTTCTCAGTTAAGAGGTCAGGGTGAACCTGGTGGTCTGCAGGGGCAGGTTTAGACAGGATTACTGCGCAGAGCATATGCATGACATGATGGCTTTATTAATACTGACAGAGAACCGCATATGATGCAGCATGCAGCAAAACACGGCAATCTAAGAAGGAGCGCTGTGACTGCAGTATGACGAAGAGCGACTTATCAAGGTCTCTGACAATAACAGCAAGAATGAAACTCTGCAGCATCGCTTCTTAACGTCTGTCTTCAACCTTCACAGTATTTCAAAGCAGAACACCAGGGGATTTGATATACCCTTATACACTGCTGTCTTACTTAGCTGCCTAATCCAAAAATAGCATCCATTTGGGCACAAGGACAGCCCATAATATCATGTCATTGAAATAAATCTGGAAGCATTGTCCCATACTATCGCTCTGTTCCAAAACCTAGTGAGTTGCCTTCGTAAGCAGTATTTGAAAAGGAAAGAAACCACATTCTGGACAAATTGCAAAGCAGCAATACTTGTAGACTTTGTGCAGGAGACAATAAATAAAAAAATGATAAATTCAAGATATCAGATGACGTGAAAGAAAGTCAGTTCCAAGTTAATAAGGTATGAGGTTTTGGAACAGAGCCGATCTGGCCCTTTTAAAGAGATTCTCATAAAGATGAGACGTTAAATAATTGATGCCCACTAAGTATCTCTTTTGTTTTATTAGAATGTAAAGCTCTGTTGCATCACCAGTTTGGGTAGAGGCTATACTTAATGATGTAGCAATTAAGATGTGGAAGCAACAATACCCCACTGCATTACTACATTGATCCCAGAACACTATTTACTTAGCAATAAGATCCATATTTGAAGCAACCTCTGTCCTCTCTTTAAGGTGGCTGTTTTAGTGATACATCTACTGCAGCAAGAGCAACTGAACAATTGGCTGCATAGTAAAAAATAAACCAAAGGCCAGCTTCTTTTGTCTTTTAAACAGACTAAAAGTTAATTCTTCCCTGGATAGGATATTTGGAAATGTATCTCCAGTAGTTATTTTAACAGAGACATGAAATTCCATTTCAATTTCTCTCGTTAGGAAACTGTAAAGACTGGACAATGATCACATTAGTTAGTGGTGTTTCCATAACTATTACTACTACCACAATTAATCTGCTAATATAGCACTGTAATAAATACACATGGAATGTGAAACAACCCTAATACTTAAATACTTATTTTTTTCAAACCACCCATTTAAAAAAAAAAAATAATAGGGCTAGTTCATGTTCCAAGTCTTTTTATTTTGGCAATCTGAGCTTGGTCCACTATGGACTTCACCAACCTGGCCACTGGATCTGTCTCATGGCGGACAAGTGTGGCGGATCCACCACTAATGATGGTGTATGCGGCCAGCATCCCAAGGGGGGGTCACACACTTCCCCCGAGGCGGTGGTGTCTGCCACGGCCATCTTTCTTTTCCTCCTGATGGCTCTGTTAGGGCCACGGAGGCCATATCGGAACTCTCTTGCTCCCTGTCGGCTCTGTCATGGCCAAGGAGGTCGACTCTGAACTCTCTGTGCTCCTGTTCATGGCCAGGGAGGCCATTTCAGAACTTCCTGTGCTCCCTGTCAGCTCTGTTATGGCCACGGAAGGCCGACTCTGAACTCTCTGTGCCCTCCATCAAGGCCATTTAGGCCAATTATGAACTCTTGGTACTCCCTGTTGGCTCTGTTGCCACTACAGAGGCGGTCTCAGAGCTCTCTGTGCTCTCTGTCATGGTCATGGAGGCCATCCTTGAACTCTCTGGGCTCCCCATCTCTGTTTTACCATGGCCTCCTGGTTCTCAGTTTGATCTCTTTGTTTTGATTGCATTCCTTTGTTGTTACCTTTATCATTTATATCATTAAAGTCAACCTGCATTTAGATACAGCTTTTCTTGATTTCTGAATGTGCTTGTACATTACAAGAAGATTACAGAATTCACAATGTACATGCATGGTGCTGTAAAGTGTGTTAAACAAAAAATAACTTGAATATGCACTATAAACATATACAACAGTATTTTACAAGTCATTTAGGCTTTTATGAAAAAAACAAAAAACAAAAAATTCTAATTCTAATAATTCTAATAAAATATAGTCACTTATATTATTTTTAAATAAATGTTAAATAACTTAAATTAAATTATTACATACCTATTATGTATAGAGACACAGCTCTGTCATGCAACAGAAACACTGTCTGTATGAAATCACAATGATACACTGTTTTTATGCTTTTCCGCTCCTACACTGCCTATGCGTGCTGTGTGAAACAGATCTTAGATGTACTATTTATGTTAAGTTAGTGTGGCTTGCTGAGGAGAGATATGGACTTACTTTCTCTCAATCAAACAGTTTTAAAACTATTTTTTTAGTGACCAGAGTCATATTCAAAACATCATCAGATTTGGATGTGGGCTGTTTTGCAACATAGGCTCATTGGAAAAAAATAGCAGCACATACAATTCACTACATTTCCCAGCTGAACATTTATTTACAAACTGCCGCGATACATACAATAACTAATGTAATAAAACAATGCCAGATTTACGTTCATCTATTTTGTGTCGATGAAGCACTGTATGTCATTTTGCAGAAATGTCGCTACAGGCACATTTTCCCAATGAGCCTGGGTTGTTGTTTTGTCTTGGGCCAGTTAGTGTGCAATCACCTAGAAATTCCATGCAACCATCTAAAAACACCCAGGACACCTTAGCAACCACATAGCAATGCCCTAGCAACCACTGACAATGCATATTCTGCATTATAAAATAGAATTAAATATTTATTATAAGCTTGAGGAAGTGGAATTTTCCACATTTATAAGACTAGGGAAAATAAAGATAGATTCACATTTTTATATAAGATATTTGCTGGCCAATGAAGTCAAACTCTATAATGAACTAACTAATTAAGAGAATCAGTAGGTAATAAGAATTCAGCTAAAAGATAAAAGTAATAATTAACAGGCAATTATGGACCTAAAAATCATTATAGTGTACTTTGGTACATGCACTGTACAGTAAAAAGTGCCTTGCTGAATTGTATAAAATTCCCTGCTTGAAACTGAACTTTCAAGTTCTGTGTTAATTCCTTAACCTTTAGATAACCACCTCTTTCCATCAGGGCTAGCTAATCACTGGTGATGACCTCAATAAGAGAAGAGCTTTAAACTGCTTCGACCTTATAAAAAAAGCAATCTATCACAAATAGCCAACAGACTGGAGTGCTTCTAAGCCCTGCTCTTTCAGCATTGTGGCTGCTTAGACCTCATCTGACTGTTTAATACCCTAATTGCTTTCCTGCCATTAAATCCTGAATGCATGGATACAGATTGTATTTCAGATAGACCCAGGCTTCCTGTTTGTCCACTTCATTAGAAGCAACAAGCAGACCACAGAATCTGAATACATAACAAGACATTTGGTGTACTTGTGCTCCAGAGGCTCAGAAAAAGACTGTGATTATGGTTGTTGGTGGGCCACATCTAAACCTGAAAGCAGCTTACGGTATGAGCTAAACCTGTTTACCAGGCAGAGCGTTGAAGTGAGGACAAAGATCTGATCAGAGTTCCTACACATTTTCCATTTCAAAATTCCATACTTTTCACTGGATTTGGATTTTTTGCATGCTTTTTTGAAAT
This sequence comes from Paracanthobrama guichenoti, assembly GCA_018749465.1. NCBI lineage: Eukaryota > Metazoa > Chordata > Actinopteri > Cypriniformes > Gobionidae > Paracanthobrama > Paracanthobrama guichenoti. Next base: position 27,907,936 of record CM031962.1, on the reverse strand, counting down.
GGATTTTTTGCATGCTTGCTCATTACAATTTCTAGTTTTATATATACTATAACCTATTTCCTTTGTCCATCACTACCATCCTACTATGAAGAAAACGAGAGAATGGATGCACATAAATTAATAGATATCTATTTGCTCTAAATTTGGATGCATCCTCTGTGGTGACAGAGAACTCACGACACGAAACGGCTGATGGCACAAACAAGGCTGTGCGCATTGTCCTATTTGCCAAGTTCAAGGCTCTATAAAAAAGACTGGTACTGTGGAAAAGTGTTCAAAAAGTGGCATTTGTTAGGACAGAACTGATGATGCTGGGATTAAACTGTAAGAAATGAGCAGCTGGTGAGCACACTTCAAGAGATTCAGGCTCGGCTCAGCTCGCTTTACTTTGGCTCGGGTTGCTTTTCCACTGCAGTTTAGTACCGCTTAAATGTAGGTGGGATTATAGACTGATCGTTATAGTTGCGCCACTTGTACTGGCGTGACATCATCATAAACACGAAGTGATACTGCTGTGACTGACTATTTGAGGGTGTTTCTCAAACCGAAGGCTGCATCCTACCAAGATTGCATCCTTCCCAGTCCAGTCCTTCTGAGGCTTGTAGGCTAGTGTCCTCCTCAGCAATTAAACACTAGAATGAGACGGTCTAGTAAATGTGCATAGCTATGTCATACATGTTCCTGCCCCCATGGTCATGACACGATAGAAGGCTGCCTTCCAAGGATCCTATAAATTGTGATGGCCTTCAGCAACATTTGATGACGTGGCAGACAGTTTTCTCAAAATGATTTTTTTGTTGTTTGTTTTTTTCTGCACTGAGCCAGAAATCTCCAATACACCAAACTTTACAGTTTTATTCTTATTTATACTCTGAAGGTTTTTACACAATTGTTTGCTCATATATCAATCATCTCATTTAGGGATGCACTGATCTGATACTCAGTATTGGTATCGGTTCCGATACCACTATTATTTGCCGGATTGGGTATTGGGCAGACAGGACCAAATCCGATACTGTGCATTTAATATTCTGTGCTATTGTTAAGCCCCAGTGCTCCACAAAAACATTATAAAGCATCATCAACGTTTCGTGCACTATATTAAGTGTTCTGAAGCCATTCCATAGATAATGTGAGGTACAGATGAATATTTAAGTTATTAAATTCAAGTTAACGTGAAAGCTTTCCTCTGCTGCATCTGTCAGTCATTCTCCATTCAGCTTTCAAACTGTGTGTCGCATTCAGTTACGACAGTCAACACGATGAAACTCTCTACAAGATGATTCAATGTTCCTGCTATTATACTTGATCTGAAGATAACGGTTTATGGTTTTGCATAAAATTACTTTATCTTGCTGGAGTTTATTACCGTTTCTAAATCGTGTTACTTTCTACTGAGTGTCTGTTATCACAACACTGGACTAGAGATTGTATTGTATTGTATTGCTCAATAAAATATTGCATAGATAGATACACTACGCATCGATATATCTGCGTGCTGTGACTTCATGTTGCTTCAAGCGCATGATCCTGTGCTTGAGATGGGCATAAGCGCTTTGTGCCTCTCTGTATTGGAGCCTTTCATATTATAATACTTTTGCGCAATGAAAGATTAAAATGACTTTATCTTGTTGGAGTTTATTGCAGCTTTCTTTCTGCCCTATTTATAATATGTTGCTGCCTCAATAAAAAGCTCTGCTATACATTTGAAATAAATGTCTTTTAATTTCTTAGTAAATAGGCCCTATTTCTATAAATATATTTACTTGTTTTACATGAATGTATTTTACAATGTGTAACATTTGACCAGATTTAGTGCTACACTTATTCACTTTAATTTGTTCCCCACTAAATTGGGGAATTATTGTGCACAATTATTGTGCACTCATGATTTTTCTAGAGTAACTTTTGAAACATGGCCTTGTCCCAACTTTTTTGAGATGTGTTGATACCATGAAATTTAAAATCAACTTATTTTCCCCTTAAAATGATACATTTTCTCAGTTTAAACATTTGATATGTCATCTATGTTGTATTCTGAATAAAATATTGAAATTTAAAACTTCCACATCAATGCATTCTGTTTTTATTCACAATTTGTACAGTGTCCCAACTTTTTTGGAATCGGGTTTGTATTATTTGTGCTTTTGTAACGAACGTAGGCCAGTAAGAGCTAGTGACTGACGTTGGAGGCTGCAGTCTTGTTAGGCTGAGTCCTTGTTAGCACGTCTGCCTCCTATGCCGGAGACCCCGGTTTGAATCCCACTCGGTGCGGGTCAAGTAGGACTGGTTACATTTGGTGCTGTGACCCGAATAGGATTGAGGTTTAGGAGGGTGTAACAGATGTAGGCCAGTAAGAGCTGTGCATGTAAACCTCACTCCCCTGGCCTCAAGAGACGAGCTGCGGTCTTTAGCGTCCTTGTTAGTGCGTCCCCCTCCCATGCTGGAGACCCCGGATCGAATCCCGCTCTGCATTTGCCTTTAAAGGTATTGGTTATATAACACTGAGCAACTAGTAAGCTGAACAAAAACATGACATTTTGTTTTTTACAGAAGAAAGTCACACAGGTCTGGTAGGACAGTAAATGGTGACAATTTTCATTATGGGTTGAATAGATACTGTATGCTTATCACTATATTTACAAAGTAAGTGTGGAAAGTAAGCACACAAACACATCTGCTCGGGTGCACAACGGGCCATCTTAAGAGGCAGTAAATATGAACAGTGGACACCTGGACCCCTGGAGGCAAACAATAAACCTAACCATTCTGTTAATCGGTCTGACTCACCTCTGAGTGCAGGGAGGAGTGAGTGGTCCTTCTTGTTATCACATTTGTTGCACTCACTGAAGTACAGCAACAGGAAGACGTCCACTAGCACCCATACCAGAGAGGTGGTCAGCACCACCTTACAGTACACAAAACGCCTCATGAGCCCGTGTTGGCGTCAGGACCCCACAGATGAGCAGAGGAGAGGGACACAGGAGATAGGGCAGGGGGACTTGTGACAGGACACGCGCTGAGACGTCATCCCACTGGACAAAGACAAGAAATGCATAAATATTAGGATTAAAATCCTTCTTTGCAAAACTCAGATAACATAGAGCAGACATCCATTTAGCCTTCAGAAATGATACACAGCAAGACCAAAAGACCAAATTACAGACATAATAACAGATATGCTGAGTATAACTGAGTATATAAATTGATCTGAGATAAACCCTGAGTCATTTATCTACTCATTGTAAAAAGAGTGTTTCACTCTCAAACTAGTCATTTTCATACCGCGCGTAAGTATGTTAATGCAAATGCTTGTAGCAATGAAAGTTTGATTTCACAGATTGTTGTGCTCAAAAGTACAACCCGATTCCAAAAAAGTTGGGACACTGTACAAATTGTAAATAAAAACAGAATGCAATGATGTGGAAGTTTCAAATTTCAATATTTTATTCAGAATACAACATAGATGACATATCAAATGTTTAAACTGAGAAAATTTATCATTTTAAGGGAAAAATAAGTTAATTGTAAATTTCATGGCATCAACACATCTCAAAAAAGTTGGGACAAGGCCATGTGGCATCCCCTCTT
>CM031962.1:27488690-27904245 GCA_018749465.1 Paracanthobrama guichenoti | reverse complement strand
TTTCTATCAAGAGAATTACACAGATTTCAATAGATTGCATGTTATTGCTGTAAACAGAAAAGATCTTCCATGTTTTTCAATGTTTTTAAAGCAAGTATCCTAATTTGTAATTAGTGTAGTTTTTATTATTCTTACCAGTAATGCCAAGGGTTTACTCACAATCCATCTTTCATAGGTTTGCATTTAGTTACATTCATGCATTTAGCAGACACTAATCTAAATCGATTTAACACTAGAGGAAAATAAGCAATTCGTAACATAGAGCCAACAATATTCATAGTATACAATGGCAGGTTTATTAGAAAACTAGATTAGGGAAACAAGCTTGAGCATTCCCTAGACATGTTAATTTAAAGATGTCTGTTCTAATCAGCTCCACTTAAATGGTAAACAGAGGGAGATCTTGGAAGAAAAACACTTTTGCTTTCCTCTGAGAAGGGTGGCCTCATTTGCTGTTCTGAGACATGTAGAGAGAATGACGACGAGGGCAGTGTGAAAATGTGCTTTGTGAGCCATGCTGATGAACTGCTTCCCATCTGGTGAGTCTTACAGACGCTTAACAAGGTCACACGCAGCAGGCAGCAGGGAAACATGCTCTTGTGGTGCTATGAACACACTTAAGTGCTCTGAAATCACTTTTGTGGTGTTCAGGCACCAAATCTACTGTCCATCCTCTCTCTGGACTTTATAATTTAGAGAATAAACATCTGAAAACTTTTACAATGCACAGAGGAACAAGAGAGAGACTGGGAAGAATGAGAATATAAGGCTTTTTTGGCTATTAGTTCATGGCTTTGGTTTAACTAAATTATAAATCCCATGATGGAATTTTTCCATCATGGTCCATTAAATGAAAGTTAATTTATTAAATATAATAACATATAAAATGTTTAATTATTACACATTGATTAGCATTAAAATAATGTATTGTTCCTTTTAAAATGCCCCATACTGTACATTGTTTATGATTAATCATAGTGGCAAAATTGAAGTTATGCAAATTTATTTATTGTACTTTAATAATATTTCTTTACATTTAAAATTCAGTTCTGTATCCTGTTTGCTGCCTCAATCAAAGAATTTAATAGCCATTTGTGGATTCAATTCTGAATGACGACAACCGTGTTTTTTTTCCCAGGCTCATGTGCAGGTGAGAGAGCCACGAAGGGTGACAGTAGGGCAGATTAGCTGCTCAGAGACCAGAGGGCACCTCTTTGTTTAATATAATTACACAGCAGTGCACAAATGTGACCTGGAATTAAATCCCATTACCCCGCTGTAAAAGCTGCCCTTTCAACATGCCCTGGTTGCATAGCATTTAATGTAATCTAGCATCTCAGAGTCGAGCCCAACTCGTGTGAGATGTCACCGATTCTCACATGGGAGAGTAAAAATACACACTATCTTTGCTCCTCTCTGATCTTGACTAAACTGTCTCCATAGAATATGTGACCATAATGCTTTAAAGGCAAGATATGGTTTTGTTGGTTAAAATTAGACTTTATATGTCTTACCAAAGGATAATACAGACAGTGCTAATTGGCAGTACAACAAATGGCCAATTACCAATATTGATTAATAAGGAAAAATAAAGCTGCTCATTTAATGCTTCAAGTGTGCTCTTCTGATATTATGCCAGAGAGTCTTGTACCTGGCTGGCTGCTGGTATGTCTTTGGTGATGATGCAGGGGAAAGCAGTGTGAGCACTGGGAGATCCTGTCCCTCAACTATTCTAGTCTCTAGACAGTTCTGTCTTTGCTGAATTACACCAGACCCAGGCATCAAGATCATCAGGAACTCTGGATTTCATAGAAAGAAACATCACAGTGTAAATGGGATAATAAATAACACCCACAGAGAAAACCTCTGTATCAAATTCCTTGTCCTTTACATATATTAATTAGTTTCTCCTAGAAAGCAAATGTAAAGCAAGTGAAAAAATACATATTCACTCCCATCTATTTTAGTAAATGCATGTGGTGGATCTTATTGTGAAATGATTCCAACCCCAAATATTATAACTAGATTCTTCCAGTGAAAACTAGAGACTTCTCTCTGATGATGTATGCTGGACTTTTAATAAACATGATTATATGACGAATTAGTAAGCATAATACAACAAATAATCGCGTCTTTAAGGAAAAAAAAAGCATATAGTGGGTGGAATATTTTTCCCCTAGAGATAGATGAGAAACAGATGGACAGCAGCTAGCCTACAACAAACCAACTTTAATACATACACTGCCATGCTAAATAATAACATGGCACTTTACAATCATCAATCACCACCATGAGACACTCAAATACACACATCATTAATTGACTCACTTGAGCTCTGGATAGACAATATCCAGATACTACTTGAAGGATTTGCACCCTGAGACTCTTGCGGAGCTCCAGCCTGCTGTGAATGTGCTATGATAAGAGAGGAAGAGAATAGGCAGAATGAGAGTGAATCTTTTTCCTAATGCCTCCCCCCATTATAGATACACACATAAACACACATATGCCATCAGTCACTCACACTCATAGGACTTCCCAGAGCAGCCCGGTCAGGCTGAGTAGTAGAACAGTTTGAACTCATCCATCCAAACCTCAGCAGTCCTTCTGGGTGTTCCTGGAAACAAAGAGCATTGAATGTGAACGCACTGAAGGTGTAGTAGAAACACTTTCCTCCACGCACTTCAACCTCAAGAAGATTGGCTGCGACAACCTGCCAAATTAATCAGCATACATTTACTAAAAATATTGTCCATAGCCAACCAGTTATTGAAGAGACAATATAGATTCTGAAGGTGTTTGCCAGGTGCTTATCCAGGTAGCACTATTATGTGAAAGGTTAAGGTATCTGTAGAGTGCTTTGTAGCACTCTGCCATGTAACCACAAGGGTGTTCCTGGATGGTTCCTTATTGGCTTCAAGTCAAAAGATCAGACCTCTCTCAGCATTCCTAATCCCTAGATATGGCTCATATGTCTCCCTGTAAGTAGATTTTTTTTCTTTCTAAGCACATTAAATTCCAATTGCTTAAAAAATTAACAGCACACTCTCTTTTCTTCAACAAATCCTTTCTATAGCCAAACTCTCTTAGTCTGGCGTCTATGGCACAAGCAGAGCATGATGAATTCCACAGCAAAAGTGGTAACATAAAGGGTTTACTAAGCAGAACTACAAGAAAGATTCAAGATTCAAGATTCAAGAGTTTTATTTGTCACATACACAGTTATATACAGAATATACAACTGGCAGTGAAATGTAAACAGGTCTCAGCTCTATGGACAGTGCAAATTCACAGTTAATGCAAAGCACTTACTGTAATACAGTCACTGTGAATTTAATATCAAGATACTTTAAATTTGATTTATTTTATGTAGTTGATCATTTTATTTATTCAATTTATTTATTACTTTTATTTAATTGATAATTAAAAATATTAAATTAATGCATAAATACTAAGCGCTATCAAACAGATAATCACATCTAACAAAAGTTTGTGTTTATATATGTGGAGTGTACATATATACAGTGTATATATATATATATATATATATATATATATATATATATATATATATATATATATATATATATGTGTGTATATGTGTGTGTGTGTGTATACACACACAGATATATGTGTGCGCACAGCGCACACACACACACATACACACGTCATATTATTTAAACACAAACTTTTATGTTGACACGTGATTGATTGCAATTAATCAATTTGAGAGCAGTAATAAATATAAAAATATAAAAATAAATAAAGTAGCTTATAATGATTTGGCTATAGTAGGTAGATGTGGTATGATTGTGGCCAACAGCTGTATAAATGATATTCAGAAAGTGTGGAGGTGTTATATAAATATTAATGATTTGTTTCTGTCTGAAATTGACGATATATTGCATGTCACAGTTAAGATCAGAACATTTTATTGCAGGCTATGCACTAAAAACTACACATAACTAAACCACATCTGATTGTTACTTATCCCCAACAGATAACTTTGCTAACAGGATGTAAGGACATGGTTTTTAAAGAGGTATCTAGTAAAAAACCAGTTAATGCCTTCAGCAATTATTCATTAGAGCCTCTGAACTATCACGAGGAAACAGATTTTGTTGACTGGAGCACACTGCATAGCAATTCAGATTCAGAAAGAATGTTGTGCTATGCTTCCTCTAATATTTCATTCTGGTTTCATGCTGAGGTTTTCCCGAAAGTGAAACGTGATAAAAGAAAGCAAATTTTACACAGCAGATTTTCTTCCAGGCAGAAGTTGGAGTATTATCTTTATCTTTGGCAAAGAAAAAAAAAACAAAAAAAAAAAAAAAAAAAAAATCTATCAAATACCACAGGAAAACATTCAACAGAGATAAAAATAAAATAGATTAACATATTCAAATTTACAGGTTAATAACCTCTAAGGACAAACAAAGTCTTCTAATGTTGATAAAAATGTTACATCCTTTATCAGCCAGAATATTTTATTTAAAAACTCAGCTGGATAGGAATTAACATTATAAGTATGTGCACTCCTCAGGACTCTTACTTAATGTATGTGTTGGTATTGCCCTCTGGGAAGATGTGGGATGTTTCTTATGGAATACGTGGCACGACCCTGCTACAGGAATTATTTCCAGGCTTCCTCCACACATCCATACTCTAAAGAAATCTCTACAAACACAATACAATAAACACTAATCACAGTGTGTTTTTAGTTTAAAAAAAAAAAAACAAAACCGTTATAGCATTAGAGAGCATACACTACTGTTCAAAAATTTGGGAGATTTTGTTAACATGCTCACCATTATGCTCATCAAGATTGCATTTATTTCACCAAAAATACATAAAACAGTAAAACCTTACTTCCACTTTTGATCAATTTAATGCATCCTTGCTGAATAAAAGTATGTATTTCTTTTAAAAACAGTACTTCATACATTAATAGATGGCTCACCTGACACAGTATATTGCGAAAATGTATAGCAGAAAATGCATATGCATATTATGTCATGTAGAGAAAAATAACTTGCTGATATGTGTATATACATGATTTACAATAGCCTCCAGGACACAGCCTAACTCATGGCAAAAATGAGATCATACGGCTGAAATCTCCTGTCTTAATATGCCACTGTCCAACGCTCATTTGCAATTATGAGCACAGTAGCATGCTTGAGTCTGAAAGGAGCTGGAGCTGCAGCTCCCAGTCTAATTTTGTCATACAGTATAAGCATGGTTAATGATGGGTTAACTCAGAGAACCATCCAATTCCCCACAGTGCATTGCTCTTAAGGATTTTACAAAGTCAAGAAAAGAAAACCCTTAGCAGTTAAATAAAAGCACCAAAATACTGTAGATCTACGGTTTGAGAAAAAATTGATTTCAGAGATCAAGAGAAGCTATTTCTAGGTTCAAATGTCATTGCGTGCCATTTCCTCTCTGTGATGAGACAACAACACTTAAGTTTCCACTGCCAGTGCTCGATCAGGAGGAAAAAGTGATTGAAGGTTTATGTGCCATCAGACAGGTGCTCTCATGCATAGTAATAACTCACCAAAGTTCTCCCTCCCAGATGTCCATGGCTGTGCCATATTTTCCTAAGCTGATTAAACCAGGATCTATCAATCACAAAAAAGTCCCCCTCATGATGATGGGCGCTCTGAGGGTTTTAAAGCAGTGAAAAAAGAAGAGAGTGAAACATTAAGTCTTGATGATTAAACACTTCAATCCAGGTGACTGCTTAAAATACTGCTGTCACTCAGGATTGATGTAAGAAAAAGCATTTATTTTTGAACGTGGATTGAGTGAAGAGTCTTGGAACAAAGGAAAAGAGGGATAAAGGTCACTGAAGTGGGGGTGTGTGGCCCATTTCTCATTCTCCTGATGAAGCTCAGCTTGCCCTTCAAAATCACTGTACCCAGAGAGCTCCTTCTGAGCGCTAAGGACACTGGAGAAAGTGGCTCCGGTATTATCAGAAGCATAAGAATTGCATCAGCCATAATCTCTCATTGTGAAGTGGTAGGACACATCGTTTCCTCTGCCTCTCCTCAGAGCCACTCATGTACTTTCATTTCAGTTTCATTTACTTTTCACACAGCTATTCTCATCTCATTTTAGTAGGTGAGAAACAAAGCCCAAAACGCTTCAACAATTGGGCGCAGTGTATGAGTTTAAAGTAGAAAAACCTGTCATGGTTTCAGAGATGAGAGAGTGCGAATGAATTTTAAATAAAGCAATAAAATGAATTTCTTGTATAAAGGTATGCAAATAAATGAAATGCATACATTACTACCACACTTGAATGCATATAATAATCCTAAATCGGATCATTTAGAAAAGTAACAGTGCACACTTAACAAGTGGCATGACTGAAAGTGTCCATAGAAAACATGTAAGACCATTTACGAGTTTGAACAGACATTGATCCCAAGTATGCCTTAGAAAATACCATTAATAATAACTCTTATGGGAAGCTCACAGAAGAACATAGAACGTGAAAGAACGTGTCACCAAACCAACTCCGGATGCTAACTGCACTCCCCTGCTGTGCTTGGATTAATTTCCTGATTATACATTGGCATTCAAATGTTAAGAGTCAATGTGATTTTTAAAGAAATTAATACTTTTAAGAAAAAATATCCTGAGAAAAAATATTAAGCAGCACAACAGTTTTCAAATATACTAATTGCACCAAATTGGCATATCAGAATGTTTTCTGAAGGATCATGTGCAATGAAGACTGGAGTCATGATGTTAAAAATTCAACTTTTGCTATCACATTAATAAATTATTAAATTAATAAAATATTAAAATAATAAAATATTAAATATAAATTAGCCTTCAGTGAGCATAAAACAATTCTCTCCAAAAAACATAAAAGAAATCTTACCGACCACAAACTTTTGAATGACAGTGTATGTAACACATTAGAAAAGGATATATATGTACACAAACACACACAGCTCTCAGTCACTCAGTTATCACCAATCTATTCTGCATCTGTTGGCGGATGGGCTGTGAGAGACCCCAGGCCGGGTACAGTGCTGCACCGGTGCACAGCAGCGCAAGAGCAGACGGGATCTGAGCCTCTCTCAGCCTGACTGCCTGCTTATTTGAGCTATTAACAGCCTTCATTACAACAGCCTCTGAGAGCGCTAGGAACAGTGTGAATTACACCACAACAAGAGGAGAGAGCTAGAGAGACAACTGAGGAGAAGGAAAAACAACCAGGATTTAAAGGTTGATAATGCTTTGTTTAAACAATCACAAATGATTCATTAAATAATTTTATAGCAACTCCAATATTTTAATTATGATATAATTCTTTGGTTCTTAATGATCAACCAGGCTGAACTTCTCAGTGGAAATCAATGCTTCAAATGCCCTTTTCTCCCTTCAAAGACAACATGGAATTAAAATCCTATATACGTTCCCTAATAAATACCCCTGCCTCATGTAACTGGTGTGAAGAATTTATTAATTTAATCTGACTTGTTTTGTTTATTTCCTTCTGTATTTGTATTTTTTCTCCTTCTTTTAAATTGTTTTATTAATGCTTTTATATTTTTCTACATTTGTAAAAAAAAATTAGTTGGTTTAGTGAACGTCACAACATTTTGTTCCTATATTATTGTTCACAAGTTATGTGAAAATAATGTTAGAATACCGGAACTTTCTTTGGGAATTTGTTGGGGGAAGGGGCGTTATCAGTGGAACACATCTGCGGGTTTCTTCTTGCACGGCATGCGATTGCCTCAGTCTACTTTGTGTATGAGGCCAATGACACATGTGCTTTGGGCTTCTCCCAGCAACATATTCTGGTATGGTGATGTTTCTTGTTTAAAACCCACATTTGTTGCTAGAAGAATGTGATTGACTTGTAGTAACATTTGATTATGTTAGCTATGATGAAAATTAGGGATGCACCGATGTATCGACGCCCGATATTTATTGGCCGATTTTGATCAATTTACAACCATCGGCATATCGGCTATAGCATAAAGGCTGATATAACAAACCCGATGGTTTATTAATGAACTGCGTGAAGGCACTGAGCTGTATAATGTCTGCTGCATAATCCAAGATTCTAATGTAATATAATAGCTGCTGCGCTGGCTGTCTGTGTTTTAATGTTAATCAAACAACAAAAGACCAAAAAAATAACTTTTGTAACTTTCATAAGGATTCATTTCTGCAATGCAGACAATGCAGATGGAATCCATTAAAAAAAAACGTAATTTAACGTTACTGCATAGTGGAATGTCACGAATTTGCCAAATTTTTAATGAATAAATAAAGCGTAGGTCAATACACTTAAATTAAATAGCGATATATACTAGTGTCTGTGAATAAGCCACAAAAAATCACTGCATGTTTCTGTGTGAATTTCTGCCGCCTCAATATGAGGACATGAATGCATCTCCAGTCACTTCACTTAATGAGCGTTTTTTCCGTTTCATTCAACAAAATCTATCGTTATATCATAAACACACACAGGAACTCGGAGGTCTTCACAACAACCCGTCAAAATAAAAGTTCTGTTTAACAAAGTAATTGTGACAGGATTAATGTTGTGAGGCTACAGTATAATTTAGCTACGTCTCAATGTGATAATAATATATGCATTTAATATATACAGTGACTAATATGCAGTGTTATTTAACATTAAACCTACTTAAAAAGCACTGTTTATTTCATATGTATCTGCTGTATTTATATATTTATGTTGGCCTGCTGAATGTTAAATTGATCTAGTCTATGTTCATTAGAAATTATGTGATAATGCAGCAATAATCTAGCTAGGTAGGCTATAAGTTAATGTATGTTTGTTTTTTTACTTTGCTGATTTAAACATGATCAAAACAGTCTATTTTAATGACAACATTTAAAATAAGAGGACAAGTGACAAATATCGATATTGGAATCGCCAATAATTGTTTGTTAAAATCGGTATCAGCCCCAAAAAATCCTATCAGTGCATCCCTAATGAAAATGTATCATTTAATGTGTTATTTGATTTAAATGATGTATATCATGATGCTAACTAATTAGCATTGCGTGCTTAGTGTGTACCGAGAGGAAATCTGTCGCTCCGTTGCTCCACTGATTATTTCCCCTAATTACAGGTATGTTGATCAGTCAGTTCTGTTTCAAAAGAAAAGAGATTTAGTTGACTGATAATGAATATATATGGGTAGAGAGTGTATTGTGGGAGAAAGAATCTGATTTAATTGTTTATGCTGTCTGTGAATGCGGCCTGCATATGGTAATGGTGATGAATATAACCGTATAACCGTTTTATTCCATTTTTGATATGTAATGTGTGGAAATATGGGTTTATATATACAAATGATATTATAATTGTTTATTTTATTATAGGATGTTATTTAGTAAAAATATTTAAATTAATGCATGTTAATAATGTAATATAGATATTGTATTTTATGTAATAAAAAACATAACATACTAATTATTTTATATTATACACTACTGTAATATATTTATTGTTATGTTATTAAGAATATTGATCTGATGTATAAGAGAAAAAATATTTATATATATTATAAACAATATAATTTATTTAGATTTATATCATTCTTTTCCATTATTGTATAATATCAGTCTACTTGTGTATGAGGCCTATGACACAAAATATTCTGTGTGTACCAGAGAGGGAGAATCTGTCGCCCGTTGCTCCATTGATTATTTCCCCTAATTACAGATGGAGTGAATCTCCTTGTGGTCCTTGTGTGTGTGTGAGAGTTACTGGTCCAGACACACTACACTCTAACTAGGGATGAGTTTCAGCATGCTATTCTGAAGACTTTTTGATTGTTTGTTTTAATCAAAATGTAGTGCATTTCTCCACATCTGAAACAACTTTTCGTCTTTTTTTTTTTTTTTTTTTTTTGCTACCAAGGCCACACAAGGGAGGAAAACAATATTAACCAACTTATTTTTAATAGGGCCAAGCACCGAAGGTATGGAGGCACCTATTGAAATCGTTAAGATTTCTTATTATTATTCCACGGGAGTCTATGGCAGCCCATAGAATTGCTTGTGGGAAAGTTATGAAATTTGGTTCACTGATAGAGGACAGTCCACACATTCACCATGGCGAATTTGGAGTCTCTAACTCAATCGCTCTAGTGCCACCACCTGTCCAAATTTGCACTCATGTTTATGCTAATAACAAGGCTGTATCTCCACAATGCTTTATCGTATTCAGACCAGACTTGGTACATTTCATCACAAGCATGACCTGAAGTGCCATGCAGCATTTCAGCGAAGCGCCACCTATAGATCCGGAGATACAAAAAAATGTCTATTTTTGCTTATAACTTCTGAACACGTTTGTCCAAAAATCATAAAAGTGGCCTTGTTAGATTTGGGATAACATGCGAATCTGACACTGATATACAATTTTTACCATATCAGCCATTTTGGCATTTTTGAATTATGTGCTAAAATGCTGTATTTTATGAACACATGAGCGGATTGTTAAGAAACTTGGTATGGGTCCTCACCACAATGCCCCGAAGGAGCCTGAGAAGTTTCAAAACAGTTTTCTTTCCAAATGCTTATAACTTCGGGTGTGGTTGACTTATTTTCATGAGAGACATCTCCTTAGACTCCTGAATAGCTGCTGAGTCCAACGGTACCAGACTTGCCAGGTTTTGGTTTATGGTTTGTGAGCGTTGTAATTTAGCTACTTAAAAGCGTTAGTTGGCGATCTTGAAACCGCTTAGTCCGATCGAGACTGAACCAGCGTCAGTAGTTGGAAACATAGGTCGATAGCTAGGTATCGGCTGTCCAAATGTCAAAATATTGATAGTAAGGGTAGTAAAATCAATAAAGTCAGGTGTCGGTCATTTTTCATATAAATGTCTATAACTCCAAAGCGAAAATGAGATATTTTCACCTAAATTGACACACATGTATGGCTCACTCCGAGGACACATAAAAAATGGTGGGATTGTGCGTCTTGGTGGGCGCTACAATAGAACAAAACATGAAATTCCCATTGACTACAATGCAGTATTATGATATAAAATGCTAATGCTATACTTAATGAATGCTTTAGCGTAAACTCTGTATGTGTCTTCCACACCATGCCCTGAAGGTACTCAAAACGTTTCGGGGGGGCACCACCTTGTGGACAAAAGTTAGAACAAAATTTACAAAAATGCTAATAACTTTTGATTAAATTTGCCTACTGTAATGAAACTGGTCATACTATATTTCCTTGGCTCATGCCGAGAACATGGATACCAATTTTGTCATATTTGGCAAACCTGTCCTGTCCTCCATCTTGTTATTTGTTAAAAACCTACTTTTTCAAACTGCGTCCTAGACCCGTTTGCCCAATTTTCACCAAAATTGAATCGTATCATCTTCAGACCATGCCGACAAATAGTTATGGATTTCGTGTTGATAGACAAAACAGTTTTCATATACCACAGTGACAGAGTTGAGCCATGATGCCAGAATTACTCTTGAGGCTGTATCTCTGCAATGCTTTGACATATTGACACCAAACTTTGCATGTGTCAGTTGTCAACTCCACTCTAACCCCACCACATCAATTTAATAATTGTGCTACGTGTTGCTCAAAAGTGATAAACCATTAAATCATTATTATTGACTATATTTATAATTTTACAGCTATTTTGCCTAAAAATTATCTTAATAGCTCTTCAGTGGCTCCTTGCTACAATTGGTCTAACACTCCCAGCCATGTTGTCATCTCTTATTTTCTTCTTTGCGCTTGGCCTGATAATGGCTGCTTGCAGCTATATTTATAATTATATTTATATTTTTATACTTTCCTATGTAAAACTGGCCCCTACGACGTAAGTGTAAAAGAGGCTCCGTTCTTCTCACTTGCTGTGTATTTGAGACTATGCCAATTCTCACCAATCACAAAAAGTAATCGTCAGATTATCAAACTAAAACGAATCAGTACATCAAACTGAGATATTATTCACTTCATACAATTTTTATTTAATACAAAATAATTATAATCCAACATAAATCTCAAAATAGATGAGACCCAATAGATTTTTTGGTCAGGGCATTGCTATGCAGTTTCTAATGTGTAGTGAGTGATTTCAGCATGTTGCTATGCGATTGCTAGAGTGTTGCGAATGATTTCTAGGGCGTTTCCAAATAAAAAAAAGAATCTCTATGACATTCTGAACCCTAGATGTGGGATATGTGTTCCTACTGCAAAGAGTTTGTGTGTCTTTTAATGTTTTTTAGATTAAAGTTAGATTAAATAATAATATATTAATTTAAATACTTTTAAGTCATCCTTTGGCCCTCTTGGAAGCCATTGCGCTAGTTAGAAACTTGATCTAACTGCTAACCCTAAGTCCAAATGCAAAACAGTTACAGTGATGCTAACAAACACCATTAATAAAAGGAATAAAATATAATTCACTATTTAATCAAATCTTGATGGATAAAAATGAATAAAAGCCCTGTTTCACTTAATTTTACAGAAGTTACATGTGAATGCTATTTCATGTTGTTTTAAACCTTTTTCAGAAAATAATTTGAACTTACAGCAAAAAAATAAAAAAATAAAATACAAGAAGCTAAACAAAAACCCAATAGGTGTTAGAGCAAACCTCAGTCCTCATTTAGCAGAATGGTTTTAAAAAAAATCCCCTTTGCTTCTCTTCACCTACTTAATGGGCTCTGTAGGGTCAGCTCTCTTGGCTCGCTTTTCAGCTGATAGTTGCTCCCATTTAAAATGCAAACTCCAGTCGAAGCCTGCCACAGAGATGGAGGAGAGACAGGAGAAAGAAAGAGAGAGATCAATAAAGATCTTTTTGCTCTAATGTCTTGTAACTTTAATTATTATAAGTCATAATTATACACCGTAGTGGCGGTGGTAATTAAAGTGTACTGCTGATGATAGGCCGGGCCTTTCATCACAGCTAATTGTTAGATTTGTTTCTGGGTGACACTGCTGATTGGGGAGTATGACCGACGCCCCTTGATGTCAGTGGTGGGACACTGAATGGAGGATTATAATTGCAGTTTTTACCTCCTCGCAAGTCTGAGGAAGCAGCGACGTAGGCAAACGTGTCCATATTAATGATGTCAATCACAGGACTGGCGACACAGGTGGGTCCTGAAAAATGAAAAATATTACAAATTGAGACAAAAGAGCACAAGAGATTTGAAAGAGTATGTGAATGGCTCGACTCTCTGTCTGTTCAGCTTGATTTCACAACAAAGGAGGTGAAAAATCAGCGAGAGCTGGGATTATCTGTGCACACACACTCATTCAACATCATTACACCAGACGCTCTGACCTCATCGCTCAACCCTCTCATGCCTCACAATACAGTCCCTGCTGAAAGAAAAGAATACTTGAGATGTGTCAGCACTACTGGGCTTTAAAACTACTTCAAACTGCTTAAGAAACGCATTTTGAAAAATGTGATTTTATTAATTTTGTTCTCTGTAAAAAATCTTGTCACTTCTGAGTTGACATGAGTTCGGAGTTTACACTTGAATACAGGTTAAAGGGTATTTTACACACCACACGATAGGTGGCATCTGTGATCTAACATAACTAAAACGGCGTTTATTTCTCCATAAAATGTCATAGTGCTCAGAAAAATTAACAATCATTCTGCTCCATGTTGTTTTTTGATCCAATAAAAGCGAAATTCTGATTGGTTGTGAATAAAATAACCATTTTATTGTGAAAAACAAACAAACAAAAAAAAAACATTTTATTTATGATGTTAAATGTTGGGCACTACTAAGATATTTCAAATAAAATAAATACAAACCCGATTCCAAAAAAGTTGGGACACTGTACAAATTGTGAATAAAAAGGAATGCAATAATTTATAAATCTCATAAACTTATATTTTATTCACAATAGAATATAGATAACATATCAAATGTTGAAAGTGAGACATTTGAAATGTCATGCCAAATATTGGCTCATTTTGGATTTCATGAGAGCTACACATTGCAAAAAGTTGGGACAGGTAGCAATAAGAGGCCAGAAAAGTTAAATGTACATATAAGGAACAGCTGGAGGACCAATTTGCAACTTATTAGGTCAATTGGCAACATGATTGGGTATAAAAGAGCCTCTCAGAGTGGCAGTGTCTCTCAGAAGTCAAGATGGGCAGAGGATCACCAATTCCCCCAATGCTGCGGCCAAAAATAATGGAGCAATATCTCAGAGAAAAACTGCAAAGAGTTTAAAGTTATCACCATCTACAGTGCATAATATCATCCAAAGATTCAGAGAATCTGGAACAATCTCTGTGCGTAAGAGGTCAAGGCCGGAAAACCATACTGGATGCCCGTGATCTTCGGCCCTTAGACGGCACTGCATCACATACAGGAATGCTACTGTAATGGAAATCACAACATGGGCTCAGGAATACTCCCAGAAAACATTGTCGGTGAACACAATCCACCGTGCCATTCGCCGTTGCCGGCTAAAACTCTATAGGTCAAAAAGAAGCCATATCTAAACATGATCCAGAAGCGCAGGCGTTTTCTCTGGGCCAAGGCTCATTTAAAATGGACTGTGGCAAAGTGGAAAACTGTTCTGTGGTCAGACGAATCAAAATTTGAAGTTCTTTTTGGAAAACTGGGACGCCATGTCATCCGAACTAAAGAGGACAAGGACAACCCAAGTTGTTATCAGTGCTCAGTTCAGAAGCCTGCATCTCTGATGGGATGGGGTTGCATGAGTGTGTGTGGCATGGGCAGCTTACACATCTGGAAAGGCACCATCAATGCTGAAAGGTATATCCAAGTTCTAGAACAACATATGCTCCCATCCAGACGTCGTCTCTTTCAGGGAAGACCTTGCATTTTTCAACATTGTCCTTGTCCCAACTTTTTGGGTGTGATGTGTTGATGCCATGAAATTTAAAATCAACTTATTTTTCCCTTAAAATGATACATTTTCTCAGTTTAAACATTTGATATGTCATCTATGTTGTATTCTGAATAAAATATTGAAATTTGAAACTTCCACATCATTGCATTCTGTTTTTATTCACAAGTTGTCCCAACTTTTTTGGAATCAGGTTTGTAGTTGTAGTATATTTATTTTTGCTGCTAAAATATGCCAAATGACAGTGCTGCTAACAGTCAGACAGAACAAAGCGGCAGTATTTTGTGCATGCCCTTGGAAAGTGGTGCTGCATTCAGTACCCCCTCCATTCTGCCTGCTGACTCTCACCCATTGAAAATGAACTGAAAAAGGAGACAATTCCACAGAAGCCAGGCAAAAATACTCAAAAGTTTACATCCACAATAAGAATGGGTGTAAAATTGTACCTCTTTGACCCTCTGCAGCAGTGGAGGCAGCCAATCTTTGTTGACCTCACAGTGACTGTCCAAAAAGGTCAGGATCCCGGCTCCTGCAGCATCCGCCCCTCGAACCCTGGATCGGATCAGTCCTGTGGCGCACACACACACACACACACACACACACACACACACACACACACACACACACACACACACACACACAGACAGACAGACAGACAGACAGACAGACAGACAGACAGACAGACAGACAGACAGAGTGGGTGATCAGAGGCAATGGATATTTCGCTGTCCATCAGAGCAACACATTACATCTGTTGAGAAGCCTGTTAAACTGACACATACTCACATCTCAACAATCTCATTCACAGAAAAAGATATGAGAAGAGCCATTTAAATCTGATTAGTTGAAGGGACAATTAAAGCCTTATGGTTATTATCGAATCAGAGCAAGAAGCTTTTCCATGAAGGCAAAGCTGTTAAATCGTTAGAGCCTGACTGAGGATGCATAATAATTGTAAACGTGCAAGACTCGTGCAAAGTTTCACACTGCATGGCAACTTCAGCCAATTAAAAATCCCATTTCATCCTCAATAAGGCTGTATTTTCCAGATGGGTGAGCGCACCCTCTACAGAGTTGTTGAGAGCAGGCTGTGTTTGTGTGTGCATGCATATTGGGCCAGTGTGGTCCCTCTGTGTATGCGCTGGGCAGATGGAAAAGGAAAGAGAGAGCGAGAAAGAGAGACAATGGAAGAGAGAGAAAGTGAGTGAATGGCAGAGATTACATTCACCTACAGCTAATAGAGTTAACATAGCAGAACCGCACACCCTGTTTGTAGCTCCGGGACGACAATGAGGTTTAAAAGCCTTAAACCTTTTAACAATTTTCTCTTGTACAGAGTTCGCTGCACAGGGGTTTTATGCATTAATCAATGCTGTCTAAGCGACAATGTGTGACAGTGTGTAATGGAACCTCGGAGCGCTGGAATAAACAGGGAGGGGGCAGCAAGTGGATGATCATTACTAATAAGAACATTGCAATGTTACTTTTCTCATGTTGTAGGTGACAATGATGACTGAATGTTATATTATTCTTATTAATATTATCATTATTAGTGGAGCTTGCTCATGCTTTGGTTTAGGATCAAACCTCAAAGCCCTGGTATTAATCTTTTGTGCATAACTAGCTAGGGACTTATTTGCAGCTTATTTAGAAGAGCTGCGTCATTACTTTTCTAAGGGATTGGACTTTGCCTGGCAGATGATGAAATTAGCAAATAATTCCAACAGACTTAAAATAAGGGAATCAAGGCTTATCTATGGAAAAGAATATCATGGGGACTTTTGACCGCCTAGCAACCATTCAGAACCAGTGTTGTTATTGTAAACTAAAACTATTAAAAACTGTTTTAGGTCATTAAAATAAAGCTAAACTAATATAAAACATAAATATTAGATGAAAAACTTAAACTTAAAAACTTAGAAATGTTGCCTTGGCAACTAACTGAAATAAACAAGTTAAAGCATGAAAAATATTAAAACTAAAACTGAATTAAAGCTACAAATAAATATAAAAATGACAAAAGCAAACAACTAAATTATTAAAATTTTAACTGAAATTGAAATGAAAACTGAAAATAAAAATAATGAAATATAAAAAAATATATAAATACTATAATAGTACATAATACTAAAATACCTTTTCTCAGAACACTTTGTGTTGTGCACAAAGAAGCCCTACTCATATTACCTTCAGAAACTATGAAAATCTAGTTATTAACGTATGAATGCATTTTGGCCCAGTGACATTAAGAGCATAGAGCTAATAAACTAAATGAGAAATTTAAATCCAAATTGGACATGGAAATTTATGTAAAGCTTGACCTGCTTAATTTACCAAAAAGGTAACCAGCCATAAAGATGACTTAACCTTTCAACATCCATAATGCTGTTAAACCGCACTAATAGGATTTCATTAAACATTAAGTGGGCATTTTATCCAAAGTCAATCTCTAAGGGCTTGGACAGCCATTCCGAACAACGGCCGACATAAAATCTGCCACAGGCTGTACAGCAGTAGCAAAATCAATATTTGCTATAACGGTTTAAGACCAATGTTTTCAGTTAGATGCACATCGAAATGCTCTGCTTACAAATGGATTTTTAAATGTTTATTTATTTTTATCAAGAGTTTAAATCTATGTCTATGCAAGCTGCTTGCCAACTAATCCATGTTCCGTCACCCTCTAGACTCAATATATCTGTTCATCCGAATGGAAAGATATGGATGACAGCACGAGTGCACGGTGGGGGAACTGTACACTCTGTTTTCCACCTGTGCAA
The DNA here is from genome assembly GCA_018749465.1 of Paracanthobrama guichenoti. Taxonomy (NCBI): domain Eukaryota; kingdom Metazoa; phylum Chordata; class Actinopteri; order Cypriniformes; family Gobionidae; genus Paracanthobrama; species Paracanthobrama guichenoti. Next base: position 27,886,575 of record CM031962.1, on the reverse strand, counting down.
CCAGTATATGTAAGGTGAAACACTGGCCAGAGCTTCAGTCAATGTGCAGTAATCTTCTTCAGTCTGTTCACAGTCACCCTCCCAGTAACGCACCACCTGCTGTTAAAACACTCACCAGCGAAAATCAAACAGCTGCTTTTAGAATCTGGATGGTATTACAAACAGGCGTGTTGCCAGCCCTAAATGAAATATTTAATTTGTTGTGTTCGTGTGTAGAATTATATAGGGACTATTTTGGAAAGGAAGTCTAAACTGTTGTGTTATGACGCAAAGTGTGGGAGAACAGAAGTGAATGAGAAAACAAGATGGATGAAGTTCCTGAATTCGTCTCATGTACTTCATTACTTATTAACTCCTGACAGTCGGGATTAGGATTAGGTTTTTTTTATTGTTGGTCTATCGTTGGTCAAGGAGATGGCTGTTGCTAACATGCCTTTCCCAGTGAGCCTGCTATTCCATTCAGCACATGGCTACGGATTTTTGAAAATTATCTATGGGTTATTGATGCCACAGGGGATGCCTAGCCGGACAAAAGACGGAGAGCTGTACTACTTCACTGCCTTTATACAGAGGGACAACAGATTTTATATACATTGCCTAACACAGGTACAACGTATAAGGATGCAGAGGATGCATTAAAAGCCTACTTCGTGCCTTTCATAAATGCTGTCAGGTGCCTAATTTTCTATAATTTTACCGTATGTTGTTGCTTTATGAGAGCTTGTTGTTTCATGTGAGTTTGGTGTCAGTACTGATTAAATGATTTGCAATCAGTTAGTAGAGAATGAGCTTAGCCCACGAATATGTGAGAGACTTTTACTAGAAACTGATCGTACACTGGCCAGTGGTGTTATGATACCAAGCCAGATTGAATCTGCTGCTAATCAGGCTAAATTCTTTTCAAACTGCCGCCAAGTTACAGCCCCTGTTCAAGCAGTGTAGCACACTGTAAAATTCACGGGGAAACCATAACATGCACCTCATGGTTGCGTTTAATTATATTAATTTATGGTGAAATAAGTACATTTTCATGTGTCTATCCATGTTTTTTTAATATATAAACAAATGCGCTGTTGTTTTAGCACATGCAGCACAGCAAAAATAGACTCAGTGCGAAAAAGATAACCCAGGGGTTTTCAAACCTGTCCTGGAGGACCTCCAGCCCTGCACATTTTGCATGTCTCCCATATTTGACAGACCCACTTCAGGTCTTGCAGTCTCTAATAATGAGCTCATGAGTTGAATCAGGTGTGTTAGATAAGGGAGACATACAAAATATGCAGTGCTAGAGGTCCTCCAGGACAGATTTGAAAACCCCTGCTCTAACCTGTTAACATGGGCACGGAAAAAATATATACTGCATATGCACTGCAAACAGAGTATGTGTGAAGCTGTGAGATGCATGCTTCGGATCTGATGTGTGCGAACACAAAACTTCTCACACAGTAAGTTCTCTTTAGCGTGGCATTGCGCTTGAATGTTTAAATTGGCAAGCCTTAAAAACACGCACAAATGATAAACTTGGCAGTTATTGTTGAGCCCTGCCCAGCACTTTCATTATTGTTTTGTGCCTGTCCAAATTAGCACTCAGTGCCAGTTTAAACACAGAAGGCAATGTGTTCTGTTTCAAGTCTTAACTGCACTCTCGTGCTATGAACACCTGGGGATGACGATGTGAATGACTGGTCATATTAGAGCATACAACTACTATTTTGAAATGGAAGTCTAAACTTGTGTAATGATGTAAGGTGTGGAAGAGCGAAGTAAATGAGTAAAGATGGATGAAGTTCGCTACTCCTAGGTAAAGGGAGAGAGGACGGAGATGTCATCACTTGCCTACCTTCTCTGCGCTTATTGCGAAGACACTTTACTTTGGGCAACTTGGTGAGAAGAAGGCAGTCATTTGCTGAAAAGGAAAAAATATATATTTAAATGTATTTATTTATTTATTTATCTAATATATTAATGTAGCTGCAGTCATGATATTAGAATATGAATTTGTACTTTATTTCTAACATATAATTTCAAATATGTTATAATACACAGTGCTGGTACTCACGATCTTCGCTAAAGTCGTCCACTAGTATGATCTCATGAATCATATGCACAGGAGTCCGATTCAACACACTGAAGAGAAACAGAATTAACAGAAATAGAAAGTCTGAATTTCTGTCCAGCAGAAAACTGTAATACAGATCTCTTTAGTATATAGGCTATAAAATGAATAATTATTGAGGTCTATATCAGTGCTGTTATTGTTAATTAAAACTAAAATTATTTTTAAAAAAACTTCAAAAACAAAAACTAAGAAATGTTGCCTATTGTAACTGAAATCAAGTTTAAACTAAAGTACTAAAATGACTAAAACAGAAATAAAAATAAGTTTACGCTAAATAGAAATATTTGTTATTAATAGAAATTTGTATTAATAAAACTAATAAAAATACAAAAAGCACAACAAAATTACTATAACAAAAATGAAAACTGAAATAATAAAATAAAAGCCAACTCAAAATATTACTAAATAATATAATAGTATATAAATAATGCTAAAATAACAACTAGTCTATATACATATTCACACAGATTTGTATTTAAAATACCGAAACTGTAATAATAATGGCTAGTTTATTCACATGCAGAAAGTTCTAAAATTCTCAAATAACTGAAATTCTCAAATATTTGCAAGGCAAAAATATAACATATGCAGCAGAAGTACTTTCATTTCATTTCAAAACATCCACCAAAACTTACTGCTGAGTTCTTTATGGTTCACACTTCACATCCAGTTTAACATATCATATGAGATCCATTTCTGAAGAGAAATAAGATCGTGAAATAAGATCGAAATAAGAGCAATAAGTGCGTGGCGCTAGCAACACCAAGGTCATGGGTTCGATTCCCAGGAAAGCAAGTACTGACAAAATGTAAAAATGTGTACCTTGAATGCAATGTAAGTCGCTTTGGATAAAAGTGTCTGCCAAATGCATAAATGTAAATGTATACCAATATTGAATTATTAATAGTTAATTTGGGTAACAGTTTACAATACGGGTGCACTAATATGCATTAATTCATGCTTAACTAATGCACAAATAATCATGAGTTAAAGTATGACTCATGAAGAACTAACCCATTTATTAATGATTACTGCATCAGCAACTAATGAAGATTATATATGATTAATAGATTAAATAATATATTAATTTCTATTAATTAAATATGACATAATGTATTAATTCCTAATAACTTATTATTTTAACTAATAATATAAATGAATGTGTTAATTACCACAATGGGTCAAAGCCATGCATTTCAACTTCCAGTTGTCTGCTTTAATTAATCATTAGCTAATGATTTACAAAGGTAGCATTATGTTATGACTTTACTTGTTGAGGCACATGACTATTAACTAATTGTTAAGTAATATTTCATTGTGGTTATGGCTTTTGAATTAATTTTGAATTAGTTAATAGTCATGTGCCTCAACAAGTAAAGTCATAACATAATGATACCTTTGTAAATCATTAGCTAATGATTAATTAAAGCAGACAACTGGAAGTTGAAATGCATGGCTTTGACCCATTGTAATAATTAACATATGAATTTACACTATTAGTTCATATAATATGCTATTATTGATTTAACTTTATTGATTGATTGAACTTTATTGTCCATTCTGTTTGTCACAGAGTGGAAATTTATCTTTGACACTGGTGACATATACTAAATTCACATTACTACATAAAATCACATCACACATTTACAGCACAAATACAAAATCTACAAAATTAAACAATTAGAAACTGGCAAAAAAAAATTGTACTTTAGAAAACTGTACGATTTAAGATGATCACTGCCACTGGGACAAACTATTTTTGGTTTAGTTCTTCATGGTTTAGTTCTTCATGAGTCATACATTAACTCATGATTATTTGTGCATTAGTTAAGCATGAATTAATGTATATTAGTGCACCCGTATTGTAAAGTTTTATCTTAATTTGTTATACTATTATTATTGTACTATATATGTTCAGAAATAATACTATGGATAATACTGTAAAAACAGAACCATAAAAATGTGCAGCTGTTTCGGGCCAGTTTTAGCCATTTCGCCTACAAAAAGGCCATAAATAAATAAGCAGTTGTGTTGTTAGCCAGGTATGGAGGAGATGTGTGCATGCAGTGCTGTGTGGTTGAAGAGCACAGACCTCCTCTAAACCTCTTTTCTTTGTCCTCACGCTAGGTAACTGATTGCATTGCACTCACGCTCACTGGTATGTTTCCACATGTCTGAGTCAGTGAGACACATTCATCTCAGCTCTCTCCTGTACTGCACATGTGCAAAGATATAAATGCTCACACTGACACAAGTAAACACGTGCACAATTCAAATTCACTTGGAATGTCTACAGAGCTTTAAGATACACATTTCAGTCGAACAACCCACAAAAACAATATATATATATATATATATATATATATATATATATATATATATATATATATATATATATATATATATATATATATTTAACTGGTTTTTTTCATTTAAACAACCCAAGTTGGGTTGAAAATGGACTAACCCAGTGATTGGGTTGTTTTAACACAGCAATTGGGTTGTTTTAAGCAAACATTTAACCCAACTGCTGGGTTAAAACAACCAAATCGATGGGTTAAAACAACCCAATCACTGGGTTAGTCCATTTTCAATGTTTTTAACCCAGCATTTTTTAGAGTGTATTTTTAACTTTCAAGTGACAGTAACTTTGCTCACTGATTTGTTTTGATTGAAGTGGAATACTTTCCCTCTTATCGTTTTACACCTGCTTAAAGACTAATTAAAAATCAAAGCACTTTTAACACCAATTTCTGCTGCTATTTCCTATCACTGCTGCACTGACTGTGGGAGTGAATGTCAGTCTATTGATTTTTAGTTTTGTAGGTGGCTTTGTAGAAGCAGGGTATAGCACTATAGTGCATTGGCTTTGACGCCCAAACAAGGCTTTGAAACCAATCCGAACTATAAAACAGGGTAAGGCAACTGGTCAATGTGACTCTAAATTGTGCAGCATTTGGGAAAAAAGTTACTGCAAATAATTTTCTACTTTAAAACAGCAAATTTTAGTGATGAGGAGTGGTTGTCTGTTTGTACATATGTTTTCCCAAAGGTGTTTCAATTTCTGCCCATGAACAAAATTATAAATTTATACACAGGACTTATCTTGTTCCTCAATTCTTCTCAGTTATGTTTCAAATGCAGAGCAGACATTGGCACTGTGATGATGATGACATGACATGATATGGCCAATGTAATTTATTGCCATACTGAAAGATATAGTGTATCCTGCTATATATGACTGAATTATTTTAAAAGATGTAATTAATTTATTAATTTTATAAAATGGTAAAAGTATAAAGATTTTTTTAATGAATTCTTCCACCAATTTATATAAGTTGGCATAAACTCTATGCTGCGTTCAGATGCAAATAATGCAACATGGCGGCATGTCATCCATCACACTGACACAGGAATGTTAAAAGTTTTTTTAAGGCCCTTCTGGCAAATCAATTTATGTCCCTTCTAATCCATTTCATGAACTGCTTTTTTTAGTCTACAGTATGAATTGCTCATCTTGAGACAGGAGGAAATAGTGCTTGTGTTCTGTAGATGTCGCCACGGTCTGTTCTGACCTCACTTTACCTGAGGGGCGAAGAAAAACAAACAGCCTCTCCGCATACCTCCTCTCACATCTCTCTCTTTCTCTCTCTCTCTCTCTCGCTCTCTCTCCTTTGCCTGATAGGTAGCTGCAAGGAGAGTCTGAGAAAACCAGGAAATGCTCCAGAAAGTTCTCTTCCACCTCTTAGGACTCCCCTGTAGTAATAACCTCTGTCAGCAGCAACACCCATCAAAAATTGCCTGGGGTCTAAACTTCAAACCCACTCTGTGTGAATTTTATGAGAGCGTTCATGTGAAGGGATGTTTGAGTGTGTTTGTGTGCATGAGAGACAGAGATTTCCCACATAATGGAAAGGTCATAGAAAGATTTAATACAGCTTTGACAACAAGGTGTCTAGCATATCTAGTCAGTCAACAGCATATTTAACGTTATTATCAAAGTTATTGTTTAATGGCTGAAAACTTTAACAAAGGTTAAGGGTTTAAGCAGGGCCAAAGTCATTTCTGCTGTGCACAGGAGCTACCGTGACTAATGTGTGATGAGAGTAGTTTAGATTCCACACACTCGAGGGCAAAACACCTCACAACACATTGCTTCAATGCCAAACTGCACCTGGATCCTGCTAATACTTCAAAAACAGCTTTTGGCTGAATCTAACAAAAACATTCTTGTGTTATATTTCACCTTTAAGAGATAAATTATATTATAATTTTCATATAATTGTTAGCATACAGACAATGCAGCACCATTGCATTGATACTGCAGGTGCTTGAATCAATATTTAATAATGTGTTAATTAATATCCTGAGTATTTGACAATATTCAACCCTAATATTTCTAGGACCAATAAGAAAACGAAACCTATCCGTAGGAAAATTGAGACGATTTGCACTGAGACATTATTTTCATGAAAATTCATGACAAATTCATTATTTTCCTCATTAGTGTTTTTATTTTATTTTATTTTATTTTATTTTATTTTATTTAACTCAACATAAATTTAAGGCAGTGCAACAAATACTAACAATCCTAAAAGTATAAATTTAAAGTAAAATTGTATAATAAAGTATAAATACTGCAATATAGATATAATTATTATTACCTCTGCATTATGGTAATTAGAAGATGGGGAAAATATATTCTCAATATATTCTTATATTCACAAAGCTTTATTGGAAACTGCTTAGGAACTGATGATTAAAATGGACTCTTCGTCTCTCGTGGCCTACTCTAAGCTATACTGATGTTGATATGTGCCCTGACCTGCAGCTACAGTAAGACTTGCTCAGTTCTCCATCAATCTACAGAAGGTCAAAGGTCAGGATTGGAAGTGAAGTGGATTTTAACATTGAAAGGGGAAAAACATTTGCAGGTACTGGGGTAGTACCTTTAGGGGCAATTTATTCACCCCTAAAAGGTGCATATAATGGCTCGTTTCTACTGAGCAGTACGGTTCAGTACAGTTTGGTACAGTATGCAATTTTTTGTCAGAAGTTGTGAATGGTACCCTAATTCAAAACCGTACCGTACCACTTTTTTGGCACCCTTCCGTTGGGGTCTGGTACAAAAGGGTGGAGCTAGACTCACTGCAGAACATTTACTGGTTGACAGAGAACTGTCAATTGCGCATGCTTTTTCAGCTATGTTTTTCCCTGCAGCCTGCAGCCTTGGCTCAAACAAAGCATGTCTTCTTCTTGTTACAAAGAGCCACATCCCAAGAAGCAACAACAAGATCTGCTTTATGTCATCCACTGTTGTTTACTGTGTCGCTTTCTTCTTCATGCGAGAATGACATCGATCGCTACACCATGCCTATCAAGTAAGGGTGCTGCTGGCAGTGGAAACGCAAGCCGGATCAGGGTTTAGCGTGTGACATGCCTGTCCTGTCTCGTGTAGCACATGTGGTGTTTTGTTATTTTGGGCCATGTGCTCCTGTCTCTGTCTAGATCCCACCCCCCTTGTTATCTCATTATTGGTTTCATTTGCTCTACCTGTGTTCCCTCATTTCCCTGCTTGATTTGTCACCTTTATAAGCTCCTTGTGTTTGTTAGGCTTGGTCGGATCGTTGTATTGTCTATGTTTCCCGTGATCTCTGTTGGTTTGGTTTAGTTTGTATTTTGTTATTCTGATTATGTGTTTTTTTCCCCCTTGTGGGTTTTTGTTTTCTTGTTTTGTTTTGTTAATAAACTCTTCTCTTCACTGCACACGAGTCCTCATCTCAGTTTTCTTCAGTTTAAACGTGACAGAACGATCCAACCAGAGTTTTTTGTTTCCTGTGACTATGGAGCTTAGCAGATGTTTACAGGTGATGCGGCAGGTAAACTCTAAATACATCCATCAGCAGGAGGCGGGTGTAAGGGAGTTTGCCTGCCAATTTCTCATTGAGGTCCATCACCTGTACCTTAACAAGATGGAGAAGGCAGAGGTTGAAGACCTCTGGATATGCCTCTCAGTCCTAAGGAGATGGGGAGAATGGGGGCTCCTGATTTCTGGGAGTTTGTGGACCAGCTGGACTCCAGTCCTCCTAGGACCATGGTCCCGATAGCTCCGGTGGTCCTAGTTCCGGTGGACCAAGCTCCGGTGTTCTCAAAGCGGAGGAGGAGAAGGAAGGCGCCATCCGTGACGGCTCCGGTGGTCCCTGCTCCGGTGGTCCCAGTTCTGGTGGTCCTGAGTTCGGTGGTTCCGAGACGGAGGAGGGGAAAGGCTCCCTCCATGACTGTTCCAGTGGTCCCTGTTCCAGTGGTCCCGAAAAGGAAGGTTCCCTCCGGGACAGTTCTGGTGGTCCCAGTTCCAATGGTCCCTGCCGTTGCAGACGCGCCACCCAGGCGTCCGGCTCTGCCTGCGCCGCCCTGGCCTCCCGAACTTTCTGTCCCTCTTGTCCCTCTCTGGTCTGTCCCTCCCGTGTCTGTCCCCCCCATTCCTCCCGTGTCTGTCCCCCCCGTCCATCTCCCTCCGTCTGTCCCTCCCGTCCCTAGTGGAGCGTCTGGTAGCCGCTCCTTTAGGAGGGGGTAATATCACATGCCTGTCCTGTCTCGTGTAGCACATGTGGTGTTTTGTTATTTTGGGCCATGTGCTCCTGTCTCTGTCTAGATCCCCATTTCATTTGCCCTACCTGTGTTCCCTCATTTCCCTGCTTGATTTGTCCCCTTTATAAGCTCCTTGTGTTTGTTAGTCTTGGTCGGAACGTTGTATTGTCTACGTCTCCCGGTTCCCCTCAATCTCTGTTGGTTTGGTTTAGTTTGTATTTTGTTATTCTGATTGTGTTTTTTTTTTTTCTCGTGGGTTTTTGTTTTCTGTTCATATTTGTTTTGTTAATAAACTCTTCTCTTCACTGCACATGAGTCCTTACCTCAGTTTTCTTCAGTTTAAATGTGACATTGGGTCCCGGATCATATCGAACTGTACTGTACTAAACCTTGCTGCTCGGTGGAAATGAGCCATTGGTGCCTTAGGCCGCGTGTCCACTGAAGTTTTTTTTTTTTTTTTTGCCAGCTGAAAACGCCTGGCTGTGAGCACTTGAGAGCGTTTTGGCAGTGCAGCGTTTTTTTTCAGTTGAAACTCTTTGCTTATGATACGGAATATCCTTGGAAGTGTTACTAGTCTCTCATTTCACAGTTTCTGTATTGATTCTATATAAAAATGCAGATACAATGTAAAGTATTTGCTCTGGCTCTTGTTTTAAATTATTTTGTTCTGTTATTATGCTGCTTGTTTTCATCTGCTGACGTTGTACAAGCAAAATGTGGCGGTTGGGCGGTGTTGTATTTGTCCTGCCCCTCCTCCACTGTGATTGGAGGGCTGGGTGAAAAGTGACAAGTGATGAGGGCTGCAGTGATGATACTCTAAGGGAGTGTGTCCGCCAAAGTGTCTTTTCACATGGCTGGCTGGCGTATTCAATTGTTTTCTACGGGAGTGCTCCCATTGAAGTGAAAAAATGCTTTGGTGGACACACGGCCTTAGAGTAGTAACATGTATTAAAGTGGAAATGAAGCAGTCAGTCATGTTTACATTATTTAGTAAACTGATTTCCAAAATTATATAACTAGCACAATGTGACCATTTTAAAGAAAAAAGGATGTTTTGCTATAGCTTTTGGAGCAAGGGTGCTGCCATTTTGCAATATCACAGCATGTGATGTCATGGTGTTGGATTGCTCCGTTGGCCAGTGAAATAATATAAACATTTCTTTACTTTTTTTAATACATGCATTTTGAAATTGAGGAAGACGAACTTGAAAGGACTGTTGAGCCCATAATATTCAAATTGCTTATGCATTTGAGCCAATACGGCGATACCCACTGGTTTGGGGTGAAGAGAGGGTCAGAAACATTACCTGGTGTAAGTGTGGATGGTGATCTGGACCATGTATTGCGTGGTCACTTCACCATGGTGCCTACATTTAGCACACTGTGCTGGGAGGTGGACGTGTTGGAGGTGGGAATACTTTCTCTTAAAGATGTCCGAGCGGAAACACTGGAGCGTCCTGTTATAATTTGGATGAATATCCAACATCAAACTGTCTACATCACAAAGTTTTGATCATGGTATCCCAAACATTGTTTTCATAACGCGGCTCGCAGCATGATGTAAACAAACAACGCTTCATACAATATCGTTCATGTGGCATCTTATTGTTATGTCAGACCTTTCAGACATATTTGCATTACACTGGCTCGTTCACCAGTAGTGCTATGTAATATATTTTGTGTTCACCTGCGAATACAATACCTGCTGTTAACAGGACCCAGTGTTTCTGCTAGGACATCTTTAAGAGATATGCATAAGAAATTTGACTTATTATGGGCTTAACAGTCTTTTCAATTTTGTCTTCCTCCATTTAAAGAAATTCTTATATTATTTTACTAGCCAATGGAGCAAACCAACACCGCGAAGACACGCTGTGGTATTGCAAGATGGCGGTGCCCTTGCTCTAAAAAGCTACAGAAAAACATTCTTTTTTTCTTTAAAATGGTGACATTAATCATGTTTGTTCTTTTTAGGGTAATTCCCTGGTACCCCAAAGGATAAAATGTTTGCATATATTTTTCTGAAATTGAATAAGGCAAAAGGAAATAATAATGCCTAGTTTTATGTAGCACAATGGGGGCTAAAAGGTACATTTTCTTTGTGATACAAATAGAAAAAAAGAACAAATACACATGAGAATGGAACAGATGGATTTATGTCCAAGCCTTACCTCCTAACTGTGCGCAGTAGGGTAGATCGTGCCTCATTGTGGAATGTGATCACTATGGTGGTGGATGGCAGGTCGGGGTCATAGTGCAGTGTTGTACACCTGGGAGAGACAGGAGGGAGTCAAAATAACGAGACTCTGTGGTACTAATTAAGCATAAGTTTAACGAGTGGCAAAACCTTTGCTAAATTTACACATACTTAATAATCAAACTTAAAGAAGGTCAAGACAGCCCTTAAGCGTATGGCGAACAACAAGCAACTGCTGAAATGTGTAAAGCAACTGTTTTTAAAGTGCTTGAGTAAACAGTGAGAAGTTAAGGGTAGGTAATATAAAATGGGGGCCATGGTCAAGAGATATGTTGCCTGTGTTAACAGGCCAACAGCACCCCATTGTGTGGAGGAAGAGGGAGCATGTGGTTAGAATGGTAAGGACAGCAGGCAAAACCCAGAAGAGTGGGAGCATCAATAATGGAGGATCTGATTAAAAATAAATAGCATTTTCGCTTCACCCCAACAGCAGGAGTGGGCAAGCAAAAAGCACTTTGTTTTGAGGATGAACATTCTGACTTGCAGTAAATACCAACCATTACCCTGCAGCGCTCCACCTCAGAAAAACAGGATACTTTAGGTTTTGGTTGTAAAAAGTGTCAGTGGACAAGAAAAAAACTAAAGATCAAAATGACCAGTTAAGTATATATAACACATAGGGCCAGATTTACTAATAACTTGCATCAGTACAAACCCTCTTTTGGCATTAAAAAAATACTGACAGAATTTGCTAAAGACATGCAGTGAAAAAATAGCGCTAAGTTGACATGTTTAGTAATTCTGGCCCTCAAAAGACAAAACTACAGGAAAACAATTATGGGAATAAAATGTTACTCATGGAGCCATTTGGCCTTGGTGTATGAGCCCCGTCTATAGAGAAAGGGAAAACAGACAGAGGACAGGCCGTTGTAAGGAGCTTGTGTCCTAGATTCAGACAGGATGGGATGCTCCCAATCCATTCAAAAATCTTTTCTTCATCTGATCAATTCATTTTCCACACACACAGATGGCATAAAATACATCTGACTTTTAAGATGGGGTGCAAAATGATCTCTAGAAACAGGTTAAAATTTTAGAAATTGTTGTTAAAATTGTATTTTCAGTTCATGTAGATTTTTTATGAAAGATAGAGATATGCTTTGAACACCCATTGCCATGAAGCATAGAGTGATGTAATCAAGTCAGTCTCCCTACTACTTAAACATTTTGTAATAATAGCCCCTATCACACATACAGTCTTTAAGGGTAAATTACCGGTAACAGATCTAACAGACCTATCAGGTAACAGATTTAAAAATACCGGTAAATTGGTTCCAGAAATTTACCAGTGAGTGAAGTTGTAACATTACCAGTAAATTACCGGTAATGCGCGATGTGTAAACGTGGAATGAAGATTTTTTTTGTATTTATAGAGTATTATGTATTAACGCGCTGACGCAAGTCTGCTTTGAGCCAATCATAAAGACTGCGCTGTGTATGGTAAGCTTTTTAATAGTTTTTCTATTTAAATATGCGCTGAATGATCATCTTTGACCATTGCACAGCATCTCACAGCTTTTTAATGTGTTTCTCTCGAGACCCAGGCTGAATCTGAAATCTCCCCCTATACCTCAAATAGGGCATTATTTGAAGGGACAGCCATTTGTAGTGTAGTGGTGTCCAAAACTATAGTGGATGTTATCAAGTGCACTCATTCTATCCCACATTGCACCGCAATAACAAGTGTACAGGTATCAAGTGTAACGAGTATCTTACCGGTAAAAAGCTGGAATGCCGTCGCTTGTGTGAACAGCACATTTTTGTATTTACAGGTAAAGTCGTTCATGTAATTTTACGGTAATTTAACGTTATTGCTGTGTGAAAGGGGCTAAACATAAAACATATTGTTTATATCAACTGTAGTTTTAGATTTTAACATTTGTTAACTTCTTTCTTCCTCCTCAGTCAATTTCAGTCAGTTTTTATTTTTATTTTTTATCCTGGAGTTATTGGTTTGGTTCATGACTGAGAATGTTTTATTAAAGATTTCTTTAATATCCTTATGAAAAAAAAAAATGAATGGCAAAAACATTTCAAGAACCAATGCCACTTAAAGTAGGCGGTCATTTTAAGTGGTCTCATGTAAATACACAATATAAAACCCTTATTAAATTAGTTATATTAGTAGCAGCATTGACTACTTCATAATCACCTAAGTGAATGCCTATTTGCCTAATTTTGTGCTCAGTATGGCTAGCTTAATTAGAGATTCAAGATTCAAGAGTTTTATTTGTCACATACACAGTTATATACAGAATATACAACCGGCAGTGAAATGTAAACAGGTCCGCTCCATGGACAGTGCAAATTCACAGTTAAAAACACCAGGGGAAATTATAATAGAAATAGAATAAAAAACTATATATATATATATATATATATATATATATATATATATATATATATATATATATATATATATATATATATATATATATATATATATCTCTGTAGAATTATAAATAAATCAAGTAGAAAAAAAATAAAAATAAATAAGTGAAATAAACTGTGCCGTGAGTAAACTGTAGACTTATAAATATGCGGTTAACAGAAATGTACAAAGTATAATGTGCAAACAGGTTTATAACAGGTTGTTACACAGTAACAACGAGAACAGAAAGTGCAGTGCAATGTCAGTGTATCGATGGTCACGTGATGTTAAGTGACTAAGTTCAGGAGTCTGATGGCCTGGGGGAAGAAGCTCCTCCTGAGTCTCTCAGTTTTGGCCATCAGGCTTCGGAAGCGCTTACCAGATGGCAGCAGCGTGAAATGAGGGTTTGCAGGGTGATTAGAGTCCTTGATGATCTTAGTAGCTCTACCTTTGCAGCGTTTGGTGTAGACGTCCTGCAGAGACGGGAGAGCTGACCCTGAGATACGCTCGGATAAGCGCACGACTCTTTGCAGGGCTTTGCAGTCATGACTGGTGCTGTTCCCATACCACGCTGTGATGCACTGAGTTAATACACTTTCTATCGCCCCTAAATAGAAAGTTTTCAGGATAGCTGGTGAAACCCTGAATATCATCAGCAAATTTGATGATAGAGGTGGAGCTGTGTGTGGACAAACAGTCATGTGTGTAGAGAGAGAGTAGAGCAGGGGACTCAGGACACAGCCCCGTGGAGCTCCCACACTCAGGGTGATGGAGGTGGAGGTGAACTGGCCTATTCTCACCACCTGAGGCCTGCCAGTGAGGAAGTCTTCAATCCAGTGGCAGAGAGAAGAATTCAGGCCGGGATCCAGGAGTTTGACAGTTAGCTTAATGGGAACTATGGTGTTAAAGGCTGAGCTATAGTCAATAAATAGCAGCCTTACGTAGTTCCCACTTTTGCTGTCGATGTGAGTGAGGAGAGTGGAGGACATGAGAGATGGCATCTTCAGTCGATCTATTGGGACGATAGGCAAACTGAAGAGGGTCCAAAGTGTCAGGAATGAAGGAGCAAATGGTGTTTTTAATGAGTCTCTCAAAGGCCTTCATGACTATAGATGTGAGAGCCACTGGACGATAGTCATTTAGGCAAGAGGGTTTACTGTTCTTAGGGACAGGGATGATGGTGGATTTTTTGAAGGAGGTGGGGACCACAGATGTAGCGAGGGACTCATTAAAGATGGATGTAAACAACCCGGTGAGCTGATCAGCACAGGACCGCAGAACATGACCTGAAATACCATCCGGCCCAGCAGCTTTCCTGACGTCCACACACTTGAGTGCCCTCCGAACTTCATCCTCCGAGACAGAGATCACGTGGTTGTTGCTGCTCTGAGTGATTCCCTCTGATGCGTCACTTGGCGGAATCGTGCTGCCGCGATTACAATCAAAGCGAGCGTAGAAAGAGTTTAACTCGTTCACAAGCAACGGATCAACTCTGACCTCTGCAGAGGATTTAGATCCAAAAGAACAAATGGACCTCAGTCCCTGCCACATGCGCTGGGAGTCATTGAGTTGGAAGTGAGACTCCACTCGATCCTTATAACGGAGCTTTGCGGCTTTAACTGCGCGTCAGAGAGCATAGCAGGATGATTTGTATTCATTCATATTCCCCAATAGGAGACCGGTGTTGTATGCGGCAGTGCGTGTTCACTGCAGCGCGGATTGAATTGTCCACCCACGGTTTCTGATTTGAGAAGGACCTTATTGGTATTGTTTCCGTGAACTCGCTGACGTCAGATGAACTCGTCCGGAACATGTCCCAGTCGACGTCATCAAGAGCTGCCTGTAGCGCGGTCTGTGAATGGGATGACCAAGCTTAGAAATGGCGCCGCTGTGTTTGGTCGCCGTTCAGGTCGCTCCGCGAAGACTGTGCTTTTATTTACTATTTTACTTTCTTTTACTCTCAGTTTTTACAAACTTATCATCTGCATTGATCTACTACGACAGCAAAACTCTTTTGGACATTGGTTACCTCTACACTGGACTGTTTCAGGACACTTTCGCCGATCCTCTGTGGCCATCTGAGATTCTTCGCAACGCCGAGTTGAACAATGGACAGAGCCGACAGCGAAGAATCAAGAAACACCGTGGGAAACGCGCTGGAATTCGAAACAGACTGAGGAAAAAGGCATTCAGACCTCCTCTCCCGAGCATTCTTCTAGCAAATGTTCAATCCTTGGATAATAAGATGGACGATCTTAGAGCCAGGATAAGTTTTCAACGGGACATGAGAGACTGTAATATCTACTGTTTGTCCGAAACATGGCTCACGCCAGCGGTCCCGGACACAGCTGTGACGCCGTCCGGAGAACTTCTCTGTTTTTCGGATGGACAGAACAGCCGAGGCCGGTAAATCCAAAGGCGGTGGAGTGTGTTTCATGATCAACAAGAAATGGTGCGATCCCAGGAACATCACCATTCTCTCGCGGTCCTGCTCGCCTCATCTGGAACATTTAACAATCATTTGCCGCCCATTCTATCTGCCTAGGGAGTTTTCTGCGGTTGTCGCGACCGCCGTTTACATTCCACCGCAGGCAGACACAGCGCTGGCTTTATCTGGCCTTCATGATGTTGCCAGCGGCGTCATAAACCAACATCCCGACGCGGCATTCATTGTCGCGGGTGATTTTAACAAAGCAAACCTAAAGAAAGTCCTGCCAAACTTTCATCAGCACGTCTCCTGCCCCACACGAGGAGCAAACACACTGGATCACTGCTACTCTCCGTTTAAGAACGCCTATAAAGCGCGGTCACTTCCAGCGTTGGCAAATCGGATCATGCCGCCATTTTCCTCACTCCCGAATACAAACAAAAGCTCCTCCAGGAACCCCGGTGAGGCGGGAGTTAAGCGTTGGTCACCCCACTCAGAGACCGCGCTACAGGCAGCTCTGGGCGATGTGGATTGGGACATGTTCGAGCGAGTTCAGCTGGCGTAAGCGAGTTCACAGACGTGGCGCTTTGCTTCATCAACACGCTTACAGAGCAAGCCACGCAAACAATAACAATAACGTCCTTCTCAAATCAGAAACCGTGGGTGGACAATTCAATCCGCGCTGCGGCAGTGAACGCACGCACTGCTGCTTACAACGCCGGTCTCCATTCAGGGAATATGAATGAATACAGATCGTCCTGCTATGCTCTCAGACGAGCAGTTAAAGCCGCAAAACTCCGTTATAAAGACCGAGTGGAGTCTCATTTCCAACTCAACGACTCGCGGCGCGTGTGGCAAGGTCTGAGGTCCATCTGCTCCTTTGGATCTAAATCCTCTGCAGAGGCAAGCGTTGATCCGTTGCTCGTGAACGAGTTAAACTCTTTCTATGCTCGCTTTGACTGTAACCGCGGCAACGCGACTCCGCCAAGTGGCGCGTTAGAGGAAATTACTCAGAGCAGCAACAATCACGTGATCTCTGTCTCGGAGGATGAAGTTCGGAGAGCACTCAAGCGTGTGGGCGTTAGGAAAGCTGCCGGGCCGTGGATGGTATTTCAGGTCGTGTTCTGCGGTCCTGTGCTGATCAGCTCACCGGGTTGTTTACATCTATCTTTAATGAGTCCTCGCTACATCTGTGGTCCCCACCTCCTTCAAAAAATCCACCATCATCCCTGTCCCTAAGAACAGTAAACCCTCTTGCCTAAATGACTATCGTCCAGTGGCTCTCACGTCTATAGTCATGAAGGTCTTTGAGAGACTCATTAAAAACACCATTTGCGCCTTCATTCCTGGCACTTTGGACCCTCTTCAGTTTGCCTATCGTCCCAATAGATCGACTGAAGATGCCATCTCTCATGTCCTCCACTCCTCCTCACTCACATCGACAGCAAAAAAGTGGGAACTATGTAAGACTGCTATTTATTGACTATAGCTCAGCCTTTAACACCATAGTTCCCACCAAGCTAACCTCCAAACTCCTGGATCTCGGCCTGAATCCTTCTCTCTGCCACTGGATTGAGGACTTCCTCACTGGCAGGCCTCAGGTGGTGAGAATAGGCCAGTCCACCTCCACCTCCATCACCCTGAGTGTGGGAGCTCCACAGGGCTGTGTCCTGAGCCCCTGCTCTACTCTCTCTACACGCATGACTGTTTGTCCACACACAGCTCCACCTCTATCATCAAATTTGCTGATGATACTGTTGTCCTGGGCCTCATTTCCAACAACAATGAGACGGCATACTTGGACGAGGTGGAGCATCTAACATCATGGTGCCAGGACAACTGTCTCTCTCTGAATGTTGGCAAGACCAAAGAAATGATTGTGGACTTCAGGAAGAGACAGCAACGGACATACTCCCCCTCATGATCAGCGGGTCACCAGTAGAGAGAGTGAGCAGCTTCAAGTACCTGGGAGTAAACATCTCCGAGGACCTGACCTGGACTGCTCACATTCAGACACAGGTGAAAAAGCCAGGCAAAGACTGTACCACCTGCGCCAGCTGAGGAAATTCAGGGTTTCACCAGCTATCCTGAAAACTTTCTCTTTTTAGGGGCGATAGAAAGTGTTTTAACTCAGTGCATCACAGCGTGGTATGGGAACAGCACCAGTCATGACCGCAAAGCCCTGCAAAGAGTAGTGCGCTTATCCGAGCGTATCTCAGGGTCAGCTCTCCGTCTCTGCAGGACGTCTACACCAAACGCTGCAAAGGTAGAGCTACCAAGATCATCAAGGACTCTAATCACCCTGCAAACCCTCATTTCACGCTGCTACCATCTGGTAGCGCTTCCGAAGCCTGATGGCCAAAACTGAGAGACTCAGGAGGAGCTTCTTCCCCAGGCCATCAGACTCCTGAACTTAACATCACGTGACTTCACGTCAGGATAAACATCGATACACTGACATTGCACTGCACTTTCTGTTCTCGTTGTTACTGTGTAACAACCTGTCATAAACCTGTTTGCACATTATACTCTTATACATTTGTTAACCACATATTTATAAGTCTACAGTTTACTCACTGCAAAGTCTACTTCAATTATTTTATTCCACTTTATCCTTATTTGTTACCTTTTTTTTCTCTTGACTTGATTATTTATAATTCTACAGATATAGACATATATATATATATAGATAGTACTTTTTTTATATCCTATTTCTATTATAATTTCTTCCTTGTGTTTTTAACTGTGAATTTGCACTGTCCATGGAGCGGACCTGTTTACATTTCACTGCCGGTTGTATATTCTGTATATAACTGTGTATGTGACAAATAAAACTCTTGAATCTTGAATCTTGAATGACCAGCGTTTAACTTCCTGCCTCACCGGGGGTTCCTGAACGAGCCCCCTGGCTCTGTTTCAACTCTGTTTCAACCTGGTGAGCCGCCTTGCTGTCTTGCTGTGTACAAAAAATTATGTTTTTTAAAAATAAAACTGTACCGTTAACATGCATCTAAGCTAACAATCAAACTGTAATAAGTTACCTTAAGCATTACAATGCAAAGGACATACAAAATGCAAAATGGTCAACTAGTTATCTCAGGCCCCGTTTACACTAGTGCATTTTCGTTTTAAAACAGCTTTTTAAAATGAAAACGATCCTCGTCTACACTGGCATTTCCACTGCGTTTCAGAAACGATCTGTGTCTACACTGCACGACTGAAAACGCATGTCACATGACCGTTCATGCACACTGGGCATGTGCATACAAGTGTAAACACAAAACAGTTGTCTCTTGCGCATGTAGACAGCTGCAGTATTATACAATACAGCGTTTAACTGCGCACCGGCTGCTACACTCTAAGAATGGTGGGTTAAAAACAACCAAAGCTGGGTTGAAAATGGACTAAACCAGCAATTGGGTTGTGTTAACCCAGTGATTGGGTTGTTTTAAGCAAACATTTAACCCAACTGCTGGGTTAAAACAACCCAATCGCTGGGTTAGTCCATTTTCAACCCAGCTAGGTTTGTTTTTAACCCAGCATTTTTTAGAGTGTAAAAGGATCACAAAGTTTTTTATTGTGTACACGGTCATCGAGACTGGTGTGTTACAGAGCTGCTGAGAGAGACGGCGTTTCCCAAAAGCATTGCAACAATAGCCACCAACAGAGACCCTATGATCAACTTAGCTGTACAATGCTTTTGGGAAAGGCAGCCCTGGTCTGATATTGTCGTGTTCAGGTAGTGTATGTGGTATGTGGCCAGCCATGCCATCGTTTTCAAAAGTGTCCATTTTGGTCCGTTTTAGGGATGGGCAAGTGTACTCGAGTACTCGAACGTGACGTTGACGATCGATCATGAAAACGATGATTGCACTGACTTATAAAAAAAAAATACTGAAAAAATATATATTTGTCTAATTTTTTTATTGGTTATTACGGCATTTTTGGTGGTACCTGAGGTTTGATTGGTTAGCGTTAGACAGCATGCCTTCCAGACCAGCAAAATAAAGTGAAACTGGATTTGAAAGCGTGCACAGCAGTGATGCCTGGAATCACTTTGATCATACAGTTAAGTGCAAGATGTGCAGTGCCAATCTGTCATAATGAGAACAAAATTGTAATAGAATGCTGTAAATTCTCTGTGCTTTAGTTCCCCGTGTACCAGTGCGCTGTTAAAGTAAATCCACAATGAGAGTTACATCAGACTAGCACGGTCAAGTTCACATGTGCATTCACATCCTTTTCTGCAGATGCAAGTTGTAAGATTACTTTTATGTTGTCGATATCTGATTGAGCTCACATATGATGCATTTGGTTGAGTTTATTAACCAGCTAGCAAAGTGCTGCAGTCAGGCCCGTCGCAAGAGGGGGTGCAAGGCCCTGTGCGAACATGTTGTGCGAGGGCCCCCTGTTGCTATAGTGATGAACAAATTGATGTTTATGTGGATATTTAAGAAAAAATAACTGTATATTCAGTTAAACAGCATTAGGTTCAAGAAGTTAAACTGTGTAACTGAACTGCTCACAGTGCGCACATTTTGATGCTTAAATTATGTTCTAAATTATGAATGGGTGAAACGTGTTTGCAAAATGGTCTGAATCCACTTGAATTAGTTTGGACTGCTCTCTTACTGAATCATCTGAAGCGATTTCTCATTCAGTAAAATAAACAGACAGTAGGCTATTGAGAGGACCAGTGCTGGTTTTCAGCAGTTTTCCTCTGTGAACATGCGCTAAATGGATATCTGACAATTATGTTGCTTTTTGCAGTTTTCAGATTTAAAAACGTTTAAAATGTCTAGAGATAGAGTAGTTACCTCCGAAGAGTGCGTAATAGTTAGGCTATATATGTATTTGCTATATATGTATAAGCTAAATATTTAATTTCTTAGGTAATATCTATGGTTTGACCCATTTCAGAGGCGGCTAAAATCAGAATTTGAATGGACTGTGAATAAATCTCTCTACAAACTTGACGTGCGATGCTGCGCTGAATGACATACATGCGCATCAATCAGTCACATGCACAGAGAAATATTGTAAGAAATACAAGAAATATACAATTTTTAACAAGCAGAATAATACAGAAACATGATACACATTTGTAGCTATATATTTTAACCATTATAGTATTTTGAAAGACAAAAACATTCACTTTTACATTAAAAAACTGGCTTTTACATTAAGTCAGCTGTCACTTTACTTTGCGCGAGGCCCTGGTGAGGTGCGAGGCCCTGTGCGGTTGCACACTTGGCACAGCCCTTGCGACGGTACTGGCTGCAGTTATATCGACTGGTGCTCATTCACACTTCAGTTTCAGCTCAAATGCAATGCCCAACATTATTGACTCTGGGTTATTTGAAATGGTTATTATTTTTAGATAGGCTATTTCTTTTTCAAAATCATTGATGATATTAATAATGCGGCAGTGTTATTTTGTTCTCATATTTTTTTAACAGTAGACCTAGCCTATGTTTTAGTTTAAAGGCTTCAAAAATGCACAGTGATGTCTGTAATCACTTTGATCATGAAAAATAAAATTAAGTGCCAGATGTGCAGTGCCAGTTTATTAACCCGCTAGCAAAGCTCTGCAGGGTGGTGTTTATTCACCGTTTCAGCTCAAATGCAATGCCCGATATTATTGACTGGCTTATTTGAGACGGTCATTTTGTTTTGTTTCTTTTTCAAAAACATTGATGCATCATAATCTAGCAGTTATTTTTTCTAGAAATATGATCATGTTTTCATAGACATGTTTTCATTTCACATTTGTATTTGTCAACAATAATTTTCATAACAGTATTTTCATAATCTCCATGACAGACATGCCCCGCCCTGTAAACGACAGGCGTAACCGTAGCAAAAGTTATGCGTTTTAAAACGAAAATGCACTAGTGTAAACGGGGCCTCAGAAGGCATCAAGGACCTTGTAAATTAGAATGCTGCCTACATAGGCAGTTCACTTGGTTTTGGAACAGAGCCAAGCTGTCTCGAAAGCCTGCAATTGAAAGTGACTGAAATTGACTGTTTACTGCATTAGCAGAGTGTAATTTAGGATTTTCCATATTTTTTTCACTCTAATGCGATCATTTAAATATTGAGTCAAACTGTGAAATAACGTGATATAGATTTCACCATTCATTAGACAAGCCATAGCCTCTAAAATGATTTAATCAGAGCATCAGTGCTCTGTTGGAGCAACACATACTGTAAAGTGCAGATGTATTTATGTGTAATGTCAAAACTTTTGGGGGTTAAACAGTCATGATAAATTTGCTTTGGAATGAAGTAGCATATATATCGGTGCTTTTGCTTATTCATTCATGAATACAGTTAGATCAGCCTTAAACGCACTTTATGAGCTAAGAGCTGCGTTCACAGCTTTATATGCTGTTTGAAGCCAGCCTGGGAGCGGGATCCATCGTTCAGTGCAGCTATAGCCCAAGGTCTTCTGAGATAGGGGGATGCTTTAAACAGCACAACACAGAACATCATTAGGGTTTCTGTCAGAAAACAACATCTGGGAGAGGGGAAGCATATTGCTCTGTGCTTGATATTTCGCCAAAATGATGGATGCGTTCCTGAGAAAATTGGGAACTGGGAATATGGTCTTAGCGTTTTTCATTATGATGTATCCAACTCGCTTTCCTTAAGACTGCTACTGCTGGACAAAATCACAACATATGGCCACACCAATGAAAATAGTGCATATGACAAATAGGAAAAGGCAGAAAAAGCTAATTAAATAAGCTGCTCTAGTGAGTAATTGCTCTGCATGCTTTGCATATGTTTTATTGTTTGATATATGAAGAACAATGATAGGAACCGACAAGGAAGTTTATCGTGGAAATATGTATTCATGTCTCAGATGCTCAGCGGAGATGCAAACGTCCTTCAGGTGCTCCTTTTGTTATACACACAATAGGATGTGTAAGAGCTCTAGGGAACGGAGTGACACTGCTCCAACCTTGGCAAGCCAGAAAAGCCCAGAAGGCAATATGCCTTTTATTAAGCTTGAGAAATAAACAGTCCCAAAATATCCAAAGACCTCCAAAAAGAAGCAGTTTTGTAAATTATATTGATAAAGCAGTCGAAATTGAAGATACACTGTATCATGGTTCTCCAAGTAATGAGCATGAGATCATCAGTTTTTAAAGAGTCTGTGCTTGATTTGGAAGCATGCTAGTGTGAGGACACTGTACTTGGTGTCTAATTGGCTACTGCTGATGATCTGAGACGCTTCCTTTCAGGCCTGCCACATGCACATGCCCATCATTACTGAGCAGTGGGAGCAGATACAGAGTGGTTGACTCTAATTAGAGGAAAAAATGACACTAGTCTAATATAAAGCCTAAAACGCAAATCATAAAAACATCAAAGAAATATTTTCAATTATGTTTCTGGAAGGCAGAAAATAAACACTGTAACTGTTTCATTACAAATATCAGTTAGGAAATACAAGAATTTCAGTGTCCTGTTATGTCTGAGTAAATTTTCAGTGACTGACATTTGACATACACTTGAATAAATTACATGTATTAAATTTTTCATGACAGTGTCCTTGCAATGTTAAAAATGTCTGGGGTGCTCAGCATAATGGTTTCCTATCATTGCAGGGATCTATCGATTGCAGTTGCTAACACTGTATTGATTTACAAATTCATAGTTTCACCATTGCCATGTAGGCTATTTGAATGCCATTATACAGCAGCCATAACTCACAATACAACTGAATTACAGTAACATTTCACTCATAAATGGCTATAAAAGGGTCCAGTCCCTGACTGCATTCATCTAGAAATGAAGGTAGATTTACAACAATAAATGTAGAATCTCTGCCAAATGTGGATGTCTAAGAATGGTCATTAGAATAACCATAGACCAAATCTGAAGTTTAAATGGGTCATATCATACATTTTGTATTATGTTTTTTTCCCCCTGGGATGCACTTATGGTGTTATAATGGAGCTAGAACTGCTTTGTTAGAATAAAACAATTTTTGTCTGAATTATATTGGGAGGTTTACAAAATGTAGACAGTCACATATTCAAATGTATTCATCCGAGTCACTGAGTGAGATGAATACATTTGAATATGTGACTGTCTACATTTTGTAAATCCTTTACAAATCTTTCAAGAATTAAGGTTTTGAATGAATCGGTTAAATGATTCAATAACTCACAAAGACAGTTACTTGATTCAGAATTGAAAAAATCAGTGTTTTGAACGAAAACTAAATTAATGATTCAATTACTCACTTATAAAGACCAGAATTTTATCAGCAGAAAGAGTTGCTGAAAAATCCCTACCACTTAAAGGGATACTTCAGAGATTAGCATTAAGCTTTGTATCAGTAGAAATCCGGTAGTATATTCGAATGATCATGCTCCCCCTTGTTCTTGTTCACACTGTCAGTCCAAATCCGATTATTCCTGTATCCGATTGGAATCTGATCTACATGATTAACTGTCCACACTGTGTATCGCAACTGTTCAGATCTGATTTGTGTTTCCCGTGGCTCTCTTTCGTTTTCTAGAATATCTGCGTTGGTTTCTATGGCAATGACGTTAAGGTGGTAGGACTACACCAAAAACAAAATGGAGGGCTTTGTAATGCTGTCTTAGAATATGACAATGTAGCTGCAGTGCTGAACTACCCTACGAAAAAGAAGATTATTCAAGTGTGCTATTAGTATACTTCTTTTAAACTAAAAATAAGAAAATATACTTGCAGTCTACTTTTTAAGTAATTCTCAGAAATATACTTTATGTATGATACTTGCAGTATATAACTACTAGTTTACTGAGAGTATACTTAGTATTTCACTAGTAACTGTCAGTATACCTATAAGTTCACTTGTAGTATAGTACAAACAAACAACTTTTATACACTAAAAAGTGGGCCAATTTGAAGTATACTTATTTTTTGTAAGGGTATTAATGAAGCATGCAGAGACAGAAACAGAGGTTGCCATTTGCGGCTTTATTCCGTGCTGCCGTCTCTGCCGCACAGTGAAAGAAGTGAAGACACCTCATCACTGGTCCACAGAGATGTCTCCATTATATTATAATTTTCTGCATGACCTGCACATTGACAACAACATAATGCAACCTTGTTTCTGCAATGACATCTGATGTGTTTACATTTCACATGGCGTGAGAAAGTGCACATATAAGCTACATGAAATCCTACATGAAATTTGGACAGATAGTCTGAACAAGGCAGTTCCAGTGCTGTTGGACTGTTATCAGCACTCTACTTGACTAATCATTTGAGGATTCACTTTTGTATAGGGTGGCCATTTCCATAACACCAAAAAGGAGGACACTTTGCGGCATTTAGTGAGGCAAGAATAATTGCATAGGACTCTGGTGTACTCACAAGTACAATACAATTTTGTCCATCATATCGATGCTACCATGATACAATGATTCTGAAATAGCCTACTCTATTCATTGCCAGACAATTTAATCTACAATATATCTTGATGTAGACCTATGTGTAACAGAAGAGGCAAAAAAAGTGTTTGTTCATAGTATTTGTATTTATTCAAGACATTGTGATGTCTGTTTCCAAAACTGACCACTGAGATGAACCTGTCTTGCAAAGTGCACAGTGCCTGAAAACATAACATTTCTGGACTTTTGAAAATAACAGAAACACATAAATAAACAAATAATGAATGCAAAAAAATAAATAAATACACATTTCAGTTCTTAAAGAAGTAGGCTACACCCTCTGCAGCAGCTCAGGAAGCTCTTTAAGAAGTGAAATGTATATTTAATTTATTATTTTTCACATTCATTATTTGTTTATGTATTTCTGTTATACAGTATGACTGGTGATGATTGACTGCATGATAGACTTTACACAGCTCTGCAGCTGAGATTTTGTCATCCTGAGGTGATGTTGCTTCTCGAAATATATACTGTATAGCTTTCCTGTAGCTCAAACAATAAGAGTGTGGCGCTAGCAACGCCAAGGTCATGGGTTCGATACCCAGGGAAAGCAAGAACTGACAAAGAAATGTGTACCTTGAATGCAATGTAAGTCGCTTTGGATAAAAGCGTCTGCCAAAATGCATAAATGTAAAATAAATGTTGAAAAAATGACTGTGGCGGCGGGGGCGTGGTTTAGCGAGGTCTGCACAAAGACGGAGAGTTGGAGAAAGATTGCTGTGAACAAGTTATATTGAACTGAGTTGTTGTGAGCGCAAGTTTATTTTGTTTGTACCATTAGAGTTCTGAATAAACACGAGTCCCAGTCACACTGACCCTGTCTTCCTCCTTATTCTACGAACTTTGTTACAATGACCTAAGGGAAGACGTACCTGCGGCTCGTCGGTTACTTTTATGTTTTTCCATGCTGGCATGTCGGTCAATGGCAGCTTTCCTCTTGACTTCTAACGTCCACTTCACAGTGACACAGTGTGCTTTTTGATATAAATTCGTGCTCTTTTGTCCATTCCGGATTAAATGAGGTCTGACATTTCAGCATGTTAACGATATGACGTAGCCAGCACGTCGTGGAGGCTTGTTTATGTTTTTAACCAATGATATATCAGATATTTATTTGATTGACACCGCTATCAGACAATTATTTGTTTGACCAGAGATCTTATAGCATTAGATGCTATGCTGCTGCGTCCCAATAAAGACTCTAGAGTGGGTTTTTTTAGGCCGATTCAGTGCGACTCCAAAAAGGAGGACAAGGAGGCTGCGCCAAACGCCGGACAGGGGGCTTAAAATCCTGACTATAAGGATGTATGGCCACCCTACTTTTGTATAAAATGTAACTATTTAAATCCTGATAATATCCTGCTTTCTGAAAGAAGGTGCAAAGTATACAGTAAAAACACGTGTCCTTTACAGAATTTTTCAAAGAAATTCATCAAGTCAGACTGCAGTGTTTTAGTAATCTTAAAAACTACAGGCCATCTTTGCCATGGTTATATTCCACCCCCTCCCTGGTGTTTCATCACGGTAACTCGAAATCCTCTTTTTGAATTGAATAAATGGCAGCTTTAATGAACAACATTTGCAAAGCTCCTGGTGCCTGAGCTTATCTGTTATTAGCCCTTGAGGAATGGAAGTCCTTCTGAATTGAGGTTCATGTTAATTTCCTCTGGTGGTGGCTCTTTTCTCTGAAGCAAAATGAGGTTCAGGCACCAGGCTAAGTGAAAGGACCAGGGTCTTGCCACAGATGGCTGTCAAAGTTTCATTCTGCATTTGATTGAATGCTCTGCCAGTTTATACTGAGACGTAGCATTTTTGCCTTCCCCATATTGATAGGACTAAGCTTGCCTGAAAACACCTGAAGGAATATGTAATCTAAGAGCAAATGTTCAGTGTGGAAATTAGGAACAAATCTTTTTTCTTTATAAATCAATATTTTCAAACAATGTAACTTTATAAGACACCATGTTAGGTTGCTTAAAGTACTCTAATCTGATCATATTATATGATAAAATGCACCAAGATTCCACAGAAGCTTGTTAAAAGAGAACATATAAATCCAGCAAGGTTATATTTATTGACTAAATATAGTCAACACAACACTAACACATCTAAGTCCAAAGCCACAATCAAACACTGGCTCCTGCTGGAACACTAGAATTATCCTTTGTTTGTCCAATTTCAGCTTAAGTTAATTAAGAGGTAACATTGGCACTTTGATTGCATTTCCCTGGATATTTCAATATTGTGCTACTGGTCAACAACGGCATGAACAATGAGTGTGGTGTTCCTACTGTAATTACA
Source organism: Paracanthobrama guichenoti (assembly GCA_018749465.1). Classification (NCBI taxonomy): domain Eukaryota; kingdom Metazoa; phylum Chordata; class Actinopteri; order Cypriniformes; family Gobionidae; genus Paracanthobrama; species Paracanthobrama guichenoti. The sequence continues at coordinate 27,859,053 of CM031962.1, read as the reverse complement.
AAGGCATTTGAGTCATGTAAGAGGAAGGAAGAAACGAGGGCTACATAGAAAATAGTCGACACCGGGGGAGAGAGAGAGAGAGAGAGAGAGAGAGAGAGAGAGAGAGAGAGAGAGAGAGAGAGAGAGAGAGAGAGAGAGAGAGAGAGAGAGAGAGAGAGAGAGAGAGAGAGAGAGAGAGAGAGAGAGAGAGCATTGCATTAGAGCACTGGGCCTGCATAATGAGCCGCCTCCTCACCTTTTATCGAAGATTCTCTCTACTGTCTCCCAGCCCCTGCATGAATTATTTTATAGAGAATAATATTGCACCACTATAGAAGCCCCAACCGCTCTCTAGATTATTTCTTATAAATCTGACATATACCTAGCCTACATATTTTTGGAGACTGCGTAACTGAGAATAGCCCATGGTTTTAGTTGACAAGGCACATTCATCAATAATTTTCTTTTGACAAAACAGTGGGTCTGTGGCCCATGTTATGAAATATCTGCAATTCTTAGAAAACCCTATTGAGTTGTTTTAGTTATTTGTTATTGTTGCAAACTGTAATTTATCTGTAATCAGCCTAGTCTGCTACTAAGGTAATACATAAATAATAATTTAATAAAGTTGTAATAATAGTAAACATTGAAATATATAATAGAATAAATATGCATATTACTTTTAATCTAATAAAAATGAAAAAGTGATTAAAACTAAGAACTTTATTTTGCAGAAAGGCAAGATTTAATCTGGGCACAAACTTCATACAAAACTTTATTTAAAAATAAATGAGTCCTTATTTTCGTATTCTGAACCCAAGTCATGATGTTGAGAATGTTATGGTCGAAGTTCTTGTTTATTCAAGGAATGCAAATAAAAGATTCTTTAGTTGTTTACACAAGACTTTGACCCTGTTTAGACCTGGATTTAATATACTGTATGATCAAATGTGGACAGCACTGATCTCTCATACACATTTAGAGTCAGAAACATGTGACCATATAGTGTAAATGATGGTGCATCCTGATGTGTCTGAGACAACAGTGAAAGACTGCTTATCTATCAATCATCCACTGCAATGAAACAAAGAGTTTTAAACTCTTTTAAAGCTACTCTTAAGTGTAGCTTTAAAATAAATACAATACATGCTAATCCCTGTAAGCATAACATTTGCAGTGAGCTTAAAAATTCAAGTGTATTTGGCTTTTATTTTGCAACATGACACCTTCCCCTCAATGAATATGATCACAAGTGGTAACATGAGGTGCAAATATGAGAAAATCTGTCAAAGCTGATCAATTGCGAACTAATTACCAGAGATGGATGTTAATACCAGGTGTAAACAGGGTAAACATTAAAAAAAAATCCAGAAATAGCTGAAAAATTAAACTGCCTGACTGAAGTGACATGCACTAATGAGTGAGCGACCTCCCACAGTGCTGCAGAGGGTGAAAATGTACTGTGGCCAGGAGTGGTCTCATTTCATGAGCTACAAATACCATGAGGTCACGTTGCCACCAAGAGCTGCCAAATATCACAGACAGCTGTCTCATTAAGAAGCTTATATACAATTACCAGTACAAGTGAAAGCATGTTAACAATCAAATTAATTGTATCTGCTGAATATCTGAAAGAGCACAAACCATCTCTTTTTAGTTTATATTATACATTTGTTAGCATTGCATATGGACGAGGGTAAGAAAAATGTGGTTGTGGTATAAGCAGTGCACTACAAAAATTGAGTTTTGCCCTCGTGTAGAATTAGAACTATAGGCTGATGGAACAGCAAGGCAATCCCAAAACAACTAAATAATTCTACTAAAATCGTATTCTTTTAAATAAATTACTATTTTATTACCATTAAATTGATCAAAAGAGACATTTATAAGGATACAAAATATTTCTATATAAGAAAATACTGTTCTTTTGAATGTTCTATTCATCAAATTCCAAAAAATGTGGAGAACTCTTTTCAACATTAATAATAATAAGAAACATTTCATGAGAACCAAATCAGCACATTAGAATGAGTTCTAAAGGATCATGTGACAGTAAAGACTGGAGTAAAATTCAGCATTGCCGTGACAGAAATAAAATATATTTTATAATACAATAATATTAAGAACAGTTATATTAAATAGTATTGCTGGGGAAAAATGTATCGTGATTAATCGCATCCAAAATAAAAGTTTATGTTTACACACATATTATGTACTGTGTATAATTATTATGTATATATAAATACACACACATGCATGTATATATTTAAGAAATATTTGCATGTATATACTGTATATATAATTTATCTTATATATAAATAAATATATATATATATATATATATATATATATATATTTTTTTTTTTTTTTTTTTTTATAAAAATATAAAAATTTTCTTAAATATATACATGCATGTGTGTGTATTTATATATACATAATAATTATACACAGCACCACAGCACACACACACACACACACACATATATATTATGTAAATACAAACTTTTATTTTGGATGCGATTAATCACGATTAATTTTTCCACAGCACTAAATAATATAGTATTACTGTTTTACTATAATTTTGATCAAATAAATGCAGCCTGTGTGAGCATAAGAGACTTCTTTCAAAAACATAAAAAATATTACCAACCTCAAACTTTTGAACTGTAGTGTAAATGCATCTAGTATAGCATGCTGACCTTAAAGAACCTGAGAATCACTCACTACCCAGCCATGAACCGCTCATAAAAAAAGAGAAAAAAGCCTTACTCTTTTTATCTCAGTACACCTTTCATCAGTTTCTAAAAGTTTTCAAGAACTCGCAGATGCACCTTCATTAATTTAATATGAACCGTGTGGATATTATATATAGATCACACACACACATGGCTTACCTGTAATGTCGGGTGTCTCTAAGTGCTCTGTTGCTGGGAATTCTCTCGCTCTCTCTTTGATTGAAGGCATACAGACTGTAGGGGTCCTGGCCTGGCTTCCATTTGTGAGCATTGAGGTAGCTTTTCTCTTCAAACTCTTCCAGCAGGTCATCCCACTCAGCATCTGAAATCTACAACAGAATGGAAAAGCAGTCAGATGTATTGTAATCATTTAGTCTATCCATTTTTCACTGTCTGTTGTCTTGTTCCACAGAAATACTGGAAGTCAAAGACACATCAGTTGCATAAGTTAACCATACAGGTCTGACCAAACAAAAAGCCTAGCATCTTTGAGTTTCAAATCTAAAATTGGCAACAAACAAATAACAATCCACTGCCAAATCCAAGAATCTAAAATGAGCATGTTCATTCTTTGAAAAGAAATGTTCAATAAACTATTTTAAAGTGGGGGGAAAGTAAATAAAGTGGCTATAGGCAATATTCCCAATTATCATAAGGAAGTCATTAATATTTCAGCATTCTGCTGCACCAAACCCCTTGAAATATAATGCACATGGCAAGCTGTAGTCACAAATTTTGAGGGTTGAACACGCTACGTCTTGGAATCCATAAGGCCATATCAATCATAATTTAATAAACCTCCACATTTTGCACCGACAGCAGCTTGAGAGTTTCCATGTTTTCCCACTTATTATTTCCTTGGGCTTTTTTTGCTGATGTTAGACCATTAAGGGGGCTGGAGGCTGTTGGTTATGGTTGGGGCTAGTGATTACCCATGCCAGCAGGTTGCTAGTTTCTCCCCAGACGCCTGTATGAATGCTGACTGATGATGATGCTTCCTTCTCTCCTGCGTTTCCAAATGTAGCTACTGCCCTCCATGGAAATAATTGCTACTAGCATTCGTATTCGTGTAGAGATTCTGCTTAAAACAATAGAGAGGGCTGTTACTATGAAAACACACATCATAAATCAATAACCCATGCTCATGACAGTTTCAGAGGTATTGCTAATTAGGACTAAGGGGGTAGAGAGAATTTTTTTTTAAAAGCCTGGATTTTCTGAAAATATAAGCCTTAGTGATGCTTGTGTACAGACATGTAAAAAATAAAACAAATAAAATATAATTAGAAAAAGTCATCTGTAATGTAAAAAAGTACCCAAAAATAAAAATACCTGAAAAGCAAAATCCTGTTCTCACTTGGAATAATGTGAAGACACTCACTTTTTCCAATAAAACAACATTAATATTGAGCTATTAAATTTAACTTCTGGACTAAGTGGGCTTCAGGGCATTGTAAAACACAGTGAGTTAAGAATTCACCAGTGAGCTCACACGCCTTTTCACAGTATTGCGTGTGTCGGTGTGTGGTCGGAATGTCATGGCCCGCTGCTTTACAACAGCCACAACAGCATCTTTACAGCCAGTAATAGTGGTGGATAATTGCACGTCTATTTCTTTAGACTGCTTAGCATGATAATAGCTGGGCTTTTAATTCAGCTCGCCAATTCAGTTTCCCAGTCATATTGGTATCAGATTATATTGGTGCTTTATTTTTTTCAAAACTGTTTGTTTCTGTTTGTCTTAAAGTCAGACTGATATTAAAATGTAGAGACACATTTTGATAATACAAATAATATGTAAATGTTCTCATTAGGGACCTGCAAAAAATGTTCCCCTCAAATCAGTTCAGCACAATCCCGTCCTGCAGCCAATTTCATTGGGTAAGAGTAGGGTGTAGGGTAGAGTCAGGGACCCTGGCTCATACACACTGATGACTATTTCTGGCAACATGACAACCTCCTCATTATGCAACATCACTACTGGTATTTATGACCAATATATATATATATATATATATATATATATATATATAAAAAAAATGTAAAGTACATTATGGTAAATACTTTGCATGTTACATATATGTCCAATATTTAAGCCGTAAATAAATTATAAATGTTAGCTAGATTTTGTTCATAACCTGTCCCAGCAAGAAATAGCCGTCTTGGTAAACTATAGACCCGATATAGTCCGGCTATGAGTAACCCACTTCTAGCCAAAATAACCTTGAATTTGGTTACATGTAATTCTTGCCAAAGTAACTTGCAAGATGTATGATATCATGTAAGCAAAGTTAACAGTGATTACAAGTTTACAAGGTATTTGGTTTCATTTCTTTGACATGTTCTAGATGACTAGTCTATTCTTGGGCTATGGTTGGACGTCTATAAAATTTTCACTGAAAGCCCAAATTTTGCCTTGTTTTAGCCTAGACGTCAGGGCTGTGTTTGGATGGCTATTAGACGTCTTTTAGCTATGTATGTTTCTGAAATATAATTAAATAATGCATTGTATTTAAAAACATAGATTGTGTGTCATTATGTGTAGTGAGTTGGTTCATGTGATTTATGTTTCGTGCTTCAGAAGTTCTGTTAAGAGAACTTGGTGAGCATCGATGCTCCCTGGTTTTCACAGCCAATTGTGGGATTTTTTAGAGAGCAAACGTTTCAGTGCACTGGTAGGATTTTCCGATTGAGATAGCCCTTAAAATGGCCAACTCCCTGATCAGATCCCTGACTACTGAACTAAGGAGCTGATTGAGCAACACCTAGGGTTTAGTATTTGATGTAGCATTGTGTAGGCAAGGGGTTTTCCAACCTGTCCTGGAGCACCCCTAAGCACTGCATATTTTGTATGTCTCCCTCATCTAACACACACGATTCAACTCATCAGCTCATTAGTAGAGACCTGAAGTGGGTGTGTCAGATAAAGAAGCCATACAAAATGTACAGTAATGGGAATGATCCAGCACAGGTTTGAAAACACCTGGGCTGCATCCGAAATTGCATACTCTCTTGAGTAGGTACTTATTTTTAATAAGTAATTACTTCACGACCATTAAAAAAGTTTCAATTTGTATAATATGAATGTAATTCAGACTTACATTCGCCATGCTGTCATTATCACATGATCTATCAGCATCAGTTGCACCGTTTCACTGCCATTCACAAATCCAATTCCAAGGCTTCATGGGATAATAAAGTGTCCATCGTATGCACACTGCAGAATCTTGCTGGAAGTAGGTAAATAAGTAGGTAAGTAAATTCAGACTTACTTCTTTTGTCACAAACTGTTTTTCGTTTACTAGTAGGGAAGACTGCGATTTCAAATGCACGCCCTGGCGCAAGCAATCAGCACTGTGATTGACATGAACAATTAAATCTTTAGGATCGGATGCGGGAAGGAGTTCATGCTGAAATAGTTTGGGGGAAAACAATCACGTGAATAATTAGGGACCCCAATCAAATGAGTCTCTCAGGAGGTGTTCACACAGGAGTCATTTTTGTGTTCAAACACAACTGGACAGAGTACTACAGAATGGAACAGAACACAGACAGTTTTTACAAAGCTGAAATTAGTTTTTGGTTTTTTTACATGACTTGCTGGTTTAGAAATGCAATCTGAATCCAAAAAACGCAAAGCTCTTCTTCAACAGAAGCCTGCAGATATCAGCAAATACTGTATATAGGCTAAATATCTATATCCTTTATTGCACAAAACATAATAATGGGTACAAATGAAATCTTTTAAAGTAGGCAATTTAAAGGTGACCTAATATGCAAAATTATGCAAATGGTATTTGAACAGAAATGTGTGTCGGCAGTGTGTGTACACAACCACCCTATAATGGTAAAAATCTACCCACTCATCTTTTTTTAATCCCCATAAATCATAAGCAGTGTCTCAGAACAAGCCGTTTGCAGATTGTAGCTTTTGTGAAATCACAAATTTGATTTACATGCTGTTTAATTTTTGATGATCGCGTTATTTTACATTTGTGGGAGAAATCTTCTTTCACTTGTTTCAGCTTCTTCACCTGTATTTTGATCAGGAGATTCTGTACTAGAAGATACATCATAGCGCCCCCTAACATATAGCAGTGAAAACATGGATAGCTGGAAAATTCAGTCAATGGCGGGAAAGAGTAAAGTAAATTTTAAGTAAATTCCTATGTATACTACCAGTGGACTAGCCTACACAACAAATCAGAATTAGGAACATATCTGTTTTATATCAATATTCTAATCAGTATTTTCAAAAAAATGTAAGTTTAGTAAGACTGTGTGTAAAACTATTTAAAAGTATATTTAATAGGCTACTAGATCAAAAGATTAAACACAATTACAAGCCAAGTATACTTTGAATACTTAATTAATCTTCTGATCGAGATATACTTAAAAGTATGAGTACAAGTATAGGCCAAATATACATAGACTTTTCTGTTAGTATAAGTCAAGTATATTTAAGTGCAATTTGAAGTATATTTCTGAAAAGTACATAAAAGTAGACTTTCTTCATTTTAGTTTAAAATAAGTAATATCAAGTATTGAATAAACTTCTTTTTCGTAAGGGTAGGCAACCTCTGCAGTGGATGAATCAACTATACAATCCTTAGTTCTTAGTTAAAGGTTAAAAATTATTGTCAAATTCAGTTGCAATTTATTTTTAGATATAATAATAAACACTTAACACTTATTTAACTAATAATTAAAAAATATGTGTACAAACATTCAAATTGCACAAAAGATAAACAATTCACATGCACTCTGCGCTTGAAGGGAGGCGGCTACAACGATCTGTCACGCCAAATTTCATGAGAAAATTTACCAAATTTTAAATATAAATTGCAATTTATTGGATGAGAGGCACGCTACGAATAATATTTTGTGAACTTTTGTTCATGGATCAGTAGAAAACAGCATAGGCTAATAAACTGATTCTTGGGATTTAAAGGCACAATATGTAAGATTTTTTTAATAAAATATTCAAAAACCACTTACACAAGTATAAGTGTAATTACATTATCCCAAAAGTTCCCAAGGATTTGTAAATCCAGAGAAATTCTAATTTTAAATTATGGCTCGTCCATTCTCATTGTCGCCTATAAAATGACGTAAAATCCGCGGTTTCTGCTTGTAGAAGCCATGGCAACACACGTGGACAAATGCTGAAGCACGCCGCTGTTGTATCGTTCAGTCATCATGGATCCCGATTATCCAATAGAGAGTACAAAAAATTCCCAAAAAACGTAAAGGTAGATCAACTGAAGCCCCGGGTATACTTCACTTTCCACAGATGTGCGCGCAAGCCTTTCAAAGTATACTTCTTTGACCGTGAGCGCGGAACAAATAACAAATGGAGAAATAAAACAAGGATCAATATCAGCGTGGCATTTTTGAGATGGAGAGCACTTTGCGACAAACTTGGACTTGACAGAAACTTGACAGAGACAGAGCATGTTTTTGAATAGACAGGTAAGCAAATATTTATTGTACATGATTCTGTGATGAATGATTATGATGATGAAATTACACATACATTTATATTGCACTTTGTCTGTACTTCAGTAACGCTTTTTCTCAAGTCTAGTGACCAAGTCTATGGCAGTGAAATTAAATACAGTACGTGTTGCACAAAAATATTCAGCTATTATATAAAATAGTGTGATCAAATATACCAGTAATACATAAAAAAAACTAGTACTAGGGATGCGCCGATAACCGATATATTGACCGATAAATCTAAATCCAAATTTGTATCATTTTTGATAGCCTGATTACAAAAATAAAAATCTCACTATTAAAAGCCATGTCCCAAGCACACAATTATGATGTTCTCATTATAATTGTATGTAGCCTATATGATAGACTTGTACTGCACATGTTGCACTGTATTTTCCTTTTTGAAGTGATTCCAATCATATTTCAAGCAATTCAAAACCATCATCGTGTCTTAGCCGTCTCATAAATAATCAATTATTTATCTGCTTTAATATCGGGCAAATTTTCTTATTGGGCCGATAATGATAACATTAAAAAATGACCATATATCGGCCGATACCGATATAGTGGCTGATATATTGTGCATCCCTATTTGTTACCTCATCTGTGAACATGATTCGTGAATTCCATACATTTCTGGATGGTGAAAACAACATTTCCCATCTTTCCACTCTCCTTCATAGCGTCATCAAGCTTCGCCTTACTTATTGTTTTGAAAATGCGACCTCTAGCAGTGAAAACTTATGGGGCTTTCACACAGGATGTGGAATGCGCTGCACTGGCCGCTGGGTTCAGTGTAGCCCTTCAGATACAAAGCGATTCGAACTTTAACTGTGGCCTGCACGCAAGCTCATCAATGGTGCGCTCCGCTCTACGCAGCAACAAACCGTACTAGCGCAGCGCAAGCCATTGAAATTAATGGATTTCTTAGCGCAGCGGTGCCGTTGCCGCGTTCTGTATGAAAGGCCCACAACAGATTGTGCCTTTAACAATCAATATCAGTTCATCAAAATAAGAATCGATTAAAAGCGATAAATAGATATTGTTAATCCAGCTCTAGTTTTTATTACCCACAACACAGGAAATTTATTAATTCTGAGTTTGTCTAAAACACGCCTAGCAACTTTAAAGCGACATGTCAAGCCTATAGGCTGAGCTAATGTTTAAATGACAAAAGGTGAAAATGTAACATTGTTGTTAATCTAGACACTTTGGATTAGGGCACAATGACTCACTGCAAAATGAACTCTTCTAATGATTAAGCATACTCAGTAATAGAAACAGAATTTAATTAGCACATGAAAAAAAGATGACAGGTTCTGAATCAATGTGTCAAATTTCCTATCTGCTTAACAATTTTATTCGCCTTCAAAAGGCAGAGTTCGCACACACACCCCGATGCTCTCCACTGAAATCATTAGCTCCTTGATGCTCCACAGTCACTGATCAGGGCATTTTGAGCTGTGCCACGTTTGGGGCTCAGTGTTCCCCCAGCTCCCACAGAGCTCAGCCTTCTAATGAGAGGAGGAGGACAGACTGAGGAAGTGGTAATTGGATCCTCCCTGTCCTGTCGTCTGTACTCTGTATGTGTGGTTGTGTGGGTCCTTTTTATAGCGTGTTCTACACCACCAAAGCCTCTGCCCTCTTGCAATGCACAAAACCACACATCTGAACTTTCATAAGGCTGCTTTTGAATTCCTGCTCCATTTTTAAGGGCCTCAGCACACTCTCTGCAGGTACAGAAGTCATGCATGACTGTAAAACTGGTCTGCAGTACTGCATTAAAATGATTCATTCCGATGTTCTGTCAGAATTCATGTGCAAGCAAATGATGAGTCCATCAAACTCCATCTGTCCGGTCTAACACCTCAACACCAGTGACACGAAGCCACCGTGAATATACCACACAACAACACTGTCTGCTTGTGTAATCTGTATTGTGGGACATATCTGCCATGAATCATGTTAATAGCAGATGTCATGGGTGATATCTCAGTCCTCCCTTACCATTATAAAGATAATGCATCACTCTGCTGATGGGGGAGTATCTTCCCATCGAATCTGAGTGAGATGTCACCACCATTTGATGAATGGTTTGAACACACCGGCTACCGTGACACACACCGCATTCACCTCAACAGCCGCTGTGCCAACCCTGTATTTCATATTCCTCCTCGCCAATAACAGCTATTGCAGGTTCGGCCTTCCCTGTCAGGGTTATTATAGAAAATAGATATCGAAGCAAACAGCAAATGGAAACATGTTGTTCAACACAGAATACTAAAGTAGACATTTCTCTCCCAGCGCTTAGTTGTTTTTTAAGGGAGAATGTCTGCGATATCTATCACACTGTGGTTTTCAAGGCCACATTAACGGTTTACTTATTTTTAGTTTTACATACTCGCACAAGGGCGTACAAAAAGCTGAGAATAAAAAAGTCAAATCCGTCACTACTCAAGCATTCACCAGCTAAGATTTTCTTTCTGTTCTTCTGAGATAAATCCGGTCATTATACCATAAAAATTCTATCATCGTCTCCATACAGATGTAAAGAGCACATGCTAACTGTTTTCATATTTCCACTCCTATAGTGTTGTTCAGTGTTGTGATATATTGCACCATATATCATGTTTCATACCCCATTACCCTCAGTGATACTTTATTGTCATATACCAGCCGCTGTTTCAATGAAAAACTGACTTACAAGACTTTGCTGCAGATTTACGCATCCTATACAGCAAGAATACAGCGAAATGGATTTTTTTTATTAATGCAACAGATATGAGCATCATCTCACTTTGTTTGTGAATATCCTTGACCTTCTGTTCCCATTACTTTCTATCTTAGTCGTGATAGATAGATATATTGAACAAAATACTGGAATTATTTATTGATCGGTGCTTCCTGGCAAAATCACAACATCTTCAGAACAAGAGAACTATCAAAATTGCTTATTCACTATTTAAATCGCACACACAAAATTGACGGTTTCAACCGTAAACAGTGTTCATCTTAAGAAACATAATCTTGAATTAGTCTTATGGGGAATTATACAGAAAGAAGTATGTGAAAATGCAAGCATCCAGGTCCAAAGAAATGATTGCTCTTTGATAGACTTAATGGAGTTCTTTTAGTATCAGTCTTGTCTCAGATGTTTCTCCTTCAATGTCTTGGGATGAATAAAACAGATGCAAATCAGACAGCTGTTTGCATACAGTAAGAACGTGGAGATATAAAATGAATGTAGATGGCATATAGCTCACATAATTTGATTCTGTGAGGAATTTCTCAGACTGGTATCTTTCTTGCAAGCCGTTTGAGACTCCTCTGAAACTCCAGAATAGATGAACCACATGCAAGATTATTAGTTATCAAGAGAAAGTAGTAGACTTGTGAAATAAAGCCTAATAAAACTCGTCTGAGAAACAATTGACAGTACAGAGATCTGTTTTTCTTCCCTCTGGGGAGTCAGAAAGTGGCCGAAAACAGTTTTTTTGAGCAAATGCCATGGGTACAAATGATCTTGGTTCATTTAAAGCCTTAAATTACGAGCATTTCGCACAGACTATTTAAATATTTACTTTCCACTCAATAATCTAGATTGAATATCTGCTCCTCATGTACGCACTTATATATGAAAGCTGTTTCCATGCGTCCATCATTCTGACTGATAGGAATTCATGTCTGAATAGGAAAAGAGAGAAAAATGCTATTACAGAATTATATTTGTCAACAAACAAAATGTGAAAACGTTATCGCAAAGCATATTATTTCGTCTCCCGAGGGTAAAGTAACCTATTAGGCTAAATTTCTCCTATTTCAGAATAAGTTCAGAAAAGGATTTCTGCATTTTACACACCCAACAATATAAAAGATGCTACATATTGGACAGTTTGGTCCTTTATTTTCCGCTCAGATATCATAAAAGTGACGCACCTATACAAATATTTTCTCTCAGAAACAGACAAAGACTAAAGAGTTACTGGCAGATGGTAGAAATCAATAAACCAACCAATTCAAGCTCTTTCGTCTTTGAGGTTATGTATGTGTGATGTATCACTCACCTCTTTTACTTTAGGTTGCTCGTTTCTTTGGTCAGGTAGTATTTTCCGGCTATTCAGCAATATGAAATAGAGTAAAGCGGCTATCCAAAAAAGCGCCGCGAGAGCTAAAGTCAGCTTTCGAGAAAGCCTCTTCATTTTCAAACAGCCGTTAACGATTCATTTCAGTTTGAAAACCATTCGCGCGCTACTCTCTCAGCGACCGAAAGGCGAATTGTGTCCGCGCGCTGCGCTCGCGCACTTGCCCGTAGCGCCTATAATATCCAGGAATGAGGTTGTTGCTCTCGTGCGCAGCGCGCTGACTTGCTGAGACTGTGAGTGACGCTGGACGCTGTCCAGGGAGATTAAAATCATCCTGTGTACCCACCGAGGTACCGACAAAATGTGAATGAGTTTAGCACCACCTACCGCGGAACGGCGCTTTCACGGACCTGCCTGTTCCTGATGCGCTTCTAATATTGACTCGCTCTGAATTTCTCTCCGTAATTTGGAATGTGGAATGGGCTTAGCCTACAATAAGCAGGGGGTCCCACTGCCATGGAAAGCCTGAAAATATCAGAATATTTTATGATTAGCGATTTCTTATAGTACTGGAAAAACCATGCAAATGCATTAAAAACCTAAATGGAAAATCATGAATTTCCATAGGTAATGAATTAAAGTTAAAGCACATTCACCTATACAATATTACAGATTAGAAAATGTTGTGTGTGCAATCTCTCTAAATATATATATATATATATATATATATATATATATATATATATATATATATATATATATATATATATATATATATATATATATATATATATATATATATATATAGTTTAAAAAAAAAAATAATCTTTATCTTGTAATCATGAATGGCAGGAAATTAATTCCCATTTAGACCAGAAAGGTCTGATTATTATAGGCTATACATTAAAAGTAGGCCTACAAACAGTTTGTTAAAGAATCACTTAATCTGAATTAAAGTCATATGAAATATTGCATTATATAAGAATATAAGATCACAATAATAAACCAGCATTGAAATCCTCATTTACAGACATATCAGTCCACAACAAAAAGCAGAACTGGCAATTTCGCTTGCTTGTATCTATTTTACTTGCTATAAGTGCCTCAAAGAAAATGTATTTGATGCCAGTGACCTGACACGTGTATAGCTCGTAAACATTTAATTTCCAAGTGCACATTTTCCCTTGACTCCCAGATGTTGCACAGTGCCAGTCAATCAGATTGGAACAAACTATTTCAGCTGGCTCTTGACATTTTTTTTTTAAGCACAAAAACATGCATCAGACCGCCAGTATAGCCTACAGACTGCAGGCAGCCAGTGGACGTCTGAGGCTGAGATTAAGTTGATCCATCACCATTTTATCCTTGAAACAGGGCACTTAACCTCAGGAGGACTATCCCTGAAATAAGTGCACTGTAAGACAGTGAGGACAAAAGTGACAGCTAAATGACAAATTATTAATTCAGCTTTGCCATGCAATCAAGGACATAAGGACTGTCGATAACCGTAAATCAATTAAATCATAACAGCTATATTTAAATATTAAGCTTCTTAGGAAACAAGTATTTTACATGTGCAGAAGTTAAAAGTAAATAATTCACTTCTCCCCAGTTTCAGTCAAGGTTTAAGCTATGTATGTATGAGCTGTTTTAAATGAAAGCAACTTGCACTGGCATCTTATGTCAGTGCCACTGTTTTTCCTCAAGATGCACACCAGTGTTTTTTTTTTGTTTCTTTTTTTCTAAAGCACGTTTATAAAATCTACTTGAATTACCTAATTGAACTAAGGCCTAATCCTGGCTTAATTTAAGCCCTGTCTGTGAAACCAGGTCTAAAAGTCACAAATAAAACTGACAAGACCACCTGTAAAGAATAAGTTTGAACAATACAGACCTATATTATGCTGGATCTGTAGTGTCTCAGATTCATCCTTGTTAGTGTCTGCTGAAGCATGACAGATATATCAAAGCACATACTTGGTTTCCTCTTCAGTCGCTGGGCCTGAGGGAGCACATTAGCATAGTTCTAATTAGCTCTTATGCCATATGCCAAAGGTTGAATATGCAGCTCAGGGAATATTTTCACAGAAACCTGAAAAACTCGTTTAGTTATGCTACCCACTCTCAAATTTGAGCATATTCTCTAGTATTGTGAATAGTGTTCGTGACACACTTGTATGTGCCCAGTCAGTGTTGCTAATGCTATACGCCTGTTAAAAAACCTTTGTTTCTCTGTTTTGCAATTCATCTCTTAAACCTGGTAAAGTCAATGTGAATTGCTCTTTGAAACCCAAATTTTCCCCACAATATGTTGTATTTGAGAGCGCTGCATATCAGTTATGGGAATGCAATGTAAAAAATATATATATTTTTTGCTTTTAATTTTTCTGAATTGCTCTTAATTTGATGTCATAGACAGCATGCCATTCACAGACCAATGATTATCTATATAGAAAACACAGAAGAAAAGTGTAGCAGTGGTTATTTCACAAAACTCAGAACAAAAAGCTAAATATAGTTCTGCTCATAAAACTCAACCCAATATATTTCCACAATTATCCAAATATTTGGTGCAACCGGATATTCAGTGGGAATGTAGGCTGAATTTATCCAGTGGAAATTATTTGGAAAGTGGGAGTTACATGAACAACAATGGCGATAATGTGTGATTCTTGATGAAATTGGATTTATATGTTGATTATATTATTTCTGATTCTCTCTGTGTCGTCCTTAGCATCTCTGGAAAAAGCAGTCTTTCAAGTTTGTACTTGTCAAAGGAGTACACTCAAAAAAAAAAAAAAAAAAACTCATCAGACAAACTCAATTTAACTGAGGGCAGGAGTTCCATCCAATAAATATAGCCCCAACTAATAAAAAAAATTCATGCAATGAAATGTAATTGAGTTGGTTATTTCACAATGCAAGTGTTCATCTCAATCAAGTACTTTTTATGTTTCTAAGAAGATAAACCCAGAAGGTTATTAGACATTCTGATTGGAGCTTGAAGTGTTCACAAGTGCTTTCTCTTTTTTTATATATGTACTAGACAGTCATGAACTACTATTCACTGATACTGACTCACACTATTTTAATTTACAGATTATAAAAATGATCTTTTTTTATTAAAAACCTCCACGGACTAACAAAAAGAGCCAAACAGAACATGGCATTTTAGAAGGATGCGGATATGTCAGAGGCCCTGGTTATCCTGGGATTTACTAGACAGATCATTTAGAAGTAAAGAGCATAGACCAAGGATAATGTTACATGGACAGGTCTGTTCTACAAGGCAATCAGCCAGCAGTGAAAGGGGAGCGAAACACAGCCCCTGAAAAACGAATTACCTTAGCATGACTGAAAGGGAAACAATAGACTAAGAGGGTGCAGATAGCTAGAAATTCCATTTTGCTTTGTCTAATGGGTCGATAACAGTGGATGGCCAAAAAGGAGTCAACAGGAGCGTGAAGAGAGAAACAACATCCGAGAGCATCATTTAGGACGGCTAGTCCTTTAAGTATCTGAACTAGCACACTGTAAAGTAAAATAAAAATTATCCCAAATACAAGTACACTCTGTATTCCATTTGAAGCCAGTAAACTGAGAGAAATGTATCTATTGTAGTACTGGATTTAAATAGCTAAATATGCATGCATATACATATACACTGATCAGGCATAACAGTACGACCACTGACAGGTGAAGTGAATAACTCAGATTTTGTGGGTGGGATATATTAGGCAGCAAGTGAACATTTTTTTTTTTTTTTTTCAAAGTTGTGTTAGAAGCATGAAAAATGGGCAGGCATAAGGATTTGAGTGAGTACGACTGGGTCAGAGCATCTCCAAAACTGCAGCTCTTGTGGGGTGTTCCAGGTCTGCAGTGGTCAGTATCTATCAAAAGTGGCCCAAGGGAAAGGAAAGGCCCACAGTGGTGAACCGGCAACAGGGTCATGGGTAGCCAAGTCTCATTGATGCACGTGGGGAGCGAAGGCTGGCCTGTGTGGTCTGATTAAACAAACAAGCTACTGTAGCTCAAATTGCTCAAGAAGTTAATGCTGGTTCTGATAGAAAGGTGTCAGAATACACAGTGTATCGCAGTTTGTTTTTGCGTTTGGGGATGCATAACCGCAGACCAGTCAGGGTGCCCATGCTGACCCTGGTGAGCATCAGAACTGGACCACGGAGCAATGGAAGAAGGTGGTCTGGTCTGATGAATCCCGTTTTCTTTTACGTCACGTGGATGGCCGGGTCTGTGTGCATGTCTTACCTGGGGAAGACATGGCACCAGGATGCACTATGGGCAGAAGGCAAGCTGGGAAAACTTGGGTCCTGCCATCCATGTGGATGTTACTTTGACACGTACCACCTACCAAAGCATTGTTGCAGACCATGTACACCCTTTCATGGAAACGGTATTCCCTGGTGGCTGTGGCCTCTTTCAGCAGGATAATGCGCCCTGCCACAAAACAAAAATGGTTCAGGAATGGTTTGAGGAGCACAGCAACGAGTTTAAGGTGTTGACTTGGCCTCCAAATTCCCCAGATCTCAATCCATTCGAGCATCTGTGGGATGTGCTGAACAAAGTCCGGCCCCACCTCGCAACTAACAGGACTTAAAGGATCTGCTGCTAACATCTTGGTGCCATATACCACAGCACACCTTCAGGGGTCTAGTGTAGTCCATGCCTCGATGTGTCAGGGCTGTTTTGGCAGCAAAAGGGGGACCAACACAATATTAGGGTCATAATGTTATGCCTGATCAGTGATCTACATTGCTGAGTACGTTGTGTGTTACATTTCAGGCAATCTGACTAGTTTTTGATTACTTTTGACCTAACTCATTTATCACATTGATTTGAATATGATAATCTTGTACCATATTGATATAAAAATACAAAGAGAAAAAAAGCTTATTACATTCTCTATATTATGTCAAAGAGGTTGGGCTGACAAAAAGTCTGAGAATCTCTGCATTACATAACTACAAAATGGCGTACATTTGTGCATTTTAATGTATTTGAAAGATAAAAGCCTTCTAAACACATATAGTAATACATGGTTAAATTATTATATAATGGTAACACATTACAATAAGGTCTCATTTGTTAACAATAGTTAATGTATTTACTAACATGAACTAACAATGAGCAATACATTTATTGCTGTATTTATTCATCTTTGTTACTGTTAATAAAAATACAGATGTTCATTGGTTGTTCATGCTAGTTCACAGTGCATTAACTAATCCATCAGTTAACAAATATAAATACAACTTTTATTTTTAATAATACATTAGTAAATGTTGAAATTAACATATATAATGCTATAGAAAGATAGTTCATTCTTAATTCTTGTTAACTAAAGTAGTTAACTAATGTTAACTAATGAAACCTTGTTGTAAAGTCTTTAATATAATTAATGTAATGTACAAAACCTTTAGTAGAAAACTGAGTTAGTTGAGAATGCCATCCTTCCATTCACAATGCTTTATCTGAGTGGGCACAAAAAACAAAAAAACAAAATTGGGTAAAAGTGCTGCTGTTCTTGGCAGTGAATGTGCAAGAAAGTAAAAGCAGAACAACAGGTGATGAGGCAGTTCTGCGTGTTTGGATGTTGGAAAGGGAAAGTGGAGGCAGGACTGTGGGAGCAGAGGCTTAGTCAGATTCCACAAGTGCAAGATGAATCTTGTCTAGCGAACTGTGAAGATCGGAAAAAAAGCTGACTTTAACCAAATAAATGGTTGAGGGTGAGAAGTCCAAGCATGTTTGTTCAGACACAGTGGATGTGGAGAGCTTAATAAGGACATACTTTCACACCATCACAATCTGCCTGTTAAGCTACCCAGAGTTCCAACAATTAATGCTGATCCCATGAGGCACAAAACTGCTGACAAACATGACTTTTCTCTCAAAAGAGAACATTTTTGCTTATCCTCTATATTCTACACCCATAGTATTGTATATTATACAGGTAATGTATGACATATCCCAGTTTGATCGTTTCTATTCAGTGCTGTCAGCTATTTTCTGACCCTCAAAGGATTTATTATTATATAATGCTCTTTTGACTATTAAATGTGTTCATATATGCACCGAGGAGCAGTAGGTTGTACCTTAGCGTCAGCTCAGCTATATTCAAGTAACCTAATGGATTTGTCTCAAATGCCAGACAAATAAGTTCTTATCATTTCCACTATTATAGTGTCAAGTATCACGGCACAATGTTAATGCCTCCATACAGGGTGAATGTGCTGGATTATATCGCATGGTGAAATGTATGGTAATAAATTGAGCTGGAATGGCACAGTCATTAATCAGAAGTAGCACAGTAGACCCCAGCCTCAGCGGAGAGAGATGAAGCACTTTGTAGGTAATGGAGGAGCTGCCAGTGGGGAAGACGGGAGGCTTTCAAGCCAGCCTTCCCCACAAAGTCAGCAAAGATCAACAGCAAAGCAGGAAAGGTGCGACTGTAAGAGAAACAATTTCCCTGAATTTACACCAGAGAAAAGCATTTGTTCACAATATACTTGGACAAAAAAGGAACTGATGTTCAATTAAATTCAACAAGATGATGATGATGATGATTTGAAGCCTAAAATGCATTTAGATTTCAACCGCTAAATATGATAACATATATGAAAATAAGGCAAATGTAGTTGGAAGATTGTTGGGAACAAAACAATTTAAATAAAATAATAATAATAATAATAATAATAATAATAATAATAATAAAAAAAAAGAAATTAAATATAAAATAAAACACTAAAAAGGCAAATAAAAAATAATTAATATAAAAAATAATAATATATAAAAATTAAAAATATATATAAAATAAAATGTAAAATAATATAAAATAATAACATTAAATTAAATATAAAATAATATGATGATGATTTGAGCAAAAGCCTAAAATGCATTTTAGATTTCAAATATGGTAGATTGGAAGATTGTTGGTAATAATAATAAAAATGAATAAATATAAAATAAATAAATATAAAATAAATAAACAAATATAAAAAAATCAAATAATATAAAATACAAATACAAATAAATAACGTAAATTGATTGTTGGTCAGATTTAATAAAATAAATAAATGAAATAATAAATAAAATAAAAAATCCCACATTAGCATGGGACTTTAAAATGTGTCTTAAACATCTTGGTGTCTTTGTCATCCTAACAAATAAGAACTGCTGTTCTCTCTGGCACACTTATCAGCAAATATCCTCTTTGAGACCACCGTCTCACACACCAAATAATCATGGTTGGTAAAACAACAAAGAAGAGACATTCATCTCTCTGAATGTAATATCGTGAGATGTGTTTCTCAGATATGTACTCAAACACAAACTTGCTCTCTTGGATGGGTGCTGTCCAAATACCACTTGACAGATGTGAACTGGAGACACTTGCAGAGCTCTTGCCTGCCACAAATTCAGATAAGAGTGGTGAAGAATGGAGAAACAAAATAACAGAGGAATATTTTCCAATATACCCTCCATTTCCTTTTTTCTTATCAATAATGTACACCCTCACACACACACACATCCACAAATGCCAAAAAACAAATATGCTTAAAATTCACTGATGACTACACAGAGTACCGCATAAACTGAGCTGCATTAATAACAGGTCTACAGTGAAATCCTGTTCCTCTGTATAATGGTAGTACAATTTAATAATGAAACAAATATAAACAGTATATAAAGATAATATTTCATTTTTTATAATGGAATATATAAATGTGTCACGAAACTGCTCCGAGACTTGAGGATCCAAATGCAGCTTTTATTAATCCACAATCATAATCCATATGACAAGCAAGGGTCAAAAAAACCACAGGGAAGACAATCCCAAAAAAACAACAGGGTAGAAAGAACGGGCAAACGGGAACCCGGGAAATTGGGCAGAAGGTCGGAACCAAAAAATAGGAGACAAAAGAGAGAGCGATCAGAAATGCAGTGTGACACAGTGGCGTAACTTTGTTTTAAAAATGGGTGGGACAGGGGTGTGTGTGTGTGTGTGTGTGTGTGTGTGTGTGTGTGTGTGTGTGTGTGTGTGTGTGTGTGTGTGTGTGTGTGTGTGTGTGTGTGTGTGTGGGTGTGGGGGGGTCAAAATGTATTAATGTGATAATTTCATCCTTGTTACATCTAATATAATACAATATATTGTCAGTCTCAAGAGTATTTACATGAGTGAATAAATGTGTATGCTTTAGAATACTGTCTGTCCAATGGTCTAGTGGTAGAATTTCTGTCAAGCGTGTCAAAGGTTCTAAATACATCCTTGTATAGTTTTTTTTTTTTTTTTTTCTCATTAAAACCAAAAATGTTCATTAGTGACTGTATATCAAGAGCAGGGACACATTTGTGTGCATTTCGTGGAACGGATAGTCTCCACAGCAGTGGTAGCGCTAGATTGAAGCACTCATGAAATGAACGAATTGTTAATCAACTAGAGATGTTTCTTTTGTATGAGATGTTTCAAAAAGTGTTAGGGACAATATCGACCCTGGCAAAAAGTGGACATGTCCCACCCGTCCCACCCGCAAATTACACCTATGACGTGACATATACAAGACTTTGCAATGAGTGACTGAATAAACGACTCATGTAGACAGATGCTGCATCCCAATTGGCCTAATTATACTATCCCCTAAAAGTATTGAATGGGTGGATTCTGAAATCCACTGTTGCTTCAATATACATATATAAATCCTAATAAAATTTATAATAAAAAAATCATATTAAGATGATTTAAATTATTTCTTCTAATTTGAATGTTTTCTTGAATGTTTGGTTTCATTCATTTTGACTGAATTATATGCTTTTATTTGCACTGAACAAATTATAAATCCAACACTTTTGTTTTTGCCCCCATTTTTCATGAGCTGAACTCAAAGATCAGAGACTTTTTCTATGTACACAAAAGGCCCATTTCTCTCAAATATTGCTCACAAATCTGTCTAAATGTGTTAGTGAGCACTTTTCCTTTGCCGAGATAATCCCTTCACCTTACAGATGTGGCATATCAAGATGCTGATTAGACAGCATGATTATTGTACAGGTGTGCCTTAGGCTGGCCACTCTAAAATGTGCAGTTTTACGGTCAACCAGTCAGTATCTGGTGTGACCACCATTTGCCTCACGCAATGCAACACATCTCCTTCGCATAGAGTTGATCAGGTTGTTGATTGTGGCCTGTGGAATGTTAGTCCACTCCTCTTTAATGGCTGTGCGAAGTTGCTGGATATTGGCAGGAATTGGGACACGCTGTCATATATGGAAAACCAGAGCATCCCAAACATGCTAAATGGGTGACATGTCCAGTGAGTATGCTGGCCATGCAAGAACTGGGATGTTTTCAGCTTCCAGGAATTGTGTACAGATCCTTGCAACATTATAAATGCTGCAACATGAGGTGACGGTCGTGGATGAATGGCACAACAATGGGCCTCAGGATCTTGTCATGGTATCTTTGTGCATTCAAAATGCCACCAATAAAATCCACCTGTGTTTGATGTCCATAACATATGCCTGCCCATACCATAGCCCCACTCATGGGCCACTCAGTCCACAATGTTGACATCAGCAAACCACTCACCCACACAACGCCATACACGCTGTCTGCCATCTGCACTGTAATGAAATCCGTGATTCATCTGTGAAGAGAACACCTCTCCAAAGTGCCAGACGCCATCGAATGTGAGCATTTGCCCACTAAAGTTGGTTACGATGATAAACTGCAGTCAGGTCGAGACCCAGTAAGGACGGCAAGCATGCAGATGAGCTTCCCTGAGACGGTTTCTGACAGTTTGTGCAGAAATTCTTTGGTTATGCAAACTTATTGTTGCAGCAGCTGTCCGGGTGGCTGGTCTCAAATGATCTTGGAGGTGAAGATGCTGGATGTGGAGGTACTGGGCTGCAGTCAGCATGCCAAATGCACGCTCCCTCAAAACTTGCAACATCTATGGAATTGTGCTGTGTGCACATTTTAGAGTGGCCTTTTATTGTGGCCAGCCTAAGGCACACCTGTACAATAATCATGCCGTCTAATCAGCATCTTGATATGCCACACCTGTGAGGTGGATGGATTATCTCGGCAAAGGAGAAGTGCTCACTAACACATATTTAGACAGATTTGTAAACAATATTTGAGAGAAATAGGCCTTTTGTGTACATAGAAAAAGTCTTAGATCTTTGAGTTCAGCTCATGAAAAATGGGGGCAAAAACAAAAGTGTTCCGTTTATAATTTTGTTCAGTGTATATTTATTTTATATTATATTTTATTAATTTATATTATTTCCTTTTACTGAAACACTAAAGAAAAAATATTAATATTGCCTGTACTTCTCTCTGAGGAGAAGAACATGTTATCTGTATGTTTTGGAGAACTATGTTTTCAGTTGTCGCTCCACCAACTCCAACCTTGGAGAAACTGTGTATCTGTGTAGGTGCATAGTATTCTGTGTTACAGATCACTATTGGAGGTGGATTACGGGTATCCTAGGAGATGGGTGGACTTGTTTTCTGGGCAAGCTGGCACCTACTTCAGAACTGGAAGGTCACTATGTGCCTAATTCCGGGGTGAAAGCGTCAACAAGTGATCTATGGAGACGTGCATCTGATTAACTGACAATGTGTGGAAATCTACTATGACTATCTATTTTCTCTTAGCCAATCAGAATCATTCAACCTGCAGTAATGATGTAGCTAGTCATTGAAAAGAGTGTATTTGTGTTGAGAAATTGTATGTACAAGAAAAGGTAGAGGGAGAGTGCGGCCTACAAACTCCTTGTGTGATTTGAAACTCTGCTGATGAAACTCCAAACTATTCTTCAGTAAATGTTTCTTTAATTAATTGCACTCCTGACTCTTGGTCTTCATTCTTCACAACTAGTCTTGGGTCCTAAACTGTTGTCCCCTAACAGTTTGTACTCTTTATGTGAAGAAAAAGTAGATACTTTTGAGTGTGTAGCAGAAGAGTAGACAAGCTTTGGGACATACTACTTCGTCATCTTTAACGGACAGCTTTGTTGCTTAGTTACATGCATCCTGTCACCATTTAAACCGCCCTGTCAATCATCGTCACATCAAATCCTCCGCATTCAATCCAATTTCATTTCCTACCGTTTCGGAGAGAAATCTTGTAACACGTTGATCTGTCAGTCGTCTTTCATGCGGAGACTCTCCTCATGCGCTTGCAATTCGATTATAATGATGCATTTAAAAGTTAATGGCCAAATGTATTGTTACAAAAATTCACAATGCTGCTACTGATTAAATATAATGTGGATAACACTGAATACATATGTTTTTGTCAGGTTAGATACTGATAATTAATCACTCAAACCCCTTTATCTAAAGCTCTCTACATAACCTCTGGACTCGCACAACCTCCATGTCTGTAGTATTTTTTTTAACACTTTTCACTCGTGTTTGTAGTTCTAATTGAATCCTCGTTCAACGCGCAATGGGTTGTGGGCAATATTAGCCATTAGCGTGTGCATCGATCTGTACTTCAGATTCTGACCGGAAATAGTAGACCATCCGGGTATCTTTACAATACTCATTTCAACATACTATGAGTTGGGACATACTAATTCTATTTTCTAATACTATTTGTAATTGAAAAGAGTAGTTTTTAATTCAAATAAATCTGCAATAAACTGCTAATTATAATGGACATACAGTTACTGAAAACTAAAGCAACTATTTACAGAATTTACAACGTGTAAAAAACTCATTTAGTGGATAAAAACAGTCTGTCATAGAGTCTGCGCGCTCCACTGCGGTGTGTGCGCAACTGGTAAGCGCACGCCCATGCCCTGCCGTGTCCTGCATGAGTGGTATTCACCAATAATGCTTACAAACACTGCGCAAGATAATGCCTTTTGATTGGTTACTACGCCCATCAATCAAACCTTTGTTGGCAAGGCATTGGCTAGGCATTGACTGTCGATATCCAATGAAAACCATGGGCGCTTTGATTGACAGCTCGCAAGCCAGTAACGCGCTTCCTGTATATAAAGCGTGATCAGAAAGCCTGTGATTGAACGAGAGAGACCTGGGAGGGTTTAATGTGAGAGGAAGAGTCCAAAGTACAGGGGAGATCGTCAGAATAATGATTAGAATCAATGTTTAATTGAAAATGGACATGATTGATTACTCTAACTCAAAATGCTCATACAAGGAAAAAAGGATTTCTTGTTTTTTCCCCTATTTTTTTCGATGTTTTGGATTAAAAAGTGGGATGTATCTTGAAGAGTGGACCCTTACAGTGACATGTATGTAGTTTTTTGGATTCGTCTGATCTGATCTGAACGACAGGAGATGAAAGATGAGTAACATTACTGCGTTTATTATGCTAATGTTTAAATAACTAGTGCTTCAGCATTTCATTTAACCCTTTCCTCTCTGGTGTATTTATTGCAGAAACAAGTGCAGAACACGAATATTGAGTGTTTTAGCTTTCAAATGATGCAGAGATGATAAAGAGATGGATTCTCATGTGAAACATGGCCAAAATTTAAAAAATGAGTTGGACGTATGACAGACTATATCTGTTCCAAATACACTCCTTCAGTATTCAAATTATTTCTGAAAGTTTTTTTTTCCGAGTATGGCCATGTATTACATCAAAAAGGGTGGAATTCCTTCTATTGGCACTTCTCCCGGCTGAAGCGTGCACATATCAACGTGCTTCGTTCAGGTTACGGGAACATTTAGACCACAAAATCAATAATGTCACTAAAAAAGTGTGTTTATGGTTGTGAGGAAAAGAAAACCTTGTTCAGCTTCCCAAATAACCCAGCATTAAGGAAACAGTGGATGCAGTTTGTTTTCCCGGAGCACCATCGGAGTTCTGTGTGTGTGTTTGTTTGTTCCCGGTCACAAGTCAAAACCGCAGGCGGTGAGTGAAATTGCATCAAATGTCTGTGTTTTGTCGGCAATCGGTGCACGCAAGTGCATATAATGTAAACAACACACATGTATAGTGAATCGAAAGTTATCCAGGTATAATGTGATGATGTATTGTGAATGTGTGTGTGTGTGTGTGTGCACGCACTTGTGAGTGACTCGTTAGCTCCGCCCACTGCATGCCATCACGAGTTTGGCTGTTTATAGAAAGAATCGGTACAGCGTATCGGTCTTTTATAAATATGATAAAACTAAAGACTCTTCGGAGATATGAAGGATGCAATACTACTCTATAGGTACTCAAGATTAACATGAGATTGGCAGAAACTGTGTGTGTTATGTACCCTTTAATAGTTAGTAAGGTGGTTGTTAAGTTTAGGTATTGGGTAGGATTGAGGGATGTAGAATATGGTCATGCCGAATAATGCATTGATATGTGCTTTATAAGTACTAATAAACAGCCCATATGCATGCTAATAAGCAACTAGTTAATAGTGAGAAATGGACCCTAAACTAAAGCGTTACCCTGATTTTTTTTTTACTGTTATCGATGTGCTGCTTTAGGCCATTAATGATTTCCATGCTGTACCAACCGCATGCCTTTACTTGTTAGAACTAACATTTTAATGAGTTATAGAGGAAAGTTCCAATTGAGACTCCATGTATCCATATTCTAATGTTCATTTTTATTCAATCATTGAACTTAAACATGAAAAAGTAATGAGTTGCCATCAAAGAAAAATCTGCCTGGTGGTTATCGTTAAGATACAATGGCGAATTGTGAATTTTTTTTTTTTTTTTTTCTCCTTCTTCCCCAGTGCTGTGCTTTTTTTATCATGCTTTCTGTCAGACTGAGTAAGTGAGCTCGTAAGAATCTGCCTCAGGGGATAAAATCATCCATGGACAAAGCTGTAAAACCAGAGATTATATGCGTCACCAATTCCCTCCTGATTACTGTTTGTTATTAAACACTACATTTGTAACAGGTCTGCCAGAACTATTATGAATCTGAAGGTAACAGTGATGATTAGACAATGGAGATGTGTGACATGACAGTCAGTGATCTGAGCCAGTGAAGATGAGTTACTGGCCTTGAGTTGCTTTGGTAAAGTTTCAGCAAATTGTATTCAGGTGGAGGAGGAGAGTAGAGCAGGATGAGAGGTGTAGAGATGAGACAGGAGTGACAGATAAAGGGGGCGAGACGCAAAAAGATGAATGGCTGTCCACAAAGCACTTTGAGAGAGGGATAATACGGTTGAGATGGACTCAGTCTCATTTTTCATGCTTAGGGAAAACAGCAGCAATACTTCTCTCTCTTTCTCTGTCCCTCTGTCTTTTCACACCCATCTGACTTTGCGGTACATGAGTCCCCAGACACTGCATCAATTAAAGGTGTCATTCACTGAAAATAGAGCGCAACTTGGTATGAATCCACTGCATGTGTGTCACGCTTTTTGTCAGAGCATCTCTTTATCACATGCTCCCTTTGAGTCAACCTCCAGCTCATCTAACTGACAAAAATCCACATTAGTTATCGCTGTAACATCACAAGTCCTGGGTTTGTAAGATAGCATTCAGAATTAAATGAGACTATACACTATAGCTGCACGGCATTTCATTTGACTAACCTGATGCTATCTAGTTTAACCAAGCAGTATCAGCTGTAAAATCAGTTCAAGTCACTGTCATTCTTTACAGCACAAATATTCCTCTTTCTATGTAAATTAGGCTTATTATTTATAGATTGTGCCTTATTTACAAAACTCAGGGCTATTACTGCCCACAGACAGCAGAAGGTAAACAGATTTTTATTAAAAAGATATGTTTGTTTACTTTTGATGTTGTTCGTGGCAGAATTAATTACTCAAATAAAGATCAAATGATGGAGAAGAGTGTAATAACCAGGCGTATTTTCAAAAAGCAAGCGCATTTTGGCTTTTTAAAGAGGTCGCATTGGTGGAACAATGCTACAGTTTCAAAAAGGTATGCAAGGTTGTGATAGACTGCTGCATTCTCCACAACTGTGCACTGGCAATAAAAAAAAAAAAAAAAAAAAAAAAAAATTGGGAGCATGTTTGCTGTGTTGCCTAGATTTACATAATTCCTTTAGTGAATTGGGCACTAGAACAATGCAGACAGCATGCAAATAAACAATCAGTGGGCACACTGCATCTTTATTCTCAAAAAATTACTCTTGTATTTTATAGCAGATTAATCCATAAATTTAGACAGGATTCAAAATAGATAAATGAAACCAGGTTGAAAATGTTCAAGGTTGAATTGAACCTGGATGGACTTAATTGGTTTTGATGTTATCCGGTGTTACTTTCTCATTACTTTGCCAGGACTTTCTGTAGTAATAATCAGTTCCTCCAGCTGCTTTCTCAACATTGAGTTTCAGCCTTATAATGTGCTTAGATCACAGTACAGATAAAGGCCACAAGGGCTTTGGGGTTTTATTGCTTGATGAAATGGAAAACTAAGGCCTTTTCCCACTTGACTGACCAACACCTTCCCATTTTCACCCACCACACCAATCCGACGCACACACACACTATCTCCTCATACTAACCAGATTCCACTTTCCTGCTTTTTCTTACTTTCGAAACTTTGGCTGTTAAAGGGGTCATCTCTCTCAGCTCATTTCTCGGCAACCATGTGCTTCCAATTGAATCTGGTTAAACCTGCAAGAAAGAGAGAAAGAACGATAGAAGCTGTGTTCCAACTGATAGTGTCCCTATATGAGTTTTTGGAGATGATAACTGTATATAGATATAAATATGAACTGTGTATAATATTCAATATATATTGGCTGGTGAGTAAATTTCCCTCTCCACTGAAGAAGTATATTATTTAAATATGTAACTGTGTTTTATATAAATACTCATGAACGTAGTATTAATATGAATGTATTATGTGCTATTTAGCGTATAATCATATGTATATTGTATATGTATATTTATATCATACCCTATATACACTCACCTAAAGGATTATTAGGAACATCTGTTCAATTTCTCATTAATGCAATTATCTAATCAACCAATCACATGGCAGTTGCTTCAATGCATTTAGGGGTGTGGTCCTGGTCAAGACAATCTCCTGAACTCCAAACTGAATGTCAGAATGGGAAAGAAAGGTGATTTAAGCAATTTTGAGCGTGGCATGGTTGTTGGTGCCAGACGGGCCGGTCTGAGTATTTCACAATCTGCTCAGTTACTGGGATTTTCACACACAACCATTTCTAGGGTTTACAAAGAATGGTGTGAAAAGGGAAAAACATCCAGTATGCGGCAGTCCTGTGGGCGAAAATGCCTTGTTGATGCTAGAGGGCAGAGGAGAATGGGCCGACTGATTCAAGCTGATAGAAGAGCAACTTTGACTGAAATAACCACTCGTTACAACCGAGGTATGCAGCAAAGCATTTGTGAAGCCACAACACGCACAACCTTGAGGCAGATGGGCTACAACAGCAGAAGACCCCACCGGGTACCACTCATCTCCACTACAAATAGCAAAAAGAGGCTACAATTTGCACGAGCTCACCAAAATTGGACAGTTGAACGCTGGAAAATGTTGCTTGGTCTGTTGAGTCTCGATTTCTGTTGAGACATTCAGATGGTAGAGTCAGAATTTGGCGTAAACAGAATGAGAACATGGATCCATCATGCCTTGTTACCACTGTGCAGGCTGGTGGTGGTGGTGTAATGGTGTGGGGGATGTTTTCTTGGCACACTTTAGGCCCCTTAGTGCCAACTGGGCATCGTTTAAATGCCACGGCCTACCTGAGCATTGTTTCTGACCATGTCCATCCCTTTGTGACCACCATGTACCCATTCTCTGATGGCTACTTCCAGCAGGATAATGCACCATGTCACAAAGCTCGAATCATTTCAAATTGGTTTCTTGAACATGACAATGAGTTCACTGTACTAAAATGGCCCCCACAGTCACCAGATCTCAACCCAATAGAGCATCTTTGGGATGTGGTGGAACGGGAGCTTCGTGCCCTGGATGTGCATCCCACAAATCTCCATCAACTGCAAGATGATATCCTATCAATATGGGCCAACATTTCTAAAGAATGCTTTCAGCACCTTGTTGAATCAATGCCACGTAGAATTAAGGCAGTTCTGAAGGTGAAAGGGGGTCAAACACAGTATTAGTATGGTGTTCCTAATAATCCTTTAGGTGAGTGTATAATATATATATATATATATATATATATATATATATATATATATATATATATATATATATATATATATATATATATATATATATATAATACACACACACCGATCATAACATTATGACCACTAGTGAACTGGCAACAGGGTCATGGGCGGCTCATTGCTGCACGTGGGGAGCGAAGGCTGGCCTGTGTGGTCCGATCAAACAGACGAGCTACAGTAGCTCAAATTGCTCAAGAAGTTAATGCTGTTTCTGATAGAAAGGTGTCAGAATACAGAGTGCATCGCAGCTTGTTGCGTTTGGGGATGCATAGCCACAGACCAGTCAGGGCACCCATGCTGACCCCTGTCCACCGAAAGCACCAACAGTGGGCACGTGAGCATCAGAGGACCACGGAGCAATGGAAGAAGGTGGCCTGGTCTGATGAATCACGTTTTCTTTTACATCACGTGGATGGCCGGGTGTGTGTGCGTCGCTTACCTGGGGAACACGTGGCACCAGGATGCACTATGGGAAGAAGGGAAGGTGGCGGAGGCAGTGTGATGCTTTGGGCAATGTTCTGCTGGGAAACCTTGTGTCCTGCCATCCATGTGGATGTTACTTTGACACGTACCAACTACCTAAGCATTGTTGCAGACCATGCACACCCTTTCACGGAATCAGTATTCCCTGGTGGCTGTGGCCTCTTTCAGCAGGATAATGTGCCCTGCCACAAAGCAAAAATGGTTCAGGAATGGTTTGAGGAGCACAACAACGAGTTTGAGGTGTTGACTTGGCCTCCAAATTCCCCAGATCTCAATCCAATCGAGCATCTGTGCGATGTGCTGAACAAACAAGTCTGATCCATGGAGGCCCCACCTCACAACTTACAGGACTTAAAGGATTTGCTGCTAACATCTTGGTGCCAGATACCACAGCACACCTTCAGGGGTCTAGTGTAGTCCATGCCTCGACAGGTCAAGGCTGTTTTGGTAGCAAAAGTGGGACCATACAATATTAAGAATGTGGTTATAATGTTATGCCTGATCGGTGTATATATTTATTTATTTATTTATTTATTTAGTTAATTGCAAAATTCACATCTGCATGAACAGATATTATTTCATCATATTATTCCAAATGAATATCTCGGTTAGGAAAGCGAAATATCACTTGTTGCTTATATGCCATCTGATGTGCCCTTTTGACTGAACATATACACTCCCTACGATTTGGAATCTCAATTAATATACACGGATATAATCAGAATTGCATCTGGACATCATTTAGTGTGTTAAGGACCGGCTAACAGGAATCCCTCTCTCTGCCTTAATTAATTTTTAGTGTAAAGGCAGTCAATAATTGAAGCAATAATTTCTGCTGGCAATGGCTTTAATCAGTATAATGGTTCATTAATGGCTAGATCCCATCTGCCCACTGCTTATGTTGGCAATAACCTTCACATAAACCTTTAAGCATAGCTGCTTTGTATACAAGACGTCCTTGAATCAATGTCTAACTTCTCAAATGTATGGTTCTTAAAGTTTGAGTTCAATAATGACAACTTCTGTTTATAACAGATTCAATCCCTTTGGTAAACGAACAGCTTAATAAATTGTTGTGATGCATTATGAATATTACACGTCTTTTGCATCGGCTCTTACACTGGTCGATAAGCAATACATTTAGAAATACATACACGTGCTGAATGAGTAGCCAGTGATGCATGAAGCGCTGGGAAAAATCCACCTTGCACCTTTCAGATATTGATTTCCCAAAAACAACAGGCTTTGTAGCATGATAGGTGAGCCCTGGAGTCCTGCATTAATCATAAATTCAGAGGCAAAGTTAATGCAATGCAATGCAGAAAAAAAGTCTGACAGAACATAATGCAATCCAGAACATCTCATCTCCAGTGTTTAATAAAAACAAATGAGATATTGCTGTGCTAGTAATCTAAACCTGTCTAACATGCAAATACACTATCGTGAGGGTGTAATTTATGAAAGGCCTGCATTCTGCTCCACGAAACACTGTCCTATAATGCCATCATTCCATGTAATGTGAAGAGACACGCATTTGTGCTTGGGACAGCATTGTAGCACAGCATTGTATTGTAGGACAGTGTCGTTGTGACAAGACCGGACCTGTCGGAGCCCTTCCATGGCACTGTAACCCTAGCCAATTAAAAATCCCATTTCATCCTCAATAACGCTTTATTCTGGATGGGTGAACTCAGCCTCCTCTGGTTTACACTGTCTATGGAGTAGGTGCATACTGACTGTTCAAATGAGGCTTGAGTTCTTCTATCTGAGCTGGCCAGCTGGGTAAAGAGAAAGCAGAAGCGATTATCTTCAGCTAAAATTAATGGAACCAACATAGCAGAACAGGGAATACTCTGTGTGGGAATTAGGATGACAGTTGAGTTTAAACATAGTTAACCTTTAACAGTTTTGTGTGCTGAGATGTCTCATTCAGTTAGTTACACAAAAACATTCACCAGTGCTGAAACTAAAACAACGTTGTCAATCTAAAATGATTTACAGTCTAAAAATATTTAATAAAGTTTAATAAATAGTAAGTATCACAGTAATAATTAACTTTATTAACTTAAAAACATCTCTGAATATCATTTACTTGATGGTTTGAGTTGAACATGCCAAAATAATTGACTACAAATCCAACAGTTAATTTTGTCTAAATATATTTAAGGTTTTTTCACTAAAAGAATTTAGCATTTGAATAACCAATTATTTATTTAAAATATACTTCATATATTTGTGAAATTTCTATCAAAATATTTGAGAATGGAGAACCCCTTCAGAGCGACCCAAGTGACCCAACCCCTTCAGAGTGACGCAAGACCAAGTCCTGATCACTCTGAAGGGGTTTATTCTGCGATAACAACCGGCTGGATTTACATTTTCCTGCTTATTACACGGCTACTTGTCTCAAGTAAATTAGACACAAAATATTGTCTTGAGTTTAAATATTTTATTAGCTGTTACGCAAAGCTTCCGTGAAGAAAAACAGTTCCAGAAAGATCGCCTTCCGTATTCAGTTCAAAATGCATACGCTACGTCTGACGAGCATAACTGGTAGCGTAAGCATGATGAACTGCAGAGGCACTTTCAACACTTTTTCCATAAATTGAATACGGAAGGCAGTCGGCCGAAACTTTACTTTATAAAGTTTTAAATATGGATATTTTTCTTATATAAACTCATCGATTCACTTCGGAAGGCCTTTATTAACCCCCCTGAGCCACGTGGAGAATGTTATTTGACGGACAGATGAATTTTTATGGACTTCGAAAATGAATCAGCCATTCACTGCTATTCTAAAGCTTGGATTAGCCAGGACTATTTTTAATATAAAAGAAGAATGTCATATACACTTAGGAAGACTTAAGGGTGAGTAAATCATGGGCGTTCCATTGTAACCCGTGGTGGTTAAGTGTTTTTCAGTCACAAGATGGCGCCAGACAGTCAATGACAGCGGAGTGATATGTTAAGCATAAGTAGTACTGGTCAAGATAACTCATAGTACCTGGATGAACGGTGTGTTATTCACTTTGGCGGTTGTTATCTGGGAATAACTCCGCTGGAATGCGCGATTGACCAATCAGAATCAAGTATTCCACAGAGCCGTGTAATAATATTTAACACACACTAAATAAATGTATTAAGTTTACGCGATTAAAACAATGCACCCCTCCCCCACCCTCCGACGTGAGCGCCTGTTGTTTCAATTCTGAAGAATGAAGTGATGACTGCTGACAATTCAGTTTTGCCATCATAAAAAATAAATACATTTTAAAATATATCAACAAAAAAACCCAGTTATTTTAACCCTTAAATGCATAAATGTTTAGCCAATCATTAATGCATATTTGGGTCTTTAGCAACCCGTATCTATATCTAACACGGATGGATCTCTAACTGTCGCGATAATATAAAATTATCCTAATATTAGAGAAACTGAAATTTTTTTCAAAACTATCATTTTCAACGTCTTCAAAATCAATATTTTGATCGCTGACAGCTTCTTCACCAGATCCACCATCAAGTGACAGTGACACTAATATTTGATTGTGTTCAGTACTTGCTCTGCAGTAAATCACAGTTTTGCTGATGATACTTCCTATTCTTTTGTTTTCTAAATTCGATAACTGGTGAAACGTCACTTCATCATTGTGTATCAGACAGAATAAAGGTGAATTGCACTTATTCAGTCATCAGAGATTCAATTACTGTTGTGCAGAAAAAATATACTTGATCTGATAGGTATGATCTGTGATAAAGGTCTAATGGGCCTGAGGCCATAATGCTGATGTTTATAGCTTTATAGACATCAGAAGAAGATGATGAACCCAAGGCAAGGAACACATTTCTTCAATATTCTGGACAGTGTAAAATATTAAATACACTGGTTTTGTATAGGTAACTGTTTGAGGGAGGCATTTTTACAGAACGTTTTAGTCTTTAACCTGAAGACAGTTTACTTGAAAATGCAGGCTTAAAAAATAGTAAACCTAAACTTGAAAATTCTGACATTATTTATTCATCCTCATGTTAAACTTGTATGCTGTATTTATTACCTGGAACACAAAATTGAGACATTTCGTTACCAAACACTCTTGTTGCAGTACCCTTAAAAATACATCTATGAACCTTTTTTACCCCTAAAAGCTGCGTATTAGAGTAGCAATGCACAAACCGATTCCAAAAAAGTTGGGACACTGTACAAATTGTGAATAAAAACAGAATGCAATGATGTGGAAGTTTCAAATTTCAATATTTTATTCAGAATACAACATAGATGACATATCAAATGCTTAAACTGAGAAAATTTATAATTTTAAGGGAAAATAAGTTGATTTTAAATTTCATGGCATCAACATACACTCACCTAAAGGATTATTAGGAACACCATACTAATACTGTGTTTGACCCCCTTTTGCCTTCAGAACTAAAACAAACAAAAACAGTTGATGGAGATTTTTGGGATGCACATCCAGGGCACGAAGCTCCCGTTCCACCACATCCCAAAGATGCTCTATTGGGTTGAGATCTGGTGACTGTGGGGGCCATTTTAGTACAGTGAACTCATTGTCATGTTCAAGATACCAATTTGAAATTATTCGAGCTTTGTGACATGGTGCATTATCCTGCTGGAAGTAGCCATCAGAGAATGGGTACATGGTGGTCATAAAGGGATGGACATGGTCAGAAACAATGCTCAGGTAGGCCGTGGCATTTAAACGATGCCCAGTTGGCACTAAGGGGCCTAAAGTGTGCCAAGAAAACATCCCCCACACCATTACACCACCACCAGCAGCCTGCACAGTGGTAACAAGGCATGATGGATCCATGTTCTCATTCTGTTTACACCAAATTCTGACTCTACCATCTGAATGTCTCAACAGAAATCGAGACTCATCAGACCAGGCAACATTTTTCCAGTCTTCAACTGTCCAATTTTGGTGAGCTTGTGCAAATTGTAGCCTCTTTTTCCTATTTGTAGTGGAGATGAGTGGTACCCAGTGGGGTCTTCCGCTGTTGTAGCCCATCCGCCTCAAGGTTGTGCGTGTTGTGGCTTCACAAATGCTTTGCTGCATACCTCGGTTGTAACGAGTGATTATTTCAGTCAAAGTTGCTCTTCTGTCAGCTTGAATCAGTCGGCCCATTCTCCTCTGACCTCTAGCATCAACAAGGCATTTTCGCCCACAGGACTGCCGCATACTGGATGTTTTTCCCTTTTCACACCATTCTTTGTAAACCCTAGAAATGGTTGTGTGTGAAAATCCCAGTAACTGAGCAGATTGTGAAATACTCAGACCGGCCCGTCTGGCACCAACAACCATGCCACGCTCAAAATTGCTTAAATCACCTTTCTTTCCCATTCTGACATTCAGTTTGGAGTTCAGGAGATTGTCTTGACCAGGACCACACCCCTAAATGCATTGAAGCAACTGCCATGTGATTGGTTGATTTAGACAATTGCATTAATGAGAAAACAGGTGTTCCTAACAATTCTTTAGGTGAGTGTGTGTGTGTGTGTATATATATATATATATATATATATATATATATATATATATATATATATATATATATATATATATATATATATAATTATTTTTATTTTTTTACAAAAAAATTATGGTAAAAATGTTTTAATTCATTATAAACATTCTTATAATGAATTGATTGAGGATGAAGGTTGATGTCTAACTTTAAAAATGAATAAAGAGGAGGGTAATGAATGATGTCCCGGTGTGCCTTTAAGGGTTAAATTGTAATAATATTTGTGTTTCTTATTTTGTGTTTGTATTTTTGATCAAATAAATGCAGCTTGAACATAAGAGACTTCTTTCAAAAACATTTCAAATTCTTTCCGAGCCAAAACGTTTTGAATGGTAGTAGCATTATATATAATACATGATTTATAATTGCATTTTTGTTTTAGAAGTTACACAAAACAAAACAAAAAGTATATGGCATTTTTCTAAATACATCAGGAAATCTGATTAAGTCATTCAGTAATTATCTGTATCTCTAAATAGCAGTAAAAGCTTGGGTGGACCAAAGAACACAAAGCAGGGACATTTCTGACCGCACATTAACTCTTAGGAGGGCTTTGAGTCGTGAAAAGAGCAAACCTGCTGAGCAATCACAGCATGGGAGGCATCGCACACGGTTTTCATTAAACGGCACACGCTCGTATATTAAGAGACCTCTGAAGGCAAAAACCTGCTGAGCACAAAAAACATCTCAATCAATACTCTCCTCAGAAATGCCTCTGCTAGATTTTCAGCTGAACATTTGTTGAAGTGTTGAAGTGTTTTACCTAACTAATGGATTTTTCCAGTTCTAGCAGTCGCAATCACTACGCAGATTGGTAACAACATCATTTATATCTCATCATACTGCGTTTCAGATGCTACTCATTAATCACAAACCTATTCAAGAGAAGCAAGGGTGAACATTAAGTGCATCCTGATTTTTAGCTTAGATTTGTTAAAGAGAATCACTTTTGTATCTCTTTCCTTTCCCACTATCACCAAGAAGAGAAATTGTATCACTCCCAACTATGCACTCTCAAGTCCACTCTCTCTGGGATTCGCTGCTTGAGATCCGTTAATACCAGAGTCAGGAAAACCCCTACACAGGAACAAAGCATCCCTCTCCAGCCTTCTGTTTCAACCTGACATAATCCAAGTGGGTGGATGAATCTTGTTTTGAATGCTTGTCTGTTATGAGACAGCTCAGTTATATATATATATATATATATATATATATATATATATATATATATATATATATATATATATATATATATACCATTGTTCTGTTCGAATCAAAGCCAAAAACACGAAATGATGTGAGGAAAAGCAGAAATACAGCATTGATTGTACTAGTACAAAGGATGCAGTCTACAGCTCTAACAAAAGATTCAGTGACGCTGTGCTTTATAAGAGAAACTATGCAAAATGGCAGTGCGCTGAGTTCACACTCTGAAGTGGGAGTTCAAAATCACGAGATCCTTGCAGAGTTTGGCACACAAAACAAAGAAACACATTCTAGTAAAACAAAATAACAGTTCCTCGAGAGACAATTACCACAATATAAATAGAAATAATATAATAGAGGTATTGTTCCAACCACAGAAAGTGTAAAATGCAATTATCACCTTTACAACAGATATTTTGCAGTTTAATAGCTTATACGTGAAGTCTGGTAGAAGCCTCTACTCTTTTTCTGTTCTTTTTTTGTCCATTTTTTCAAATCCTGCTGGGGAATAACAATGATTTTTGGGAAACTGGAAATGCATGGCAGAATGCTGACAGAATCCCATTTGATCCTGGCATATGATGGTATTCCTTAAAGAGAGGAATACAGATGACAGTGTAGTGGAGCCAGAGACAGATGAGTCTTTGAGGGGTCTTGCCTCCCACTTTCACAATGGGGTAGGGTTGAGTTTTGTGAGCACACACACACGCACACTGTTGACTGGCTGTCTGTTATTGATCTAATATGATGTTCTTCCCACTCACAACGAGAAGTGGAATTGTACACGTTACTCTTGCTGGGTCACAAATAATAAATAAGCCCAAAAAATGTGTTGTTGTTCATGCTAATATATTACAGCAATAATAATTTGCATCGAATGAGGCTGGATGACTGTAATGTGTGATGGAACATTATTATGAATGCAGAAACACAGTCTTAATAATTCACCTAGTGTGCATACTAGAAAAACATCTCATTCTTCACAGACATGCTATAACTGATTGCATCATCAATCTTCATCTCTGGCTCTGCTTGAAGATCTTAATTAAAATTTACTGCTTTACTGTTGAGTTTGAACATACAAATTTTGGAACAAGGATTTTAGGATTAAATCAAAATCTAAAATTGAAACATGCGGTTCTCTGCGAGGTGAGTGTGATAGTGCTTATCTACAGTCACTGTCACATTGAAGCGCAAATTAAACCTCCTTTTCTCTGCTGAGCAAGGGAAAAACTCACTTTTTCCTTGAAACTTGTGTTAGAAAATGCTGATGTTTTTGCAGAAAATAACACATTCTTTGCTGTTTTTTTTTTTAATTATATATATATATATATATACTAAAGAGAATCCAAAACCTAATGAGCTGCTTCCTACATAGCTGCTGACAGCATCCTAACTGAAATGGAAGCATAAGTGACTGATTTTAAACGCTCCATATAGCATGCATCATTCATATAGTGAGTCAAAGATAATAACCACAGTAAGAGCAGTTCATTACTGAATAAACATAGGCCTATAAGCATACAACTTACAATTGTAAAGGCCCGTTCACACCAAGAATGATAAATATAACAATAACTATAAATATAAAGAGAATAGTGGAGTTCTCACACACCGGACATGAGTGGCACGCCACATTGCATTGTGATAAAAGGCAATAGAAACCATTATAATCAATGATGCTGTCTACAGTATTAGGGTGTGTTCACACTTGTAGGTTGGTTCGCTTGGTTTGTTTGGTCCGGACCAAAAACAACAACAACAACATTTAGTCCTGGTCTGCTTCGCATTCAGATTGCCATTTTTTAACCACCAAACCAAAAGATACCAAACCTAAAGGTATTCGTTCACAACCTGATCAACTCGTATTGCCTAGGTTGAGATAATGATTGTATGTGCGTAGCCTGCATATGATATGCATATGATATTTTGACCTAGAACTAAGAACTCGTGAAAGGCTTATAAAATGTGTAAAGGAGTCAAAACAGCAGCAGGAATCCCTCCGTCACACACACACAAACGAAGATCTGCTGCAAGGAGACGTGATTCTGATGCCTGTCCGAACTGTGATGGGCAACATCGTGACCGGTATGCTTTCTGTCTGTTTTAGGGTCTCATTTTCCTGTTTTTGGTTCATTTACATGTCTTTGGTCCATGTTGCGTTCATACACTATATTGCCAAAAGTATTGGGACACCCCTCCAAACCATTGAATTCAGGTGTTCCAATCACTTCCATGGCCACAGGTGTATAAAATCAAGCACCTAGGCATGCAGACTGCTTCTACAAACATTGAAAGAATGGGTTGCTCTCAGGAGCTCAGTGAATTCAAGCGTGGTACTGTGATAGGTTGCCACCTGTGTAATAAGTTAATTTGTGAAATTTCCTTACTACTAAATATTCCACGGTCAACTGTTAGTGGTATTATAACAAAGTGGAAGCAATTGGGAACAACAGCAACTCAGCCACAAAGTGATAGGCCACGTAAAATCACAGAGCGGGGTCAGCACATGCCGAGGCGCACAGTGCGCAGAAGTCACCAACTTTCTGTAGAGTTAATAGTTATAGACCTCCAAACTTCGTGTGGTCTTCAGATTAGCTCAAGAACAGTGCGTAGAGAGCTTCATGGAATGGGTTTCCATGGCCGAGCAGCTGCATCCAAACCTTACATCACCAAGTGCAATGCAAAGCTTCGGATGCAGTGGTGTAAAGCATGCCGTCACTGGACTCTAGAGCAGTGGAGACGTGTTCTCTGGAGTGACCAATCACGCTTCTCTGTCTGGCAATCTAATGGACGAGTCTAGATTTGATGGTTGCCTGGAGAACGGTACTTGCCTGACTGCATTGTGCCAAGTGTAAAGTTTGGTGGAGGGGGGATTATGGTGTGGGGATGTTTTTCAGGGGTTGGGCTTGGCACCTTAGTCCCAGTGAAAAGAACTCTTAATGCTGTTTGTGGGAACAGTTTGGGGATGGCCCCTTCCTGTTCCAACATGACTGCGCACCAGTGCACAAAGCAAGGTCCATAAAGACATGGATGAGCGAGTTTGGTATGGAGGAACTTGACTGGCCTGCACAGAGTCCTGAACTCAACCCGATAGAACACCTTTGGGATGAATTCGAGCGAAGACTGCGAGCCAGGCCTTCTCGTCCAACATCAGTGCTTGACCTCACAAATGCACTTCTAGAAGAATGGTCAAAAATTCTCATAAACACACTTCTAAACCTTGTGGAAAGCCTTCCCAGAAGAGTTGAAGCTGTTATAGCTGCAAAGGGTGGGCCACCTCCATATTAAACCCTACGGATTAAGAATGGGATGTTATTAAAGTTCATGTGCATGTAAAGTCAGGTGTCCCAAAACTTTAAGCAATATAATGTATATAATTTGAACCGCACGAAAGTTTGGAAGCGGACCGAGACCCATCTTTTTCAGTGGTCTCGGTCCACTTCACTCGGTCCACTCGGTTCAGATGGCAGCATTCACACTTATTCAAATGAACCACACTACGCACCAGGGTTTGTTTTAATTGAACCAAACATACCAAACACAAGTATGAACATACCCTTAAGCAAAGGTTTACATTTTTTGTTTTTTGTTTTTCGCAGAAAATACCGCTATAAAATAACTATTTTGGGGTTCCACAAATAACCTTTCAGTGAACCGTTCTTAAAATAACTTTTTCTTAGTGTCAAAAATATTTTAAGAATCTAAAGAACCTTTTACCATAAATAACTTTTTATGCAGTGAAGAGGTTCCATGGTTATTTAAAGGTTCTTTATGGAACAATCAATGGCAATAAAGAACCTTTATTTTTAAGAGTTATACTGGATGCGCTGTGACATGACATAACAGAACTTTTTTTATATTAACGTAAATTATTGCATTTAAGCAATCTCTGAAAAGACATGAAAAGTCTTCAACCTCATAATTTGGCAATAGAATTTCCATCATTAAGGGGATTGTTAAGGAACAAGAATCACTAAAAGCAATTGGAGCTTGAATTGTTAAAGGGATAGTTCACCCAAAAATTAAAAGTCTATCATCAATTAGTATTACTTACCCTTATGTCGTTCCAAACCCAGACTTTCGTTCAATTCATCTTTGTTGTTTTAAACCATCAAGAGTTTTGGGTGAATAGACTTTCAATAGAAGGAAAGAAATCTCTCATATTTCATAAAAAATATCTTAATTTGTGTTTTGAAGATTAACGAAAGTCTTATGAGTTTGGAACAACATGAGAGTGAGGACATTATCTTCATTTTTTGGTCAACTATCCCTTTAAATCATTCACGAATTCCCATACCAAGATGAGTAAATGATTGCTGAATTGGATGACTTTCCCTTTAAAGGTTCTATTTAAACATGAACTAGTGCACTTCAGAGTGCTGTCAATGGGCACCATGCGGCATAGAAAACAAACAAACTGAATTTCAGCCTCAATTGCTGGTGTATCAACATGATCACTGCACTCTCAACGGTTCACATCTGCTGGTACACAGAATTTCCATAATGCTTTACACCACTACTTCTATTATCAGTATGCTTCCAGAGAAACATCTGAAATTGAGAATGAGGTTTCAGAGCTAATGGTTTCGAAATGCTGAGATTCTTGTGCAAATTTAATGAGCATGTGCTCTGTCTGTTCCATAATTGGCTGCTGTTGCAATTTTAAAACCCCACTCGCTCAACATCTCTGGAAGATCGCCATCAGTCACATTCTCTCGTAAACCAAATCAGAGGCACATGAGAGGGAGGAAAACACTCAGTAAAGCATCATCTCTGATTGAGCATAATTGTCCCTCGCCTGAGAAACAGCTTTTGACAGCAAGCTATCTGCACTACACAGCTGTGGTACTCAAACGCTGAATTTGGCGTCAGAGCAGACCCTGGGCAGAGCAAGGAGTCTTTTTGAGCAGTTGAGCGATATGATGGTCCACAGTCCAAAAAGTCATGAGCAGTCTTTCTGTCCAATTACTGACAGACAATCACTTCTTGGTGCATTCAGAATGAAATCCAATTAAAATCAAATTAACTTTTGGTTTGTGGGATAGTCAAACATTTGTTTTAATACATTGTATTTTTTTTACCTAAATCAGTTTACTCTGTTTTTTCCAACAAGTTTAGTGGGAGATGTGTTTTGAAAATGGATCACTGCTAAGAAAATAAAACATGGAAGTAGCAATGGTCAGCCAAGTGAACACATTTGACAGTAGTATTGTGTCTATTCATCTTTAAAGGGATACATTTTGTCATTATGTACAGGCAGACACAGAACAGGTAAGGATGGAATATGACAGTTTATTGACAAGACCAGAATGAGCGTGGCAGGTGAGTGTAAAGCAGGTTGCAATGGTGAATCGGGTGGTGCACAGAGTGATACTTGTCTTGTGCTTTGCAGATGACGAGGAAGTCGCTGGAGACTGGACGAGGAGACACAGGAGACTTGGAAATCCAACAGGGAGGCAGGTAGGTATCATGGGTGAGTCCTTAAGGTAAGCATAAGCGTAGGCTGTGTGCAAACGAGACCGGACAGTGACTGTGTGAGAGCGTGGGGCTTAAGTGCTGGTGATGATTACAGGTGATGACGATGTGCAGGTGTGTGCGATTAGAATTCCGGGGATGGAGTGTGCTGTGGTTGGGAGAGGATGGAGCCTGGCGTGCTTGTGACATTACCTACCCTCTTGCCAATGCCTCCACTCTTCAAGTGCCAACTTGATGGCCAGGAGCTCTCTGTTGCCGATGTCATAGTTTACCTCCACCAGGCTGAGCTTGCGGGAGAAGTAGGCACATGGGTGGAGCCTACTGGGGTTCCCCTGCTGTTGGGACAGGACCACTCCCACACCGGTGGGTCAAGGCATCCACCTACATGACGAAGGGCAGCTCAGATGTTCGATGATGTAAGGAATCGATCGCAGGAACTCCACTGTTGAGGTGGCTGACGTCCGGAGCTTGAGCTGGCGGCAAAGGGTGCCCGAGATGAAGTTGCCGACTGACCCTGAGTCGAGGAGTGTGCGTTAACTGGAAGAGACACACCAGCAGCAGTGGTGAGTGGCTTCATTTTACGTAGGGAAGGAATGATGGCACTCACCATGGGACGAGGAGGACGAGTGGGGAATTCGGAGATGAAATGCCCAGTCATTCCACAATACAAACAGAGATTCAAGGTCAGCCGCCTCTGCCGCTCAGTAACAGATAAACGAGTGCTCTCTACTTGCATGGGTTCGTTGGCTGGTTCTGGAGGGCTGACATGCTCTGGCTGGTGGAGGAAAAAAAAAAAAAAAAAAAAAAAAAAAAACCACTGGTCCTGGTGTTCTTCAATACACGACTGCATATGAGTGGCGACATGGAGAGTTGATTGAAGCGGTCGAGCCCAATGGTATCCTCGTATGCAGCAAGATGCAACCGCACTCGAGGATCAAGACCCTGTCGGTAAGTCGTCAACAAGGAGTGCTCATTCCATCCACTGGCAGCCGCAAGGGTTCGAAACTGTAGGGCATACTCATTTACGGACATGGAACCTTGTTTCAAGTGGTATAGTTGTTTACCGATCGCTGAATCCCAGGTTGGCCTCCCGAAGACCTCCTTGAAATGAGAGACGAAGCTGGAGAGAGATTGGGTTATAGGGCTGCCCTGGGACCATAACGGTTCTGACCAACGAAGCGCTTTTCCAGTCAATTGAGATATTATAATG
Source organism: Paracanthobrama guichenoti (assembly GCA_018749465.1). Classification (NCBI taxonomy): domain Eukaryota; kingdom Metazoa; phylum Chordata; class Actinopteri; order Cypriniformes; family Gobionidae; genus Paracanthobrama; species Paracanthobrama guichenoti. Next base: position 27,815,683 of record CM031962.1, on the reverse strand, counting down.
GTTACTTTTGCATGGCCGTTGACATAAAGGTGAGGTTGCATCTCCAGGACCAGCGAGCATTGGAGGAGAAATCTGTCGCAATCCTCCGCCGCACCAGAGAAGGGCGCCGGTCTGGCCATGGGACTGGCGTTCGCTGGCGGCGAAGGTGTTGTTCCAGAAGTGCTCACTGGTGAAGGTGCAGAAGGCTTGGTGGTGAGAGCTCACCGAAGAGCGTCGACAAGCTCCTTGAAGGGATCTGGAGTGCTCATTCTGGTGCTCTGTTGTGGTCCAGTCTTCTGTTATGTACAGGCTGACACAGAGAACAATGTGACAGTTTATTGACAAGACCAGAATGAGCATGGCAGGTGAGTGTAAAGCAGGCAGCAATGGTGAATTGGGTGGTGCACAGGGTGATACTTGTCTTGTGCGAGGAGGAGGAGGAGGAGGAGGAGGAGGAGGAGGAGGAGGAGGAGGAGGAGGAGGAGTGAGTCCTTAAGGTAAGCATAGGCTGTGTGCAAACAAGACCGGACAGTGACTGTGTGAGAGCGGGAGGCTTAAGTGCTGGTGGTGATTGCAGGTGATGACGATGTGCAGGTGTGTGTGATTAGAATTCCTGGGATGGAGTGCGCTGTGGTTGGGAGAGGGTGGAGCCTGGCGTGCTTGTGACAGTCATCATTCACTAATTATCAAGTCATTCCAAACCCGTATGAGTTTATTTCTTCCATGCAAAAGCAATAAAGGAATTTTACCACTGTAGCAATGTCTGATTCATGAGTGAATCACTCTCTTAAGTGTTTCGAATGTTGTCAGCTGTTCCGGTTAACAAAACCAGTATAATCAGTTCATTCACAAATTGGACTGAACCTGTTCTCAAGTTCAAAAGTGACTCATTGATCTTGTTCTAATGGCTCAAGATCACTGTGAATAATGGTTTAAAAATGTCTGTTCCTGACACAAGGCTATAGCATAACTTCAGAAGACGTGGAATTTAGCTGTAGGCTATGAACCACTTTTATGATTTTTTTATGGTGTGTTTGAATCTTTTTTGGATGATTAAAAATTTTAGCTTTGAAAGCATGAGATCCCTTCAGAGCGTCTCCAAAGCCACGTTTCCATCAGAGTTTGCAAAGAGAGACGAGAGACAGCGTTAAACTACCTCATGTCTCAAAGCGCATAACATTACAATAATGATGAACATAAACAACTTAAAGAGCACTGACCTGTACCACCTGACTGCTGGAGATTCATTTTGGCGTTAAGAGTTGCCATTGAAATGCATAAATTTGAGTCACAAACCACTCACACAGTACACTCTAAAAAATGCTGGGTTAAAAACAACCCAAGTTGGGTTGAAAATGGACTAACCCAGCAGTTGGGTTAAATGTTTGCTTAAAACAACCCAATCGCTGGGTTAGTCCATTTTCAACCCAACTTGGGTTGTTTTTAACCCAGCATTTTTTAGAGTGTTTAACATCACAGGTTTCCATCTCTTCTAAATTACAAATTGCTTGGCCTGCTTGGCTTAAAAATAACATTCTATCTTCTATTATCTTTTGCACTGCAGAGGTCGTGACATGCAATAACAGGTTTCATCATTCTGGTGCACAGGTCGTAATGCAAACTAAAGCTGTTATTTCTCTGCCACTGTACCAGCTTTATTGCAGATACCTAGGTCATCATATTGAAGAGCATCATATGCATTTAGACTCTGAAAAACAATATGGGAAGAGAAAATAAAAGGAGACTTCTTACCTTTCCTTCCACTGTCTAGGCAGACCTGAGTAGAGAGAAATAAGAGGTTATAAATTTGAGATTGCAAGCAGGAGACGCAAAATAACCAAGAGCCTCTGGGGACAACGGGGCTTTGGAATATATTTTGATGAGGCTGGGTAGACGAGTCAAGAAATCAGATGTTCGTATCGACTTTGTTTGCATGGGTGAATTGGAAGCAGGAATCAATGATTACCTATGTGGTGTCTTAATCCCTTTCATTATTAAAAGGGATATCTGAGAGTGAAGGTGAGCTATAGAAATTCAGCATTATAATATCTGTGGCTACAGAAACCACTGATCACAGCTATTTGCTCTATTTTTTTATAGTCATATCAACTGACTGTGCTGTCACATGACAGCAAGAAATTACAAATGATAGAGTATATTAAAATGTATAAACATAATATAATGCTACCGGTTCTAAATGACATACACTGTAAAAATCATATAATCCATAAGTCACGGCAAGTTATGTTTTTACGTTACTTTAACACAGGGGTATCTGATCCTAGAGGGCCACTGTCCTGCAAAGTTTAGCTCCAGCCCCAATTAAACACACCTGAACCAGCTAATCAAGGTCTTTTTAGGGATACTAGAAACTTCTAGGCAGGTGTGTTGAGGCAAGTTGGAGCTAAACTCTGCAGGACAGTGGCCCTCCAGGACCAAGCTTGGACACCCCTGCTTTAACACATCAAAATAATTGAAACAATTTCAACTTTTCTTTTTTAAATAAATTATTTATACGAGATTCATGCATTATATGAGATTCAGCTCAATTTTTTAAGCCAGTTTAATATCATTTAAATTGAAATGCTTTGAGTTGTACAAGCCATTTCAACTTAAATTATAGTTGAATCTCATATAACTCATGATCTCAAGATGATTCTACTTAAATTTAAAGCAGCAACTGAACTTAAGATTTTAAGTCAAAATAGGTGGACATTTTTACAGTGTACTGTATACTTTGAAGGTAATAAATGACAATAAATAACAGCTAAAAAAAGAATAATAAAGAAAAAGAAAAAACTACTGTTGAATGAAATTCCTTTTCAGATATGCAGGAAATGGCCTGGACAGTTATTGTGTTCTTAAGGTCATTCAAACCAATCAGACACTCCTCTGGGCTTGATCTGATAGGTATGATCTGTGATAAAGGTCTAATGGACCTGAGGTCATAATGCTGATGTTTATAGCTTTATAGACATCAGAAGAAGATGATGAACCCAAGGCAAGGAACACATTTCTTCAATATTCTGGACAGTGTAAAATATTAAATACACTGGTTTTGTATAGGTAACTGTTTGAGGGAGGCATTTTTACTGAATGTTTTTAGTCTTTACCCTGAAGACAGTTTACTTGAAAATGCAGGCTTAAAAAATAGTAAACCTAAACTTGAAAATTCTGACATTATTTATTCATCCTCATGTTAAACTTGTATGTTGTATTTATTACCTGGAACACAAAACTGAGACATTTCGTTACCAAACACTCTTGTTGCAGTACCCTTAAAAATACATCTATGAACCTTTTTTACCCCTAAAAGCTGCGTATTAGAGTAGCAATGTACAAACCGATTCCAAAAAAGTTGGGACACTGTACAAATTGTGAATAAAAACAGAATGCAATGATGTGGAAGTTTCAAATTTCAATATTTTATTCAGAATACAACATAGATGACATATCAAATGCTTAAACTGAGAAAATGTATAATTTTAAGCAAAAATAAGTCGATTTTAAATTTCATGGCATCAACATACACTCACCTAAAGGATTATTAGGAACACCATACTAATACTGTGTTTGACCCCCTTTCACCTTCAGAACTGCCTTAATTCTACATGGCATTGATTCAACAAGGTGCTGAAAGCATTCTTTAGAAATGTTGGCCCATATTGATAGGATAGCATCTTGCAGTTGATGGAGATTTGTGGGATGCACATCCAGGGCACGAAGCTCCCATTCCACCACATCCCAAAGATGCTCTATTGGGTTGAGATCTGGTGACTGTGGGGGCCATTTTAGTACAGTGAACTCATTGTCATGTTCAAGAAACCAATTTGAAATGATTCGAGCTTTGTGACAGTGCATTATCCTGCTGGAAGTAGCCATCAGAGAATGGGTACATGGTGGTCATAAAGGGATGGACATGGTCAGAAACAATGCTCAGGTAGGCCGTGGCATTTAAACGATGCCCAATTGGTACTAAGGGGCCTAAAGTGTGCCAAGAAAACATCCCCCACACCATTACACCACCAGCCTGCACAGTGGTAATAAGGCATGATGGATCCATGTTCTCATTCTGTTTACGCCAAATTCTGACTCTACCATCTGAATGTCTCAACAGAAATCGAGACTCATCAGACCAGGCAACATTTTTCCAGTCTTCAACTGTCCAATTTTGGTGAGCTTGTGCAAATTGTAGCCTCTTTTTCCTATTTGTAGTGGAGATGAGTGGTACCCGGTGGGGTCTTCTGCTGTTGTAGCCCATCCACCTCAAGGTTGTGCGTGTTGTGGCTTCACAAATGCTTTGCTGCATACCTCGGTTGTAACAAGTGGTTATTTCAGTCAAAGTTGCTCTTCTATCAGCTTGAATCAGTCAGCCCATTCTTCTCTGACCTCTAGCCTCAACAAGGCATTTTCGCCCACAGGACTGCCGCATACTGGATGTTTTTCCCTTTTCACACCATTCTTTGTAAACCCTAGAAATGGTTGTGCGTGAAAATCCCAGTAACTGAGCAGATTGTGAAATACTCAGACCGGCCCGTCTGGCACCAACAACCATGCCACGCTTAAAATTGCTTAAATCACCTTTCTTTCCCATTCTGACATTCAGTTTGGAGTTCAGGAGATTGTCTTGACCAGGACCGCACCCCTAAATGCATTGAAGCAACTGCCATGTGATTGGTTGATTAGATAATTGCATTAATGAGAAATTGAACAGGTGTTCCTAATAATCCTTTAGGTGAGTGTATATCAAAAAAGTTGGGACAAGGCCATGTTTCCCACTGTGTGGCATCCCCTCTTCTTTTTACAACAGTCTGCAAACGTCTGGGGACTGAGGAGACAAGTTGCTCAAGTTTAGGAATAGGAATGTTGTCCCATTCTTGTCTAATACAGGCTTCTAGTTGCTCAACTGTCTTAGGTCTTCTTTGTCGCATCTTTCTCTTTATGATGTGCCAAATGTTTTCTATGGGTGAAAGTTCTGGACTGCAGGCTGGCCATTTCAGTACCCGGATCCTTCTACACAGCCATGATGTTGTAATTGATGCAGTATGTGGTCTGGCAAGGTCTTCCCTGAAAGAGACGACATCTGGATGGAAGCATATGTTGTTCTAGAACTTGGATATACCTTTCAGCATTGATGGTGCCTTTCCAGATGTGTAAGCTGCCCACACACACTCATGAACCCCATACCATCAGAGATGCAGGCTTCTGAACTGAGCACTGATAACAACTTGGGTTGTCCTTGTCCTCTTTAGTCCGGATGACATGGCGTCCCAGTTTTCCAAAAAGAACTTCAAATTTTGATTCGTCTGACCACAGAACAGTTTTCCACTTTGCCCAAGTCCATTTTAAATGAGCCTTGGCCCAGAGAAAACGCCTGCGCTTCTGGATCATGATATGGCTTCTTTTTTGACCTATAGAGTTTTAGCCGGCAACAGCGAATGGCACGGTGGATTGTGTTCACCGACAATGTTTTCTGGAAGTATTCCTGAGCCCATGTTGTGATTTCCATTACAGTAGCATTCCTGTATGTGATGCAGTGCCGTCTAAGGACCCGAAGATGACGGGCATCCGGTATGGTTTTCCGGCCTTGATCCTTACGCACAGAGATTGTTCCAGATTCTCTGAATCTTTGGATGATATTATGCACTGTAGATGATGATAACTTCAAACTCTTTGCAATTTTTCTCTGAGAAACTCCTTTCTGATATTGCTCCATTATTTTTGGCACAGCATTGGGGGGTTGGTGATCCTCTGCCCATCTTGACTTCTGAGAGACACTGCCACTCTGAGAGGCTCTTTTTATACTCAATCATGTTGCCAATTGACCTAATAAGTTGCAAATTGGTCCTCCAGCTGTTCCTTATATGTACATTTAACTTTTCTGGCCTCTTATTGCTCCCTGTCCCAACTTTTTTGGAATGTGTAGCTCTCATGAAATCCAAAATGAGCTAATATTTGGCATGACATTTCAAAATGTCTCACTTTCAACATTTGATATGTTATCTATATTCTATTGTGAATAAAATATAAATTTATGAGATTTATAAATGATTGCACTCCTTTTTTATTCACAATTTGTACAGTGTCCCAACTTTTTTGGAATCGGGTTTGTACCTTAAGTTACTACTAGAAACCTTTTAGGAGTAAATAAGGTAAAAGAGGTTTTTTTAAAGGGTAGTACCCCAGTGACAAGGGCTGAATCCATTAAATCCATTAAATAGGGCACTATTTGAAGGGACAGCCATGTGTAGTGGTGTCCGAAACCATAGTGGACATTATCAAGTGCACTCATTCTATCCCACATTGCACCGCAATAATGAGTGTACAGCCGCTGTACACGCAGTGGCTGTCCGAGTTCACTCATTCATTTTCATTCACTCCTTCAAGTGAACTGTAGTAGTGGACTAAAGTAGGGAATAGTAATTGAGGGTTTAGGGGGCGATTTCGTATTCAGCCACGGTATTGTACTTGCTCCAGTGTCGCAGATTTAAAAGTCTGCCCACCTACCACTAAGCAAGTAACAAAATAAGTAATTATTTCTTGCTTCCCCTTTGTGGTTGTTTTTGTCTTTGTGCCTATTGTTTTCACCCAGAAATCCAGCTTACATCTAAATACCACAGGCAGTAATCAACCTTTTCTTTCTTACAAAAGCTGAGAAAGTCTGCTGTCGCTGAAATTAAAACTTGTACAAACCGCCAGTACAGAACAAAGTCATGATGCCCTGGGATCTCTGACTGATTTAAGGAAGGGTAGACAGAGAAATGAGCCGACGTGCAATGATGAGATTTCATTTTTCCTTGATTTAACTTTGATTAAAATGCCTGGTGGTAGGTGGGCAGACTTCTAAATCTGCGACCACTGGAGCGAGTACCCATTGGGCCTTTTTTAATGAAACTTCAATTTAGAGTAGGATAATAAGATATCGCAGGGAACATTACCTGTGCTTCATACACTTGACAAGCTGATAAAGCACACCGCTTAGGCTGCGTATGTCTGCAGTTTTCTAAAGTCGGTCCAATCATAATTCATTTATACACCAATGAATGTATGTGAGTGATTCTTCAATTAGGACACCTTTTCTATCATGTAGGATGATTTTAAAGAAGAAAAATACACTACAGTACCTTAATAAAAATTTTATTGTCTTTTTTATTGTGTTATTATATCAATTTTTTTCAGTGCTGAAATATTAAAAGTATACACACACATACTATATACACACACACGCACATATATACGTACAACAATCAGGCATTACATTATGACAGGTGAAGTGAATAACACTGATTATCTCTTCATCACGGCACCTGCTAGTGGGTGGGATATATTAAATTTGATGTGTTAGAAGCAGGAAAAATGGGCAAGCGTAAGGATTTGAGCGAGTTTGACAAGGGCCAAATTGTGATGGCTAGACGATTGGGTCAGAGCATCTCCAAAACTGCAGCTCTTGTGGGGTGTTCCCGGTCTGCAGTGGTCAGTATCTATCAAAAGTGCTCCAAGGAATGAACAATGGTGAACCGGTGACAGGGTCATGGGCGGCCAAGGCTCATTGATGCATGTGGGGAGTGAAGGCTGGCCCGCGTGGTCCGATCAAACAGACAAGCTACTGTAGCTCAAATTGCTCAAGAAATTAATGTGATTTTTTTCATCTTTTATTTGTAATAAATTTGCACAGATTTCAAACAAATTTCTTTCATGTTGTCATTATGGGGTATTGTTTGTAGAATTGAGAGAAAAAATTATGAATTTAATCCATTTTGGTATAAGGCTGTAACAACAATATGTGGAAAAAGTGAAGCACTGTGATTACTTTCCAGATACTCTGTAAATACACACACATGCATGTATATATTTAAGAAAATGTGTTATATTTATATATAAAATATTTATATTTATATATAAGATAAATTATATAAATATAGATACAGTATATCTTAAATATATGTGTATGTGTGTGTATTTATATATACATAATATATGTGTGTGTACTGTGTATAAATAGACATAAAAATAGACTTTTATTTTGGATGTGATTAATTGCGATTAATCGTTTGCCCAACACTAATATGTATGTATGTATGTATATATATATATATATATATATATATATATATATATATATATATATATATATATATATATATATATATATATATATATATATATACACACACACACACTCACCTAAAGGATTATTAGGAACACCATACTAATACTGTGTTTGACCCCCTTTCACCTTCAGAACTGCTTTAATTCTACGTGGCATTGATTCAACAAGGTGCTGAAAGCATTCTTTAGAAATGTTGGCTCATATTGATAGGATAGCATCTTGCAGTTGATGGAGATTTGTGGGATGCACATCCAGGGCACGGCTCCGTTTCCACCACATCCCAAAGATGCTCTATTGGGTTGAGATCTGGTGATTGTGGGGGCCATTTTAGTACAGTGAACTCATTGTCATGTTCAAGAAACCAATTTGAAATGATTCAAGCTTTGTGACATGGTGCATTATCCTGCTGGAAGTAGCCATCAGAGAATGGGTACATGGTGGTCATAAAGGGATGGACATGGTCAGAAACAATGCTCAGGTAGGCCGTGGCATTTAAACGATGCCCAGTTGGCACTAAGGGGCCTAAAGTGTGCCAAGAAAACATCCCCCGCACCATTACACCACCACCACCAGCCTGCACAGTGTTAACAAGGCATGATGGATCCATGTTCTCATTCTGTTTATGGCAAATTCTGACTCTACCATCTGAATGTCTCAACAGAAATCGAGACTCATCAAACCAGGCAACATTTTTTCAGTCTTCAACTGTCCAATTTTGGTGAGCTTGTGCAAATTGTAGCCTCTTTTTTCTATTTGTAGTGGAGATGAGTGGTATCTGGTGGGGTCTTCTGCTGTTGTAGCCCATCCGCCTCAAGGTTGTGCGTGTTGTGGCTTCACAAATGCTTTGCTGCATACCTCGGTTGTAACGAGTGGTTATTTCAGTCAAAGTTGCTCTTCTAACAGCTTGAATCAGTCGGCCCATTCTCCTCTGACCTCTAGCATCAACAAGGCATCCCACAGGACTGCCGCATACTGGATGTTTTTCCCTTTTCACACCATTCTTTGTAAACCCTAGAAATGGTTGTGCGTGAAAATCCCAGTAACTGAGCAGATTGTGAAATACTCAGACCGGCCCATCTGGCACCAACAACCATGCCACGCTTTAAATTGCTTAAATCACCTTTCTTTCCCATTCTGACATTCAGTTTGGAGTTCAGGAGATTGTCTTGACCAGGACAACACCCCTAAATGCATTGAAGCAACTGCCATGTGATTGGTTGATTAGATAGTGTTCCTAATAATCCCTTAGGTGAGTGTGTATACACACACACACACACACACACACACACACATAAGAGCTCAGCTCATCAGTTGATGGATGTTCATATATTCCCATTCAAGATGGGTCTCGCTTAGGACAAGACAGTGTAACACAAGAATATATATCTGTATATGATGATAAAAGGCAAGGCATTGTAGTGCCACAGAAAATAAATTGCATACAAATATGTTTTACAACAAGAGATCACAGTCATATTGGATATGGCAGCGCACTGAATCACTTGAGCATGCCCAACAGGAGGATGAATGACTACACCACACGTGTCAACAGGAAGAGCAAGGCAGTCTGGGTAAAAGCTAGTGTTCTGGCAGGATAAGACGCTAATCATCTCTCTCTTTCTGTGTCTGTCTCTTGCATGGAATTGTAGCGTAATTCCTGCTGAGGTGGGATAATATTGAAGGTTTCAGATGAATGGTTAGGAGGCTGATTAAGCCATTTCATCAGCCTATTGTGATACCGCGCTGACAGCCCTAAGAGCTTATTCCTGTGAAGCCTTGTTATTAAGTTTCTCCGGATAAGTTAAAGTGTCTGTGACTGGCATTTTGCATTATTTGCTGGGTTCACTGTGCTGATGAGTGACTGTAACAGTTTGAGTCACTGTGTCATTTCAGTTACTCGGATGTCTGTCAGCCTAAATTGACTTTTATATTTTTAATGCGTCATCTGATGAAACATTAAAATGAAACTGGTTACTTACAGGTCATAGGATTGCTGGCGGATCCAATATAGTTGGCACTGCTCTGTCTTGTAATAGCAGTTTCTGCTTCATATCATGACTGGCTCACTAAACAATGCTGAAATAAACCAAACAAAATTATATATCAGTTTTGACAGTAGCATTTTAAAATAAATAAATACATCTAATATATAGTTAAGTCTTAATGCAATCCTAGGGTACTCCATCTATGCTGCCTTTAAAAAATACCGTGAAATAGTTATTAGTACATCTGTATAAACACTTTTTGTGAGAATTTTCACATTTATTTATTGATATTCATATTAAGGATGCATTGAATTGATCGAAAGTGACAGTAAACACTGTCACTTATGTTACCAAGACTGCATTTATTCAATAAAAATACAGTAAAAACAGTAATATTGTGAAATAATACAAATAATGTTACAAAAAAAATATTTTTATTTCAAATAATTGCTGTCGCTACATTATTATTCATGAAATAATCCTGAATAATATTGGTTCCCTTTTAGTCGGTCATGTTCGACGTACGTCTCCGTTCCCTCCTTCAGGGAACGAGGGTTACGTACGTAACCGAGACGTTATTTTAAGCAGTCTGTTTTCAACAGTGATAATAATAAGAAATGTTTCATAGAATGATTTCTGAAGGATCATGTGACACTGAAGACTCGGGTAATGGCTGCTGACAATACAGCTTTGACATCATAGAAATAAATGATATTTTAAAATGTGTTCAAATATAATTTTAAATTGTAATATTTCACAATATTACTGTTTTTACTGTATTTTTTTATCAAAATCAGTCTTGGTAAGCAAACGAGACTAAAACAAAATTGTGAGCAGTAGTGTAAATTATGTTTATTATGATTGGCTAACCTTTTCACATATGAAATTATTAGGAACACCCCTACAAATTTGTTGGATACCAAATAGGAGCTGATATGTAAACGTAGGCGGTCATATGTAAATCTGCTCATGGGTGTGACATCAATACCCATTTTTGCTGCATAAATCTCCATAAATAGTCTCCATGGACGAGAAAGCTTTGCTTTATCAATGTCAGAGCATGTCTACATGGTACATCAAACTTTTTTATTTCAAAAGAGCCAGAAAAATCCTGTTTTCCAAGATATGTCTGCTCTATTAGGTGGAATCCACTTGCATAAAAGAAATATCTGAACCTGACATTAACGAAGATGAATAAAAAGAAGCACCAGGGATCGCTGCTCATGTCACATCTTTCGTGAGCAGTGAGACACGCACACACACACTGCAATGCCAAACTGTGGCACAGCTTCAAATTGAGGATATGAGACTTTGAGGACAAGCTGGCTTTGATAGGAAACATCCCACAGATGAAATCACAGGGAGAAAGATTGCAGACTCTGCCAGCATATCTGTGCTTTAGAAGTGAAAATAGAGCAGCACTGATTGATTATTTTAAAAAGAAGGAGAGATAAAGATGTAAATTAACTTTGAACATGTTCGTACACACTTACAGAGGAACACAGATCTTTTTGGCATGCTCCCCAGTCTCTGGCAAAATATAGGACAAACACAGAGCATGCTCAGTTTTTTTACTTTGTTTAGAATTTTGTTATATTTTTAATGCATTGCCTCAGTTTTTAAGTCCCTAATGCAAGCTGAAAATGAATGCTGTCATTCAAATGTTTTTCTAACATTCAGGTCAAAGAAGAACGATTCACTCACAGCCCGAATTCAACCAGGAAATATTGTGCATTTTTGCTCCTTGCCTTTGTTGATGTCCAACTTTGGATCGGGCATCAGAGAGAATAGAGTCAGTCTCATATAGAAAGACACGACCAACATACATAGAAGCTCACATAGGCAGAGTGAAGCCTTAAATTCCCAAATCAATACAACGTCGCTGAGAAGCAATAGACACATTTAATGATAGGAACCCATTATGCTGAACACTAGAGCCTGTTTGAATTGTGCAGTTTGTCAGTTGTTAAATGCAACCAATGGGGGTGGGGGGGGGTGGCTTACATTGAAGCAGCTGAAGGTTTGATTTAAAAAAAAAAAAAAAAAACATTCTGAATCTCATCTAATGCCATGTTATATGTACAGTTTAACAAAATATACCCTTTATGGTGATACAAGAACATTGTGTTGTGATTTATTTTGCAATAATTACCTGTTTTTACATGCTACTTACTCACAAAAAAACAAAAACATGAAATATATATCAAAAATATGAAACACTGATTTAGATTATTTTATAGTCTTACCTGTAATATTATCTTTAAAAAATTGAAAATAAAAGTAGTCCAGTACAATTCATGTACAAAACTATCTGCCAAGCAACAAGATGAGCACTGCAATGTCTATTACATTAATACTAATAATGATGATAATGACATTAAGATTAGGACACTCACTAATCCACAGTGAAGCCACAACACGCACAACCTTGAGGCGGATGGGCTACAACAGCAGAAGTCCCCACCGGGTACCACTCATCTCCACTACAAATAGGAAAAAGAGGCTACAATTTGCATGAGCTCACCAAAATTGGACAGTTGAAGACTGGAAAAATGTTGCCTGGTCTGATGAGTCTCGATTTCTGTTGAGACATTCAGATGGTAGAGTCTGACTTGGCGTAAACAGAATGAGAACATGGCTCCATCATGCCTTGTTACCACTGTGCAGGCTGGTGGTGGTGGTGTAATGGTGTGGGGGATGTTTTCTTGGCACACTTTAGGCCCCTTAGTGCCAATTGGGCATCGTTTAAATGCCACGGCCTACCTGAGCATTGTTTCTGACCATGTCCATCCCTTTATGACCACCATGTACCCATTCTCTGATGGCTACTTCCAGCAGGATAATGCACCATGTCACAAAGCTCGAATCATTTCAAATTGTTTTCTTGAACATGACAATGAGTTCACTGTACTAAAATGGCCCCCACAGTCACCAGATCTCAACCCAATAGAGCATCTTTGGGATGTGGTGGAACGGGAGCTTCGTGCCCTGGATGTGCATCCCAAAAATCTCCATCAACTGCAAGATGCTATCCTATCAATATGGGCCAACATTTCTAAAGAATGCTTTCATCACCTTGTTGAATCAATGCCACATAGAATTAAGGCAGTTCTGAAGGCGAAAGGGGGTCAAACACAGTATTAGTATGGTGTTCCTAATAATCCTTTAGGTGAGTGTATGAGAGTACTGGATGATGCAATTGACTAATTAGAATCAAAGTCCCTTTCAAGGAAAGTTTGTTCACTCAGCGGCCATATTTGCAACGCCTCCTGGGCAGCTATTTCAGGCATACAAGACCAAGTCCTATCTATTTGAATGGGGGAATCCTGGAATCTCAAAAGCTGCTTGCCGAACTCAGATTTCAGATCAGCAACAAAATTTAACATGAACTGTCCCACAAACCGCGCCCCAGGGCACGAAGCTCCTGTTCCACCACATCCCAAATAGCATTAAAAAATCATATTTCTCAGGTTAGACGAGCCAATGCGCATGTGCAGTCCTAAGTGTGAGTTTCAGGATTCTATGGGAACCGCAATTTCTAACAGCAGCTGCAGTGACGTAATGACTTTACCAATCAGCGATTGGCTCTTTTACTTTAGAAGGCAGGGCTATGCCGCCATATTGCACGTTGGAGTTTTGCCCATTCATAAGTAATAGAGTGGTGCAGGTATGACATCATTTTGTAGGCCAAAACGGAAGCAAGTTAGCATTTTAGCACTTCTGATTCCCTCATCCCAAAGTCAATGGGTTTTCTGAATGGGGTTTTGCTTAAATGGCTGAAATAAGGTCTGTGGCGAACACAAGCTCAAGAAACTTTCACGTTTTATTCTACAACATAAAATACATCAGTAATTACCCCACTCGTGATTTTTTTGAAACTGCTACGTGTCTTGAAAAAGGCGGTTACTAACAAGTGGCTAAATGGGACTACAGAGGCTATCGAGGAGATTAAACATCATCACGCCGAAAAGATAAGCTCAGTTCGCTTTTACAGCCTTGTAATGCTTATAATTGTGCTTTTATAAACTATTCTATGGGAAAATGTTTTTAGATAAAAACTGGAAGAGTTTAACTAGTGATGGTGACGTTGAAGTCGAGCGACCGTGGTGTAGTCCGTTTATAGCCTACCTTTAGCTTTTTACTTCTGGCGACTGCATTTAGGCTTCAAAATTTATAAAAGTTGTCTTCATCTGTGAAAATTATCTTGATGAACAAAATGTAAAAATAGTATCATAAACTTTTGTTGATCACAGAGCTCGTTTTTTTGCAATAATCCAAAAGCCTATTGGAAAATCCTATTGGGTTTTAATCAAGAGAACCAGTGATCCTAAGTGACGTCATACCTGCACCACTCCATAGGAGTGAACCGTCTTTCTATATCTGTAGTCTTTGTTTGAATCCAGTATTCCAGAGAGCCGTTTAATAATAATGAATAATGATCACAATGATGCTAAACGATATGAAAGCAATTGTGAAACAGATTTACAAAACTAAATAAGAGGTTCCTAACGACAATTGATTGGCTTCTAATGAACATGTCCCCTCTTTAATATAACCCTTGCCTTTAGTGTAACAGTGTTAATTGATTACAGCACTCAGGTGGGTTTTGGGTTTGAACGTGAGAATTGTGTTGACTTCCTCTTGTCCAGGGTTCACGAGGGAGAAACTCAATCTAACATCCTGGCTCACAGACATCTGTCTGAGGATACAAGCTGGCTGGAAGCCAAATATAATGCTGATTAGAGCCTGCGGATGTGCAAAAGTGATTTCTAATAGCTGTCAGCATCCATTTTTCAACAGAAGGCAACATGCTGTCAGTCATAGACAGCAGGATAGTTGGAAATGAGTTTGAACAGCTTGAGTCTAGGCTATTTTGTTCCATCTAAAGTAAGCAGGGTCATAAATTAACTTTGTGCCACACCAATGGTGGGTGAATTGAGAAAATGTACCGGTCAAATGTCTCTTAACGGCCATCTCCCCAAAAAAGTCTATTAAATAATATATTTGTCAATGAGATTTTAGCGCAGGTCACTGTCAGTCGCAGCATCATATACAACTTGAGCCAGTTTATAGTCTGTGAAACTGTACAATTCTAATTTGAGCATGTATTATGTTACAATTCCTAACAAAGTTACTGACCAACTGGTTTTATTTAGTCGCTAAAACCACTAGCATTTTTACTAGCATTTTCACTTAGGGGTTGACCTTGAATGTAATTCTGCAAATTGCCATGTCTTTGTACAGTCTCTGTTCTATTTTATTTCAGGTTAAAGACACAGTACCATAAAAAGTTTGGGGTCAGTAAGATTACTATTAAAGGGTACATAACATACACAGTTTCTGTCAATCTCATGTTAATCTTGAGTACCTATAGAGTAGTATTGCATCCTTCACATCTCCAAAGAGTCTTTAGTTTTATCCAAGCAGCAACCTCCCTCAGTTTCTGTTGAAGCCAATACGGAAGTGACTTAAATTTTTAATTTTAATTTTGCCCTTCATGACAGCTGTGAGGGAGGTGATTTTTAATTTTTTTTATAACTCATTCGTTTGCATTATATAAAGCCTTAAATGGCCAGCAGCCATATCACTCTGTAGCCCAAGACTGGTTTCCCACTGAAGCTAAGCAGGGCTGAGCCTGGTCAGTACCTGGATGGGAGACCTCCTGGGAAAACCAGGTTGCTGCTGGAAGAGGTGTTAGTGAGGCCAGCACGGGGTGCTCACCCTGTGGTCTGTGTGGGTCCTAACGCCCCAGTATAGTGATGGAGACACTATACTGTCAAAGAGCACAGTCCTTCGGATGAGACGTTAAACCGAGGTCCTGACTCTCTGTGGTCATTAAAAATCCCAGGATGTCCTTCGATAAAAGAGTAGGGGTGTAACCCCGGCATCCTGGTCAAATTTGCCCAGTGGCCTCTGTCCATCATTGCCTCCTAATCATCCCCATGTACCAATTGGCTTCTTCACTCTGTCTCCTCTCCACCAATCAGCTGGTGTGTAGTGGGCGTTCTGGCGCAATATGGCTGCCGTCGCATCATCCAGGTGGATGCTGCACATTGGTGGTGGTTGAGGAGATTCCCCCCTTCTATACGTAAAGCGCTTTGAGTGCTTAGAAAAGCGCCATATAAATGTAACAAATTATTAATTAAAGTTCTGCATAATTAAGGGCATGGCCACTTTAAGTGACAGGTGGATAGCCATTTATCCGCTGTCTGTTAGTCATCACATCACCTCGATTAGAGCCAGATTAGATAAAACATAATTGATGACATTTGCAGCCTTCAAATGCGACCTCTGGAGGATGCAGCCTCCGAAATGAGACGCAGGCACACAGCTAATGTTGATTCCGTGGTCTAAAAGCAAAATGACAGCGCTGCCAACGGCTTCCGCTCGTTGATGGGAGTGTGTTCCGCACACACTCATCTGGGAGAAGTGCAAGGAATTCCGCCCTCCATGACATCTGGCCATACTCGAAAAAAACGTTCCGAAACTTGTTTGAATCCTGAAGGAGTGTATTTGGCACAGAAATACTCAGTCATACGTCCAACTCATTTTTTGGATGAAAATCCACCTCTTTAACAGTGTAAATAAGTCAGAATGCATGAAATAGCATTAGACCCTCCCCCTTTAAGAATTTATATTTAGCAAGGATGCATTAAATTGATTAAAAGTGACAGTAAAGGCATTTGTAATGTAACAAAAGATTTATTCACTATAATAAATCTGTTCTTCTGAATTTTCTATCATCAAAGAATCCTAAAAAAAAAAAAACATTATTACCTTTTCCACAGAAATATTAAGCAGCACAACTGTTTTCAACATTAATATTAATAATAATAATAATAATAGTAATAAATGTTTCTTAAGCACCAAATCAACATTTTAGAATGATTTCTGAAGGATCATGTGACACTGAAGAAGCTTTGCCATCACTGGAATATATATATATATATATATATATATATATATATATATATATATATATATATATATATATATATATATATATATATATATATATATATATATATATAAAATTAGTAAAAATATTTGTGATCAAATAAATGCAGTCTTAGTGAGCATAAGAAAAAGACTTACAGACTCCAAACCTAGTGTAAAAATAAAAACATTTACCTAGTTTTGCATTGACTTGTGCCATCAAGTCTGGTCCAGCTGGTGAGCTGATGAGAAGAAAATGATCTACATAACAGACCCTCAACAACAAGAAATTACTACAAAGATATAGTATAAATGTAAGGTGCTACTATATTGAGAATGTAAATACCCTGAAAAAACAGCCTCCCCATGCATGAGCTCACTCAGCATGTTTCTCACAGGGAAGCGGCACAGAGCTGACAGGAACTGCAAGGTACATCTGAGGCGATCAGTGTTTCTCTGGTGAAACAAATGCCGGGACAGCTGTTCCAGCTGGCTGAGTAAAGCTGACCTCAGACAGAGCACTCCGAGCTGGATCTGTGGAAAGGTATCAGAGATTCAAGGTGTTTGAAGCTACAGCCAGCAGCAGTGCATTTGTGATAGCATTTTATCCCAGCCTTATCTCTTGTCTGTAGACAATTGTGTGATGTAGTAAAGTGGTTCTGACTCAGAGAATAAGCCGACAGCGAATAAACAAAACAAGGTGAGTTAGTCAATGTAACATTCAAATATATATCCATGTGGCTGCACTTTAAAAGAGACAAAATGAGGTAACAGAGTACAGTTGTCCTTGAAAAACCCTTTCTAACTGTATTCTATTTGGTTTTTAAAGGGATAGTTCACCCAATAATGAAATCATTTACTCACCCTCATGTTGTTCCAAACCTGTATGACTGACTTTCTTGTGAGACACAAAATAAGTATTTCGAAGGAGAAAAAAAAGACAATTTCTAAGGACCATGATTGAGCATTCAATCCTGACAACTCTAATTTCACATGCACATGAAAAGGAAAAAAAAAAAAAGTATTGGATCAGAGCATTAGGTCTTGCAGTGTAAATGCAGCCAAGGAGCTGTGAGGATAGGGAGAGCTATATTCAGACATTCTAGACAGTGCAGAAGACTAAGCAACCATGTAGAGAAAACCAGGTAAACTTTTGTTAATGAATTCCTCCTACACGAAGGGCTGTTCGGGTTGTGCAGGGAGAAATAGAAAGTTAGGATGCCAGAATATAACTGCTTCTCCATGCAGTGGATGTGGGCTTTAAAGTCAAAGTGCTAAAGGCACTGATCACATCTATATAGATAACAAACTAATGTAATGCAATGCAATGCATGATAAGCAGAGCTCTAAATGGAGAGAACTGTTGGTACTTCC
The DNA here is from genome assembly GCA_018749465.1 of Paracanthobrama guichenoti. Classification (NCBI taxonomy): domain Eukaryota; kingdom Metazoa; phylum Chordata; class Actinopteri; order Cypriniformes; family Gobionidae; genus Paracanthobrama; species Paracanthobrama guichenoti. Next base: position 27,797,299 of record CM031962.1, on the reverse strand, counting down.
CTTGTGTTCCGTGTGTGTGTGTGTGTGTGTTGTGTGTGTGTGTACTTGTCACGTGTTTCCTGTGATGCATTAGGTTTAGGGGCAGGGGCAGGGGCAGTGTAGGGGGATAGAATGTACAGTTTGTACGGTATAAAAACCATTATGCCTATGGAATGTCCCCATAATTCACAAAAACACAGTGTGTGTGTGTGTGTGTGTGTGTGTGTGTGTGTGTGTGTGTGTGTGTGTGTGTGTGTGTGTGTGTGTGTGTGTGTATAGTACCTGCCAAAAGTTTGGAGAATGGAGAGGAGACTACAATTTTTTTTTTTTTTTTTTTTTTTTTAAAAAGTCTCTTATACTTACCAAGGCTGCATTTATTTAATCAAAGTATGCAGTACAAATGCAGTACAAACAGTAATATTGCAAAATATTATTACAAATAAAAATAAGTTTTCTATTTAAATATATTGTAAAATGTAATTTATTCCTGTGATGTCAAAGCTGAATTTTCAGCATCATTACTCCAGTCTTCAGCATCACATGATCCTTCAGAAATCATTCTAATATGATGATTTGCTGCTCAAGAATCTTATTATTATCACTGAAAGCAGTTGTGCTGCTTAATATTTTTGAGGAAAATTGTGAAACATTTTTTTTTTCAGGATTCTTTGATGAATAAGTTCAAAAGAACAGCATTTATTTGTATTTATTACAGCATTTATTAATGGAAATCTTGTGTAACATTTTATCTTCACTGTCACTTTTGATCAATTTAATGCCAGAGCTGTCAAGTACAAATACTTTGTTACCTTATTTAAGTAGAAATTTTAGGTATCTATACTTTACTGGAGTAATTATTTTTCAGCCGACTTTTTACTTCTACTCCTTACATTTTCATGCAAATATATGTACTTTCTACTCCTTACATTTTAAAAATAGCCTCGTTACTCCTATTTCATTTCGGATTGTTTTCATTCCGGCTTGTCATTGTTCAAAAAAACAATTTGAACGCGATCCATCACACCTGCACATGACACAAATCACGTAATTCTCAGTAGTACACATATATGGTTCTTTAATGTATTTGAATTGTACTAAAATGCGTTAATTTTTAATGGGCATATACACTCACCTAAAGGATTATTAGGAACACCATACTGATACTGTGTTTGACCCCCTTTCGCCTTCAGAACTGCCTTAATTCTACGTGGCATTGATTCAACAAGGTGCTGAAAGCATTCTTTGGAAATGTTGGCCCATATTGATAGGATAGCATCTTGCAGTTGATGGAGATTTGTGGGATGCACATCCAGGGCAATTAAGCTCCCGTTCCACCACATCCCAAAGATGCTCTATTGGGTTGAGATCTGGTGACTGTGGGGGCCATTTTAGTACAGTGAACTCATTGTCATGTTCAAGAAACCAGTTTGAAATGATTTGAGCTTTGTGACATGGTGCATTATCCTGCTGGAAGTAGCCATCAGAGAATGGGTACATGGTGGTCATAAAGGCATGGACATGGTCAGAAACAATGCTCAGGTAGGCCGTGGCATTTAAACAATGCCCAATTGGCACTAAGGGGCCTAAAGTGTGCCAAGAAAACATCCCCCACACCATTACACCACCACCACCAGCCTGCACAGTGGTAACAAGGCATGATGGATCCATGTTCTCATTCTGTTCTCATTCTCGTCTGGCACCAACAACCATGCCATGCTCAAAATTGCTTAAATCACCTTTCTTTCCCATTCTGACATTCAGTTTGGAGTTCAGGAGATTGTCTTGACCAGGACCACACCCCTAAATGCATTGAAGTAACTGCCATGTGATTGGTTGATTAGATAATTGCATAAATGAGAAATTGAACAGGTGTTCCTAATAATCCTTTAGGTGAGTGTATGCAGCTGAAACAGGTAGCCTAGTGCATCCCAAATTTTTCAACATTAACATTTTAATATAATATTATAGACATTATGGCCTTTAGAAAAATGTTTTTATGAGGAGGTGGGATAGTGCACTATAGGCCCCTGTGGCGCGGCCTAAGCTTTTATCCTTAATGGCATTTTTTTCCTTACATTACTTTTACTTTTATACTTTAAGTAGATTTGAAACCAGTACTTTTACACGTTTACTTGAGTAAAAATCTTGAGTTGATACTTCAACTTCTACAGAAGTCTTTTTAAACCCTAGTATCTAAGGGGAGACCGGGTATGGTTGTAACACTTTTTTCTTCAGCACCTAAAACTACCCCTTTTTTTAGCTACACGTCTGAAACTTTTAGGCAAAGTACGCACATTTGTCTACTACAAATGGCAACAATTTAATTTTCTCCAACTATATCACAGACTTTGTGAGATGATGACAAATACTAATTGGTCCTTTGTTACACATACACTGAAAAAAAAGATCTGTATTGCTTGTTCAAATTGCTTAATTAAAATGAGCTAAAGCAACACATTTGCTATACATTTTGTCCTAACATAATTTGATTGTGTTCGTTCCACTTAAATATAAGTCAAACTGAAGTTTACTTAATCTGTTTGTGTTGAGATTACATGAATGATTTGTGTTGAATTAACTGAAACTGGGCAGGGCTTGTTAGTTCCCAGTATGCTTTGCATATGGCTAAATTGAGAGAGAGTAAATGTTGTTCTTTTATATGTAAAAGTATTATTTGATGTATTTTTGAGCAAGATGAGAAAGGGAGAGACATGATTGTGTTTAATAGTGTTTAATATTCAATTATGTTGGAATTATTAGAAGAATTTAAATTACAGTGGGTTGCCATTGTGAAGAAGAGTGGAGCATTTGCTTAGGCTGCATGTGGACTAATACAACTAATATCATAAAGGCTTTGCTGAAGGAGCTTTTAATGCTTAGCATTTAACATGCTAATGTGTGCTATTGCTAGATAAAAGTTTGTCAGCTAGCTAGTGCAGTATTATAATTAAGTTGTATAACATTAAAATATGAAATTGAAGTGAATGAATGAGTATATAAAATTAAGGAGCCATATAAAATTCACTTTGAGACTAGTTAATTGACTCACTTAAAATGTATTCATTCCATAATGTTAAAGTTACATGAACAAATTATGTTTGTTTAACTTAATTGATTCATGTGGGACCGATGTACACAATTAAATCATGTAAATCCAACACACTTTTTTTTCAGTGTACTGGGGTAAGTTGTAACAGGAAGACAAAGTGCACAAAAACTAAGGGTACTCCAAGTGATATGCCACAACAAAAGTTTTATTTTAAATGATTGGCTGCAACAATAAAATATGTGTGAATATGTGTGTGTGTGAGCAAATTAACATAAACATAGGCATTCTATAGAATTATTAAAATCACAAAAATGTTCTTAGTGGTATGTCAGTGGATGGTTGTTTCAAAACACGTTACAACCTACCCCGCCACTGTCACCCATTGTTTAGCTAGCTGTATTAGCATTGTGCTTTGAAATTAGCAGGAAGTTGACACACCATTCTTTACTAGAGAAACTACACTTTGACCTGATATAACTCATACAACATTATCTACAACGGTAGAAGTACTAAACAAATTATTATTATTTTTTTTACTTTCTTACCTCAGAATGAGATTTTCTGCTGTAGCTTCAGGAGAGATAGCAACACAGACTGGAAAACCTCCATGTGGGATCGTAAAGGAAGCCAGAGGAAACTGAAACTGTCATATGACTCCTATCTTTTCCGTGATTTGTGGAATTGGTAGTGTTACAACTCTCCCCGTGTTACAACTACACCCGGTCTCCCCTACTTCTACCTGAGTAATGAATGTGAATACTTTTGACACCTCTGTTTAATGCATCCTTGATGAATAAAAGTAAATTTCTCTCTCTTTTTTTAAATCTTACCACAAGTGTTTGAATGATATCATTTTTTCAACATTGATAGTAAAACAAAATAATCTATATATAAAAGCTATTTGAAAAATAGAAATATATGTTTACACTACTGTTCAAAAGATTGGGGTTGGCATGATTTTAAAAAAAAATTGGTCATTATTTATTATTATTATATATTTATTTGGTTACAAATACAATAAAAACTACAATATTCTGAAATAGTATTACAATTTAAAAGAATATTTTAAGATGTAATTAAATCCTGTGATGGAAAATATAAATGTATTTAAAACATAGGCCTAATCTTACTGACCCCAAACTTCTAAAGCGCACATATCTTAAAGCAGAAGAAACTAGTAAGCAGAATAGAGCAGTAATATTTTTGAGGTTAGCATGTGTCTGGTGCAGTGAGACAATGTATCAAACTTCATTGTACTAGTCCAGGGACTGAGCATTAATTACGATTCCATTTAATATCAATGAAATAACAAGACGGTTCTATTGGAGTGTGTTTTAAAAGAAAACGCTCTCAAAAATCTGTGATTTGGGTCAGGGGCTGGCAACATGCCTGGTTGTAATGCCATTATGGCTCTCAGGAGCAGCTGTTCAATGGCGAGTAATTTGACAGCAGGTTGGATGTTGTTTTGTGGAGATAACAACAGGCTGTGAAGATGATTACGGTGCACCGACTGAAACCACCGCTACACGCTGACAGTCCTGTGGGTTTTTACATGAGGTGCAAACTCTCAGAGCAAGAATGGAGTGCTCAGAAATGTTCCAAGACCACTGACGGGAAAATACAAGGGAGTTAGATTCCAGTTTTGCACTCAACCGTGTACTAGGAGCTGGAACATCTTGTTTAATTAATGTAGAGCTTAGTAAAGCAGGCCTGAAATATGGCCGTGGCAAACATCAGAAGTAATATCGCTCATATTTACGTGTAGGGGTTTAAACAAAATAGCTAAGGTGGCATGTAACTTGTCCAACACAATTTATACTATATAGACATAAATGATACAATATACCTTAAATCATGTAGCTTGTTAAGGAGAGGTGTGCTATTACGTTTCTAAGTGATCTAACGCAGTGGATGATAAAAGAAGCAAAATAATGTTGTACACTTTCATTAAAGCAGGAAACTGAGCTTTACACCAAAACAGCAACTGTTTTGACTTGAACTAGCAAGCAAACCTACAGCAATCAGAGCACCCTAGAAACGTCCTATAGCAATGTGCTTATAACACTGAAAATCATAGGTTGTGTCCGAAATCACCCCCTATACCCTTAAATTGGACACTATTTGAGGGGACAGCCACGTTGTTAAAAAATTATTGTAATTTTACAGGAAATTCCTGGCAACTATTGCCGTAAATTTGCAGCAAGTAATATACAGCATTTTTAAGTGTTTTTAAGTACAATAAAGTACTGTATTCATACAGCAGTGCTACTGTAATTATAGTAGCGTTATTACAGTAAAATGCTGTAATTTATTATAATTTCCTGTATATTTACTGCAACTCAGTTGCCAGGAATTTCCTGTAATTTCACAGGACAGAATTACAATTTAATATTGTAATTCAACATACTGTATATCCTCTTATTTGTAAATATTACAATAAAGTACTGTAATTTTCTGTCTTCTGCAATTAACAACAAAACAATGGCATCTGTTTTAACACACTATGCAACAACACATTACACACTTATAAAAGTATCCACATTTCAAACTTTATAGACTAAAATAACTAACTTCCTGCGGATTGCCGTACGCATCGATTTACAGCGAAAGAGTAACCCTTGAACCCTTGACGCATGCGTATTGACGAACGCAGAGGCACAGAGGATAAAACAAAACACCGGTCATGAATTAGAAGTCTAAAACGTGAATTTTTAAAGAGAAATGGCGGAGGATTTCGATATAAGAGAAGAGGGGCTTGAGTTTGTTGCCAGCCCTTTCCACAAGAGGCGTCAAAGCTTGCGATGCTTCTATACATCGTGTCAGGGGTTACTCTTTTACCGTAAGTTGACTTGCGTACAGCTGACCACCGGAAGCTAGTTATTTTAGTCTATAAAGTTTTAAATATTGATTATTTTTCGCTTCAGAAGGCCTTTATTAACCCCCAGGAACCGTGTGGAGCAGTTATATGATGGATAGATGCACTTTTATGGACTTCATAAACGAAACAACAATTCACTGCCATTATAATGCTTGGATTAGCCAGGACTTTTTTAATATAACTCTGTCTGCGTCTCCGTATTTTATTCGCCTGAAAGAAGAATGTCATATACACCTAGGATGACTTAAGGGTGAGGAAATCATGGGCTAATTTTCATTTTTGGGTGAACTAACCCTTTAATTTTAATGAATTAGTTGTTTTATAAAGCTTAATATGTTTAATGTTTAATAGGTTGTTAAAAGATTATATGATTCGATAAAATGGACTAATACAACATTTACATTTCTATGGTTTCACATTTCACTTTTTAATTGCATTAACTTGTAATAAGAAAAATAGGACACTTATGTATAGGACACTTTATTGTGGATTTAAAGCCACACACATCATGTGCTCTTCTACATTATCAACTCTATTATCTGTGCATGCATGTGCTGAAGAGACGCACAATGCTAATAAAAACCCACTGTCACACGTTTAACACTGATTTAAACATCTTTACACTTCCTCACATCCTGGACTCTAATACATGTCCCGATACACTGAACTCTCTTGAACAAGTGATCAATACCTGAAAGGAAAGAGAGATTGATTTCTTCCCTTCTCTCATCCATCAGTGTCTCTAAAACGAATACATCCATCTGTAAGCATATTGCTTATCGACCCCGGGTAAACAGAGATACAAAGCAAAAGCACAATTATCAAGATGCATTGCAATGTCGTCCGAGACGGTTTTTCATTTGACAGTTGATCTGTCTGAAGAATTTGGGCTACTTGACTTGGTCAGAAAAATCAAGGGCGTCCAGCTATGTCCAGCTGATTTAAAAAGATCTGGGTCTAGCTGTAAATGTGTGTATGTGTTTATGTGCAATTCACTAATATCATAACACTACGGTTCAAAAATTTGGGTCCGTAAGAATTTTGTATACATATAAAATATTGTTTAAATATAATAATTTTATACATACATAAATATACATATATTTTATATTATAAATAAAACAAATCTTATCCAAACATTTGAATGGTTGAATATGTAGCATCTTAAATGTGTGTAGAATAAAGCATTCACCTATATACCAATCTAACAAACATCCTCTTAATTTATAATTATCCATGCAATTTTTGTCCATCCTCCATGAGCGACAAAGCTGCTTTTTATACCAATTCAGTGTTTTTGTCTTTTATGTGAACAAATCCATCAATCAAGTAATCATAGGCTTATTTAGCGCTAATATATTAATTTGGCAGTTTTATCCAAAGCTACATGTAAATGAGAAATGCTAAAACAAAATCTTATTAAAAGTAATGGTTTCCAATGCAAGCCTCTTCTTAAGTAAATGCTATATTTCATTTATGCATTATACAGTCTCTTTAGGATGTATGACAAATGTTATGCAGGAGCATGTCTTGCAGATGCACTCGGCTCTATTTTAAGTTCCCAGAGCTGTAAATTATGCAGAGACTGGATTGTAGCGGATGTGTTGATATCCTCCTCTCACATCTCTGACACACGGTACAGTCAGGGCTAGCAAAACAGCGGGATGATAAATGTGAGAAGCTTAGTCACCAAATGAACTTCCTACTCTACTCAAGTTTGGGGGGGGGGCGATCACAACTTTATTGTGCTTTCATTTGACTTTTCTTTTTTTCAATTCACATCCCACATCTCACAAATTTTGAAATTTCAGACCTTTGCGGCACAACATTCATACATTCGGCACTGACTGTTGTGCAGCTTTTCGTACTGCGCTTAACCTCTTGCTGTGCATGTTTATTATTCTAAACGATATTCCGCTTTTAACCCCGGGTAAAGGAACCTGATTTCCTTTTTTGTGATTTAGAAGCAGGGTTCAAACTGTTTTTTTCTCTGGGGTTATGAAACCCTGCCCCAAAGCAAGCACAGCACCGCTTTCACATTGTTAACCCCACATTGCAGTGCCAAAACTGTACAGTGCAAGTGTGCCGCACACGTCCTGAAAAGGGAGCCCAAAACATTTTGACCGCCCCGTCGTGGCTGGCTGCAGCATGGGTCATAAACCCCACCCACTCCATGTAATCGAATGGGACATGAGCCAATCTAATAAGTCCAATTACACTTCAAATAATTTTTCTGTTGTTTCTGTCATTTTAGGTAGTTCTTATCACACTGATGTATGTTAAAGTGTTTGTTTTTTCAATAAGTTTGATTTTGGTTAGTTATTTGAGGCTATAGAAATGGGGTGTAACGTCATGATTGACAGCTATGCTTGCGATTGAGTCTGTGTGAGAGGGAGTATGGGCAGGACCTTTGACCTGGGACCTGGGATATATACTTCATCTGGACCTTGGTCGAATTGCTTTCATAGTGTAAATTCTCATGTGGTCGCAAGTGTTCAAACAGCCGCAAAAGACCAGTGCCGGCTCTTCATGGGCGACACCAGAACGCCGTGTCCGCGCAGCTCAGATTCAGTGGGTCTGTGATGTCCTCTCTCCGCCTACTGACCTAATGCGAAAACATTATAGGAAGCACGCTAGCCAGACAGGATTTAAACTTTATTGGCTGAAGTTTGATTTAAAGACAAAAAACACAATCTAACACGCACTTACAGGACTTGCCGTTGTCTTGTGGCTATCAAAGCAGAAACGAAAGCTGATGCTCTCAGTGTGTTTTTCTGTCGTCTCTGTGCGCATTCATATGTAAATTGCACAAGTTCTGAAAAAACCCATACATTTATCCGCCCATAGACCCTCCCCTAAAAGAAATGAGGACAGAAGTGGTTAAAAGTGGACAAAAACCAGGTGTAAACAGGTATGAGTCTGCCTCGTCTACTTGTGATCCAATCGACCAAAACACATCTTAATACCAGGTGTAAATAGAGCCCTTGGTACCGTAGCTCCACTTAAGGATCACTACTGCACAGACTCTGGCTCCAAATGACGTAATCAGGGACAACATGTCAACAAAGGCCCTTTTTTTTCTACTACAGCGGCTTCATTTTTCTACAGTGGAAAGAAGTGGAGACAAGTCGTCCATCTTTTTTTACAATGTGTGAAACAGTGTGAAATGATGCAGTGTTAGGACTAGATGCTTAGCAACTGAAAACCAATAGCGTGCCTCGTATTCACATACTTTGGACAGTCACAGCACATTGTATAAACAGTAGTTTCAGCGTTTGAGGGGGAAAAAATGTAAAATGGTGACAGAAAACAGTGAAGAATAGACAGTTTCATACCTTTATAGTGTGAAAAGTCTATTCGGGATAAACTTGACAGTACAGTCGGCGACAAATAGGATATGAGGATGCGCAACGCTAGAGTCTTTATGTAAACATATCACATGCAGCATTTGTCCAATCAGTGCACTGACACTTCAAATAAAAATGTTAACCCAGGTTGAATGTAAAGTGTGAAACGATAGCTTATGTATAACCAGGATTAATTGTTAACCTTGGGTAAATTATGAGCAATGTAAAACATGAAGCATGGTAACCCAGGATTCTATTTACCTGGGGTTTAGAATGACCCAGGGTTAACTATATCAAGTGTGAAAAGCCCTAAAGTCACATCGTATACCTTCTGTGTTGCCTGGTCTTGCAGCTCAGGGGAATGACTACAAAAACACTTCCAAGAAGCACCAAGGCAGATTGCCTGTTAAGATTCATGACTGTTGGAATTGAGGATGTGATAAAAAGGGGTTGGGGGGAGGAAATTAAACCATCCTAAATGCACCCCACATTATTGCTTGTTCCATCTGAAATGCATCTGTCATGGAGTGCATTTTATCAGGAGTCTGTTCATGGAGCAAAATGAAAATCTCAGAGAACAAGATGCCTGTTTGATACAGCACATGAAACCTGAGCAGAAATGCACTTGCTGAGAATATGCATTGTGTCTGATGTTTGGTTATGGATTGCTCAGGTCTTTCAAACGCCAGTAAAACACCTTCATAAAAGCCTTGAACCACCATACAGCTATCAGATCATGCAAACCCATTTACCCAGCCGCTTGATCCCGCAAGGAATACAAGCTTTTTTTTACACATTTGAATGCCTCAGTAGAAGTGCATGAAATTACACTTCAAATTGGCATGCGTTTCCCCTCCCTACAGGGAAGGATGCATTCCCACATCCTGGAACATTAATCAACTGGAAATTGAGACAGCAGTTGAACACACTACGGCCGTCAGACAGACGAATACAATGTAGAACTTCCACCGCCTCAAACGCCTCAAACGAGGGTCTCCGGTATCACTCAGTTCATTAACATTTCATACAGAGAATACAACACAATAACCCTCTGGAGTGAGACTGTCTTTATTTACACAGACTCTGGCTGCAAGTAGAAGAGGTAAGGAAGAATAAGCACACTTTTCTGAAGTTGTAACACAGAGGGTTCTGCTTCCTAGTGCATTTACAGAGCCGAAGCAAAACCGCAACAAGTGACCTCAAATCTAGGTTGTCTCCTGCAAGAAGCAGGACTGCCAACATCATTTAAAAAAAAACATCTCTTCAAAACAAACTGCCATTATCATCACCAAGAAAGAGCTGTTACAAAACTGTTTGGTTACCATCATTCTTTTAAACATCTTTTTTATTTCACACAGTAAAAAGTCATGCAGGTGAGTAACTGATTTTTGAGTGAATTATTCCTTCAAAATAAACCTATGCATATTCTTGAAATGAGATGATGGTTATGTAATCATACATTTAAATCAGAAGCGCCTCAACGTAACGCACTGACATGCATATGCACTTAATCTGATCCCCAGGGATTTTTTTGTATATTCTTGTTTGCTTAATCCCACAATATTCAGACATTTTTATAACAAGGGAGAGAAATAACTTCACATTTATATTCATGTTTCACAGCATTTTATAAATGAAATGTTGAACTTTTGTATGGAATACATTTCACTGCATCTGTAACTCAACAAAAATCAACAGTAATGAGTTTTGATATGTCTCATACTGTTATTTTAGGGTTCTCTTTTAATTGTGCTAAAATATGCTACTGGGGGCCACAAAAACAGATTGATTACAAGAACAGGGTCACTGAAGTTTGAATCCAAATTTGCTGGTGCTGTCAATCAACATGATTAGAGCTTTCTTTAACTACTGAAACAACACTTACTTAACAGAGACAGGCACAAGGGCATACACATGTTTGACAACAGGCATTCTTCTTAAAAAAAAATAATAATAATAATAAAACAAAATAATAAAAATAATATATATATAGTCATACTATATTGACAAAAGTATTGAGACACCCCTTCAAATCATTGAATTCAGGTGTTCCAATCACTTCCACAGGTGTATGAAATCAAGCACTAGGCATGCAGACGCTTCTACAAACATTTGTGAAAGAATGGGTCGCTCTCAGGAGCTCAGTGAATTCAAGCGTGGTACCGTGATAGGTTGCCACCTGTGCAATAAGTCCATTAGTGAAATTTCCTCACTACTAAATATTCTATGGGCAACTGTTAGTGGTATTATAACAAAGTGTAAGCAATTGGGAACAACAGCAACTCAGCCACATAAAATCACAGAGCGGGGTCAGCGCATGCTGAGGGGCACAGTGCGCAGAAATTGCCAACTTTCTGTAGAGTCAGTAGCTACAGACCTCTAAACTTCGTGTGGTCTTCAGATTAGCTCAAGAACAGTGTGTAGAGAGCGTCATAGAATGGGTTTCCATGGCCGAGCAGCTGCATCCAAGCCTTACATCAGCAAGTGCAATGCAAAGCGTCGGATGCAGTGGTGTAAAGCATGCTGTCACTGGACTCTAGAGCAGTGGAGACGTGTTCGAATCACGCTTCTCTGTCTGGCAATCCGATGGATGAGTCTGGGTTTGGCGGTTGCCAGGAGAACTTGCCTGACTGCATTGTGCCAAGTGTAAAGTTTGGTGGAGGGTGGATTGTGGAGGTGGGCTATGGTGTGGAGCTGTTTTTCAGGGGTTGGGCTTGGCATCTTAGTTCCAGTGAAAGGAACTCTTAATGCTTCAGCATACCAAGACATTTTGGACAATTTCATGCTCCCAACTTTGTGGGAAAAGTTAGGGGATGTCCCCTTCCTGTTCCAACATGACTGTGCAACAGTGCACAAAGCAAGGTCCATAAAGACATGGATGAGCGAGTTTGGGGTTTGGAGACAGGCGTCCCAAAATGTTATATATTTTTAAACCATAGACGTAGAATATACACCACTCTATATATATCCATCTTTGCTGAACTACACAAAGCGTGATTCTCAAATGAATCGTTTTATTCATAACACATTTTATCTTAGACATAATAATGAGCTCAGTGAATAATCTTTTTTTTTTTTATACAGAGTGAAAGTTCTAGATTATGAGAATACAGATTTATTTTTGATCTGCTCACTACTCCAGAGGAGACATAGCAGGGATACGGGACGTTAGACCAGCTGCTTACAGGCATAGAGAATAAATATTCAGAAGATCTAAGGAGTACTTGCTCTTAATCTATCCACCTCAACCTTTTGTCATATCTGCTTCTGTGTCTTGCGCTCTGATCTTTGATTTCCCTTGTGTTCCTTGACACCTTTGCCATCCTTTAGATCTGTCTGTGCCACTCGGACGTCAGACTGGAACAATGGCTAGTGCAAGGGCATCTTCGGAAAACATCCTCAGAGCTGTTCCATCTTAAACTATCCACAGAGGAGCTACTAACCAATATGTCAAAGATATGGTTTGACAATTCACACAACTGTACACTGCAAATACTTTTTTCTTTTAGTAGTATTACTGGATTTAGTGGTTTTTACTGTATCAACTGTTTGCATTATGTTTTTCTCAATTCTGTCAAAGAATCACATGCTCACCTAGGCTGAATTTATTTGATCAAAAATACAGTAAAACCAGTAGTATTGTGAAATATTACAATTTAAAATATAATTTTATTAGCAGCCCTTACTTTTAGTCTTCAGTCACATGATCATTCATAAATCATTCTAATATGCTGATTTGCTGCTTCAGTAACATTTGTTATTATTATCAATGTTGAAAACAGACGTGCCGCTTAATATTTTAGCAAAAACCCTGTTTTTTGTTTTGTTTTTTTATTCTTTGATTAATAGAAACTTCAAAAGAACAGCATTTATTTGAAATATAAATATTTTGTAACATTTTAAATGTTTTTACTGTCACTTTAATGAATCCTGGCTGAACAAAAGTATTCATTTCTTTAAAAAAAAATCTTACTGACCCCAAACCTTTGAACGGTAGTGTGTATTTACATTAGGTGTATTTTTCCTAATTCAAAATATCTTATATAGAACCCTGTGGTATAACGTGAGCCAAAAATCCATTTTCTATTCCTGCAATAATATTTACACGTGCAAAAATGTGAACATAATTGAAGATCGGTCCTTTTGGAGAGATGGTATAAAACAACAGATTAAACAGCGGCTCAATTTTCAACCAGCTGAACATGAAGTCACGCTCGATTACTATTAAATCAATACATCTGAGCCGCTGGTGGCCTGTCTTTGCTGTAAGGTAATTATATTTTAATTCAAGTCACATTTTACACTCCAGCTTGATCCTATTAAAGAGTGAGATGGCAATGGCCTTTGCTCGCTAAACTACTAATCTGCCTCTACGCCTGCCACCTGATGTTTCACGTAAAGACTGAATTGTAATAAACCTCCAAAACCACACAACGACAGAAAGGTAGGTTCAAACAGTGTTCTCTTACTTTACACAAATGACAAGCTGAAATTAATTTCATCATAACTCTGTAATGAGAGCACTGTACATTGAAGAGGAAAATGATGAGTAATCGCTATTAAATGCAGTGGCTGTGTTAATTATGTAATATATGTCTTTATGTGTTTATTGGTTTAATGAGTTTTTAAAATATGGCAAATGCAAAATATTAGATATTTCATTGCTGTGACATCTTATACAGTTTTGCAGTGCACTGTTGGCACTCCATAAAGAGAGTAGCCTATCTTTATTGAGAATCATTGCTTTTCATAGTGTCTCATTTCTCAGTGACCTTTTCCTCATACTGTCCTTGGGGAAGGAAAGACTTGAAAATGCATTTCACACATCAGACTAAATTTATGCAAGATCTCCGTCTACTTTGACCCATTTACCGTGACACTTCTTTAGTCTTCTGCCTCACGGTTATCTGCAAATGTTAATATTTGATGTCTGTGTGGTCAAAAGGACCAAGGTGAACCTCAAAACTGATGAGGTGTTATAAAAGAAGCTGTTAATTTTTCATCCCTGGGTTTCTGCATGATAATAAATGGAGGGGTTTTAAAGCAGAACTAAAAATAATGAATCCTTTCTGAGCCATCGCAAAAACAAACAAAAAAAAACACATAATTTTTAACAAAATGTTGCAGTTCACAGTCTCCTAATTATAGTCTTTCTCCCAGTATTACTTCCAATTACAGCACAACACCTCCTCTTCTAACGGCCCTTGCTGTGTCAACCTGATCAACATGTTTTTACGCCACATTACACCTACCACCCAACCAATTTATATTTAGCAAATTAAGACATTTGGGTGTTCTTATTTATTTACTTATCGTTTTGACAGCCTCCCCAAATAATGATTTTAAAGAAATGTCCTCAAAAACTGGTATTTATGCAGCAAATTCACAGAGCAATATGAGCTAATGGACTGTGTCGGTGAATAAGGTCATGCTGGCAGATGGCTGGAGAGTGTTGATCAGCAGCCTCATCAAATATAACAAAAAAAAAGGTCTGGATTTGAGGGACCGCGACTGTAGGGGTGTGCGATTTTTATATATTACATAATATATATTTTAACAATATGTAATCTGACATTATTGAGTATAATATCCCTAACTCCACAAAAACACACCCAAAAAGTGCACACATACTCTACGTGATATATTCTAATCCACACAAAAATATTTAATATTGAATTTTTTTAAATTATGCATTTCAATTAATTGTAAAATTTCCATTAAATTGAATAAATCCTTACATATTTTAATTAAGGTTTTTTCAATTATTCAAATAAAATATTTAAGGATTATTCAATTCGATGCAATTTTGCAATTTATTGAAATGCATAAATCTTAAAAAAGGCTTAATTTAGAGTGTAGAGTGCACGCTTTCAGTGTGATTTAGTCTACTAAAATGCATTTATAATGCCCCCAAAATTCAAGATAAGGAGCAAAAATATTTAATATAGTGCTGTTTTTTTTCTCCAAATATAAGCATGATTACAATTGTGATATTGATTTTATACATTCAATACTAAAAAAGTTGATATTAAATGACTTAAATAGTTTGAAACAAGCCACTGCACTGTTTTGCGTCTCTGAGCAACACACAGTGGTGTTTCGTTACTGGATGAATCAACTTTTTGAACATATTTGGTTGAATGAATTATTCAATGGCTCACTCATTAAGACTCAGCCTGCATCCCAATGTGCATACTATCATTCCTAAATAATATGTGACATTAATAATATTCAATGCTATTTAGGGCGAATAGGGTGGATAGTATGCACACTGGATGCAGGGCTATTAAAATCAGCTGTTTGAATGAATGTGAATCTCAGTGACTCAGTGCCACCTACTGGCGGTTTTAATTCCATATTTAAAGTATTCAAGTTTTATGTTTAAAAACTGCAGGTTATATGCATTCATGTTGCCTCTGAGCTGCATTAAACAAATACTAAATAAATACATCTAAACGTTACTTCAGATGCAGCTGCTCTGTTTCCTCTTCATTGCAAAGATGGATTTTGTTGATACCGATTTCATTTGATTGGTAAAAGCACTATTGTGTCTGATTTATTAAACGTAAGAATTTTGACTTGCATACAGGCCATCTGCCGGAAGCTAGTTATTTTAGTTTTTAAAGTTTTAAATATGGATATTTTTCTTACAAAAATGCATCACTTCACTTTTATAAGGCCCTTTATTAACCCCTCGGAGCTGCGTGGATATCCTTTATGATGGATGGATGGATGCACTTTTTGGGCTTCAAAATCTAATCCTCTATTCACTGATATTATAAAGATCGGAAGAGCCATGATAATATGTAATACATCTCTGATTGTATTCATCTGGAAGAAGAAAGTCATATATTCCTAGGATGGCTTGAGGGTGAGTAAATCATGGGGTAATTTATGTGTGTGTGTGTGTGTGTGTGTGTGTGTGTGTGTGTGTGTGTGTGTGTGTGTGTGTGTGTGTGTGTGTGTGTGTGTGTGTGTGTGTGTGTGTGTGTGTGTGTGTGTGTGTGTGTGTGTGTGAGAACTATTAGCCTGACGTCATCATACTCAATTCTAGTCAGAATATGAGTCTGATACTGCTCCATTGGGCTGTGATTATGGGGCGTGTTGAACTATGAGTTGGATAGACCGACAACCAATCAGAGCAATGGAGCGACGCATAGTTGTCAACAGAACTCAACTGCACGCACGCTGGAAGAAATAGAAGAAGAAGATGAGTGTAAATGATCTTTGCCGGTGTTTTAAATTAATTTAAGGATACACAGAGTACTAACCAACACAATCATCATTTTTGAGAGAAATAGTAAAGGTGAATGCATATATGAACAAATTCTCCGTTTAGGATTAGAACGAATTCAACCCAAGCGCTCTTTGGTGACGTGGATGCTTACGTTACTGTTGATCATGGATTGGTCCGAACAGCTCTCAGCTCGAGCATAGTTGCTCCACAACGGATCAAGTCCAGACCGAACTTCCCAAACTCAAATGTTGTGGGCGGGGCTAAGTTCGGCTGGCATCCAGGCTAGTGAACTATCTCTTTAACACAATAAAGCAGATCTACATGGCGACATTTAGACCAACACAGTTGAGTCAAGTTATTAAACAGGATGCATGTCTTTGGCCAATTAACAATCCCAGAGTTTACAAATGTGCATTGTGAAATTTAAAAACCTGACTACATGGTTAATTCTGTTAGTCAGGTTTTGAAATTTTATAGTGCACATTTGTAAACTCTGGGATTGTTAATTGGCCAAAGACAATTTAATTGTGAGCCCAAGAAATGTATGAACAGTGTGAATATGAAACAAGATAGCCCAGGATTATGTTTACCCATGCAGGCTTAAGAATGACTAAAGTTCATTTCAATTCTGAAAAGGCAATTTGTTTGAGTAGTAGAGTAAACGGAGTTTGACCCGGGATCTACAATACAAGCGTGACCTCTTGTGGTTACGTTTGTTAACACAATACATATATAAATCTATTCAACACATTTGAATTATTTTGTCCCCTAATGATAGGTATAAATATTTTGTTTTGATAGGATAACATATATTTCAATTTTACTGTATGAGTCGCAAATTATTATCATAAATAAAAGTGGGGGAAAGCCAAAACGTTCAAGATGTGACTGATCTATTGCAACTGAAAAGATATGCACAAACGTTTTGTAACAGCACGAAACCATCTACGGTCCGAGAAGACAGACAGGGCAGACAAGAGCCGACAATCTGCCCATTCCACCCGGGCACCAACAACAATCATTTCATATCTGATCGAGAGTTCCGCGCTGTGTTTATCGCGGATTTTCAGGTAAGACATAATCACACTGCCGCATAGTTTTATCGATATAATGCACCGGTAAGTGAAACGCTATTTCAGCTGTTACTGTGGACGTTTACTTATATGCGATGCAAATCCTAATGAATACTCTACCGAGGACTTTATATAACGGCAATTCCTTGCCCAGGGTTATCATCAGTCTGCTCAAAACAATCAGATGTCTACATTTAATGTAACTAGCACATTTTCGTGTGGAGGACCGATCGTTCTAGTATTTTGTCACATAATGCTTTCCGTCATGACTAGTTCGAGTCTGACTCCTTTCCGCGAATCGATTCTCTCGATCAGTTCATTTGACTTAGTTCTGTTTGTTGCAGCCATGATTCAGTTTTTAAATTTAATGGTCATACTCAAACATAATTCGCATTTACATTAAAATCTATATAAGGTATACACATGATATAAACTAAAGTAAAACTATATTAAATATATAAACTATACATTTATGTGTTCCGGACGGTACCCAGCCAGAATTAGTAAAGTTCTCAACGACTCAAGGATTCAATTCGCAGAGAACACATGATAGGCCTACTGATAAATCTTTTTTTTTTAAAAGTCACTTTAGATAATCTTAATTATTAATTAGATTATCTAATTAGATTATTTTATACAATTTAGATTTTAATATCACCTCTCTTTCGTATGTATTTAAAGCTGCCATACAATAAAGACATAAACATTCCACACTCCATACAAGCGTCGGGTTAACTCACCTGTCGTCGACTCGGTTCTCATAGAAAAGATCCGACTCAAAAGAACGACTCATTCACGAATCAGATTCGGACATGGCTAGTGACGTCATATTCAAACGCCATCCCATCTGTGTTTGTTGTGTTAGCATGTTACAGCAGTAGGCGAGTTTTCACAATAGTTTTGGGGTTTCACTCAGCTCAGATGGAGCTAAAAAGAGTCGTTTTTCGATAGAGGACGTTACATGCCTCGACACACTAATTCTAATTATGTCAGACCAGGAGTATCTCCAAAGTAAGTTCATATTTGGACTGTGAGTTTTGATTATGCTAATAGGACTATCAAAAGCAAAACTGCATGATAATATTGTAACATTAATTAACAGTCTAAATTGAATAAATAAATCTAAAATGAAATTATACATATAGAATGTTTTGATAAATAAAAAGTACAGTATCGTAAATCATTTTTAATTTTTTGTACATACTTTTCATTATGCTTATATTTATTGATTGCAACATTTCATGGTATATACAGTTTCAGGATATATTGTCTATATTTTATTGGTGTGTTTTTCAAATGACTTTTCATTTTACAGGAAATCAATGTATTTCATGCCTTGTTTATTAATTTATGCTTGCATTTAATTGTACCTTATTGCAACATTCTATGATGTATTTAATCATGTTAGTATATAATTATTTATATAATTTAGTCTGTTAAATCCTTCCTTATATAATAAGAAACACATTTACAATACAAACCATGACAATTCTTAATAATAATAAAAAGTCTTATTTATAATGATTCTACAATATTTCAGGAAAGTTACAAGTAACTTCAGTTAGTGTTTCCATAGTAAAACCATGGTAAATATTTCTAAGAGTTTGTTCTGTTTTTCTTTCCTCTTGCAGTCATCCCATGTTTGGCCGTTACCTGAGCACAGTGGGCTTTCCGCCAGCTCAGACTGTTTACAACCACTGGAGACACTGGTATCAGCCTGGTCATTTATGGTGGACACAACCACCTCACCTGCAGCATCCCTCTTCCTCTTTCAGCACGGTCAGACACCCCTCCAACAGGCCCCTGAGACCTCCGGATCCATACAGCTGGAGCTCCTGGAGGCAAACTGGAATACTGTCTCACACTCAACCCAGACGAGGCCTTCACCTTTCCGCGCGTCTGATGGACCGCTCTGATAGGGAGCCACCCGCGAAGAGGAGGAAGAGTGCAGACGGGAGGCCAGTAGGGGAAAGATCTCAACGCTCACCTGAACGTGCACCTCCAAAAGGCAGCAGGAGTCTGAAAGGAAGTCCTGAATGGCTACGCAATGTAACCAGCATTCCAGTGCCCCCTGGGAAATTTCCTTCAAGCCCAGAGAGGACTGCAGCCACACCAGGTGAATGATTTAGATGCTCGTTTTAATTTATGTTTATGTATTGGAATGTAGTTGTGCATAAAAAGCCAAATCCACAATCTTTTCCCTTCACAGAATTGAAGAGACACTGGGAGGATCTTTGTAATGCTGCATCTGCGAAAGAAGGGAAACAAAAATGGCCGTTTGATTTTTCTGTGATGTCCTATAATATCCTCTCACAAGACCTGCTCTGTGATAACGCATACCTTTACAGACACTGTAATCCTCCCGTTCTGGACTGGCGCCATAGGTTTCCAAACATCATCAGAGAGCTAGAACAACACAGTGCTGATGTAAGTGAATTAATCATTTGTCGTATATTTTAATTATTTCTCATTCCCGCGTACAACTTATTTGCGTAAAATTGCTGGATTCAACTTTCTGGCCTTTTGTGCTTTATACCATACATTGTTACCAGTCACGCATCACTACTAAAATGCCATTCAGAACTGTCTGACTGGTTTGAACTCTTTGCCAGCATATTTCTTGCATTAGAGTGTATGAACATTTATACATGCTGGAGCCATTTATGTTATTTTTATGTAATGGTAGGGATATACAGATATTAAAATTCCGGCTAACTTCAATAAGTCGATGGTCATTTTCATGTTATGACTGATTAACAGTAAATGTCAGATGTTAAAATTCTATACTATTTTTTCTAAATAGATTCAAATGTAAACACTAAAAGCCAAAGCTAAAGTCAATAATTTTAAATGCAGCAGAATTTAGGTGGTGTATGACAAATGGATGCATTGATTTTAAGATTAAGAGTTATTTAAAAGACTATCTTTGAGTTTCAGATGCCTAACAATGCTTTGTTTTTATATTCAGTGGACAAAAATGGATGATTTTCTTCAAATATCTGCAAAAACTTTTTCTCTATAGATAATGTGCCTGCAGGAGGTGCAAGAGGACCACTATCAGCAACAAATCAAACCCTCGCTAGAATCTTTAGGTACTTGCTTTACTTCCTTGATGTCTCTAGTTTAGTTTTATGTATTTTGTCTATTTCAAGATATGGGGGGGGATTTAGGGGTTAGATTTAGATTTCAAAATAAAATGATCACAACTGGACTTTTTAACCATACTGTATTAAATAAGTTGTTCATTTTTAACGCAACAATTCTGTGCCCTTAAAACAGGCTACCACTGTGAATACAAACGGAGAACGGGACTTAAGCCTGACGGATGTGCTGTGGTCTTCAAACGCGAGCGCTTCTCTTTGGTGTCCTGTCATCCTGTGGAGTATTTCCGCCGTGGCATCCCTCTCCTGGACCGTGATAACGTGGGCCTGATTGTGCTTCTGCGCCCCATTGACCCCCATAGTTCTCTGACTAACGTCTGTGTAGCCAACACACATTTGCTGTACAATCCTAGACGTGGGGACATTAAACTGGCCCAGCTGGCTATGCTGCTGGCAGAGATAAGCCAGGTGGCCCAGTTACCTGACAGCAGCATCTGTCCTGTGCTGCTCTGTGGGGATTTTAACTCCGTTCCCTGGTCTCCCCTGTATCGCTTTATTAAGGACAGCAGACTGGACTATGATGGCATAACTATTGGGAAGGTAGAGAATCTCGGGACGTTTCCTTGCTCTTTATTTTTTTCAGACACAGTTTTGGCATCTTTTAAATTTTCTGACTTGATTTTGCAGGTGTCAGGACAGGAGGACAACCCAAGAGGGCAGCGTATTCTCACTGTGCCAATTTGGCCCAGAAATCTGGGCATTTCTCAGCAGTGCCAGTATGAAAGCCAAACAAAAGGTCACCTTTCAGCATTTATTACATATATCACACTAACTGGATAATAATGGCCAAGAACATAACAAATTTAACATTCTGTTCCACAGTGTATTTGAAATGTTATTTCTGATGATCACTGTATGTACCATTCGGAAGTTTGGGATCTCTTATGTTCACCAAGGCTGCATTTATTTGATCAAAAATACAGTAAAAACACTAATATTTTGAAATATTATTACTATTTAAAGAAACTTAATGTTTTGAAAAAAACAGAATAGAATGTTTTCTATTGTAATACATGTTAAAATTATTCTTGTGATGGCAAAGCTGAATGATCCTTCAGAAACATTTCTTATAAGATATTGGAGATTATAATTATTGTGTTGACGATTGTGCTACATAATACTTGTAATACATATAATGCATTTTTTTATATGTATATTTTATATTTTTTATATGAAAAGTTTAAAAGAACAGCATTTATTTGGAATAGAAATCTTTTGTAACAATGTAATGTCTTTACTGTCACTTTTGATCAATTTAATGCATCCTTGCTGGATAAGAGTAACAATTTATTATTCATAAAACGTACTGACCCCAAACTTTTGAACGGTAGTGTGTTAACCATTATGGGGGTCATTTTTTTAACTTGCTCTTGGGTAAGGTAAATTGTACTTCATTTGTCTTCTGGAAAACATGCAAGTATCTTATGTTGCTTCCGAAAGGCAGTACTACATGGGAAAAAATTATATTTAAACAAAATGAGACAAATTCATCCTGTTCAAAAGTTTTAACCCTCCGGCTCTTAATGCATTTTATATATATATATATATATATACACTAACCTAAAGGATTATTAGGAACACCATACTAATACTGTGTTTGACCCCCTTTCACTTTCAGAACTGCCTTAATTCTACGTGGCATTGATTCAACAAGGTGCTGAAAGCATTCTTTAGAAATGTTGGCCCATATTGATAGGATAGCATCTTGCAGTTGATGGAGATTTTTGGGATGCACATCCAGGGCACGAAGCTCCCGCTCCACCACATCCCAAAGATGCTCTATTGGGTTGAGATCTGGTGACTGTGGGGGCCATTTTAGTACACTGAACTCATTGTCATGTTCAAGAAACCAATTTGAAATGATTCGAGCTTTGTGACATGGTGCATTATCCTGCTGGAAGTAGCCATCAGAGAATGGGTACATGGTGGTCATAAAGGGATGGACATGGTCAGAAACAATGCTCAGGTAGGCCGTGGCATTTAAACAATGCCCAATTGGCACTAAGGGGCCTAAAGTGTGCCAAGAAAACATCCCCCACACCATTACACCACCACCACCAGCCTGCACAGTGGTAACAAGGCATGATGGATCCATATTCTGATTCTGTTTACGCCAAATTCTGACTCTACCATCTGAATGTCTCAACAGAAATCGAGACTCATCAGACCAGGCAACATTTTTCCAGTCTTCAACTGTCCAATTTTGGTGAGCTTGTGCAAATTGTAGCCTCTTTTTGCTATTTGTAGTGGAGATGAGTGGTACCCGGTGGGGTCTTCTGCTGTTGTAGCCCATCCGCCTCAAGGTTGTGCGTGTTGTGGCTTCACAAATGCTTTGCTGCATACCTCGGTTGTAACGAGTGGTTATTTCAAAGTTGCTCTTCTATCAGCTTGAATCAGTCGGCCCATTCTCCTCTGACCTCTAGCATCAACAAGGCATTTTCGCCCACAGGACTGCTGCATACTGGATGTTTTTCCCTTTTCACATCATTCTTTGTAAACCCTAGAAATGGTTGTGTGTGAAAATCCCAGTAACTGAGCAGATTGTGAAATACTCAGACCGGCCTGTCTGGCACCAACAACCATGCCATGCTCAAAAAAGTTTGGAGTTCAGGAGATTGTCTTGACCAGGACCACACCCCTAAATGCATTGAAGCAACTGCCATGTGATTGGTTGATTAGATAATTGTATTAATGAGAAATTGAACAGGTGTTCCTAATAATCCTTTAGGTGAGTGTATATGTGTGTGTATGTGAAAGAAATATTTAATGCAATGTCATTTGTGTGGCATAAAGGTGCACTGTGTAAATTTTAGTGCCATCTAGTGGTGAGGTTGCGATTTGCAACCGCTCACCCCTCCCTTTCAAAGCACATAGAAAAGCTACGGTAGCCGACACAAGACAAAGATGTCGTCGTCTGAGACAGCAGAGAGTAGCTAGCGCTCTGTAGAGAAGTTTGTCTGTTTAGGGCTACTGCCGCAAAATGGTGACTTCACTGTAAGGGGACCCGCGGTGAAATTGAAATTACTCATTCTAAGGTAATAAAAACATAACGGTTCATTATGTAAGGTCTTTATACACCACTGAAAACATGGTTATGTATATTATATTGCATTTTGGTCAATAGAGCCTCGCACCTTTAAGTGTCCAAATACTTTTTGGGGCCACTGTATGCACTTTGAAAGCAACTTTGACATTCATTCTTACTATACATTACAGTGTAGTAAACAGTAATATTGATTTAAACAGAGGCAGTCTCTGCTGTAATGGCATTCTGAAATAGCTTTAAAGATGCAACTGCTAACGTTTAAATTGATTTATATTTTTATAGATTCTGATGTGATGGATTTGGAACAGACAGAACTGGATGGGTAAATATAAATCCCAATATATCTCTACAGTGCCTTGCTTGATTCACTCATGCCAGTCACATGGATAAAATTATTATAAACCCTTGCCCCTAATTTTTGTAGCTCTTTTTTTATTCCTTAACCGTCAACACTTTAAAACCAAGCTGACTTGACTGTCAGTGCTGTTCAGCAAATTTAAGGTGAAGAGATTTGACAGCTCAAAGAAAGTGTCTTGTTTAAGTCCTGTGATGTGTCTTTTCTCAACGTTGTCAAAATATATATTTTTTTAACAGTAATCATTCTTCTCTCATGTGATCTGTTTTGCAGTTTTACCAAGCCCAGCATAGAGCACTGTTTAAAGCTGACCTCTGCCTACTCCCACTATCTTAAAGAGAGCAGTCAACCTGAGATCACCACATGCCACTCGCGTACAGCCATCACCGTCGATTACATCTTCTACTCCACAGCTCTGGGGGATGTGATGTCTCAAGCAGGTTTGACCATTACATTACTATTCTCTTTCCTAGGAAATACTCAATAGTTGTTGTGTAATGTAACATTTCATTTAAAATATCAACTCAGATGATTTATCACAACAGCTATTGCATTTGCGGTCACCACATGAACTTGTATTTGCGTTAAATATCCTCAAAGTAGAAGCTGATGCCACTAGACTATCAATGTAAATGTTACATCACCATTCCTGTAATCATGTGACCTGTGATGCTGCAGTTTGCTGCAGTGCAGTACATTCAACAGCAAAATTTTTGCTGCTGCTGGTTACCATGGCACTGTTTTTTTTTTTTATTACCCAGAATGCAGTGTGCCACCAGAGAAGGGTCTGCAGCTGCTGGGAAGGTTAGCCCTGGTGGGGAAAGATGAACTCCATGAAGTTAATGGCCTTCCCAACCAGCATAACTCCTCTGACCACCTGCCGCTTTTGACACGCTTCCGTCTACACCCTTGAACGAAAAGTGTTTGCGATTATCATATAGCCTTTAAATCCTTTTGTGGCCAGAAGAGAAATTGTCTAATAAACCCACAGTACAAAGTAAACAGTTTTTTTCACACCAGCAAAGAAATGATTTATAGATTATGTTAAGACTGTCTGTGACAAACTTGAAGCAGAAGTGGAACTTGTCTGTAAGTTATCAGCGTAGATACTAGGGCTGGGCAAAAACATAGATTTTTCGATTAATCGTTTTTTTAAAATGTGGTCGATTCTCAAAGGCCGCAAATCAAATTTTTTTTTTCATATTTATTTCCTCTAACATTGAACATAAGATTAACGTAAATCTAATTACTAGTCTTCTCTACTAGATGTCACCCTCTTATTTGCCTTGCACGATTTTACAAAAGCGCGAGAGCAGTGTTGCCAAGTCCGCGGTTTTTTTTAACACTATTGCCGCGGGCTGTTTTCCATATCCGCGGGTTGAAGCGACCCCAATTATGTGATATTTAGCACCGGGAATGCGAATTTTAGCAAGGAACCCTGCCAAAAAACATATATTTTACGCCCCAGAACGCGATTTTTACCAGGGAATCCCCCCCCCAAAACGCAGTTGGGATTGTTTTGGGTTAGTTTTGAGTAGCAATTGGGCGGATTTTGTTGTGAAAACCTGGCAACCCTGCGCGAGAAGCGCCTGTCATTCGTTCATTCGTTCAGTGCTTGAATGGAAGCTTCCGGTGCGTTGTTGCATTTTGTAATGCTGAGGTAAAATGCTGTGTTATACTACAAATCTGCGGAACCATTTGATGAGACATCACCCAGACGTTGCAACACCCCCACAGCCGAGCACACAAACGATAAAAATAGATCACATACGCGCTTGCATTATGATCAAACTTGAGCATTCACTTAAGCATGTACGTTAGCTATTATAGACATATTCAAATCAATAGACAGAGCAGGACCAAGAATTCAAACCTAATAGCTTACATTATAAACATATTTCCTCAAATTAAAGTTAGTCCACATAAGTCAGCACGTTAAGGTATTGTTGTTCATTACCACGGCAACTACTTGTGTCTGGATATGAACGTGATTCTCATGAATGAAAAGTAACTGCACACATGGCGGGCGGCAAAATCTCAAGAAATATATCAAAATATCAATAAAAAACTACATTTTATAAAATACTTCTCAGATAATTTTTTTAGAATAAAGATAATACATACAAAAATATATACAAAATTGTATTGTATTTAACAACTGTATGCATTTGAAATATAGAGATGGGTTCTGTTTTAATGTACCCGAGTGTACCTAAAATATAAAGAATTTAATACACAGGTTTGTGGCTCTTCATTTCTTTTTATTTACCAACTTCTAAACTTATGTTCACTGTTCTTTTTATAAATACCTATAGTATTTGTATTAAATCTATGTTCATTGAGTTGAATTGAGAATCAAAAATCGAATTGAAATTGAATCTATTTTTAGAGCTTGTGAATCGAAATTGAATCAAATTGGAACATCTGAATCGATACCCAGCCCTAGTAGATACCTGCTTTACCTAGTTAAAGTCACATTCATACTATACCCAATAAATTAGGGATGTTTTATTGTGAAATATGGCAGCTTTGACACCAAGCGAGTCATTTCATAAAGATGTTAATATTTTTTTTTTATTTTCAAGGTTTTACAAGGTATCTCTCTTTCAGAACTCAGATAATTTTAAAGATCATAATAAAAAGAGGGAAAATAATAAATGATTTTATCTTCAAGCTGAAGTATTTATGTAATATTATTGCTGTTCATTTAGCACAACGAGTTTGAGGTGTTGACTTGGCCTCTAAATACCCCAGATCTCAATCCAATCGAGCATCTGTGGGATGTGCTGAACAAACAAGTCCGATCCATGGAGGCCCCACCTCGCAACTTACAGGACTTAAAGGATCTGCTGCTAACATCTTGGTGCCAGATACCACAGCACACCTTCAGGGGTCTAGTGGAGTCCATGCTTCAACGGGTCAGGGCTGTTTTGGCAGCAAAAGAAGGGGACCAACATAATATTAGGACAGTGGTCATAATGTTATGCCTGATTGGTGTATGTGTGTGTGTATATATATATAATATATAATACACATACATACATATATGTATAGCAACAATACATGCATATTGTATAATATTTATGTACAGATACGTTATAAATCTATTAAGACTGCCGAGATCATAAACTAGATGCAGTTTCAGATTGTGGCGAGGTAGACGAGCGAGAGACATGGGAGGAGCGAGCAAGACCAGTACGCGTGATTGAGAATGAGCGTCACCTCGTCTACCTCGCCACACAGATTATTCCAAAACTTTGAAATAAGTTTTTACATTGAGATAATTCCTTCCCTCTAAATACAGGCAGCTAGAAACACTTCATCTTATTTTTCCAAAATGTTAGCTACTGTTGGCTCTCGTATCAGTTAAATGTGCAGAAAACTTGCCTGTTCCCATAACTAATCCTTGCATGACTGTGCAACTCAAATGTGCATTACAGCTCGAATATATTCTGAAAGTGAAGGGAAAACTCTATTTCTGGATTATTAAAATCCAGATGA
Organism: Paracanthobrama guichenoti; assembly: GCA_018749465.1. Classification (NCBI taxonomy): domain Eukaryota; kingdom Metazoa; phylum Chordata; class Actinopteri; order Cypriniformes; family Gobionidae; genus Paracanthobrama; species Paracanthobrama guichenoti. The sequence continues at coordinate 27,769,673 of CM031962.1, read as the reverse complement.
TAAAACATTGAGATTCAGATGAGTGTTCTTTGGTATTTTTCTCTAGGAGTGAGACAAAGGTGGGTGTTCTAGGAGTCCTTTTATCCTGGGAGAAGAGATGAAAAATGAAGGATTTTTGGTAAATCCGCTGCGGCTCTATTCCTGTGTGACGCTGTCTTTGTAAGAAGATTAATGCAGGCATATTCCCTCTGTGCAGAAAGACTTCACTCGGACTGGGTTTGGTAACTGTGTGGCTGTGTGATTTAGGGCAACTGAAGTTACATCACCTGGTTTAATCTCAAATCTTCTCTTTTGCAAGAGCAGCTCTTTGGCCTACAGAGAGAAAGAGCACCGAACACCACTGAATATTCAGACGGGAGTGCAGAGCATGAGGTTTAACCCTCTGGAATTGTTTATTTGGGGGTCACAAAAAATCAATGATTTTGGTCAATATAATCAATATATTTTTGTTCAATAATATTTTCTTCTATTTTGTATTTTGAGAGAATTTCATGGTACTTATTGTATATGCAATAAATGATAAATGTTTTCCCATTGAAAATAATACAAATATTTCTAATAGATTTTTAATACTTTTCAATTAAAGCCACACTATGTAACTTTTCACCGCTAGAGGTCGCTTATTGAAAACAAAAGGCGTAGCTTGATGATGCCTTGATTTCACAGAGCTTTTATTATGCCTCAGACGACCGCTTCTGCTTCTGCCGGTCATGCGTATGCAGCATATTTATTATATTAGATGCTACTCTGTGCGTTCACTCGGTGGCCACTATGAGACACTTGTTCACACTGCAGTAAGCTTGATCGATATTAGGCATGGTAAAACATGGTACTCGCGGAAAATCATGACAATGAGATTTAAACAAGACTAACTGTGTTGAGTTATAGAACAATGTATTGGACAGTTTTTCACCTGTCTAATAAAACACACAATTTATTAAAGCATCTTTGGTGTTTCCATGGTTTCTACAAAATAAAACCAAAGTTGAGGGTAACGCGGGTATGATGTCATTGATCGGCGACACACGGCGGTCCGTGTCCTGGTTAAAATTGCTTATTTCTCTGGATTTAAACATTCTTGGAAACATTTGGGATACTGTAACTACACAAGTCAAAAAACATATAACACTGTTCTAGTGGTTTTTGGATATTTTAAAAGCAGTATTTTGTGTTAAAATGGAATAATGCTTTTAAAATGTAATTTTTGAAGGCCGATTAGTGCCATTTGGTTGGAGTAAAAAAAGAAAAACTTATGTAATACTATTGTGTAACCACTAGATTGCTGTATAGCTCTATATAAAAAAAAAAAGACTTATAGTTGTTTTTAGACATAAACACTTATTTGGTAACACTTTACGATAAGGTTTCATTAGTTAACATTAGTTAATGTATTAATTAACGAACTAACCAGGAGCAATACATTTGTTACTGTGTTTGTTAATTTTTAACATTAGTTAATAAAAATACAGCTGTTCATGGTTTGTTCATGTTAGTTCACAGTGCATTAACTAATGTTAACACGATTTTAATAAAGCATTAGTAAATGTTGAAATTAACATTAACAAAGATAAATAAATGCTTCATAAGTGCAGTTCATTATTAGTTCATGTTAACTAATGAACCTTATTGTAAAGATTTGGATATAAATTCTTGAAGACTACTTTTTGCCACGGTTTAGAATTTCTTTTTTTATGTTGATTTTAAGTGTCAGTTTTGCATTAATTTTACTACAGTCAAGTCTGAACACAGAGAAGGATGTTTTGTTACATAAAACATCAAAATTCATTAAAAATTTAACAAAAATGAACATGCAGGAATGCTTTATCAGAGCTTAATCAACCTGATTTCAACCTCTTATTTTAGTCTTCTGGCTCAATTTTGCCATATTGTTACAGCCACACCAGTTCATTTGTGTGTGTATAATAGTGTGTTGTGTGTGAGAGTGTATTTGAGTGGGTGTGTCTGTTTTGTACTCTTGATGTTTTAGAGTGTAACCTTTTCCTTACTACATTTTTTTTTTTACTGCATTGTGGCTGAATTACTGATTTTATTTCACGCATTTGCAAAAACTTGCTTTGTGTTAGTCACACCAGGTCATTTTTGACCATGAACAACAAGTCCACAATTTTTTTTTTGTGGTCACATAATGACTGCCACAAATGTCATAGATGGGTTTTTTTCAGCCTAAAATTACCGACAAAACACTAGACTTCTATGCCAAGTAAGGGATAATGCAGCCGATCAGTATCGCAAAATAAACCCGTTTATTATACGGCTACTCAAATACTTAGACATGAAATAAATAATTTCAACCTTACCTGTATATTATCTTCCACTGAGGAAAAAACTATATGTTATGGCCATGTAAGAAAAAAAAGAAAAAGGACACTGCATAATTATATTACAGTATTAATACAATTTGATATTATTTTCACTACAAACAAAAACAGAACATTTTTGAAAATACGTTAAGTTTATCCCTCACAGCCTCGCTTTCATACCTGTCATGGCGCTGCTCTGAATAAGGTCTATTCCAGAGAGCTGCGTAAATAAGCACAGTGAACAGTGAGTCCGACTTACAGAAAAACAGTTTTATTAAAACATGCTACAGAGGATTAACAAAATTACATGTTTCCTCGTAGGGAAATGGAGGTGACAAAATTATGACAGAAAAAAGGATTGATGGTGCAAGCTGTGGTAAGGCTTAGAAAAATGTAAACCCGTTGAGGTTCAATTGAATATCATAAAGTCCTTATTTAAGCGGTACATTTAGGCTATATTACAAAAAATAAGAACAGAAAAATGAGGACAAGTTTGAGGTGAGAAAATAGAGAAAGTCACATCATTAACATTCTTTGAGAAAAAATTCCCTTAAAATTGATTAAACTATTTGTCAGTCATCAAAATTGATTGTGTTTTCAGACAAGACTGCATTTAAGACATTGAAACAAAAATTCCACAAAAGCATTTGTAATCTCATGAATATTATTATTATTATTTTTTTTTGGCAATGCTTACCATTAAACATGTATCTTGTAATAATTGAGATAAATTCAGTTCCTAATCATTGTGCTACAGAAAAGTCACTTTAATGTGCTCTTTAATCATAAAAAAAGTCATAAAATAATTGAATTTTATAATATGGGTAAAATGTCTTAGCAGTTAGCACCTTTAAGGGAGATCATTGCATTTCCTTAAAACCAGAAAGCCATTTTCAAACAACTAATACTGCTATAAAAATGTTTTCACTCACAATTTCACACGCATCTGATCAGTGACCAAACAAGTTATACATGATATAAATCTGTAATGTAATGTTCTTCACGTTCTTCCAATAAGCAGCAGACCACTTCTCTCCCATAAAGGGTCTGAGCAGTTCAACATGATACATTTGATATGTCATTGAAACTCGTGACCTTTCATCTTCATGTGACTGAGAAGAAACCCTCCACCTTAAAGGGATAGTTCACTCAAAAATGAAAATTCATCATTTACTCACCATCATGTTGTTCCAAACCTGCACGAGTTTCTTTCTTCTGCTGAACACATTACTATGGAAGTCAATGGCTACCGCCAACTGTCTGGTTTCCAACTTTCTTCAGAATATCTTTTGTGTTCAACAGAAGAACGGAACACATACAGATTTGGAACAACTTGAGGGTGAGTAAATGATGACAAACTTTTTCATTTTTGGGTGAACTATCCCTTTAAGGATGAGTTTGACATACTCAGTGGTCTGGCACTTGTGTGGTTCAATAGCTTTTGATAGAAAGCTGGTACCAATTACAAGGCAGAATGAGCTATAATGTGGTAGTTTGGGCAACAGCACCCAATAAACAACGCTCAGAGAGGAACGGCTTATACAACCCACGAAAAATCAGTAACAATGTCACTGCTACAATTTTAAAGACAGGTCTGCTGTCAAGAAGGACGGATCCACAGACCTTTTCCATGTGCATAGCTTATTCTCACGAGGTGGGAAAGTTCGAAGTGATATGCTGTTGATAAAGAGATGATATTTTGTGTAGAATTGAATAAAATGGAGTAAGAGGTGATTCCAAATACAGTTAGAACCTTGGGAGCCCCTAAAGGCACATAGTGTTGGAAAAAATATGAGATTTAAAAATTTAATTCAATGCTAAGTTCAATACAAACTTTGCACTATGCTAACTACGCTAGCAAAACTTTGCTAACAAAAGCATCAAAATATAGTCTTTCTTCCCACTTCATATGCCCGAGAAACTCTGCATTCTCTTGCAAGTTTTGCATTTCCCAAAACATTTCACGTTCCTTCACTCACAAAACTTTTATAGTCTCTTGCAAGTTTTTTGTGTTCCCTAATAAACGCTGTACTTCGCTAACAAAAGCATTCTTCCCACTATATATTATAATTATATTTCAATGCTTTTGTATTCGCCCAAGAAAAAAAACGTTTGCGTTCTCTTGCAAGTTCCCTCACAAAACTTTTGTGCTCTCTTGCAAGTTTTTGCATTCCCTAATAAACTTTGCATTTTGCTAACTTTGCTTACAAAACTATGCTAATTTCGCTAGCAAAAGCATCAAAATATACACTCACCTAAAGTATTATTAGGAACACCTGTTCAATTTCTCATTAATGCAATTATCTCATTAATGCAATTAGGAGAATGGGCCGACTGATTCAAGCTGATAGAAGAGCAACTTTGATTGAAATAACCACTCGTTACAACCGAGGTATGCAGCAAAGCATTTGTGAAGCCACAACACGCACAACCTTGAGGCGGATGGGCTACAACAGCAGAAGACCCCACCGGGTACCACTCATCTCCACTACAAATAGGAAAAAGAGGCTACAAATTGCACAAGCTCACCAAAATTGGACAGTTGAAGACTGGAAAAATGTTGCCTGGTCTGATGAGTCTCGATTTCTGTTGAGACATTCAGATGGTAGAGTCAGAATTTGGCGTAAACAGAATGAGAACATGTATCCATCATGCCTTGTTACCACTGTGCAGGCTGGTGGTGGTGGTGTAATGGTGTGGGGGATGTTTTCTTGGCACACTTTAGGCCCCTTAGTGCCAAATGGGCATCGTTTAAATGCCACAGCCTACCTGAGCATGGTTTCTGACCATGTCCATCCCTTTATGACCACCATGTACCCATTCTCTGATGGCTACTTCCAGCAGGATAATGCACCATGTCACAAAGCTCGAATCATTTCAAATTGGTTTCTTGAACATGACAATGAGTTCACTGTACTAAAATGGCCCCCACAGTCACCAGATCTCAACCCAATAGAGCATCTTTGGGATGTGGTGGAATGGGAGCTTCGTGCCCTGGATGTGCATCCCACAAATCTCCATCAACTGCAAGATGCTATCCTATCAATATGGGCCAACATTTCTAAAGAATGCTTTCAGCACCTTGTTGGATCAATGCCACGTAGAATTAAGGCAGTTCTGAATGCGAAAGGGGGTCAAACACAGTATTAGTATGGTGTTCCTAATAATCCTTTAGGTGAGTGTAGTTTTTATTCTCACTTCATATTACAATGTAAAGCCGAATAAGATGGCAAAACTTTTTAGAAGTATAAACTTGGCTAGCTTTAACTAGATGATTCAGTAAATGCTAATTGGCAACATAATGCTTTGACAGCGTTAAGCATAGCACTTGCTGAATGAATACAGCAATAAGAATATTCAGCATACCTGTACTCAAACCAAGCTCATGCTTCAGAAACTCTTCTAAATTAGCATAGCTAAACACTAAACACTAATAAATCTCCCACTTAACGCTAATCTTGCAACAACAATAAAAAAAAAAAAAATAAAAAAACAACAACAACACAATTTTAGCATTTACTCTCACTTTTGAGTGCCATGCCAAAGCATGCTGGGAAATAGAAATCCCAGCCTGGTTCATAAAACTCAAAACCATGAAACAATTCAGATTACTTAAAATATGACAGTTTTGTGAACTCAAAAGAAAGTTCGGACCCACTTTATATTAGGTGGCCTTAACTACTATGTACTTATATTTAAATGAATCATTTGATACAATGCACTTATTGTGTACATACATGTTTTGTTACATGTTACATCTGTAATTAATTTCGGTGACACTTTTCTTATACTTTACCTGTATCCCACCTCAATATCAGCAAACGTGTTTTGCAATACAATATGAACAATAAGTACATTTTACTTTTTTTTTTTGATGCAAGTACATTGTAATTAAGGCCACCTAATATAAAGTGGGACCGAAAAGTCTATATACTCATAAATATGAGCATTAGGGTTTACAGTGTGTAATAATTCTATTTCAGTGCTTTTGCATCCGCCTGGGAAATTTTGCATTCCCTCACAAAACTTTTTCGTTTTGTGGCAAAAGTATTGTGTTCCCCCAAGAAACGTTGTGTTCGCTAGCAAAAGCATTGAAATGTAGTTTTTTCCTCCCACTTCATATTATTTCCATCACAGCCCACAGCAAAGTTTCTCAGGGGAATTTTCACACTAACGCAAAACTTTTTTTTTTCCATCACCATGTTCCTTTAGGGGCTCCATAAGAACATTCTTATCCACATTCATTAGCCAAGCTGACGAGGCTTATAACTATGCCGCTGTTAAAAGGAAATTTTTCCAGACAAATGTGTGGTCATTTTAAGATTATATGTAACGAACGGGTCAATTGATAGCACATCAACCTTCACACCTCTGAGAGATTTTGTTTAAAAAATAAAATACATATCAAAAAACACTGTACTGGTTAAACAACCGGTAAAAACAAGAAAGAAAAAGTTTAAATAATACAAAAAAATTTAAAAACTATTTCTCTACAACTGCAAACAGCCTTCAAATGTAAGTTAGCCTCAAACCTTCAGTCAATAAATCATGTCCATTCCATCCATATTACAGGAGTGCTTGGGACTGTGTGCAGGTAACATCAACAAAAAAGAAATAAATTGGATTGAATACAGTTCTTGTGGGCAGAATGGGCAGCTCTCTGATACTCTGGTCCCTCACGTCCTTGCGCCTCTGGCAAAAAAAGCTTCGGTCTTCTCCTACAAAAGGGACAGTCAGTCTCCAAAACTACCACTGCTACAGCACGAGGCACCGAGGTTTTTATCTCTCTGCCGAGCACAATCCATTCACACTCCAGCTCTTACTGCTAGTGAAGATTCTGTCCGAAAAATACAGCCCTACCCCACATTTTGCTTAAATATTTTACTAAAATGCTTGACAATTATTTGGGTAAAACATTCTTTAGCAATGCTGATTTTGGTTCCTACTTAAAATTTCCACTAATAAAAATATGTTATGGCTGGAAAAAGAACATCGTGTTCTTTTTAAAACATCTTTTAAATTTGAGAAGGGCACCCAGTTTACCTCTAACACTGAAGTACAACTATAAATATGTTTAATATACTGTACAGTTCACAATGTGCATTAAATAGTGTTTAAAAACATCATCGGTGGATCTGACTGAGGGAGGACGTGTGGAGGATAAAGCTGTTACGTCAGTGCTGTAGTGTCTCAGATGCGGATCTGGTAGCCATCACTGAGGGTGCTGAGCTCTGCTGGCTTTCGGTCCAGTGCTGCTGGCCTGCAAATGAACATGTTTGTGTTAGTTTCATTTTAGAGATTAGTGTTGCATAATGACAAATATGGCAAACCTTTTGATTCACGGATTAGTTGTTTTAGAGCACAATCAGATCAGTAAAAGAATATACATCTGTTTACCATAACTGATGTGTGAGTTGATGAATAAATGTGAATATGTGAATAAATATGTGATATGTGAATAAAACCCTACATTCAATCTGTCCATTATATAAAGCGATCGAGTCTCTTCAGAAAATGTGGCTTAACCCAATCAATTCATATGGATTGGTTTTATGATCTCTCTATGAACTTTTAAATCGTCAAAGTCTTAGTTGTGTAGACTGTCAACGGAGGGACAGAAAGCTTTCATCAAGATTTCATCAAAAGATCTCCATTTGTGTTCGAAGATGAATGAAATTCTTTTGGAATGACATGAGGTGGAGTGAGTATTTTTGGGTGAACTAACCATTTAATACATTTTCTAATGTAATTTATTCCTGTGATGGCATTACTCCAGTCCTCAATGCCTCAAAATAATTCTAATATGCCGATTTGGTGCATTTATTTGAAATAGAAATCTTTTACTTTCATTATAAATGTCTTTACTTCCACTTTTGATTGATTTAACACATCCTAAATAAATGCATAAATTAAAAAAAAACACACTAAGTAATAAACATGAAGGCCACAATCTTGCATTACATTTTTTTTTGTCAAGCAAATTCATCCTTCCATTAGAAGATATAGTCCCTGACATATAAACCTACATAGTTTACTTTTAATATGGCCAGCTAATTTCTTTTCTTTTTCAGACAACTGTCAAAAGTGAATTGATACAAATACTGAAAATGTGACATGAACTTTTCACTTTTATGCTACTACTCTTGTGAAATAATCAATAGGTCTCCATGTTCTTTTGACTGATGTTGGCTATTTGATGCAGGTGCTTCAGCATCAGGCGATCGATCGCACAGCAGTGACAAGGCAGGTCCTCTACACTCCAGCTTTTATCATTTCTTCCATAAAAGATTAAGAATGAATGTTTCTAAGGCAAAAAACCCCATCAGTGTTACCATACAAAAGTAAATTGATTAGTCATTGTAGGAAACCACAACAATAGCAGCTAGTCAAATGACTAGTCAAAACAAACCAACTTTTAGAACTCAAACATAAGGTTTTGAAATAACTATTTTCTATTTGAAAGTCCCCCTGTGGTGAAAATCAAGTTTTTAATGTTGATTGTATGTCTAATAGTCTATGTGGTGTTTTTAGGACAAACCATGTGCAAATTCATCAGTCAACACCATTGCGGAGTATTTTCTCCTTAAAACTGCAGTGAACCAAAGACAGTTTCAAAAACGCGGTTTGAAATCACTAGTGTTTCTGATGTACAAACTACCTTGAAACCAATCACGTCAACGAGTGTATCTCTGAGGTGGTGCAAGTGAGTGGAGGCGGGAGTAATTTGCATATTCATAGAGCCGCGTAAATAAGGCAAGGGTGTAGAGTTACATGCAAGCTATTTTAAGGCATGAAGATTTTTTTTCAAGAAAAATAAACGTCATTTTGGTGATCAAAGATGAGTTTTAAGGGATACAATTATTGACTACACTGTAAACCTGAATAAGTTGGCAAAACAGCTGCCAACTTAAGAAATTTAAGCTTAAGTACGCAGAACTTTTATTTTGTAATCGTACATTTTAATTGCTCTGAACTTGAAATATTTAAGTAAGCTAATTCATACATTTAACTTAAAAATATCATGTAATCTTAAATTTTTTAGTAGTGTAAATTTAGCTTAGACTAGCTAATTCAAATCAATGTCACTTTGCTAATTGGTTAAACAATGCTGTAGAAGCATTAGCATAGCACAATACATTTAACATATATCTGTTCTCAAACTAAGCTCATGCTCCACTCGTCACCATGATTGTAACCCTAGAAAAAAACCAAAAAAACACTTTTACTGTCCCTTTTGACTGTCATGGCAAAGCATGCTGGGAAACAGAAATCCCAGTTCGGACCCTAAATTTAAAGAAACAAGTTCATAAGCGCAAAACAATGAAACAATTCAGATTACTTGTGTCACTAAAATGTGTCAGTTTTGAGAATCAAAAGAAAAAGAAAGTTCAAAATATTCATAAAAGTGAATTAGTTTGAACTAATTTGTTTAATTTGAGTTGGCTCGACTTAAACCAATTAATTATTTTGAGTATTAGGGTTTACAGTGTATAGGGGGACTTTAATATATTTTAAAATGTAATTTTTTTCTGGTTATGCAAAGCTGAATTTTCAGCATCCTTACTCCAGTCTTCAGTGTCACATGATCCTTCAGAAATCATACTAATATGCTGATTTGATATTCAGTTATTTTCAATGTTGGAAACATTCTAATATTTTTTGGAACCTGTGATGCATTTCACAAAAGGAGAAATTTTAAGATTTGTTATATTTAAAGGTGCACTATGTATTTGTGCACTAGTTATTTGAGTCAACTGAGTACTTACAATATCCCAAATGCTTCCAACTATTTGTAAATCATGAGAAAATTGCTATTTTAACCAATGAACCGGGAAGTCTGAGGGAGTTGCCTGTCAATTGTGTCATATCTGCGCTACCCTCAGTTTCCGGTTTTATTTAGCAGAAACGCTTTACTCTGACTGCAGTGTGCAACAAGTGTCATAGCAGCCGCTGAGCAAACACACAGAGTAACGTCATAACATAATTTTCAACACACTCACATGTATCTAATATGACAAACAGAGCTGCGTTACCTCATACTCATGACCAGAAAAGCTGTGAAAAGTGACTATTGCATAATAAAAGTCCCGCTGCTCGTTCATCTTATTAACAATCGCTCCAGCAGCCTAGCTGAATTTGAATAGGTGACCTCTAATGGACGGAAAAGTTACATAGTGCACCTTTAAAGATATACATTTTTTTTTAAAAAGTATCAGAGAAGTATCCCATGCAACAAGTTTCATATATCCTATGTTTTCTGGGGGTATATGATAGGGTTTGGTCAAAATAAATATATTATTTAATGAATCCTGACCTTGGCCGTTGGTCTTCTGTGCATAGCTACGCGACGTGGGTGTTCATCAGACGCTGCAGTTCACTACGTCTCGCCCAGAAAAAGCATGCAATTTGTGAAAAATCAAGATGAAAACACAATGCCCAGAAATCCCAAAGAAGTATCCGTGTACTTTCTTCACTGAGTTGAATAGACCAGACCAGAATTGACAGACAGATGACATATGTGAACGTGATAACTTCTTGTTGCAACGAACACAATGAATATATTCACCTCAGAGAATACATTTCATGTTGCATTTTTCTTAGTCTTCATTTCTCACAACTTATGTGCTTTTTCTTTATTTAGTTATTTTTTAATCATCAGTCTACTTTTTTGACAGATGAAAACTGAAGAACAACCTTCAGGAAGATTGTCAAGTTCTGAACACTCCAGACTCTGTGGGTACAAGATGTACAAAGTGGGCATTGAAAGTGTTTGTCCGCATTTTATGTCTGAGGACGACAAGGAGGAGACAGAGGAGGCGGGGGTGAGCCTGAAGACAAGCAAACATCCTGTGTGTTAGAAATAGCCCTGAGTGGAGATAATGCACTTTGACAGGGAGGGGACTCAGGAAAAGGGCAGGAGCAGATCTGTTGTACCAGAGCTAAATTTCATTTCCCCTGTGGAATTTCCCCTGTTCACTCAACAGATTTGATGTGGAAAGTCTGGAGAGAAACAGAGGCATACATTTTCATCTTATCTTATGGTAATATCATGTCTTTATTGATTAGAGATAGACAGGAATAAGAGAATGGGGCTGCAGAACATGGCAGTAGTTCTAAAGTCTGCATGAAATTAGAATCCACTGTATATATTTTGTAAATGCAAGTTACAGATCTTATTGTGAAGGATACATCCATTTTTTCTTTTATTTTTAATTTGACCTGAATTTTTAATCATAATGTCAGAACCGGATCTTCAGGTGAAAACAACAGACTTATCTCTGGTGGCATATTTCACCACCTTTCTGATAATTGACTACAAGCTCACATTCAGATCTGCCGCCCTCCAATTAACAACTGTTGCAGAGAACCAAGACCTCACCCCCAAATGTTTTTCCTGGACCACATAACCAGTCATAAGGGTCCATTTTTTGAAATTGAGATTTATACATCACCTGAAAGCTGAATAAATAAGCTTTCCATTGATTATTGATTATTGTTAGGATAGGACAATATTTGGCCGAGATACAACTATTTGAAAAAAATTTTTTCAACTATTTGAAAACTTTTAAAAGTTGTCCAAATGAAGTCCTTAGCAATGCATATTACTACTACTAATAATAAATGTTTGATATATTTATGGTAGAACATTTACAAAATATCTTAATGGAACATGATCTTTACTTGATATCCTAATGTTAGTTTGGCATAAAAGAAAAATTTATAATTTTGACCCATACAATGTATTGTTGGCTATTGCCACAAATATACCCGTGCGACTTATGACTGGTTTTGTGGTCCAGGGTCACAATTAAGAACATTTAGGAAATTTTGGTTTGTTCCACAAACAAACTTATCATATGGTTTCAATAGACTTCATATACAGACTACAAGTCATTTGAACTTAAGATATATATTTTATAAAATACACAGAATACAAGTTTGGAACAACATGAGGGTGAGTAAATAATGACAGAATATAAAATTTTGGGTGAACTGTCCCTTTAAGAGGTGTATTTGTAAAAGAGGTGTTTTATTTGTAGAAAAGGTGTTGTATTTGTATAAGAGGTGTTGTATTTGTAGAAGATGTTTCCTTTTGAGAGCTTCAGGGACTGTCACATGCTGCAGGTTTTACCACTGTAAACACTAATGCTCAAAATAATTGGTTTAAGGAGAGCCAACTCAAATTATACAAATTAGATCAAACTAATGAACTTTTATGAGTATTTAGAACGTTCTTTTTCTTTTGAGTTGTCAAAACTGACACATTTCAAGTAATCTGAATTGTGTTTTATGAACGTGTTTCTTTTAATTTAGACTAACTTAAATTTAACCAAAACTAGGCTGGGATTTCTATTTCCCAGCATGCTTATCATGACACTCAAAAGGGACAGTAAAAGCCAAATTTAAGTGTTATATGTGTGTGTATATAAGGGTTTTTTTTGTTTGTTTTTTTATAGGGTTACCATCATGGTGACGAGTGGAGCATAAGCTTAGTTTGAGAACTATATGTTAAATATATTATATTGCTGTCCTCATTCAGCAAGTGCTATGCTAATGCTTCTACAGCATTGTGTAACCATTTAGCAAAGTAGCATTGATTGAATTAGCTAGTTAAAGCTAGACAAGTTTTCACTACTAAAAATGAGAGATTACATTATATTTTTAAGTTAAATGTATGAATTAGCTTACTCAAATATTTTAAGTTCAGAGCAATTGAAATGTATGATTACAAAATAAAAATCTGCAAGTTCTGCTTAAGCTTTGATGCAACTGATTACCTCGATTTTTTTCAGGTTTACAGTGTGGCAAAACTTCATAATCATCAACTGCAGAACTGAGGGGGGTTGGAGAGCAGATTCATTTCGTAACTTAATAATTCTTTCCACTGTAAGTGAATTAACTAACTCATCTGCCAAGAGATGCGTGTGCTGTGCAATTCTTCTGTGTAATTGAGGGTGATACTGACGTTAAATGGGTGGTGTGTTTCAGCAGCTGCCTGGCACGCTAGTGTATATGTGAGGCTCAGTAATTAACATCTCAGAGCATGTGACAGGAAGGTGCTATAGAACACAGCAAAAATAGCTTCAATCGGGAAGCAGGAGGTCCACAGATCTGCAGTCTAAACTTTGGTATCATTTCATGCCATGTGTGGTTCAGCCTCTCATCTGGGAGGTGCATTAGATTGACTAAATAATTACAGCAATGTAAGACACAACAATCAAGAGGTCTTTTTAGACACGTCAACAGCAGCACTACAATACATGCGATTAAACTCAACGGCTCAAGCTACAATGTTGCTGTGGTATTTCTAAATTGCTTATCAACACAGACATACGCTAGATGAGCGTCTTTGACAATCATTATCTTGCATCATTTTAAGACATAACATCACTTACTTGAGCACTAGAGTAAAATCTTTTTTATTTAATTTATTTCAATTAGGGTGTCAAACCTGAAAAGGTACGTTTATATGAAATACAACAAAAACACCCAAATTTACATAACTGAAAATACTGCAGAGACTTGAATCAGAAATCAGTTTTCTGAATCTGTTCATTTACATGAACCATCATAATGAACCGATTCACTTGAGTCAACTGGACTTTCCATCACTACATACGATTATTAGACCATTTAGGACAAACCGATTCACTAAAATGGAAAGTCTGATTCACTTTAGTAAATTGGTTCATCATAAATGGTCTTCTGTCTCATAACTATTATAGAACTCATTAATATTTTGAATTAACTTTTATTTTTATATTTTCAGTTTGTTTTAGTACATTTATGTGCTTTTGTCATTTTTATTAATTAGGTGGAACCTATTAGCTTTTTGTTTTAGTAATTTTAGTTTAGCTTCAATTTATTTATTTCATTTTTTCCTTCTAATATTTTTATTTCAATCACAAAAAAATATTTTTAATGGTTTTCGTATTAGTTAACAATGAAAACACTGCTCATAAGTATAGCACTGATAAGTTGAATCAATGGTTGATATGACAGAAAGGACCGTTTATAACGAACAGATTCATTAGATATACATTTTTCCAGTGTTGCATATGAGAGGGAGTATGAACTCGTTTACTAGAATGAATCCCATCATTATATTTTACAGAGAAGACCGTTTAGTATGAACCAATTCACTTGAGAAGATCAGACGTTCTAATGATACATATGAGAGCGATGACGGACTTGGACTGTGAAAAAAAAGTAGCTTGTTACTGGAAAACCTACATTCATTTGAAAACTACTGTCACACTACTAAAAACTGTAGTTAATTAGCAGCAGTGCAACAAAAGGTGAGGTCACATTAGCGAAATTTCAGAAACGGTGAAGAATGAAGCACCACTCACACAGAAGTCACTTTCAAACCAAGCAGCTTTCCATCAACGCGCCGAATCTGCATGACCAACTTAAGCCCGTTGAGAAATCTGCTCGGAGGAAATGTGAAATCCCTGATTGCGTGGATTCCTAGGCCTGTCGCAATAATCAATATATCGATATATCGCACAATATATGTACATGACCTCAATAATTTACACAGAGCGGTTATTGACAGGTGAAAAAAAGGTGAAAACAGTTTGGAAGAATAAGCCCAAATGGACTCGCTTTCAAAGCCGCAATCCCCTGTTCCGGTGCACATATGAATGTATAAACGCATATAAACGCAGAATGACGAGTGTTAAAGCCTTTTTCACAAGGGAAAATGTTTATTTACTATTTATTAATTTTTTTTTTTTTTTTTTTTTTTCCATTTAGGATAATATTTTTTTTTCCCTTAATTTCCATGATCTAAAGAATTAAAAGGTTATCATTTGAAAGTGTGTTGGTCTACTTGCATTATTATGCTGTTATATTAGGATTATATATTCAGTGGCATAAAATAGTCTTAAAATGACAATAATATCGTTTATCGCACTTATTTCTGGGACGATATATCGCAAAACAAAAAGTAGTTATCGTGACAGGCCTATGGATTCCAATTGAAATTACTGGAATTCGCCAGCAAAAATTTGCTGAGAATCGGTAAACGTGACCGCACCTTTAGTTACTCCCCAACACACACACACACACACACACACACACACACACACACACACACACACACACACACACACACACACACACACACACACACACACACACACTAAAGCACATCGGCTTTAACATAATCCGTTACATCAGAGGATGAAGTTACATCATCAGACGCTGAGCTCTGAAATGCTAAAACACAAACGGACCTGCTGATTATCACTGTATGCTTATGTGGAAGGACCATTCATTGGTTCATTTGAGCATGACATGTCAGTGAGGCCCACATCCACCACAGCTGTTGCATTGGATTCACATCCTATTAGAGCGAACGCCAACACAGTGTAATGCCTGAAGGCAGATGTACTGACAGGAGAGGGTGTTTAAAACGCCACTTTGCCTAAATAACTAGTCCCAACTCCCTGTTTTTTCCACAGCTTAGGGATCCTTTTGTGTTGAAGTCTTTCTAAAACAGCCACTTCTATCAAAGAGGAAGCTTATCTATCACTATGTCACTTTTTATGACTCTGTTCCAAATAGATACAGAGCACTGCCTATATTTCCCAGGGGCAGAACTAAGAGGAAATTAATCTTATTTCCTCAACACCACAAACAAAAGCAGGTCTCCTTTGTAAAGTGATCAGCAGCGCTAAAAGGGGCTTTCTGGTCCACTCAGCATGATAAAAGAGCCTCTCCGCTAGTACTTGTGCCATGCTGCTATAGAAACATTGAAGTCAACATGCCTGGACGAGAGGAACATGGTATCTTGCTTTGGTAACATGAGAAGCCGCCAACCGTGTGCTGCTAGAGGAGATTAGTCAACGAATTACCACCACCTGCTTCGCAGTGTCACCATCACAACTCTAATGAGAATGCACCGGGTTAAGGCAACTGCATCAACACGAAACATGAGCAGACAATGTGTCATCTTCAGTGTTCAGTAACTTTAGTGACTGCTACAAAAGCTTACGAAGTGTCTACAAATGTCAAGGAGTGTTCATACTGACTGCGATTTGAAGTGGAAAAGTGTCAAAATGACTCATTTTCAAAGAAGAGTTGGAATTTTGTTGTAATATATATATATATATATATATATATATATATATATATATATATATATATATATATATATATATATATATATATTTATATATATTTCTATTATGACAACTCTTGGAATGTTAGGCATGGGTAATGGATATGACAATGTTGATATGTTTGGTCTTGCATGGCGGAATCTGCGGATCTGCTACGCTGCTGCTTAGGGCTGGGACAATAAATCGATGCATTGTGAATCGAGAAATGATTCTGGATCGATTCTGAGATCTTCCGAATGCACCGTAATTCTCTCTCAAATTGATTCTGAGCTTAGGTTTTTAACACCAGGCGGCACTGCATGCTTTAGAAACTGCCATATTGGCTCTGCTTGCTTCCAATTCCTTACACACACCACTTGAACCGTCGATAAAATAATAATTCATAAAGTTCAAAAAGGTTGAAGTGGGCCGTTTACATTTATCTTGTGTCATAAAAGCATTCTGAGATGCAAGTACATTCTCAGACTCAGCCGAACACACGTGCGCTCTTCTTCATGAGCATTTGAGAGTGCGTTAAAGCCTAGCCTACAGCGCCATCTGCTGTTAAAAACTAGGCTCAGAATCGATTTGAGAGAGAGAATCGCAATGCGTTCTAAAAATCGAGTGATGCATCGATTTATTGTCCCAGTCCTACTGCTGCTGTTGGTTATTGCTGCTACTGCTGTAGAGCAAGTACGGGACTTGATACTGCCAATACATACACGACAAGCTGCTGTGAGTATTTAAGACATGCTGCTGCTGTACAATATAGCATCCATGAATTACCCCCAACAGAGCAGGTGACAATGAAGTTTGAACAATACAAGCCAATTATACATCATAGAAAATCCCCCATCATACAGGAAACATGGGAGATGACAATTCAGGATCCCCCAGCAGATTTACCGCAAAACATATGTACTACTACTGCTCCGAAGACCCATAGGGACCACATGTATACTAGGTATGTGACCCGGCACTTTAGTTTTGTTTGAGTATAAGAAATGGGGCATATGCTTGCTCTTGGCAGGCTAGATCTGCCTACGCAAGTATTCCCCTAAGCACTAAGCAGATCTAGCCGTTAGACACATTAGACCTGACGCTTTAAGCGGTGAGTGGATTCTGACTAATATTACACACCTCTGATAGCCACCGCGTCTGCGATGGGCCACACTGCAAAAACCACTGCAAAAACATGCCGCAAATAGAAACATTTGACGTTTTCCAGAGCACAAACACAAATAAGCACTGGAGTGTTAGCCAAACCTAGAATGTTGTATCAACTGAGCGTGCTCTTGCTTTTGTTTGAGGATGCCTGGAAAACTGCTTTGACACGTGGAAAGCAAATAATTATCGTTCTTTAAAGGTGGGGTAAGCGATATTTGAAAAATGCTGTTTGAAAGTTGGTCGGACCGACACAACCAGACACAACAACAAACGTGTAGCCAATCAGTATTAGGGGGGCATATGACGGTGGAGGAGAGAGAACGAGCAAGATGGAGATTTGAAGAAACATTGCAGAAAGAGATGGTTGAGAGACATTACAAAAGAGAAAACTCATAAGAATATCACTGTCAAAATGATCAGGAAGAGCTAAGCGGGAAGGCCTGAAAACAGACACGGAGGTTGCTTTGATTCCACTCCATACGTGTGTAACACTGGTTTTGGTGTCATTGTTTGTCTGGAGCTGCTGTGCAGTTAGCAACTAACAACAAACTCTTGCTTATATGCCTTTACCCCACCTTTAACATATTAGCTTTATACTTTTTATACTTCACCGCAACATCTGCTAGCGTGCTTTGCTGTTGATAATATTTGTTAACATTGCAATCTAAATTCGCTATGAGCTACATGCTGCTGCTGAACAAAAGTACTAAGAATTGCTGTAAGCCTTGTTTAAACATGCAAATGCAAAACCGAATGCCTATTTCAATTTAACGAGTTCACATGCCAGCAATGCTTTGTTGTTCTATCCTCATAGCAACTAGATTATCTGCTTGCTGCTGCTGCATAAAACACAGGACTGTTAACATGACACACGATTTTAAACCTTGTGTATGGTTACTTCATGAGGAATTAAATAAGGCAGACCACGCAATAATGCATAGCATAAGAAAGACCGTTCACTTATCTTAAAATGTTGAATTTCAGAGGAATTCTGAAAGTGTGCTGAAACTGCTACAGCAAATGCTGACCAAGTATTTGAAGGTTGAGCAGCAAGCACACTGGCTACTGATACAGCAGGAACCAATCAGCTATGCCATAAAGAATGACGTGATTGCAAGCAAATTGAGGTGAAGACCAATCAGCCTGCGCCATCTACAGTTTCATGACAGAAATTTGTATATATATATATATATATATATATATATATATATATATATATATATATATATATATATATATATATATATATTTATTTGTATATATATATATATTTGTATATATATATATATGTATATATATATATATATATATATATATATATATATATATATATATATATATATATATATATATACACACACACACACACACACACACACACACACACATTCAAAAGTTAGTTTAGAAAGACCATCATTAAACAGTAAAGACATTTAAAATGTCAAAAAAATCTATTTCAAATAAATTGTTCTTTTGAGCTTTCTATACACAAAAGAAACATGAAAAAAACATCACGGTTTTCCACAAAAAACTAAGCAGCATGTATGTTTGTTTGTTTGTTTGTTTGTGTGTGTGTGTGTGTGTGTGTGTGTGTGTGTGTGTGTGTGTGTGTGTGTGTGTGTGTGTGTGTGTGTGTGTGTGTGTGTGTGTGTGTGTGTGTGTGTGTGTGTGTGTGTGTGTGTGTACAAAGTACAAAGTGTTGCGCATCAGTCAATCCATGTAGGAACGGTGTCTCTGTGACCTCCATAGATTTAATCTCTGTCAATGTGGGCACTCCTTGAATAGCTTATTTTCAGAGGATTTTTAATAAAAGCTGTCTAATTACATTCAAAGCACATGAGCACCCAAAAAATGAAGATGACTAAAAATGTGTCAACATTTAATAAATGGACCCCAAAGTAATTACTTTTTAAGCTTCCATGACCTGATGCAAGTCATGACAAGTCACTGCCGATAAATCACTAACAGCTTAAGACTGCATTTATACTAATTTTCTTGACAGAGACCTTTCTACCAAGCGACTGGATGTATTTCACAACATTAAAGTGTCCATTACTTACGATTTGTCTCTTCTGTGGACGTGTTGGCGTCTTTGGGGACTGCTGGCTGATCGGCGGCGCGGTGATAAAGACTTGCCTCGGGTTCGTTCTTTGATTGGAGACTGAGCGCTGGACGACTTAAGGATCTGTAATAAAACCCAGAAGTTTTAAAACTTTCATAAATTTCATATATTTTATTATTTGTGAATAAGCTAATATATTATGTAAGTGAAATTATACAGAGCAAATGAGGTAATATAGATAATTTTTTATCTTCAGTTTGTTCATTAAATAAGGATTTCAAAGCAGTTAAAATGAAAAAGGGCTCAAACTTTTCAAGGTGGTAAAAGGTAAGCTGAGAAATGATGAGGAATACTGCCTATCATCAGCCAGGCAGGGGTCCGGTGCAAGAAAACAGCAAATCTACAGTCAGTTTATGAAACGGTTATGGCTTGAACTTCTTCACACCACAGGGAGTAAACGCTGAATCGCTCTCACTGTGTTTTCTCATTAGTGACTGCAGCACGAAATAAAGCTGGTGTTATGAAAGACTCCACATTGCGTTCATTAACTTGATGACGTTCATTAACTTCATTATGCTAGAACACAACAGATTTCCCAAACTCTTATCACTCGATATATTGTGCTTTCCCCAAATGAGAAGCACAAGTGATGAGAAGCAACTTGACATTGCAATGTTCTCAATCGTTATAGTTAATTTTTAGAATGAGATTTATAATGAATGACACATTGGCTCCATGCTGGTGATGCCAGATGCTGTGCTTTGAGTACATCAAGAAAATCTTTCAAGATGGATTGCCAAGTCAATTGTCTTGAATGCACAAGCAATTTCTGCAAAACCACACATATTTGTTATATCTTTGAATCAAAGACTAATTTAATAATTAGTTAGTCAAAAAGACTTGCACAAAACAAAATGCACATTCTATCTTGAAGGGAAAGGTATATATATATATATATATATATATATATATATATATATATATATATATATATATATATATATATATATATATATATATATATATATATATATATATATATATACATACACACACACACACACACACACACACATATATACACTGATCAGGCACAACATTATGACAGGTGAAGTGAATAACGCTGATTATCTCTTCACCATACCTGTTAGTGGGTGGGATATATTAGGCAGCAAGTGAACATTTGTCCTCAAAGTTGACATGTTAGAAGCAGGAAAAATGGGCAAGCGTAAGGATTTGAGCGAGTTTGACAAGGGCCAAATTGGGATGGCTAAATCTCCAAAACTGCAGCTCTTGTGGGGTGTTCCCAGTCTGCAGTGGTCAGTATCTGGTCCAAGGAAAGAACAGTGGTAAACCAGCGGCAGGGTCATGGGCGGTCAAGGCTCATTGATGCAAGTGGGGAGGGAAGGCTGGCACGTGTGGTCCAATCAAACAGACGAGCTACTGTAGCTCAAATTGCTCAAGAAGTTAATGCTGGTTCTGATGGAAAGGTGTCAGAATACACAATGCATCACAGTTTGTTGCGTATGGGGCTGCATAGCCACAGACCAGTCAGGGTGCCCATGCTGACCCCTGTCCACCGCTGATAGCACCAACAGTGGGCACGTGAGCAGCAGAATTGGACCACGGAGCAATGGAAGAAGGTGGCCTGGTCTGATGAATCATGCTTTCTTTTACATCACGTGGGACATGTGTGCATCGCTTACCTGGAGAACACATGGCACCAAGATGCAGGGTGCACTATAACAAACAAGTCTGATCCATGGAGGCCCCACCTCACAACTTACAGGACTTAAAGGATCTGCTGCTAACATCTTGGTGCCAGATAACCCAATACACCTTCAGGGGTCTAGTGGAGTCCATGGTTCGACAGTTCAGGGCTGTTTTGGCAGCAAAAGGGGGACCAACACAAGATTAGGAAGGTGGTCATAATGTTATGCCTGATATGTGTGTATATATAAATACAGGAGTGTATACATTCCTCTCACATGCTCTGAGATGTGCAAGACAAACTGCAAAAACATTTAGGTTTTGAACAGTCCCAAACTGTTCAACATCCATAAAAAGATGCATTCCTTTCAAACATCCAGAGCGCAATTTCCACTCTCTGCTCACGCTGTTCATGGAAACTATGTCACAGCTGACTGCGGTCAAGTCAGGGCTGCAACTGAGAAACTGGGAGCACATGACCTACTTTTTACTGTCTACATGATAAACATGTCCCATATTACAGTCATACAGATGATCTCAAGCTAGTCTGCTGGTGTAAGTCTTCAGAGACATCCAAGGACAAATATGAACTCTGCTGATCCAGGTTTAGTCATAACTGAACCAGAGTAAAACATAAACATTTACTTTAAAATAACAGAGTACAGGCAACTGTGATCTTTGTAATGTGGCTCCACCTCTCACAGGAAGTCTGACCTTATTTAGCTCCCACTGATTTAGCTTAGTTTTTGAGAGGGACATTAGTCCGAAAATCGTGTACTGTCTAAGTAGGTACTACATTTGAATTTTAATTTACTTTGCGACCGTTAAAAAAGTATGCTCTATATAGAATGAATATGGGGAGTATGAATGATATTCGGACGTACTACATCCACCATGTTGTTACTGTTACATGACCTACCAGCGTCAGTTGCATCGCTTCACTTCCATTCATAAATCCCCTCCCGTGGCCTGACGGGATAGTAAAGTGTCCATCGAATGTGCACTTCTGAATCTTGGTGGAAGTAGTGGGTCTTCCAGAGACTTTTCGCCTACTGTTTTTCGAATACTATGTATTCGGACATACTACTATTTTGACGTAGTTTTTCGCATACTATATAGTAGGGAAGTTCGATTTCAGATGCAGTGTAGGTCTCTGTTCCAAAACCTAAGATATGTCATTTTGGCAAAATGTAAGGCAGCATAAATATGAATATGAATAATATATTTATAAAATATCTCAACAATATACTTGTAGAAAATATCAATGATATATTATAGTTATGATATTTTGATTGAATGTAAGAATACATTTTTTAAATGAAACATGCATGGGTAAATCTTAGTTATAAACTAAGTAGTAAACTAAGTAGTAACTAAAGCTAAAACTAAAGCTTAAAACTATATAAAGTCAAACTAAAACTACACACACACACACACACACACACACACACACACACACACACACATACACATATACACATACATACATACACTCACCTAAAGGATTATTAGGAACACCATACTAATACTGTGTTTGACCCCCTTTCGCCATCAGAACTGCCTTAATTCTACATGGCATTGATTCAACAAGGTGCTGAAAGCATTCTTTAGAAATGTTGGCCCATATTGATAGGATAGCATCTTGCAGTTGATGGAGATTTGTGGGATGCACATCCAGGGCACGAAGCTCCAGTTCCACCACATCCCAAAGATGCTCTATTGGGTTGAGATCTGGTGACTGTGGGGGCCATTTTAGTACAGTGAACTCACTGTCATGTTCAAGAAACCAGTTTGAAATGATTCGAGCTTTGTGACATGGTGCATTATCCTGCTGGAAGTAGCCATCAGAGAATGGGTACATGGTGGTCAAAGGCATGGACATGGTCAGAAACAATGCTCAGGTAGGCCGTGGCATTTAAACGATGCCCAATTGGCACTAAGGGGCCTAAAGTGTGCCAAGAAAACATCCCCCACACCATTACACCACCACCACCAGCCTGCACAGTGGTAACAAGGCATGATGGATCCATGTTCTCATTCTGTTTACGCCAAATTCTGACTCTACCATCTGAATGTCTCAACAGAAATCGAGACTCATCAGACCAGGCAACATTTTTCCAGTCTTCAACTGTCCAATTTTGGTGAGCTTGTGCAAATTGTAGCCTCTTTTTCCTATTTGTAGTGGAGATGAGTGGTACCCGGTGGGGTCTTCTGCTGTTTTAGCCCATCCGTCTCAAGGTTGTGCGTGTTGTGGCTTCACAAATGCTTTGCTGCATACCTCGGTTGTAACGAGTGGTTATTTCAGTCAAAGTTGCTCTTCTATCAGCTTGAATCAGTCGGCCCATTCTCCTCTGACCTCTAGCATCAACAAGGCATTTTCGCCCACAGGACTGCCGCATACTGGATGTTTTTCCCTTTTCACACCATTCTTTGTAAACCCTAGAAATTTGCTTAAATCACCTTTCTTTCCCATTCTGACATTCAGTTTGGAGTTCAGGAGATTGTCTTGACCAGGACCACACCCCTAAATGCATTGAAGCAACTGCCATGTGATTGGTTGATTAGATAATTGCATTAATGAGAAATTGAACAGGTGTTCCTAATAAACCTTTAGGTGAGTGTACATACACACATATATATATATATATATATATATATATATATATATATATAAAAAAATGACTTGTATAAAATAAAACAAATATTAAATTGAAATAAAATATAAATAAACTTAAACTTATTTTATTTCAGCTAGTTGCCAAGGTAACATTTCTAATTTTCATTTAGTTTAAGTCCTAAAATAACTAAAACTTAATAAACCATGACAAAGAAACTAATAAAAGAAATGTATTTAACTATATATACAAAAACTATATATAGATATTAAAAAGACAAAAACACACAACAAAACTACAAAAACTTTTAACTAAAAATAAAAATAAAAACAGAACATATACATATATATATATATATATATATATATATATATATATATATAAAGCAAAAAGTAAAATAAAAAGTAATTCAAAACATTAAAGCTGTAGTCTGTAACTTTTTTTGGTTAAAAATTATCCAAAATCCATTTCTGAGCAAGTATATAACCTCTATCTCCTTACCTTAGCCGATTCACAACAGTAAGCTTATTATAATGTGTTATAATTTGATTAATAGATTTCCGTAGGAAATACGAGCTTCCGCCATTCGTCTTTGCGTCATTATGTCACACTGTATACATAAAGTAGTCTGGGCTAGTAGGCTTTTTTTCGCATGTGTGGATGCTGCAGGTGGCGGATCGTTTGTGGCCTCTTACAGCAGCTGGAATGTAATTAAACTTGTCATTTTGATGGCTGCTTGTAATCCAGAAAGTTCAAAACGAAAATCATCGTTAACAACTGGTGCGTTGATAGACAACCCACACATACACCTCAAAACATTAGATTCTTCCGCACTGAGGAGCCATGCCGATGCACAACCCATGTAAAGAAAACTCCGCAAATAACTGCAATTTCAGGGTTCAAACAGAGCAAAAACGTACAGACTGCAGGTTTATCAAAAACTATAATAGTATATAAATGATATTATAACACTGTGCCATAGAAGGCTATGGACTCACCTTCATCCTCATGTCACGGCCGTGCTTCTCCAGCTCTTTGCGCATGTCCTCATGGCCCTGCTTGCAGGCGTTGATCACCAGATAGTTCCACTCAATAGGCTGGAAAACATGCGGATTGTGCGGCACGTACAGGCCGATTTTGATCTTCTTCATGGTGTGCTGGTAGCGGCGGTATGAGTCCTCAAAGTCGAACACCAACTCACTGAGTGTACGAAAGCTCAGAGATCTGTCCATAAGGTCAGCACGCCGACTCATACCCAGGGTGCCGTAGCGGCCGTTACAGTAAACGCCCAGCACCACGTGATGGAAGTGGTGGCCGGAGAACTGGGTCTTAAAGCTGATGGGGAACCGCTCCACAGAGGTCAGACCGTTGGTTAGGTAGCTAACGGCAATTGGGTCAAGGATTATATTAACAGTACAGTTTCGTATAACGTTCATTTGTGATGGGTTTACTCAAGACAGGTTGAAATCAGAATAATTTTCAAGCCCAGAAGCAGCTACTTGAGAATGAGGTGATAATTAAATGGCAAATTGATTTTTATCCGTGTTAAAATTCAGGAGGATACCAAAGTATTTAATGAAAAATACTAAATCCTCTCAACTTAATGTGAACTATTGATTTTTAAAACCTGATTTGTCTTAGTACATTCAGTAAGTTTGGTTTCAGTCACACGTCCTGAAAATCAATCAGCTACTCTGGGTCAATAAAAAGATGGCGTGCTGTGAATCAGGCAATGAATTAACAACTAGTTTTTCATTTAAAACATATATAACCTCTAAAATGTGTGTATATTCTCAGAACTGACACTCTGACTGAAAGCTTAATTGAGTTTATTATTTTAAAATAATGTAAAGTAGTTCTTCCTAACTCAATTTTGGACATTATAACCATTTGTGCTACAGACATAAATGACACTTAGAAGCTGTTTAGCAACACCCTACCAACCACCCATAACACTCTAGCATTGTGGCAACGACTTCTGAATAGAAAAATCACCAACAAGAACACCCTAGCAATGGCCTGGCAACCACCCAGAACCTCCTAGCAACTACATACCATTTCAAAACACTTTTGAAGGCCTTAGAATCTGCATAGCAACACCCTAGCAACAACTCGTAACACTCTCTAGAATAGTGGCAACATTTGCATAGGCAAGAAATCAAGTAAAGTCACCTTTATTTAGCACTTTATACAAAACAGACTGTTTCAAAACATCATCACAGTAATAAACAGGAAAATCACAGTGTTAATGTTTTTCAATTATGAAACAAATACAATTCTAGCTGTAAAGCAGGTCTAAAAGACAATACTGTCATTATTCAACTCAATTTAGTTCAATGCTCAATTTAGTTCAATAACAATGTCAATGTTGCAAAGTTCATCAGTTATGAAATCTCAACTATAAAGCACACCTTAGCAATGACCTAGCAATAGCAACCACCCTGAACTCCCTAGTAGCAACCACATAATTCACTGAAACACTCTGAATGTCTTATAAGCTGCATAATAACCCCTAGTAACCACCCATAACCCTCAAAAGTAAAGACTTTTGCATGGGCAAGCTCTAACAAGAAGCACTCAGAACAAACATCCGAAGCGCACCCAGAAAGCTGCGTCTCAGAGATCAAACAAATATTAAAATGAGCTCTGTTTCACATCTTTTTGCACTTAAACAAATTCACACAAAATTATGTAAAAAAAAAAAAAAAAAAAAAAAAAAAAATAGCGAGTATTCTAGTAAACATAGTCGTTTAGTCTTAAAGGGATAGTTCACCCAAAAATGCAAATTTCTTTCAGACGAATACAATCAGAGTTATAGAAAACAAAATCCTGGCTTTTCCAAGCATTACAATGGCAGTAAATGGCAGCCCAAAATTTGAAGCCCAAAAAAAGTGCATCCATCCATTATAAAAGTAATCCACATGGCTCCGGGGGGTTAATAAAGGCCTTCTGAAGTCAATCGATAAGTTTGCGTAAGAAAAATATCCATATTTAAAACTTTAAGTGAATGTAAACAGTTGAGAAAGTAGACGCATGTGTACAATATCAGTATACTGGATCTGTGCATTGGTCCTTAAAGTGACAGCAGCCTAATATTCCTGCTGCTGTCTGTGTTTTTAATGTTAATCTAACAGCAAAGACAATCAATCGCTCGACTGAATAACTTTTGTAACTATAATAAGGATTAATTAATAAGGACATTTAATTTATACAATGAAGACTATGCAGTGTCATTTTACATTTGCTTACTTTAATTTCTGTACCTGATAACTACTGTCAGACCTACCTGAAAAACCTTAAATGGACCGTATATTTAAGTTGCATCTTTGTTATATTGTATTTATTTGTGCTTTTGCTTGTAATTTGATTATTTGTTCTTATTTTATTACTGACTGTTTACTTGTCTTTAATGTTTTAAAGTTATATTAGTTAGGCTAGTTGATTTAGCTGTAGTAAATTGGAATAGAGAATTGTGAATTTTCCTGGTATCTAAAATGTTGGTGTCATTACTGCCTGTTTTTGCAAGAAACAGGGCGGTAAAAATATTTATGGCTGGAAATAATTATATATATATATATATATATATATATATATATATATATATATATATATATATATATATAAAAAATAAAAAGCCAAACATCTCAAGTCAAACAAAACCCTTCTGACTCCATGAAGCTTCAGGGATGCGATTGAAGTTGGTCAGCAGACACTCGGCTAGACTGGCCTTCCCCTCGGGCTTTTCCTTGTCTCTGCCTGATCTCTTCTGTAGTCTTATGTAAGCGATCAGTGCTCACTGCGGCATGGCCCCACATGATGCGGCAGTTGCTGCCATGAGGAGTCACCAGGCTGTGAGTCTATCTGCAGGGTTCACACCAGGATTCATCTGCAACTAAGGACAAAAAAAAGACTACTTTTTTTTTACCTTAATGCCATCAATCACATCAGTAAACTGAGTGGTGTTGGTTTTAGGGTATCCATTATGTCATTTGAGAATTAGAGTACAAACAAACTGGAAAGAGATTAGCATGATTGATGTTCTCTATTCTGATGCTAAATTTGAACTCATGTGGCCTTGAGGTTGCTAAAACGAGGAAATGATGCTTTACAACCACCCTTTAAATGAATCATTATCGTCACACTTGTCAGTAAACAGTGGGCTTGTGTCGTTTTGCTGTTGGGTACGGCACAAGCGGCCAAGTCAGCCAAGAGCACATACCACAGATCTGTTAAACCATGCGTGTCCAACAACACAACACAATAAACAACACAATAAACAGAAAAGCTGTTACAGATTGCAGATGGTTCCAGTTTGATTATTATATTACACACACACATAAATAAATTGTGTATATATAATTTATCAGTCAGAGCGGGAATAAAGTGTACAGTTGTACAAGTTAGAGTGTGTCACGACAGCTACGGATAAAGCCACATCTTGAAGGATGACGCAGAGGAACGTAAACAGGTGAACCCTAACCAATAAGAGTTTTACTCCCATGTGACTTGCATAAACACATTTTGGTACATTTTTGAAATGTTGTCCTCTGAAAGCGAACTGAACCAAGAAGAAAATACAACATTGTAACAAATTATGACCCTGTTTCGGAAAACAAAGCAAACAATCTACAGGTCTGAAAACGCCCTTAAACAAAATACAGGCCCATTCCATATGTTTTGTTCCTCTGCAGCTCTTTTGAGTTTCGTTCTCTCTGTGTGTGTACACAGATACACACACCCACAAAACCCCCCACCAGTGTTACAATGAGAAGACACCAGAGGATCACATTACCCATCAGTAGGGCCATGTGATCCTCTCAGCAGCAGTGCCGTGAATTTTAACATTCTTATCTGCAATGCACGCATTCTGAAACCTGCGGGGATTACTTCTGCTATAGGTTCCAAGAACACTGTGAAAACGCACTCATTTTGTCTTCATTTGAATAAGCACACAGTCTTTTGAGGGTGTCCTTGTGATATGATAACTAAAAACACTGACCCTGCATATTTTGAAAAAAGTGGGAAAAAATATGTCCTGTCCATATAATCGAAACAATAGATATAAGCAAAAACTCTTTCCAGGTAATCTATCATGGACAAACATCTGCAGTTAAGAAAATTATTATCAGAATATCGTCTTTTTGACTTTTAGACCCAAAGTTGTTGTAAGGGATTTCTGCGCTACTAGCATCCCCAAAGGGAATTACACTAGGAAGTCCTGCCCCCAAACTCATACCATTGGTTGAGAGCCACCTCTCCGAAAGTTTTGATTGGGTAACATCCAAAGTCACTTTAAGGCAAGTCATTTCACTCTGAGGCCATCTTTGAAATGTCTCCCAGCAGTTTTTTCAGTCATGGAAGTACAGCTCATTTACATTTATGCATTTGGCAGACGCTTTTATCCGAAGCGACTTACACTGCATTCAAGGTACACATTTTTACATTTTTGTCAATTCTTGCTTTCCCTGAGAATCGAACCCATGACCTTGGCGTTGCTAGCGCCATGCTCTTATTGTTTGAGCTACAGGAAAGGACAGCTCCTATTTCTTTGAATGGGGAAGCATACAATTGTAAAATGTAAAATGTAAACAAAAATCCATACCAATATTTTTTCAGGGTTGCGTCCATCTCTGACGTGGCTGAAAAGAGCGGGCTATCATTATACAGTACGAGAGCGGCCTCTAGAGGTGAAATAAAAACTATCAAAAATAAAAACGCCTTGTGGTGTTTGTTTTGACACGTAAGGTGTGCTGCACAAAGTGGGACACTTCAGATTTAAAACAGACAATGAAATGGTGTGTATACAGTACACTACCATACGTGTTTTCATATCATACTAAAGTAATTAATGGAGATGCTGCATTAGTGGAGAACAGCAGTATGTTTGCCGTCGAGGCTGAGAGGATGCTAAGATTACTAGTACATCAAGCAGTTAAAATAAAGTGACAAAAAGCCACACAAGCCCGACTCAAATGTTTAATGTCACGATTGTTACCATCTATTTGCATTAGTTTTGCATCCAGCTGGTCGCTTTTATGCATTCGTTTTGCAGCGAAGTTGCATATTTAAAGGTAGTGACGTGAGAAAGCAAACTGATATGTTCATGCAGCCGACACAAACATATAAACAAATCAGAAACGCATTCGATTTCAGTTTTTTACCATTACTGTAATACATATACGTTATTTTTATTAGATAATCAAGTGCTCTAAAACAAAAGAAAAAAAGTGTAAGAGTACACATACAATATACATATGTGTCTAATTTCAATGCTATAGCCTTTGTGTATATATTTAAATATGGCATCTTTAAGCATGACTGTTTGGATTTATATGAAATGGTAACACTTAACATTAAGATTCCATTTGTAACATTAACTAAGGTTAACAGTATTGTTCATTGTTAATTTCAACATTTACTTTACATTTTTACATGGTAAAGTTGTATCACTTAACATTATTTAATGTATTATGAACTAACACGAATGATCAAGGTATATTAATATTTTTATATTTAAAAATACAGTACGTTTTCCTGATTCAGTACCGTTATAAAATTGTTGTAATAAAGTTCAGCACTATATTATGATTTGTTTTCAATCAGTATCCATTTAAAAACTATGGGTTGATTAATCGGTTATCGCCAGCGTGGTCCAACCTAGTTATCGCTATAGTAAAATCCTCTATTGCTCGACCTCTAGTAATATAATCGAAAGTCTTTGGTAACACATGTGGCCGGAGTCAGATTCCTTTTTTCTTTTTTTTGCAGCGCTTGGGGCTGTCACAAAAATAAGTGTTATATTTCAAGACCCCTATTTCAGTGACATTTTATGTGCTGTATTTAAAAAGAAACTGCTTACAACAACTTACAACATACAACAACAATAGCCTCAGTGTTCTCTGATACTCTAACACTCTTTGTCCGTTATGATGTTTGGGTCCTTTGCGACTTTACATTGAGACTTCACAACTGCATTGAGAGCGCTGTAGATTAAAAGAAGCTTTGTACACAATGATACAAATCTCAAAGTGACGTAAACTGGAGCCCTTCATCTTCCCTCTCAAATCTACAAATCTGCACGGAGAGAAAGCATCTATTTGCAACTAATGAGCCATGAGGTTCTTAACTCAAAGTGAAGTTTACACTGCAGCTCCTGTGAAACACCACAATCTGTAAAGCAGCTCTTCAGAACGTTTCTCTGAAACACTTGGCATTTGCGTGGACAATGATGACATTCACCTTGTGTTAACCCCTGGCCTGGGTCTGCTGAGATAACTGGCACCAATAGTTCCTGTCGGAGCACACCCACCCAGTGGCACTGAATGGCACAGCTGCATCCACTACATGGACAGGAAGCTGTGCCTGCCTTCAGGAGAATCTACTACGACTCCTAGTTTCCTAGCAACAGCTGAAAGTAAAAGCTTCGGGCTGAGTTGCTTGGGTGGGGGATCATGAGGAATGACAGTGATCTGAAGCACATTGCATTGATAGATCGCTGCTTAGTCTTCCATCCCAAGTTTAGCAATTGAGATATCAAAAACAACTATAAAAGTAAGGGAGAAATGTAACTTTCCCAAGACAAATTATCAGTGTTGCCAATGCTCAATGGCAATAATTATCTTTAGGAGTACTGATTTATAGTTATGGACTAAAAGATGTTCAAGACTAAAACAAAAACACTCAATTTGTACATTTTCAATAAAATCAACGATTTCAAAAAACACATTTTACATAAGAGAATGCCCTTTGTCAATCACTGTTATTTTAGTATTATTTATATGCTTTGTTTCAATTAATGAAAGCAATTTTTATAGTGTTTGTTAAAATAACAAGACTGTTGTCAATAAAGCTAAAGGATACATTCCAAGGATAACTGCTTCAAGGCATTTGATGGGAAGTGATTCTCTTATCATCTCTCTGGCAGTCTCCATCAACCTGAAAAGAAAATATATACATATGTAATACAGGGTTCAATGACTTCTTCTTTAAAATAAACCTAAAAAAAATATTTCTAAATGAATCTCAAGAGAGTAAAATAAGTGTAAAATCAGAAGGAATAGGAAAAGAAAAGACTAAAAACAGGAAACACAGGATAGACAGACAGGATGAGGAAAATGCCTCAGCGATGGCATCACTTACCCACTCAGAGGTCTGGTTTTCTTAATCTCAAAAAACT
This sequence comes from Paracanthobrama guichenoti, assembly GCA_018749465.1. NCBI lineage: Eukaryota > Metazoa > Chordata > Actinopteri > Cypriniformes > Gobionidae > Paracanthobrama > Paracanthobrama guichenoti. Next base: position 27,737,514 of record CM031962.1, on the reverse strand, counting down.
GAGTTCCCGTGTGGTTGTATCTGTTAGCAGTTAAGGAGCTACGTGAAGTTCGTATGGCTAATTTAGGATGTTTTATTTTCCTGTTTTTTCATTGTGACTCATTCATCTCAAAATGCACAGCTGTGACCAATATCCTGTTGAACCCTACGTCCTCATTATCCTTCACAGATCTCAATCTGTTTGTGGAAGGAAAATCAGACATAGAATAAGCGATATTAAATCACACACAATGATGAACATAAATATGCGCAGAAACTGAAGTGATCTAGCAATGGCTGCCCAAACCATAGAGTACTATAAACTAAGGCTTTATCAAAACCCAAAGGATCAGTGTGCAGACCCATGGCTAATATCACTTCACATTAAAGTGACTGACATTCCAACCAAAAAGGCACTTTGAGTGACTCAAGCCAACTTAATAAATTACACGGAGCGAAAAAGTATAACTGACACTCCAAAGGAACGAGTACCAATGAATTCATAATGCATCCAGAAGCAAGAGTTTTAGAATTCGTCCGACAAACTTTCCCAGAACGAATGGTATGTGCTGGTTAAAGGATACTGCAGGTTTCTCATGTAATTCTGGACAGCATGGAGCCAATCAGGCACAGACATCGATGGCTTAAAGTTTGGAACCGATGGCACGGGATGCTGTGAAAACAGAGAGAGAATTAGTGATTTTCATCTGTCATAGACAAGGCAATCCCAGAATGCACTCTGAAAAGCTCAGTGAATATTTCTTTCACGGATAATTCAGCACGGATGCACTCAATTGATCAAAAGCGACAGTATTTTTAGCTGTTCTTTTGAACTTTCAATTCATCAAAGAATCCTGAAAAAAATATATCATGGTTTCCACAAAAATATTAAAGGGATACTTCAGCGATTAGCATTAAGTTTTGTATCAGTAGAAATCCGGTAGTATATTCGAATGATCGTGCTCCAGTGAACCAGTAGCAGTGGCTTTGGGAGTGGCCTCGTAGGGCAGCGAAGCAAGTGCATTCTGGGAGTTGTTGTCTTTCATCCACATGAGCCAAAAATACATTTTCTGTCTTTTCTCAGTCTAGAAGGCACCAAATTCAAAAATAATCTCACATTTCTACTACATAAATGACCCAGTTTAAATACACATTCATCTTCCCAGCGCTGAAGTACCCCTTTAAGTGTGGAAAACAAGTCTACCTTACTGGTTGTTGCTATGTTATACAGACACTAAACTTTGCAGCAGGGAAAGGAGGGAGGAAGGGAGTCGCTTATTTTGAATTATCCAGCTAAAGTTGCCAAACTAGTCACAAGGTGACTTCTGGATTGCCCTTTCTACTCTTGTAACCAAAAGGAGATTTGTCAATCAGATTCTGATGTCTCTCAATGGCATGAAAAGTCATCTGTAGAAACAGTACCTCACTGTTCATTTGCAACCTTACAATGACACTTCTAACTGCAAAAGGACAGCGAAGAGAATTAGCAATGAACAAAGGTCGTCCTCTCACAAACAAGCCTCCATTCAGAAGAAGAAAAGAAGCAATTAATGAAAACTAGAAAAAAAGGCTGTCCTCTATCTGAAACAGGCTCTTTACTACAACATATTCTAGCATCAATCTAAAGCTTCTCACAAAAATGTAGGCAGAATTAAACATGTGTTGCAGGACAGCTGAGGAGACAAGAGCTACTGGGTCACAGAAGGAAATGAGAAAGGGAATCATCTCCTGTTTCCTCTTTATCTGTTTCCAGCATGAGAGAATAAGAGACTTTAGAAAGGCAGGGAAGTGAAGTCTTGTCTGTCTGTGCTGACTTTTGAAGCTTTGAATGCATGATAAAGAAACACATAAATGCAATGTACTATGCACCCATGGTGCCATGGAAAAATAGATTTTAATGATGAAATAGAATAGACTATTGAACAAAATCATAGGCTTTTTAGCATTAATATTAATATTAAATAAGAAATTTAACTCCATCTCTCTTGTTGTGACACTGCTGTGTGCATTGCGTTCATGTTTTTTGGAGGTGGTGTGGCTTTGGAGAGCGCTCTGAGGGGGGATGGGACCTTATTATTTTAAAGCTAGCTTGCTATTGCTAGCCTGACCAAAATTGCCACCCTTTAAAGACAGTCTGTTTCGCAAAATTGCTTCAAAGAGTCAATAAATTACTTTTGGTGACATCATCTGTATTCATGGTAAAACCGCTGAAATTGTGTATCTAAGACGTATTTATACACTCAGAAATAAAAGGTACAAAAGTGGTCACTGGGGTGGTATCCTTTGAACCGAGATATTGCATATTAGTACTTCAAAAGTACATATTGGTACCAAAAGTGTACATTTAAGTACCTAAATGGTACCATCCTAGTGAAAGCTTTTGTACCATTTTTTCTGAGAGTTTATCTGGTGATTTAAAATGCGTTTATTTCATGGATATCAATCAAAGACTTTATATATAGGAAGACGGTGCACTCCGATTACTTGGATGGTAGAAAGTGCAACGCCAAATATGGCAATTAAGCCCCGCCTTCTAAATGAAAGAGCCAATCATTGATTAGTAAAGTCATCATGTCTTTGCAGCTGCCGGTTGCTATAGAAACAGGCAGTCTTCTGAGACCCGCCCTTAGGACTGCGCATCTGCATTAGCTTTGTCCAGGCGTTTTTTTTGTCACGATTCGAGCATTTAGAAACAAAATTTATGAGACAGTTGTTGTCAGATTGCATTGGTGATTTCAAAGAGGAAATTGAATTGTAAGCTTGGTGAACAGTTTTAGAGAATTTGATGATTCCCCATTCAAAGAGATAGGAGCTACACTCCCGTGCCCGAGAGGCGTTTCAAAGATGGCCGCCGAGTAAAATGACTTGCAAAGTAACTTTGATGTCAAAGAGTCAAATTTTCTAATATGTTGGCCTAGGCAATTGTCCTTTTTGTTTTAGGTAGTAATATTCAATGCTCTGTCTGCTATATATGCTCAGTAGCTTTTAGTTTCATAGTTGTAACACAATGCTTGGTTTACGGTCTGACAAATACGTGAATGGGCTACAAATGTTTTTCTCTCTGCAGATACTTTGTCATCACCACTTTTCGTTACTTTAGATGCCCCCTCTTCGGTGCTCCACAGGCGTCGACTCTGGTTCTATGGTTTTTTTGTATAAATCTGCACCAGTGTTATGATAGCAGAATAATAATGCTGTAGTTCTGAGTACCTTTTGAAAGACAGACGTGCTTCCTGCAAACACACACCTTCTATCGCAGCTTAAATATAGAGGCGTTCAGAAACCCGAGGTGTGACAAACGTCATAAGAACTAAGAGCCTCATTGAAATGGTGTTTTTGAACACAATGGCTAGCACTACTAGCTGAAGACATTTGTCAGACTAATATTTTCTCAACTGGTTTTGTTTCAAGACTCAAATGGCAACTCAACATAGTATAAACATTTTTACACTATAAAAGTCAACAGAAATATCTTTAAAATCAATTGCTAAACTTCCTTTAGTTGTGTTTAATTAATTATTCATGCCCTCTGCCAAATGAGAGCTGAATTTGCACATAAAATATGTTTATTTGGACACACACACTTATGTCAACAACAAATGTTATAGAAAGCATCCTTGATTTGACAATCATTTTGCTTTCCTAACTTTGCAAGATCATATTGGTTGCATTTTATTATATACACTACCATTCCAAATTTTAGAGTTAATACAATATTTTTAAAAATAAGTAAATACATTTTTCTGTATTTTTGATCAAATAAGCATTGGCAAGCATAAGGGACTTGTTTCACCACTAGAACAATGTTATATATTTTGTTGACTTGTGTACTTACATTATCCCAAATGTTGCCACGGTGTTTAGATTCCAGAGAAATAAGCAATTTTAACCAGGACACGGACTGTGTCCGTGCATTGCCTATCAATGACATCATACCAGTGTTACCCTCAATTTCCGGTTTTATTTTGTAGAAACCATGAAAATACCAAAGACGCTTTAATATACAGGTGCTGGTCATATAATTAGAATATCATCAAAAAGCTGATTTATTTCACTAATTCCATTCAAAAAGTGAAACTTGTATATTATAAGTATGAAAAGTATGAGCATGTACAGCACTCAATACTTAGTTGGGGCTCCTTTTGCCTGAATTACTGCAGCAATGCGGCGTGGCATGGAGTCGATCAGTCTGTGGCACTGCTCAGGTGTTATGAGAGCCCAGGTTGCTCTGATAGTGGCCTTCAGCTCTTCTGCATTGTTGGGTCTGGCATATCGCATCTTCCTCTTCACAATACCCCATAGATTTTCTATGGGGTTAAGGTCAGGCGAGTTTGCTGGCCAGTTAAGAACAGGGATACCATGGTCCTTAAACCAGGTACTGGTTGCTTTGGCACTGTGTGCAGGTGCCAAGTCCTGTTGGAAAATGAAATCTGCATCTCCATAAAGTTGGTCAGCAGCAGGAAGCATGAAGTGCTCTAAAACTTCCTGGTATACGGCTGCATTGACCTTGGACCTCAGAAAACACAGTGGACCAACACCAGCAGATGACATGGCACCCCAAACCATCACTGACTGTGGAAACTTTACACTGGACCTCAAGCAACATGGATTGTGTGCCTCTCCTCTCTTCCTCCAGACTCTGGGACCCTGATTTCCAAAGGAAATGCAAAATTCACTTTCATCAGAGAACATAACTTTGGAGCACTCAGCAGCAGTCCAGTCCTTTTTGTCTTTAGCCCAGGCGAGGCGCTTCTGACGCTGTCTGTTGTTCAAGAGTGTCTTGACTCAAGAAATGCGACGGCTGAAACCCATGTCTTGCATACGTCTGTGCGTAGTGTTTCTTGAAGCACTGACTCCAGCTGCAGTCCACTCTTTGTGAATCTCCCCCACATTTTTGAATGGGTTTTGTTTCACAATCCTCTCCAGGTTATCTCTATTGCTTGTACACTTTTTTTCTACCACATCTTTTCCTTCCCTTCGCCTCTCTATTAATGTGCTTGGACACAGAGCTCTGTGAACAGCCAGCCTCTTTTGCAGTGACCTTTTGTGTCTTGCCCTCCTTGTGCAAGGTGTCAATGGTCGTCTTTTGGACAACTGTCAAGTCAGCAGTCTTCCCCATGATTGTGTAGCCTACAGAACTAGACTGAGAGACCATTTAAAGGCCTTTGCAGGTGTTTGGAGTTCATCAGCTGATTAGAGTGTGGATCAGCGAGTGAATACGAGTCCCGTTGGATTCTTTTCCTTAGCTATAGAGGTGAAGACAACAACTCCCATGATTCCGCAAAATCCAGACGTCATCAAGATACGCCTTTTTTTTTAATAAGCGACCTCTAGCGGCAAAATTTGCATACTGTGCCTTTAAAAAACACAGTGACCTTGTCCAGAATGTACCATTCTGCATTGTCACACAAACATCAATAAAAAGTGGTGTAAAAAGGGAGTAAAAAGCATAGTGTACATTTAGCATTATTTTCCCGTGTTGTCCAGACCAGCAACCCAGCAGTTGAGAACCACTGCTCGGAATGATCTCATCACAGGTGATGGCATCAGTTTATTTACATTCAGTCTTTAAATTCAGTATTGATTCCCAAAAAGTGTCTCTAAATACAAATGGCACTCTGAATATTGATTATGACCATCTGAATTCTCTGAGAGAGGTTCCACTGGCTCAACTGGGTCTCTTCTACCCTGAAAGGAGGTCAGCAGCAATAAATAGGCCACAATCCACACTCACAGGGCCGTTAGCTGACCTCTGCCCACCCATGGGACTGTACAGAAACTCGAAACTCACTTGCTGTAGGTGACGATAAGCCACCGAGAGCATTTGTCCGTCTGAGAGAACAGATGTGGACTCACAGAAACAGTCATTGCAGAGTACAAACACAATTTGATAAAACAATTTTACAACAAAACATTTGAGTAGTTTCTATGACTCAAAGATTGCTTTGTTTCCCGTAAAGTTCCAGCTGCTAGACAAAACAACAGAAATTATGCAACTTATCCTTAGTATCACTCCATCGAATGGATTACATCATTATTATTATTATTAGATTATTATTTTTTATTAAAAGGTACTATGAAATGTAATCGTTTGAAATGTTTTTTTTGTGTGTGTGTGTTTTTGAAAGAAGCCTCATCAAGGCTGCATTTATTTTATATTATTACCATTTGTTTTCACTTTTTAATATTTATTTAAAATGTATTTCTGTGATTTATTCCAGCAGCCATTACTCCAGTCTTCAGTGTCACATGATCCTTCAGAAATCATTCTGATAACAAATTATCATTATTATCAATGTTGAAAACAATTGTGCTTAATATTTTTGTGGAAACTGTAATACAAAATAACAGGATTTACCACGGATCTATATAAATCTATATGTGGGAATTACAAAGATTATCACTAATAGCGCTCCAGCAAATGGATTATGTCAAAAAAACTGAGCCAAAAGATGATTTTAAAGATGCAAGATGTGCTATGAAAAATAATAGACTCTCTGAATTCTCTTTTTAGCTTTCAAACATCGTTTAACTGCATCGACATTGACACCGCTGTACCGGTATGTGGTTCGTTTACATAACTGCAGTGTCCTCGGATCCAAGGTTATCTCTGGTTTGATTCTTTGCTTCTTTATCAATACAGTCATGTATGGGTTCACAGCTAGGACTTTCCCATAGGCTGCCACTCCATTTAATGGATCTAACAGGAATGTCTGGCTCGTGTCGCTGCCGTTCGAGTGACTCCTAATCTGGCTGATCTGTCGGATTCACTCCACGCACCTGTTCAACACTTGCTGGTGGGGAATGCCCCTTAATAAATCACTTTAACATCTGGGGATCTGACTCAATGCTTTTGGCCAATCAGGCTCCTTTGTTATGCACGCATCAGCACATATGAGCGTGTAGGAATGCACAATAGTGTTAACAAAAACAAAAGAGCCACTATAAACACATTTTGCCCCTGTGAATACTGTCCGTCTGAGCACTGAGGATTACTTAGTCTGTGATTAAGACTCACTTTATCCCCTCTAAGGCCCTTCATTTGCATGCTCTATGAAGCCTGATCAGGCCTGATTGGTTTATGTTTGGAGGTTAGAGCAACATTGTGATAAAGGGTCATGACAGCATCTTTAATCCAAACGAAATTCCTAAAACGTCACATGGCATCATTCCTCATATAATGTGCAGTAACACAGGAATGTTTCTGCATAGTTGTGGACCAGATCTCTCTTTTGCCTGGTTTAATTCAATTACAGTATGACAAGGGACAATGTAGCACAGTGTTAGAGAACACATGGATGAGTAAATCTGCTCACATGTCACATAGCCTACACTTCCTCTGCTTGAAAACTGGGTCACATGCATGGCAGTTTGTAAGAGGCTATTTATATATAAACACTATTCCTGTAAATAAGGCTTCATATAGACCAATTTGGAGGTTTTACCATACATTTCTATATGCATACACTACTTTTCAAAAGTACAGTAAAATGTTTTAATGTTTTTGAAAGAAGCCTCATATGCTCACCAAGGCTGCATTTATATGATACAGTAAAAACAGTAATATTGTTACATTTTATTACAATTTATTCCTGTGATGCATGAGCCATTACTCCAGTCTTCAGTGTCTGATCCTTCAGAAATCATTCTAATATGCTGATTTGGTGCTTAAGAAACATTTATTATCAATGTTGACATCAGTTGTGCAGTGTAATATTTTTGTGGGAACTTTTCAGGACTTTTTAATAAATAGAAAATTCCAAAGAGAAGCATTTATTTGAAATGGCAATCTTCTGTAACATTTTAAAGTCCCAGTGAACCGGAAGTAGCAAGTGAGTTTTCTTCAGTGCTGTGATGTATTGCCAAGTGAAATGGAATATTGAATAGAGGGCGGTGTTTAACTTCAGCGCTCCTCCTCTCCATCTCTCGGCTCATAGCAGACTAACTATTGGAGGGGAGGTTGCGCATTTTCAAACCTAAGCCGTCAAACTGACATCATCTGAGAAGGAACACCGTTTCCAGACCGGAAGTTACTTTTCAGATTTTGATTAAAGATTACAGCGACAAACAATTTTTTTTTCTGTGTATTAACTTGCACGGATTAATTGTTCACCCTAAGACCTGTAATGTGTGCTAACAAAGTTAATAGGGTCGATTTTGATTTCATGAGGACTTTAAATGCCATTACTGTCACTTATGATCAATTGAGTGCTTCCTTGCTGAATAAAAGTATTAATTTCATTTAAAAAGCCGTACTGACCCCAAACTTTTGAACGAAAATCCCTTTAAAAGGTACTGTGGAAATAAATTACCTATGAAAACTTTAACATAGCAAGGTAAAAATTTATGTTATATCCATGTACTGTGTAAGCCTACTTCAAAGATTCCAAAAACATGGTAATACCAAGGTACGCGACCATTGTCCATTTGAACACTTTTTAACAAACATACTGTGGTTACTCAAAACCAATGTTGGGTGTAACTAGTTACTAAGTAATTAGTTACTGTAATTTAATTGCTTTTCCCTTGAAAAAGTAAAGTAAGGGATGACTCTTATTTTTCTGTCATTCAATTAGTTACTTCTGCTGTAACTGAACTCAATACTGTGTGTAGACAATCACTGTATACAATAGTGGAATTAACATCAAAATTTAAAGTCTAACTTCAAAATGCATGTTTTTATGTATCCTTCTCACATTTGTAATACTTTGGCCAGTTAATAAGAATAATGTATGTAGTTTTATAGTATTTATTTGAATTAATTAAAAGAGAAAGGAAAATGTCTATCCTTGAAATCACTTAACTAGTCGAGGTTGATATAGGATTTAGAAAGTATGAAATACTTTTGGGAGAGAGTCATTTGTACAGTAATCTAATTATACTATTGAAGATGTAATTAGTAATTAATTACTTGTTTAGAGTAACTTACCCAACACTGCTCAAAACCTAGTAACTTGCCAACCAAGAATTTTTGGCCATTGTTATATGAGTTGCCTCATATATGTCATGGGTTCATATAGAAACCAAGATAATATAGATGAGCTTCCTAACATGCTAACATTTAAGGCATTATATATTTGGAAAACTGTATGCTACCAAACATGTTTAGGATTTGAAACACACTTTCAACTTACTTTTGGGAGGTGTGTTGCATTTCGTATTCTATCCACCATCTCCTGTCCATCAGGATGAACTCTGGTGACGTGCGACCACATTCTCTCCCAGGTGACACCGTCTATGGGAAAGCCCGTCCTGTTCACGAAAAACGGGACCCCGCCGTCTTTCTCGTCCTCCTCACCGGACGACCTACCGGTGTTGTTTGCGGCAGTGGACGAGGCGGATTCAGCAGCGGGACCCGTAGTGTGACGGTAGGTACTGGTGCTTTTGGACCGGCCGTGTCTGTTGATCTTGGCCGTTGAGCCGCCGCTGCTGCTGGTGGCGCTTGGTCCGGTCATTGTTCAGAAGTCTTCCGAGGGGGAGTTTCCCCTTGTTGTTCCCCTTTTCAGTTATGATTGCCTAGCATTCATGCACAAAGACATGTTGCGTCTCGAGCATGCATATTAATGTGCCAAAACCACACAGTCCTGCTCAAGTATGAAAATTCAGGTGGTTTGAAAAAGATCCAGAGACCGAAAAAATGGTCAGTGATACCATTTCTGTATCAAACTACGGATGAATGTCCTTGCAGAATAGATTGTCATGTATTCCCAGTAAGCCGCATACTGTAGTTGGCGATCAGCTCCGGAGCCACAGAAACTACTTCATCCTTTCGTTTAAAAACACTGAGGAGGCGACCGAATCCTGCGGAGGGATCGCGGGGTGAACAATCCACGGTAGATTAATTTAATATCTGGCTGCAAAGTATTAATGAACGATTTGTTTTTCTCTGTAGGCGTGTAACCGCTTTCACTCACGGTCTCAACAAATGGTCACTCACTCTAGCGTTTTTGATAGTGTTATTGTATCGCTATAAACAACAGCCAATCAAGTTCTTGCGGCTTTTGCATTGGGTAAACCAACAAAGCGAGGCGGGTTCAATTCCATATAAGGGGAATAAATCAGCCTGTGATTGGCCAAATTGGCGGAAATAGGCGTGAACTTTCGTTGTGTATCCAGCAGGGTTTTTGTGAGCTTTTAAATTGTGCATTTAAAGTGATAGTGCAGGTCAAACCATAAAAAATATATTATAACATTTTCCAAAAAATTATATTAAAGGCATTAACCGTAACTGTCGCTATATTTTTGCGTCAAGTGAAATAATTATTGCACTTTTCATTATTTGGCCTCAAAACACATGAAAAAAAACTGTTATTTTAGTATCATTGAGACCCTGTTGACGTTTTTATTATTTTGAATGTTTTTATTTGTTTGTTTTTTTATTTCTCGATATAGTTTTGTATTATTATTATTTTTTTTTTCAGTTTTGATTTTAAATGAACATGTGGAAAAAGTAAGAAGTAAGGTTTTAGTTAGCTATAATAACCCTGATAGTATGGCTATATCAATAAAGAAGCATTTTGTGTCCAAAACATCTTCAAGGGACGGAATTAACTTTATAATTACTATTTCATGAGAACATACAATATTGTATTCCAGTTGCCTTCATGTGAGCAGTGGAGAGCAGAAGTATCAAGACATTTTTACATGTGTGAATATATTTGATGTATTTATAAAATATAATATTTAATATTATTTTAATGTAGATATTTTGTATATTTCTAAATCCTATTGTCATTTTTTTGTCTTCTTTTTTTTTTTTTTTTTTTTACGCTTTAGCTTCTGCTCTCCTTTCAGTGATGAAGTTCAAAAGACCCATACAATAATATAGTTGTTGCGGTAAAACATCTAGGCCTACATACTGGATTTAAACTTTGCCAAATTATTTTGTCATGCTGTCTCCATGTTGTTAATTTAGAAAAGCACATTTAATTCCATCTGAATAGCTTTAAAGGGATCGTTTACCCAAACATTAAAATTCTGTCATCGTTTACTCACCGTCTAATTGTTCCAGACCTGTATGAATTTCTTTCTTCTGCTGAACACAAAGGAAGATATTTTAAATAATGTTGGTAACCAAACAGTTGATGGGCCCCATTGACTTCCATAGTATGGGGAGAAAAAATGCTATGGAAGTCAAATGTCATACAGGTTGAGGGTGACTAAATGATGACCGAATATTCATTTTTGGGTGAACTATCCATTTAAGGTCAAAACGCATTCATGAATGTCAAATGTCCTGTGTGATCACTAGAGGGCGCTAGAGTTCTAAATTCAAACTTGCTCTAACAACCCCTTTAATTAAAGTTCTACATTTCAAGGGAGCGCAGACAGGATTAAGATAAATGAAAAAATAGACTAAAATACAGGAGTAAAGCAAATAATTAATTTAACAGTAAATTAGGAAACAAACTAAACAAACTAAATATGTTCAGAATAACATTTTCGACATTTATATATATATAAAAAAAAACAATCAATATAAATTGGGTCTGTACATGCCTTTTAAATTTCAGGATGGGGTCCCTTGCAAGAGATTTATCATGAATGATTGGGGGTCTGTTGCATCTAAAAGACTGTAAACCACTGTGCTATATAACATATTTGCAATAACAAACAAACTGCATATTTTAATTTTCGCTATATCATTTTTATTTTACAACAGCAGTGATGGAAACACAAGCCACTTCCAAAGTTCTCCAATGTTCAGAGTCTAATGCAAATTAGTTTTTTACTTTACAGTGAATTTCCCAATCTCAGCATCATTTGTGACAATCATGTGAAACCTTGCACAGCTGCCTTCATTAACCGACAAGTACAGTTGTGGTCAGAATTATTGGCACCTCTGGTAAATATGATCAAAAATGGCTGTAAAAATTAATCTGCACCGTTTATCCTTTTGATCTTTCATTCAAAAAAATCTAACCTTCCACTGAAGTAAAAGAATGGAAATTCAGGGGGAAAATCACATTATGAAATAAATGTTTGTCCAAAACACGTTGGCCATAATTATTGGCACCCCTAGAATTTTTATGAGTAAAATATCTCTGAAATTTATCTCCATTAATATTAAAATTTTTAGCACACCAGGGAACATGAAGTTAGTCATGCACCTAGTCCGGAACATGAAGTTGTCTAGCTAGGACTGGTTTCACCGGAGTATAAATATGAGGAAACACAAAGGCTTCACAAAATAGAAAGTGGCTGTAGGAAAAAAGCTAAAGCATTGAAAATCCCCATTTCCACCATCAGGGCAATAATTAAGAAGTTCCAATCAACTAAAGATGTTACGAATCTGCCTGGAAGAGGACGTGTGTATATATTCTCTTAATGCATGGCGAGGAGGAGAGTTTGAGTGGCCAAAGTCTCTCCAAGGATCACAGATGGAGAATTGCGGAGATTAGTTGAGTCTTGGGGTCAGAAAGCCTATTTAAAAAAAAAAAAAAAAAAAAAAAAAAAACAACCCCTACAGCACCACATGTTGTTTGGGAGGGTTTCAAGAAAAATCCTCCTTGCTCATCCAAAAACTAACTCCAGCATATTCAGCTGTCAGACACGACTGGAACTTCAAAAGGGACCGGATTCTATGGTCAGGTGAAATTATAAAAAGAGCTTTTTGGCAGCAAACCCACCAGATGAGTTTGGTGCAAACAGGAATAAAAAGTACCCCATGCCCACTGATCCCGCTGGATCTTTAATGTTGTGGGTCTATTTTTTTGCTGGAGGTCCTGGACATCTTGTTCAGAAACATGGTATCATGGATTCTAGCAAATACCAACAGATAAAAAATAGAACCCTGACGGCCTCTGCTAGAACTCGTATAATGGGCTGTGGTTGCTCAGGGCAATGATCCAAAACAAACATCAAAATCAACACACAAATGAGTCACGGAGCACAAAATGAAGCTTCAGCCATGACCATCCCCGTTCCCTGACCTGAACCCTAGAGAAAATTAGTGGTCTGAACTGAAGAGAAGAAGCACCAACATGGAGCTGGGAAACTGAAGGATCTGGAGAGATTCTGTATGAAGGAATGTTCTCTGATCTCTTGTCATGTATTCTCCAAACTCATCAGTCATTATAGGAGAAGACTCCGAGCTGTTATCTTGGCAAAAGGAGGTTGCAAAAAGTATTTAATAAAAGGGTGCCAATAATTACGGCCAATGTGTTTAGGAGGAAAGCATTTATTTCATGATGTGATTTACCCCCCACTTCTGTGAATATTTTTAATAAAAGATCAAAAGGATAAACAATGCAGATTTGTTTTTACAACCATATTTGATCATATTTACTGGGGTGCCAATAATTCTGACCACAACTGTAAGAAATTAATAAATACAAAAACAGCCCAAAAGAGTCATATTTCCAATAAATATGCATCAAAAGTACAAAAAATTAGTTAAAAGCAAGTAAACCTAGGCTTATAAGCCATCAAAATAATAGTGCTCTTTCTACCTCACTTCTGAGGCAAGACATTTTTATAAAACCTCACTAGGCCCGTCAGCGACACACTCTTGTAAATCACACTCCCTTTTAAACTATCCACATTCATAACGTGGCAGAAATGCCGAACGGTTGATTTGTGCTCTCTGGAACAGGGCAAAAAAGCTGAACTTACACAACATTCAATTTTATCTTGCAATGACTGCATGAGCACTTGAAATGATGTCACAGTCTCATAATTCGCTAAAGCACTATGCTAGCACTACAATTTGCATACTTTGTCTTTTTAGTTCAAAGAACACTCTTCATTGAAAGCATGGGAATTCTTCATCACCCTGAATAAATAAAATGGGAGGTCTTTGTGGAATTATTACATGTAGATGTTCCACAATGCAACAGCAGACTTTAAAAATTTCAGAAAGCACTCACTTCGATCCTTTGAGACGAAGCAAACAAACATGCTGTTCCAATCACAATAACAGGATTGCGAAGCCCTGTTAAATACTTAATATTTGGTCCACAATTCTTGAAACAAAAATAATCATGCATGTATAATTAAGAGACAGATTGTATAAACAATCAGCCTAGAATGGGTGAAATTAATTCGCAGCATATTTGTGAACAATTATCACGGTCCATTTTCACTGAAAATTGTGCTATAACATCAATACATTACAGAAAAATAAGGAGATTTCAAGTCATCTCAGGAGAGTCTGTAATCTCTTGTGATTTTTGATGTGCTGTTGGAAACGTTTAAGACTTAAATTGAAGTCTCATGAGGTAAACTAGAGGACTCCGGCTTGACGTCACTGAACGCTTTTTCAGAAGGCAGCTCAGTGGGAACCTTCAGGGGAGAGAAACACGTGTTCAAATTAAGATCTCATTAAGACATGGAAATCTTTTTCATGTCCCTTGAGACGGCATTTAATTGATAGAATGTTATCTTGAACATCAGGATATCGAAGGCCAAATATACTACCAATCAAAGGTTTGAGATCTGTACGATTTTTAAAATGTTTCTGTAAGAAGTATCTTCAAAGGCTTACCAAGGCTGCAAAATATTAATATATTAAATATAATTATTTACCATAGTAATATAATTTAAAAATGTAATTCATTCTTGAATTTTCAGCATCATTACTCCAGTCTTCAGTGTCACATGATCCTTCAGAAATCACTCTAATATGCTGATTTAGTGCTCAAGAAACATTTCTTGTTATTATCAAATGTTTTACTGCTTAACATTTTTGTGGTAACCCTGATTATATTTTTCCAGGATTCTTTGATGAATAGAAAGTTCAAAAGAACAGCATTTATTTGAAACAGAAATCTTTTAATCAATTTAATGCACCCTTGCTGAATAAAACTATTCATTTCTTTACAAATAAAAATGTAATGTTTTATTTTACAGTCCTGTTCCCCATGTACATTCTATGTACTTTATTATAGTAATTACAATAACTGGGTAATAACTACGTACTAACCCTGAACCTACCCCTAAACCTAACTTTAACCTGTGTAGTTACCTTATATTACTGTACATGTAAGTGCATGTACTGTAAAATAAAGTGCAACCAAGAAACCTTAGTGAGCCCAAACTTTTGAACAGTAGTGTACATTGAAAAATAACGAAACAGAAATATGCTGTCTGATTTTATATAAAAACAATTTCCAAAACAATAATACAAATTATGATATAAAGTCAGAATTGCGTGATATAAAGTCAGAATTATGAGATATAAATATAAAGTCAGAATTGAGATATAAAGTCAGAATTGTGTGATATAAATATAAAGTCAGAATTGCGAGATATAAAGTCAGAATTATGAGATATAAAGTCAGATATAAAGTCAGAATTATAGAGATATAAAGTCAGAATTGTGTGATATAAAGTCAGAATTATGAGATATAAAGTCAAAATTGAGTGATATAAAGTCAGAATTGTGGGATATAAAGTCAGAATTGTGGGATATAAAGTCAGAATTGTGGGATATAAAGTCAGAATTGGGATATAAAGTCAGAATTATGAGATATAAAGTCAGAATTATGAGATATAAAGTCAGGATTGTGATATAAAGTCAGAATTGGGATATAAAGTCAGAATTGTGAGATATAAAGTCAGGATTGTGAGATATAAAGTCAGAATTGAGATATAAAGTCAGAATTGCGAGATATAAAGTCAGAATTGTGATATAAAGTCAGAATTGCGAGATATATAAGTCAGAATTAAGAGATATAAAGTCAGAATTGAGATATAAAGTCAGAATTGTGAGATATAAAGTCAGAATTGTGAGATATATATATATAAAAGTCAGAATTATGTGATATAAAGTCAGAATTGAGATATAAAGTCAGAATTGTTAGATATAAATATAAAGTCAGAATTGAGATATAAAGTCAGAATTGCGTGATATAAAGTCAGAATTGTGATATAAAGTCAGAATTGTGTGATATAAAGTCAGAATTGTTAGATATAAAAGTCAGAATATAAAGTCAGAATTGAGAGATATAAAGTCAGAATTGAGAATATAAAGTCAGAATTGCGTGATATAAAGTCAGAATTGCGGGATATAAAGTCAGAATTGTGATATAAAGTCAGAATTGTGATATATAAAGTCAGAATTGGATATAAAGTCAGAATTGGGAGATATAAAGTCAGAATTGCGAGATATAAAGTCAGAATTATGTGATATAAAGTCAGAATTGAGATATAAAGTCAGAATTGCGAGATATAAAGTCAGAATTGCGTGATATAAAGTCAGAATTGCGGATATAAAGTCAGAATTGTGATATAAAGTCAGAATTGTGAGATATAAAGTCAGAATTGGGATATAAAAAGTCAGAATTGAGATATAAAGTCAGAATTGATAGATATAAAGTCAGAATTAGAATTGCGATATAAAGTCAGAATTGCGATATAAAAGTCAGAATTGCGTGATATAAAGTCAGAATTATGTGATATAAAGTCAGAATTGTTAGATATATATATAAAGTCAGAATTGAGATATAAAGTCAGAATTATAAAGCGTGATATAAAGTCAGAATTATGGGATATAAAGTCAGAATTGCGAGATATAAAGTCAGAATTGAGATATAAAGTCAGAATTGGGATATAAAGTCAGAATTGCGAGATATAAAGTCAGAATTAAGATATAAAGTCAGAATTATAGAGATATAAAGTCAGAATTGCGTGATATAAAGTCAGAATTGAGATATAAAGTCAGAATTGCGAGATATAAAGTCAGAATTGAGATATAAAGTCAGAATTATGTAGAGATATATAAAGTCAGAATTGCGAGATATAAAGTCAGAATTGTGTGATATAAAGTCAGAATTGTGGGATATAAAGTCAGAATTATGAGATATAAAGTCAGGATTGTGAGATATAAAGTCAGAATTGAGATATAAAGTCAGAATTAAAGTCAGAATTGAGATATAAAGTCAGAATTGCGATATAAAGTCAGAATTGCGATATAAAGTCAGAATTGCGTGATATAAAGTCAGAATTGCGTGATATAAAGTCAGAATTGCGTGATATAAAGTCAGAATTGTTAGATATATATATAAAGTCAGAATTGAGATATAAAGTCAGAATTGTGGGATATAAAGTCAGAATTGAGATATAAAGTCAGAATTGTGAAATATAAAGTCAGAATTGTGAAATATAAAGTCAGAATTATGGATATAAAGTCAGAATTGTGAGATATAAAGTCAGAATTGAGATATAAAGTCAGAATTGGGATATAAAGTCAGAATTATGCGAGATATAAAGTCAGAATTAAGATATAAAGTCAGAATTGCGAGATATAAAGTCAGAATTAAAGTCGTGATATAAAGTCAGAATTGAGATATAAAGTCAGAATTGCGAGATATAAAGTCAGAATTGAGATATAAAGTCAGAATTGCGAGATATAAAGTCAGAATTATAGATATAAAGTCAGAATTGTGTGATATAAAGTCAGAATTGTGGGATATAAAGTCAGAATTGAGATGTAAAGTCAGAATTATAAAGCGTGATATAAAGTCAGAATTATGGGATATAAAGTCAGAATTGTGTGATATAAAGTCAGAATTGCGTGATATAAATATAAAGTCAGAATTGTGTGATATAAAGTCAGAATTGAGATGTAAAGTCAGAATTGCGTGATATAAAGTCAGAATTATGGATATAAAGTCAGAATTGTGAGATATAAAGTCAGAATTGAGATATAAAGTCAGAATTGGGATATAAAGTCAGAATTGCGTGATATAAAGTCAGAATTGAGATGTAAAGTCAGAATTATGCGTATATAAAGTCAGAATTATAGATATAAAGTCAGAATTGTGAGATATAAAGTCAGAATTGTGAGATATAAAGTCAGAATTGTGAGATATAAAGTCAGAATTGCGTGATATAAAGTCAGAATTGAGATATAAAGTCAGAATTGAGTGATATAAAGTCAGAATTGAGATATAAAGTCAGAATTGCGGGATATAAAGTCAGAATTGTGGGATATAAAGTCAGAATTGTGTGATATAAAGTCAGAATTGCGTGATATAAATATAAAGTCAGAATTGCGTGATATAAAGTCAGAATTATGATATAAAGTCAGAATTGTGAGATATAAAGTCAGAATTGTGAGATATAAAGTCAGAATTGTGAGATATAAAGTCAGAATTGAGATATAAAGTCAGAATTGGGATATAAAGTCAGAATTGCGTGATATAAAGTCAGAATTGAGATATAAAGTCAGAATTATGAGATATAAAGTCAGAATTGCGAGATATAAAGTCAGAATTGCGAGATATAAAGTCAGAATTAAGTGATATAAAGTCAGAATTGCGAGATATAAAGTCAGAATTGTGAGATATAAAGTCAGAATTATGATATAAAGTCAGAATTGAGATGTAAAGTCAGAATTGCGTGATATAAAGTCAGAATTATGTGATATAAATATAAAGTCAGAATTGTGTGATATAAAGTCAGAATTAAAGCGTGATATAAAGTCAGAATTGTGAGATATAAAGTCAGAATTGTGAGATATAAAGTCAGAATTAAAGAAATATAAAGTCAGAATTGGGATATAAAGTCAGAATTAAAGTCAGTGATATAAAGTCAGAATTGAGATATAAAGTCAGAATTGCGTGATATAAAGTCAGAATTATGAGATATAAAGTCAGAATTGTGAGATATAAAGTCAGAATTATGATATAAAGTCAGAATTGAGATGTAAAGTCAGAATTGCGTGATATAAAGTCAGAATTGCGTGATATAAAGTCAGAATTGTGAGATATAAAGTCAGAATTGTGAGATATAAAGTCAGAATTATGTGATATAAAGTCAGAATTGTGATATAAAGATATAAAAGTCAGAATTAAAGTCAGATATAAAGTCAGAATTAAAGTCAGATATAAAAGTCAGAATTGTGAGATATAAAGTCAGAATTGCGTGATATAAAGTCAGAATTGTGAGATATAAAGTCAGAATTGTGAGATATAAAGTCAGAATTGCGTGATATATAAAGTCAGAATTGTGAGATATAAAGTCAGAATTGCGAGATATAAAGTCAGAATTGTGAGATATAAAGTCAGAATTGTGAGATATAAAGTCAGAATTGTGAGATATAAAGTCAGGATTGCGTGAGATGTCAGGATTGCGAGATGTAAACTCAGCTGAGATAAAACATCGCAATTATCTTTAAAAATGTTTTATTCTGTGGCAGAAACAAGCTTCAATAACATAAATAACTACGCAAAAAAAAAAAAAAAAAAAAAAAAATAACACTTCTTAACATTATATTTTACTTTCAAATATTTTCAAAATCCCTGTATTCACTGTTCCTGTTAGGGTTCTGTCACTTCAGTCAGTTTATTCTTGGTTTTGGTGACAGAACTCTGACACTACTATCGTCTCGTCTTGTCATTGGGGCCGTAAGCTCGTCTGTGTAGAACTCGCTTCATGTTTACATCAGCTGCGTGCTTTCATGTTGTCATTTTTTGTGTGAACATGCATCTTATGATTGTTCTCATTAGGTGCATGTTGGTGTCTTTTTTTGCTTGAGCACATGGCTTATGTTTGTGTTCGCTGGCCATGTGCTCTAGTTTTTGTTTAGTGTGAACACATGGTTTGTCATGTCTGGTTCTTTGTGCCATGTGCTTGCATGTCTATTGTCTAACCCCGCCCTTGTTATCTGATTTTATTGGTTAATTTTGCCCCATTACCTGCCTTGTTTGCTCCCTATTTATTCTCCAAGTGTTTGCAGTCTCTCTCGTGTGTTTCCATGCCTTGTTGTTGGTCAAGTCAAGTTAGTGACTGCTGCCAGTTCTGTTTTCCCCCTCTGGGTAATTTTTGTTGTTTTTTATTAAATAAAAGCCCATAAATTCACTTACCTCAATTTTGACATTACCAATGAATATTCACTTTGATTAGCATAATTTGGCTTGTTTTTGATCCTAAAATTTTACTTTGATCTTGCACTAAACTGATTATAAGCGCACTGAGATATCTACCACTTCACATGATCAAGATTTGCATGGTTGAGTCATGAATAGCATAAAAATGAGACTTACTGCTTGTCCTTTGTTTGTGTTGCCCACATTGACGTCGTTTCTTTTGAGGTCTGATTTAATCAAAGCTGTAAGAGCAACACAAAGGTTTCGTAATGCTGTTCACCAACAATACTGATCAATAAGAGAAAGGCCTGTAAATAAGAAAAGTAACCTGTTAGAACAATGCCAAGGAGGATCCAAGCACACAAGAAAATGTTTCCACTGAGTGGGCCGTAGTCTGTTGTCAGCTGCCCTTGTATGAGAGTAAAAATGATGCCGAACACCTAAAAATGAAAGATAGAATATGAGACAGAAACACTTAAATACCAATGACTTCAAGTTTCAAGAAGAATCTAAACAGAGTAAATGCGGAAGGCTTAAGTTTATCAAAATAAATGTGGGTGTGTATTCCACCAGGCTTAAAGTGGTTACCATGGCGTGTATGGAAATGCCCAACTGAAAGCTTATTACAAAAATGAAACAAGTTGAGAATGAGCAGGCCACACATACCTGTGCAAAAGCATTCAAAAGACCAGATGACGTGCCCTCTGACTCAGGGTATGTGATTTCAACACCAAATTCAAAGCCAATGGGAAGGTAACCAGTCATAAAAAACCTTTTGAAAAGAATAGCATGAATAACATGAGTCAAATATACCTGGCTGTCAGAGAGCTATTTGAATAAGAGAAGCTAACGTACACCATGTGCAAACATGTATCAAACAACAATAGGAAAGCAAACCTGACCAGTTCTGCTCTTTAAACACAGAACATGGGCTGCTGACTTGTTTACAAGAATCAGAATGCTTCACGGCACATTTGAAATATAAATATGTCCTGAGAAATTTAGTACCGGTGCATCTCATATAATTAAAAAAAGAAGAAGAATAAAGGACTTCAATTTATGTCTGGACTCAAGATACTAATTTCAGTTTGGAGGGAGGGGTCTATGTCGGGAAGGTCTGTTGCTTGTGCTCACTGGCAGTTGTGGAGCGGCTCCCAGACCTAGAGAATAGTGCATATCTACAATATTTTTATTGACTGGTCTAAATGTATTATTATTATTATTATTATTATTATTATTATTATTATTATTACTACAAACCCGATTCCAAAAAAGTTGGGACACTGTACAAATTGTGTATAAAAACAGAATGCAATGATGTGGAAGTTTCAAATTTCAATATTTTATTCAGAATACAACATAGATGACATATCAAATGTTTAAACTGAGAAAATTTATTATTTTATAGGTTGATTTAAAATTTCATGGCATCAACACATCTCAAAAAAGTTGGGACAAGGCCATGTTTCCCACTGTGTGGCATCCCCTCTTCTTTTTCTAACAGTCTGCAAACGTCTGGGGACTGAGGAGACAAGTTGCTCAAGTTTAGGAATAGGAATGTTGTCCCATTGTTGTCTAATACAGGCTTCTAGTTGCTCAACTGTCTTAGGTCTTCTTTGTCTCATCTTCCTCTTTATGATGCGCCAAATGTTTTCTATGGGTGAAAGATCTGGACTGCAGGCTGGCCATTTCAGTCCCCGGATCCTTCTTCTACGCAGCCATGATGTTGTAATTGATGCAGTATGTGGTCTGGCATTGTCATGTTGGAAAATGCAAGGTCTTCCCTGAAAGAGACGACGTCTGGATGGGAGCATATGTTGTTCTAGAACTTGGATATACCTTTCAGCATTGATGGTGCCTTTCCAGATGTGTAAGCTGCCCATGCCACACACACTCATGCAACCCCATCCCATCAGAGATGCAGGCTTCTGAACTGAGCGCTGATAACAACTTGGGTTGTCCTTGTCCTCTTTAGTCCGGATGACATGGCGTCCCAGTTTTCCAAAAAGAACTTAAAATTTTGATTAGTCTGACCACAGAACAGTTTTCCACTTTGCCACAGTCCATTTTAAATGAGCCTTGGCCCAGAGAAAACGCCTGCGCTTCTGTTTCAATATGGCTTCTCTTTTGACCTATAGCCCAGTGGCTATGGCACGGTGGATTGTGTTCACCGACAATGTTTTCTGGAAGTATTCCTGAGCCCATGTTGTGATTTCCATTACAGTAGCATTCCTGTATGTGATGCAGTGCCGTCTAAGGGCCCGAAGATCACGGGCATCCGGTATGGTTTTCCGGCCTTGATCCTTACGCACAGAGATTGTTCCAGATTCTCTGAATCTTTGAGAAATATCTCTGAATGATATTATGCACTGTAGATGATGATAACTTCAAACTCTTTGCAATTTTTCTCTGAGAAACTCCTTTCTGATATTGCTCCACTATTTTTGGCCGCAGCATTGGGGGAACTGGTGATCCTCTGCCCATCTTGACTTCTGAGAGACACTGCCACTCTGAGAGGCTCTTTTTATACCCAATCATGTTGCCAGTTGACCTAATAGGTTGCAAATTGGTCCTCCAGCTGTTCCTTATATGTACATTTAATTTTCCGGCCTCTTATTGCTCCCTGTCCCAACTTTTTTGGAATGTGTAGCTCTCATGAAATCCAAAATGAGCCAATATTTGGCATGACATTTCAAAATGTCTCACTTTCAACATTTGATATGTTATCTATGTTCTATTGTGAATAAAATATAAGTTTATGAGATTTATAAATTATTGCATTCCTGTTTTATTCACAATTTGTACAGTGTCCCAACTTTTTTGGAATTGGGTTTGTACTATTATTATTATTATAAACTTCTAATGCTACCACTACTCCTACTATTATTATCATGAATATTATTGTTGTTACTACTACTACTACTACCACTACTACTACTATTATTATTGTTATTATTATATTATCATTAGTATGATTACTAATTCTACTACAACTCTATTACCATTTTCTTACTCTTTGTTTTTGTTTTGTTTTTCTCTTTTCTGCATGTGTATGTGTGACATTGATCTTTTACTATGTATAATCTATTGTTTTGTTAATTTGTAATTTTGCTCAATAATAATACAAAAAAGATACTAATTTCAGAAATTATAGTAACAGGCACCATAAGTTGAAGTGTAATGGCAGGCTTACCCTAGGATCCCAGCAGTAAAGAAGATAATAAGCAGATGTCCCAAGTTCAGCGTGAATGTGAACACCACCATTCCAATAAAAGACAGCACGTAGATGAACAGTGTTGTCAATCTAAAGGGTAAGAGGAAATATTAAAAACCTTTGACAAGCTGCTTGTCTCAAATCTGATAAAAATAAATAAATAGATAAAATAATTGAGTAATTTTAATAGGAATCCACGCAATATGGAATTGTGTGTGGGGCAAAAGATTTCCCCACTAACATTTCGCAATGGGTTCAATTTGGTCAGGCAAATTCGCCGTGTTGACCAACAGAAAGGTGCTTGGCTTTAAAGTGACTTCTGTGTGAGCTGTAATTCATACATCGCTACACTTTAACAACATAAAATTAACCTTTTTAACCTCAATATTTTGTTGAAATTGTGGCGGCACCTTAAATTAAAAATTAGAAAGAAAATAAATACTCAACATAGTCAAAACGATTTACTGATTAGCAGCTCTAATGAAAATCTGGTGCTAATATGAGTGTGTGAGCTAAATCCTTCAAAGCCAATACTTCAAAATATTAGCAAAAAACATTCCACTGGTTTACCAAATATACATACTTATAGGTTTTAGTACGATCCAACCAGATTCCACACAGTATTGAGCCGAACATCCCAGCCACCACCAAAGTCAAGCCGATTCTGCCAGTGTTTAGTTCTTCACCCTAAAAAAAAAAGTTCTAGAAGGTTTAAATGTGATTTTAAGAGTTCAAAGGAACATTTCTATCACTTTTAAACATGCTAGTGAAACTGTCCTCCAGCGAATTTTGATCTCAGGATTTTGGTATAAAGAGCTCACAAAAGCAAGTTCAATAGGCCTCCAGTTTAACCAGCAGCTGATTGCAACAAACCCCTTAAGTCAAGAAAACCCTTAGTTATTTATTTTAGTGTTATTGTATCCAGTGATGGGAGTAACGTGCAACAAAGTAACGCGTTACTGTAATTCCACTACTTTTAGCGGTAACACGCATGTAACTAAATATTTTTTTAATCAAGTAATGCAATTACAATTACTGAAATTTAAATGAGCTTGTTACTCGCGTTACCCTCTTTTGTGAAAAATGAACGCTTGCAGAAAAGAAGGTCAAATCTAAGCAATAGCCCAGCCCATGTCTGACAGCTTATCAAAATTCCCTGCCGGAGCCCTCCCTACACAATGTTGCAGCCATTAAAATAGTTCAGTTTTGTTTTTAATGTCAAAGTAGTTATATTTTGTTCCATTTAGTTTCTTTATTAAGTTAATTTAGAAAAATGTTTGGAGCATTTTTTTGTTTGTTAAATTAAATCTTGCCTATAATAAAGTCCATAGATATAAAACACTTCAAGCATCACAATGTACTTTAAATGTGTAGCCTACTATCACCACCACAGTAAAAAGGCATTTTTGATAAGTTGAGGTAGGCTGATCGCAAACGAAACAGGCTACACAATCTAAACAAATAAGAATAAAAAAAACATGCAGGTTGTCTTACCTTACACCTCTCTGCAAAATGAACATAAATCTGATCTTCAATTCCCGCGCTATATGCACATTTAATAGTGTTCACGTCAACGAAAGCAACAGATGTGAGCTGCATTTTATTCATCAGCTCATTTCAAGATCAAAGACCGCAATATGAGAAAGAGCGACCTAAGCACTTGTGAGATCATTTAGTGTCATTCGTTTTAATGACGATGATTGTGTTTTTGAGTATCTGAGACTTACTTCACTTGCGGCAGTTTGCGTGTTGGCTTGCTTTACTCATTTGCGGCGACACGTGCTGCAGTAGCGCCATCATATCTGACTACAACATGTCTAGCCTATAACATGCTCTCACACGTTTATTTTTTAACAATTTGCCAGGAGTCAAATTTACATATGTGGTTTAAACAACCTTATGCTTTTACACTTGTCCAGTTTCGCCTGAAATGTTGAATGAAAAATTGTTTGTGTTTGACTGTTCAGTACTGTTCATATTTAGGCTACATTTAAAAAGCAGACATAAAAGTAACTAACTTCAAAAAGTTACTTTCCCTAGTAACCAATTACTTTTAATATACAGTAATCTAGTAACTGTAACTAATTACACATTTTCAGTAACTTGCCCAACACTGATCGTATCTGTATCATATCCATACAGAAATATCTGAAACTATTCCAATACTAATTTTCCACAGTATTGATACACAGATACCAGTTGCACATTCTTGCTCTCTCTTCTCTCCGACGGCGAATTGACACACACCTGCCTCCTCGCACTCACTATTACTACTTGCGGGTATTGTGCATAATTTCACTCATTCCCACAGTTTTAAAGCGCACATTAAGCCAATTCTCAAACAGCTTGCAAGTACCAAATTGAGTTCTTTTCATGGCTTATTGCACTTAAATGGACAAATGCATACAAAATTATGACAAAATGTTAATTTTGGTGAGTATTCAGTTAAACACAGTCAGTTTTGGAATTTAAATAGTTGAGAAAGAAAACAAGTGACAGCAGCCTAATACACCTACTGCTGTCTGTCATGTTAATCAAAGAACAAAAGACAAAGAGAAAGTCACTCTTTGCTCTTGATTAAATGACTTTTGTAACATTAATTGTAAGCATTAATCTATATTTAATTTTTTACAATGAAGACTATCCAGTGTTATTTTATATTTAATTAGCCTACTTTATTTAGTATTTCTTACCCGAATATTACTGTTAGACCCACCTGAAAAGCCAGGTTTAATTTGTCTTTGTACTTGCAAATTTAGTTCAAAGTGCAACAAAATTACCTAAATTATTATTTTTTAATTATAAAAAAACATCTATATGGCGGTATATATGGCAGATTCCCTGTGGTATTGAGAATGGTATCAAATATCAATGTTTTTTAAGTTATCGTATCAAAGTTAGAAATTCCAGTATTGTAACACTAATAGGTTTATAATTATAACTAATAGAATTAAGAAGTTTTAAGAGGTTTGTTGCATTATAACTAATACTATTAAGAGGCTTAGCGGTTTGATGCAACTGGGCCCAAAATGTATTTTGGGCCTCGTCTACTACAACACTTTTGACTAATGCCGGGTGCACACTGTACGATTTTGGCCACGACTTGGCCGCCTGATACAAATTTTGCAAATCCTAAAAGATTCCTCTGATCCTAGAATCTGTAGTTCTTGCCAAAATCTGTAGTTCTTGATCACTAGGTTTGATCGCCGACAGCAAATTTTACCACCAATCTCAGAAGTTGAGGCACAGACCTGCAGTGTGGCTTCTCCTACAACAACTGTCAAATCAAAAACCAATAGTGGCACAGAACCTGATGACACAATTAGTGTGACAACAAACCACCACTTGCTCCATACACATCATCTTCGTTTTCCCTTTGTGCATCCCTTTTTAACAAATCTTGACTGTTGCACAGTGTGACATGACTTAAAGCGGGGCTCATGTTCATACAGTGTGATAAGCAACAATCATAAAGGACTATTATAAATCATACAGTGTACACCTGGCTTAACTTTCATTAGTTTGTCAGTGACACCTCTTTTTAAAAGATCTCATGACCAGATATGGATGTGCTATGCACAGTAAGAAATATCACATGGTGTGTGCGGTCACTAAACTTAAGCCTTGTGGGAAAGCCTGCAGAACATTGGGCAGATCAAACTTGAGAATGTACACAGAAGAGCTTGTCTTTTCATTTGGACTCTGTCAGGAATAGCAGGCATGCATGAAAAGAGGCTAATGAACTGGACAATAAGTCTGTGACCAGCTGCCCATTCCCGGCAAAGAGTACCGCGATGTGCCTGAGACGGACCCAGAAAGGCCCCTACACATATGCACATGTTATAAATGTACAGAGTTTATCAAAGTTCACTTACCTCATAGTAAGTAATTATCATTTGATTGAGAAGTGTAGATACAGAGTAGAAAGATCCGGTCATGATGCCTGAAAACATCAAGATATTTAGAAAATTATGTTTTAAAAAAAAAAAGTTGACAATATTTGCTGAAGTGCTGAACTTTCTATATAATAAAAATTAAATTGTGGCTTTAGAGAAGGTTGATATTGTAATTACAGTATTAATTTAATAAGCCATACACAAGATAAAATAACAGAAATCATCTCATAATGAATGGTATATGGTGCTCTATTAAAAGCCCAGGAAAAATATTACAGTTAGATTAAGGGAACAGTGGTTTAACTGAATCATGCTGACCTTTTTAATAAAAAGATCTAATGAAATACATTATACTTTCAAGAAATATATATAAAAAATGCTTTTGTATTCCATGGAAGAAAAAAAAAGTCAAAGGTTTAAAACAACATACGTATGAGTTAAGGCCCTTTCACACTAAGGACAATAACTATAAGGATAAAGTTCTAAAATAGAAATAAAAAATTAAATAGTTCTAAAATTCATTCCAAATATTAAAGAATAGCAGAATCCACACTACTACAACTATAACGATAACGGCATAGAGGATAAATATCGCTGGAATCACTTTCAGAACGATTTTTCCACATTGATGAATCGATAAAAACATTGATAGCCAATCAGAATCCACCCTGCAACCTCAAGTGTTTAAAGTGGCAGACCGCATAACTGCAGCGTGTGCTTAAAATAAACAGAACAATATGGTGTGGACGCCAATATAGTTATCGTTATAGTTATATTTAGTTACCGTTCTTGGTGTGCATGGCCTTAAATGATGACAGAATTTTCAGTTTTTGTATTGAATAATCGCCTTTCTCACCATAGCTGACGAGGAGCAGAATGAAGGGTTTGCTCCTAAAGAGGTTGATGATTGATTGTTTGTATGAATAGTCTTCAGCTGGACCAGTGGAGAGAACAGCTTGGGCTTTGCTGGGTGGGAGTGGAGGTCTGTCCCTAATGACTGAGAAAACAAGTGAGAATGAAAAAGACACACATGAACGTCTAATTCTGATAATCGGATTACTAAACCTGTTTAAAGCTGTCATGGGGGATTAATGTACTTGTATTCATTTCGATACTCTTTAAAATATTAATCGTTGTACACACCTCTCCTCAATCTCCTACAAATCAACTACTTGCAACTCGATTGTGTATTATAAACTATAATGACATAAAAGCATAGCATGCAGAAGACTGAATGAGAGTTTAAATAAATCATGGAAAATATCTTTCTAAGCATTAATACATGCATCAGTTGCATTTATTTCTTTATCTCCTTTATCCTGCGTCACTTCACTTCTGGAAAAAGTTCTAACAATGCGTCAAGTCACCTTTATTTTTATAGCGCTTTTTACAATGCCGATTATGTGAAAAGTATACTGATTGTTACCAAATATTGTTAGAAGGAAGAGCAGAGTTGAAATTCCAGCTGTTCCATAGAACATTATGCTGATGTTGTGGCCCATGAGATCTTTGTCGTCTGCAGTGTTGGGAACCAGTACAGGTGGAAGCAGGAAACCTATGGCTACACCAAGCTGAAGGGAAATAAGTAGACCATTAAGTCACAAAAATTGAGCACATAAAACAATAATAAAACACTACACCATATAAGAATAATAAATACACTGTTAAATAGTTCTGGCCTCACTTTAAATTAGTGTTTCTATCACTGTGTATTTAAATACTACAAAGCACCATATCCATAACAAAAATGTACCTGGTTACCACAGTTCCTGTTTTGCTAGTTAGATACAATGGAAGTCAACTGGAACCAAAACTGTTTGGCTGCCAATATTCTTCCGAATATCTGGACCAGCTTGAACTTGTTAAATGCTTGAAATACCTATTTAGAGTAACTTATGATCATTTCAGACCATCTACACAGAGAAAAAAAAAGTGTCAAAACAGCTTGTCACTGGGGCTGTTCCTTTAAAAGGACATATTTTTTACTCCTAAAAGGTGCCTATTAGTACCTTAGAGTACAAATACGTACCTTAAGGTACTACTATGAACCTTTTTGTGGTAAAAAAGGTACAAATCTGTCCTTTTAAGGGTACTGCCCCAGTGACAAGCTGTTTTGACACTTTTTTTTTCTCTGTGTGTAGACTAGAGTTCAGCTACCATGTTCCAAAACACAGCTAACGCGGAGTTGTCCAGCAGGTATTTTAGTGATAACCACATATACCCACTTCTTTATCAGTCCGCATTGCGTATACCCTCTTTTAAATCCCCTCTGATGCGCATCATTCAGCAATGTTCTGCATTAGCCATGACAGTCCAGCACATGTTAATCCAATCGCATGAGAATAAATGCAAATATTAAAAGCACCCAGTAAAGATGCTGTCAGGGCCGAGGCGCCGGCTTCCCTTGAAATATTGTGTACCCGAAACATCATTGGATCAGAGCATTTTCAATCAATTGCCTGATTCTTGTAAATTATGTTAATAACATGTCAGGGCTCGAAATTACCAGTTGCCCATCATGTATGGGAGAAACAATCAGTCACACATGGAGTAGAGCTACGGTGACACATTGCTGCCACATACATATTTTTTTCACTCAATTATGTCGTAATAAGGAGATGTTATGTATTTTAACAACATCTTTTCTCGTAAAAACGAGATGTTATGTCGTTAAAATGTTTGTAAACATTTCGTTTTTACCAGTGTTTTTAATAAAATGCGACTGACAAACCAATGCGATTCACCTGGGTTTTTCTCTCTCATTAACTTAAGTCTTACCCAGTGCATACTCAGGTAGACTCAGTGTGGCAAAGGCACATAAGCTATAAATTCTCTAATGTGGATAAAGGCATATTTTGTACACATCACTATACAACACATGTCCTTATTAGGAGAAAATAGTATATCGTTAAAACGACATAATATCTCGTTATTACGACATAATTGAGTGGAAAAATAATATGTATGTGGCAGCAATGCGTCACCGTATTAAGCTGCACAATTCTGGATAAATTGAGAAATCAATTATTTTATTTTTTTCTTTCTTCAAATAGGTGTCACGATTCTCCCGATTCTGAACAGACAACTAAACAAAATATAATGTAATTTACTAAAGGTTCTGACATATACACATACAGCTATTTTTTTTTTTTTTTATAATAATAAAAATCGGTTTTAATGAAATGGCCTATTCAATAACTACATGCTCCTCATAATGCGATTATAATATGATTTTGACAATAGTGCGATTAAACTTTACCTCATATAAACGCAATACTACGATCAAACTAATGCGATTAAGCTCATAATCGTAGTAACCATAGTAGCAATAAACAAGATGGCGTAACGTCACTCCGATTTTAATCGCATTATTAACATTACATTCTGACCAAAGTGCGCATGTGCGCGGAAGTACACAACTTCTTGAATGAACTTCGTGACATTATTATTGAATGTCATTGTTTTGAATAAATTGTTGAATTCTTTGAAAGATGATATTTAAAACAAACTAATCTCTGATACCATGCTTGCCTCATCTTGAATAATTATATTCATTCATTCATTCGGCCTGTGTAAGACTAGTAATATTTACAAATTGCACCTTAAACTTATGTTGTTCACAAAAGAAACTACTGGCAGAGACCACTTACAATGTGAGAGAATAGTAGTTTGACAGGTTTTTAAAAAACCCTGGAATAAGGAAGAATCAAAATGTATAATTAAGTAGTTGTCTCTATTGTCTGTGGGCCAGTATTGATTGCAAAATTTGCACCTCTTCCGTGGCTAATATTAATTCCATATTGATCCTTACTCTGTGAAGTCAAGCAGCAAAAGTTACGAGACAATGTACAGGCTAAGTAAATATGCAAATCTAGTCTTACATGGCACCGTTTATAACGCAGGACGTGCATCTATTGCTGGGCCACTTTAAAAAAAAAAAAATCGGGGGCATAAATTAAGAGTATGTGGGTATACTCTTAATTTATGCCCCCGATTTTTTTTTCTCCAGGAAGTGGGAAGTTATCACTACACCACTGGTGATAACCATACTGCTATTCTAACCATAGGTTTAGTTGGTTTGTTTTTTGGTAAATGCTACAACATAACCTGAAAGCTGTCCTGACTGCAACTAAATACCAAGTCAAGTAACATTCCCACTGTGTGAATAATATTTAACCAACTGTATCGCTGATGTCATGTCATTTACAGGTCACACCTGGTTGCCCAACACCGCTGTGGCACAGGCCGTGGAAACTTCTTTCGGGCCAAACCAAACAGAAGCGATTCTGGAGGGGAGACCGAGGATGAACACCTGTGCCACAGAGCATATGATCTGTGCGGTCATGGTGACCCAGAACAGGTCGGGCCCCACGCTGGCGCACTTCACCCACGCACCCAGTGCATTCAACCCGGCTCCTAACAACGCAGTCATCCTCAGCCCCTTCTTATCCAACAGCCACGTCGCGGGGAAGATTAAAGGCACATACGCGACCATATAGACCACGGAGAGCCCGTCAATCATTATGCTTGTTACTCCATAATACTCCATGAAGATGTTCGCAATGATGCTGTACTGGATCCACTGAAAGGCGTTGACTAGCGAATAGAGGCTGAACACGGCGAGAACGGCGAACCGTCTCCAGTAGAGTCTGGTCTCGAGCGCATCGTTATCCTGCTCGGCGGGAAGCATCGCCTCTTTTTCGTCCGGTGGTGGAAGCTCCTGTTCCAGCACCTTTGGATCCAACGTTATATGGACCGATCCATTGGAAAGCTCCTTGTAGCCGCTGTCGTCGTCTGTATTTGCTTCCGTGACTCTGCCGTCAGGTGTGCTGTTAGGCAGAACATGCTGTTCTGGAAGAAACTCGCCCGCCACCATTTCGGCAAAATTAACCACTTTACTTAGATTCTACTTCATATCAAATCGGACTAGATTTGTAATTCTCTTGACTAAACGTTTCCTGAGGCGGTAAGGCGCGTGAAACAAAGAAATGAGGATGACGTTTTCGGAAGGTTCACTTGATAATAAAACGCTGTAATTAAAAATAACGGTCTGAATTTGGGGCCACGTTTCCGATCACTACCGGCTTCGGCAGCATGTGAGAGATGGTGATGATGATGATGATGGCGTGATCTGCACGCATCCACTTCAGATTTGCTCCGCTTTAGCGCACTACAGTAAGTGGATTTATAGGCTTGGCAGGGCCCAATGAGACAGCAGACTGGGCGGGGCCAGTAGGCGAGCCCATCTACAGTAGACTATGAACAACGAGAGCTGCGTCAGGCTCTTTTTCTATTTCCCCTTAAACGTAAGCTCTTAATTTGCAAACCAAATTTCTTCACATTTTATAAATGACTTTGAATTATAGCTAAATAATTTAACCACTTCAGCTCTCCGCCCCCCACCCGTGGGTCCAATATTGCATTATCATTCAATTATTCAAAATATGCTGAAAACATGTTTTAAACGTACTGACATGCATGTAGCTTTGTTTGCCTAATGTTGCATGTATGTATGTGACTATAATAGGCCCTTGTTCTTGTGTTGTGGTGAATGAAATGGTATTTTTCTAAAATGTTTAATTTATTTAATAAACACAGTACAAAAAAATGAAACTATTTAACTAATTTCATATAGGCTAGTAGTAAAATACGGTGAAATCTCTTTTGAAGCTTGGCTAGGGAACAGAGTAAAATCTGAGAGATTTTTCTAAATTCGATGCTAAAGTTAGCGTGATGATGAGAGATATGTCTAACGCAATTTTTAAACACAGATTTAAGCCTACTGAATTTGACGGTTGTTTAAATTTTGCTGTATAATTATGCTTTCTTGAGTTTAATTTATATTTTATTTTACATTAAGTGCTGAGGTATGGCATTCGAGGAAAATAATTTTGATACATCTCATTTATAGCCTACACATTTCTTATATACTATATCAGTTAAATGTTAAAATGGACAGACGACAGACAGACAGACAGACAGACAGACAGATAGACAGATAGATAGATAGATAGATAGATAGATAGATAGATAGATAGATAGATAGATAGATAGATAGATAGATAGATAGATAGATTAAAGTTCATTTGAAAAATTGAACTTCTGGTCAGACATTACGTAGCCATGCTCGGTTACCATGGTTACATCTTTCCAAACATTAACGACAGAACTGGCCATAAGCTGTTTCGACGCAACAAATAGCCTACATATAATTAATAACATGTCAAAATCAAAGCAAAATCAACTGTACGAGTTGAATATGCAGAGAGAGACGTGGTGTATCCTAGAGAAATCCAGCAGGTTTTGGAATTTACCTGAAAGAAAACACTTCCGTTGTCATCTCAGGAACAGCTGCGACTTCAGCGCGCTGCAGACTGCGCATCCCGAGGAGCGGTCCTCCTGGATGAGCAGCAGCAACAACAACACCACCACACATCCCGAGCGAAGACATTTTGAAGACAGCTGTAAGACGAGCCTCATCTTCGTTTTAAACTTGTTGGGAAAGTCAGATGTACTTCAAAAAACATTATGGTGACATTTCGCTTGCTTTATGTGATATTTTACTTTAAATCCTTACTTTTATCCCTCCAGATAACGCTCACCTGGTGTGAGGAACTGCAATCAACCTCTGTGCAGAGCAAATGTTTTTCTCCAGACAGCAATAAACATGTAACTTTATAATGAACCAATCTGCCCATAAAACATAGTGGTTTATTATTTTTTATTATTTTACATGCATACACACACACACACACACACTCACTCACCTAAAGGATTATTAGGAACACCTGTTCAATTTCTTATTAATGCAATTATCTAATCAACCAACCAATCACATGGCAGTTGCTTCAATGCATTTAGGGGTGTGGTCCTGGTCAAGACAATCTCCTGAACTCCAAACTGAATGTCAGAATGGGAAAGAAAGGTGATTTAAGCAATTTTGAGCGTGGCATGGTTGTTGGTGCCAGACGGGCTGGTCTGAGTATTTCACAATCTGCTCAGTTACTGGGATTTTCATGCACAACCATTTCTAGGGTTTACAAAGAATGGTGTGAAAAGGGAAAAACATCCAGTATGCGGCAGTCCTGTGGGCGAAAATGCCTTGTTGATTCTAGAGCTCAGAGGAGAATGGGCCGACTGATTCAAGCTGATAGAAGAGCAACTTTGACTGAAATAACCACTCGTTACAACCCGAGGTATGCAGCAAAGCATTTGTGAAGCCACAACACGCACAACCTTGAGGCGGATGGGCTACAACAGCAGAAGACCCCACCGGGTACCACTCATCTCCACTACAAATAGGAAAAAGAGGCTACAATTTGCACAAGCTCACCAAAATTGGACAGTTGAAGACTGGAAAAATGTTGCCTGGTCTGATGAGTCTCGATTTCTGTTGAGACATTCAGATGGTAGAGTCAGAATTTGGCGTAAACAGAATGAGAACATGGATCCATCATGCCTTGTTACCACTGTGCAGGCTGGTGGTGGTGGTGTAATGGTGTGGGGGATGTTTTCTTGGCACACTTTAGGCCCCTTAGTGCCAATTGGGCATCGTTTAAATGCCACGGCCTACCTGAGCATTGTTTCTGATCATGTCCATCCCTTTATGACCACCATGTACCCATTCTCTGATGTCTACTTCCAGCAGGATAATGCACCATGTCACAAAGCTCAAATCATTTCAAATTGGTTTCTTGAACATGACAATGAGTTCACTGTACTAAAATGGCCCCCACAGTCACCAGATCTCAACTCAATAGAGCATCTTTGGGATGTGGTGGAACGGGAGCTTTATGCCCTGGATGTGCATCCCACAAATCTCCATCAACTGCAAGATGCTATCCTATCAATATGGGCCAACATTTCTAAAGAATGCTTTCAGCACCTTGTTGAATCAATGCCACGTAGAATTAAGGCAGTTCTGAAGGCGAAAGGGGGTCAAACACAGTATTAGTATGGTGTTCCTAATAATCCTTTAGGTTAGTGATTATATATATATATAATAAATAATGTTATAAAGTCTTTGTCATACAATTAAAGGAATCGTTTACCCAAAAATGCTCTTATCATATGCTCTTGCCAAAGCCTGTAAGAATGCATAATTTATTTTGAAAGAAACAAAACAAAAAACCTTGAATAACGTTTTAATGGGGAAAATTTGTTCACAAAACAAAACTGGCCTGAAAGATTTATTCACTAAACTGACCCTTTTATACTTTTAATTAAGCTTAAACACTCATTCATTTTAAATGCATAGATAAAAACAATTGGTTTTTGAGTGAGCTCTTTATTTAAAAAAATGTACGATAATATTAATTCTAGCTTTTTAACTTTGAAAACAATCGAAGGGCATTTTGTGTTGTGACTTCCATAACTACACCTGAAGATACTCCCTTAACTTTTGCAATGTATTCACAGCTGATCGTTATGTTTCCAGGTTCATTTCTAACCTAGAGCAGTAAAAGAAAATACACAGGCAGTGAGGTTCAAAACATCTGTCATACAGAAAATCTGATTATTATGACAGGTTACTAGGACTTACATGCTTGTCAAGCCCCAAGGCTGGAGAGTCTGTCTCAAGGCAAATGTGTTCCAGTGGAATCTGTCTGATTAATTTTGCTCTCTGCATTTAAAGTACAGTAATAATATATTAAAGAAAACACAACTCTATGTCTGTCACATAAGGTCCATATACACTCTCAGAAAAAAAAAAAAGGTACAAAACGTCACTGGGGTGGTACCTTTTAAAAAAGTACACCTTTGTACCTAAAGATTTATCTAAGATTTATGAATTATTGTTTAAACATATTCTGTGTACGGGATGTACTAATATTTCAAATGGCATGTGACGTGGAACAGGGTGATCTGAGATTCTTTAATATAAGTTTCATGTCTTTATTGCATACTTGTCATATATATTTATGACTTTATAGCAGCATGGTAATTGAAAGATAATCCTTATCCAACCTGCTCGTTTTTGCTGACGGCAGGCGGAAAGGAGAAGAAGAATCCAGCCTGAACCCCTTCCATGGCAACCGATGGCTTCCCAGCAAAATTATGCAACAACGCTTGTCTAATCCCTAAAGACATAAAAGCAGAATTACGCAAGAAATTCAGAAAGGTCAAAGAGACAATGATTTGCTGGCTGGTAGCTTTTACCTAGTTCTTTCATTGTGGCTATGGTAACCTTGGCTGCTGAGCGGGAATGTACATTCCTTCAAGACAAGTTAAGAACATTAAAGAGATATATACTGTATATACAGTATGTTGCTAAGCCTGGGCTCCAGACTAACATTTGAGAGCAGTAGCACTGGTGCCACTAAGTCGTACAGATGGTGGCACCAGCACCTGATCTGGTAGCGTGATTTTTAGGCAATTGAATCATAAAATTACTATTATTTTGCATAAATAAGTGCAGTGACTAATAATAGCATTACATGTTTATTTCTTGGAAATGCACATTTGACCGTAAAGCATTGAGCTTGAGTTGAGATGCAGATAAAATTAAAAAGTACTTGAATTTTACTCTCACAAACCCTGAAATTAATTCAGCTCTTATCAGTAGGGCAGCAGTGCAACCTCTAACAAAATTTACTCGCGAGAAAAAAGTTCAGAAAATGCAACCATTTTGTCGCAGTCCTGGAGCCCTGTATGCAAAGTAATGTTAAAAAGTGGCAAATCATGCAACCATTTCTGGGCGGCTTGTATGATTTCCTGTTACTCTCTAGTAAAACGTCATGTTGCCACTCACACAGGTAAATCCAGTTCATTAGATATTTCAAGTTGTTTTATAAAGACTTTTATCTGTTCATCACGCTCTTGATTGGTATTTACAAACCAGGGGGTAAAGTCAAGACCAATCTGTGGAGAGAAAAAAAAAATACTAGTAAGAGACTCAAGATTAAAAAAATTCAGGAATGTGAGGCCTAGCTCCCATAGTTTCGTACAAACTTTTATTATCCCTAGACCAGTGGTTCTCAATCTTTTTGACTCCAAGGCCCTCCATTGTATACAACAATATTTGAATGCCCCATGACTTTTATAGTTTTTCATGATTTACTGGATAAGGATTTTGTTAACAGTAGTTAATGTATTTAACTAACATGAACTAATCATAAAAATACATGTTACTGTATTTATTAATCTTTATTAACGTTAGGTAATACAGCTGTTCATTGTTTGTTCAAGTTATTTCACAGTGCATTAACTAATGTTAACAAATACTACAAACCCGATTCCAAAAAAGTTGGGACACTGTACAAATTGTGAATAAAAAAGGAATGCAATAATTTACAAATCTCATAAACTTATATTTTATTCACAATAGAATATAGATAACATATCAAATGTTGAAAGTGAGACATTTTGAAATGTCATACCAAATATTGGCTCATTTTGGATTTCATGAGAGCTACACATTCCAAAAAAGTTGGGACAGGTAGCAATAAGAGGCCGGAAAAGTTAAATGTACATATAAGGAATAGCTGGAGGACCAATTTGCAACTTATTAGGTCAATTGGCAACATGATTGGGTATAAAAAGAGCCTCTCAGAGTGGCAGTGTCTCTCAGAAGTCAAGATGGGCAGAGGATCACCAATTCCCCCAATGCTGCGGCCAAAAATACTGGAGCAATATCAGAAAGGAGTTTCTCAGAGAAAAATTGCAAAGAGTTTGAAATTATCATCATCTACAGTGCATAATATCATTCAGAGATATTTCTCAAAGATTCAGAGAATCTGGAAAACCATACTGGATGCCCGTGATCTTCGGGCCCTTAGATGGCACTGCATCACATACAGGAATGCTACTGTAATGGAAATCACAACATGGGCTCAGGAATACTTCCAGAAAACATTGTCGGTGAACACAATCCACCATGCCATTCGCCATTGCCGGCTAAAACTCTATAGGTCAAAAAAGAAGCCATATCTAAACATGATCCAGAAGCGCAGGCGTTTTCTCTGGGCCAAGGCTCATTTAAAATGGACTGTGGCAAAGTGGAAAACTGTTCTGTGGTCAGACAAATCAAAATTTGAAGTTCTTTTTGGAAAACTGGGATGCCATGTCATCCAGACTAAAGAGGACAAGGACAACCCAAGTTGTTATCAGCGCTCAGTTCAGAAGCCTGCATCTCTGATGGGATGGGGTTGCATGAGTGTGTGTGGCATGGGCAGCTTACACATCTGGAAAGGCACCATCAATGCTGAAAGGTATATCCAAGTTCTAGAACAACATATGCTCCCATCCAGATGTCGTCTCTTTCAGGGAAGACCTTGCATTTTCCAACATGACAATGCCAGACCACATACTGCATCAATTACAACATCATGGCTGCGTAGAAGAAGGATCCGGGGACTGAAATGGCCAGCCTGCAGTCCAGATCTTTCACCCATAGAAAACATTTGGCACATCATAAAGAGAAAGATGCGACAAAGAAGACCTAAGACAGTTGAGCAACTAGAAGCCTGTATTAGACAAGAATGGGACAACATTCCTATTCCTAAACTTGAGCAACTTGTCTCCTCAGTCCCCAGACGTTTGCAGACTGTTATAAAAAGAAGAGGGGATGCCACACAGTGGGAAACATGGCCTTGTCCCAACTTTTTTGAGATGTGTTGATGCCATGAAATTTAAAATCAACTTATTTTTCCTTTAAAATTATAAATTTTCTCAGTTTAAACATTTGATATGTCATCTATGTTGTATTCTGAATAAAATATTGAAATTTGAAACTTCCACATCATTGCATTCTGTTTATATTCACAATTTGTAGTGTCCCAACTTTTTTTGGAATCGGGTTTGTAATTTTGATTTTAATAATGTATTAGTAAATGTTAAAATGAACAAAGATTAATGCTGTAGAAGTGCAGTTCATTATTAGTTAATGTTAAACTAATGTTAACTAAGAAACCTTATTGTAAAGTGTTACCAGGATTTCTACCTGATAAAATATGTTGAGCTTTTCACAACTAGAAAAATGTATTTTCAGTATTAAAAAAAAAAAAAAAAAAAAAAAAAAAACCAAGTCAAGAAATCAGAAACAGTTGTCGAGGCATGAATTAAAATAAGAAATTTCTATTTCTTTTGTTTTTAGAGCTTGTGTATATTTAGTTGTTTTGGCTTATTTAAAATAATTTTAAGTCGTATTGAGGCCCCTTTGGAAGTTTCCAGAGACTTTACTTTCACTTCTCATTTCATTAATTTCACATTGCTTAAAAACGATTTCTCTACTTCTATGTTACAAAACTATTGTGTCCATTAAAAAGGTATAAAACTTGTTTGGTTGTTTGGTTTGTTAAGTGCTGGGTCAAATCATTCAAAATAATATTCAAAATATGTAATAAATTATTTTAAACGGACAAAAATATTTTCAAGACATCTTACTTTACCTCTCCAACCGCAACGATATTATCTCTGTGCTTCTGGAACAAAGGAAGGAATGGCTCCAAGTCCTGTCAAAACAAAACTAATGGTTTTGCACCAAAATATCATAATATAGCATATGAAGCACAGAAAAACTCTTTCTTTGTTATTTTGTAATATTCACCTGAAACTTGACACTGTGCAAGTCTTTCCCTGACCCTTGAAGGGGATGAATGCCAAAACAAGGGAACACAAAACCAGGATAGCTAAATGAAAAACATTAAATATTAGTAAAGCTGCATGTGTCCGGTGCTGTGTAAGCATACGTGGTTCGTGTGTGCAACTGGAACTTTGTCATTCTAACGGCAACATGGTGCTTTGCAGATTCAAGAAACTCCTCAGAGAGAATGTTCTCATCCAAAGCTTTTGTTGATACATGAGAGGTTGTGTTCAAATCAACTTACGTTTTTGACAACTGAATAACTTTCTCAAACTCACTGGCTCCCTCTGTAACTGCCACAAGAGCTTTCACTCCAGCCTAAAATTACATTAAACAGAAACATTTTAGTCGTTTATTAGCTTTTAATGGTTTATTTTCTAAGGCTTGACAAAAGCTTACCTTTTTAGCCCTCAGAAGTACATCATCTATGTCCTAGGGAAAAACATGAAAACTTCTGTAACTGTATCACTTTGCACTTGATTTCTGCTTGGTGTGGCAACAAACCCTTTGTCTGCATATAGTTGATATAAACAATTATTCTGACAACGTACATAGCCTATACAACAGTTTACATAAAACACTATATGAAAACATTTGTCTTTGATTATTGCAACTTGATTTGGTACAAAAAGTGACTCATTTACTATAAGTATACTGTACCATGGCAAAATAATTAGATTAGCTCTGAACTACCAGCTGAAACAAACCCAAATCAGCTGAGACCAGCAAACCTGCTTAGGCTGGTTTAAGTGTTTTTTTGTTTTTGTTTTTGTTTTTTTTACTCAGTAGGGCTGTAACACACACTTATAAAGATGTGACAGATAAGATCATACAAACCTGGTGGTTATTACTTTAAGATAAGTCTTTCGCAATTGAATTTGATTACTGCAAGCATGAGTTTTCTTACCTGTGTAAACTCATTTGCTGATAGGTGACAGTGACAGTCAATGAACTCTCTAGCCATGACTTTAGTGTAGCCAATATAAAATATTTTGAGCACGTTTCTTTTTCTCTTCAAAAAATAACCTTGTTTTTAAGCCACGCGTTTGTTTTTCATGTTCTCTGATAAAGCATTTTCCCATTTGTCCGTCTTCATGATTGCGTAGAGGGTGCGGAACGTTTCTTCCGCTGAAGTGTTTCACAGGGTTTGTTTCGTAGTAACACAGCCTGCTTCCGTTTCCAGTGTTTATTTTGAAAAATAAGCGCCAGACATGGAGGACGATCGTGCGAGTGGGGCGGATTTCAGAGTAAATGTGAAGTCGAAAAAAATTGTTCGTGATCAACTTGAAAAGTATAAAGACCTGTTTAAAAAGTTGCTCGATGGCCAATGCCATATTTCTCAGGAAGATAAGGCCAAACTGTTGCAAGAAATGGTTGTGGTAAGTCTAGTGTCATAAAAGATATGTCAGTTGAATTATTCTTGCCCTTATCAAGTTTACCATGGTTTTACTATAGTAACACCATATGGAGTTACTTATTACATCGACTACGGTTGTTTCTACACTTAACCTACAAATAAAACAAAAAAACCTTGGATATTGTATTTAAACCGTGGTACCCACTAATTAACCATGATTTTTCTACGCTAACCGTGGTATTTGTAGTAAAACTGGTTATACGAATGGTAATCAATATGTAAAAAAAAAAAACATGGTTACTACACTTTTACTATAATAAAACCATGGTTAATTTCCGTAAGGGTAAATGTTTAGACTCCACTCATTTACTCAAATGTGTTTTTTTATTATCTTGTTGTCATAGTCTTTGTTTCTTCCATCCACCTTTGTCTCTTTTATCTTTTAGAATTTTGAGTTCACAGTACAAGAAAATATAGTTATTGGTGGCTTGTCATGGGACGAGGCGTCGGAGGAACATTGTGAAGGTAAGTTACTG
The DNA here is from genome assembly GCA_018749465.1 of Paracanthobrama guichenoti. Taxonomy (NCBI): domain Eukaryota; kingdom Metazoa; phylum Chordata; class Actinopteri; order Cypriniformes; family Gobionidae; genus Paracanthobrama; species Paracanthobrama guichenoti. The sequence continues at coordinate 27,696,139 of CM031962.1, read as the reverse complement.
TCACAGTTTCAGAGAACTTATTTTGCAAACCAAAGGCAATGACATTTATGTACCATTGTTTTATTTTTAAATATATAGATTATGAGAGCACAGTAAATGACATTTTGGATGAGAAGATTGTAGAGACCGCCTGCAAACGCAACTCTTACCCTAAACAAATACGCAACCAGGTTGTACGATCATTAAGAGCAGAGAGGAAACTTCTGGTGAGACATGCTGTTTTTTTCATTTGAAACTCCAATACATTAATAATTATGAATTATGAATGATTATTATAAGTCTGTGTGTGCTGCATAATATATATATATATATATATATATAAAATTCATTATATTTACAAACTTTTATGTTAAATGTGCTTAATCGATTTGACAGTGTGTGTATGTATGTATATGTGTGTGTGTGTGTGTGTGTGTGTGTGTATATATATATATATATATATATATATATATATATATATATATATATATATATATATATATATATATATGACAGTGTCATGTCACTGACAGTGTCATGAACACACTGTCAAATCGATTAATCACATTTATGTTGATTAATATACATATATCTGCTTCAGTGATTATAGTGTTAATTGATGGAGTGTGTAGCTTTTAATTTCTTAAACAACCATGTAGGAAGATGCATCATGGCCATATTCCAGGATGACAATGTCAAGATGCATCAGGCTCAGATTGTGAAAGAATGGTTGGGAGGGAGCATGAAGATGAAGAATCATTTTCACACATGAATTGGCACCTCAGAGTCCAGACCGTAAATTCATTGAAAGTCTTTGGGATGTGCAGGAGGAGACTTTACAGAATGCTTGACTCTTGCCTTGTTAATACAAAATCTGGACCAAAAATTGATGCACCTCCTGATGGAAATAAATGTAGTGGTCTTATTTAATGTTGTGATGTTATTAATGTTAAAGGAACACACCAATTTTTTGGGACTTTGGCTTATTCACCGTACCCCCCAGAGTTAGATAAGTCCATACATACCATTCTCATCTCCGTGCGTGCCATAACTCTGTCTGACGCACCCACCGCTAGCCTAGCTTAGCACAAAGACTGGAGGTAAACGGCTCCAGCTAGCCTACTGCTCAATAAGTGACAAAATAACACCAACATTTTCCTATTTACATGTTGTGATGTGTATAGTCACAGTGTGTACAAATCACAAGGTTACATGAGACACAGCCATCTTATAAACGTATACATACTGGGGACTATATTATCAGAAGGCAAAGCACTGCTACTTCTGCAGATTGATTTGCTCACAGCACCTGAGAAGCACCGCAGTGAGGAGCAGAGAGTTTGCTCAGAGTTGGAGTAATAGAGTCAGCAATTACTAGATAGTTTACAATCATGGGTGTTCGCTGTATTGTAAAGAACAATAAATGGGGAAAAAAGGGAATACCATGATATTTCATAGAATTTCAATCCAAAACGCTGACCTGATGAAATTTCTCATTAATGCAATTATCTAATCAACCAATCACATGGAAGTTGCTTCAATGCATTTAGGGGTGTGGTCCTGGTCAAGACAATCTCCTGAACTCCAAACTGAATGTCAGAATGGGAAAGAAAGGTGATTTAAGCAATTTTGAGCGTGGCATTGTTGTTGGTGCCAGACGGGGCCGGTCTGAGTATTTCACAATCTGCTCAGTTACTGGGATTTTCACGCACAACCATTTCTAGGGTTTACAAAGAATGGTGTGAAAAGGGAAAAACATCCAGTATGCGGCAGTCCTGTGGGCGAAAATGCCTTGTTGATGCTAGAGGTCAGAGGAGAATGGGCCGACTGATTCAAGCTGATAGAAGAGTAACTTTGACTGAAATAACCACTCGTTACAACTGAGGTATGCAGCAAAGCATTTGTGAAGCCACAACACGCACAACCTTGAGACGGATGGGCTACAACAGCAGGAGACCCCACCAGGTACCACTCATCTCCACTACAAATAGGAAAAAGAGGCTACAATTTGCACAAGTTCACCAAAATTGGACCGTTGAAGACTGGAAAAATGTTGCCTGGTCTGATGAGTCTCGATTTCAGTTGAGACATTCAGATGGTAGAGTCAGAATTTGGCGTAAACAGAATGAGAACATGGATCCATCATGCCTTGTTACCACTGTGCAGGCTGGTGGTGGTGGTGTAATGGTGTGGGGGATGTTTTCTTGGCACACTTTAGGCCCCTTAGTACCAATTGGGCATCGTTTAAATGCCACGGCCTACCTGAGCATTGTTTCTGACCATGTCCATCCCTTTATGACCACCATGTACCCATTCTCTGATGGCTACTTCCAGCAGGATAATGCACCATGTCACAAAGCTCGAATCATTTCAAATTGGGTTCTTGAACATGACAATGAGTTCACTGTACTAAAATGGCCCCCACAGTCACCAGATCTCAACCCAATAGAGCATCTTTGGGATGTGGTGGAACGGGAGCTTCGTGCCCTGGATGTGCATCACACAAATCTCCATCAACTGCAAGATGCTATCCTATCAATATGGGCCAACATTTCTAAAGAATGCTTTCAGCACCTTGTTGAATCAATGCCACGTAGAATTAAGGCAGTTCTGAAGGTGAAAGGGGGTCAAACAAAGTATTAGTATGGTGTTCCTAATAATCCTTTAGGTGAGTGTAGTTCCAAACACACCTGTAGCCATCATTGAGTACCATTGTGTTTGCTCAGAACATTTAACTGAGGATGACTATTTAGGGAAAAAAAATGGAATTTGCCACACGGACCATGAAACGTGTGCTGAAGTATACAGCTATCCCATCGGTAGTACAGACAGGACCAAGTGGATCACCTGCGGCTGCGGTAAGTGTTCTGTTATGTTTTTAGATGACTAGCCTACTGTGACAGTGTAATTTGCTAGATCTAATGTAACTTTATTGACACTATTACATGAATAGGGTGGTCACTACTGTACTGCAGTTGTTCCCATGCTCCATGTATCCCCTGTAATGTAGTATTGTGTTGTCACGAACGCACTCTGTCACAGTAACAAATGAGCGGTGCTAGAGGTAATTCGGCACCTTGTCTATCAGCTTCCAAAGTTTGTAACTCCTCGTCTGTGTATTCTGGCTCAAAACGATATGGTTCTGGATTTTGGTTTGATACCAAGTAATAAATTATCTGACAATTCCTCAAAGTCAGCCATGATCAAGAGTCACGTTCGTTACTAGCTACCTAGTCACGTTGGTTTTGTTGACGGAAGTAACAATGGTGCTTCTCAGGTGCTGCGAGCAAATCACTCCGCCGAAGTAGCAGTGCTTCGCCTTCTGAGAATATAGTCCCTAGTATGTATACATTTATAAGATGGCTGTGTCTCATGTAACGTTGTGATTTGTACACACTGTCACTATACACATCACAGCATGTAAATAGGAAAATGTTGGTGTTATTTTGTCACTTATTGAGCGGTAGGCTAGCTGGAGCCGTTTACCTCCAGTCTTTGTGCTAGGCTAGCGGTGGGTGCGTCAGACAGAGTTATGGCACGCACGGAGATGAGAATGGTATGTATGGACTTATCTAACTCTGGGGGGTACGGTGAATAAGCCAAAGTCCCAAAAGGTCAGCGTGTTCCTTTAATATGGCAATGATGTGTCTTCCTACATGGTAGTTTAAGAAATGAAAAGCTACACATTCCATCAGTTAGGGTTAGAATAATTGTTGCCAAACATTTAAAATGCTAGAAACATAATAATCACAACAATAATGATCCAGTCATCGACTCATAGATGGATAGATATATATATATATACACACACACACACAAATCCTTCTTAGGGAAACACAATCAAATAATCAATTATTGAAATAATAAAATTATATTCGTCTTAATAGGATACTATATTTGGAACTATTTGGGAACATCTATCATACCTTGTAAATTAATTGTTAAAATATGTTGTTCTGCCTCTGGCCACTAGATGTCCTAATATATTCAAAAATGAACTACTGTGTTTGCTGTAATTCATGTAAGACACTGGGATAAAAAGTGCAATACACTTTGATGTTTTTTCTGAGAACAGCTCAGCTTGATTTCCTAGAAGACTGTGTGAATGTAGCATATATGTTTTTACTGTTCCTCCATTATTTTAGGGTTTATATGAACAGGCAGTGAAGCCACAAGACATAAAGCCGGATCCAGCTCAGGGTGTGTGCCCCATCCATTTTTTTGTTTGTTTGTTTTTTAGCAAAATTACATTGTGCTTCAAAGAGTGCTTTATGCAATATTAATAAATACTGTTAAACATTGTTTTTACAGACACTATCATCAGAGATGTATCAGCTGCTGCACCTACAATGTTCAAACAAGCCAGTACGGTTATGAAGGTACAAATCAATGTTATTTACCTTTATACAGTGCTTCTGAATTGCATGTTACTATGTGCTTGTCCATTTAAGCTCAACAATCTTTATACTAATGAGCTGAAAGTCTCATTAATAACTATAGCCAAAAATACATTTGTATTAACATGCACCATTTCCTTCATTCTGTTCAGTCTCTGAAAAGTCTGAAACGGGCAGCTGAGGGCTTGCGGCAAGTTCTTGACATGCAGTCTTCAGCGGAGACAGTGGAGGTCTACAGAGAAGTGTTCGGCAGCTCAGTAGGAGATATCTGTCCAGACCTTCACCACAGGCTTCCTTCCAGCATCAAAAGAGCTGCTTCTGATTCAGAATACAGTGCAGACTATGTCCCTGCTCCAAAAATCATCCAAAAGACTGACGCAAATGCAATTTAATGTGTACATGTTTGTACATTTGTGTGGAAATGGAGAAGGGCAGTATAGGAGTGTATCGACACCTGCTACTAAATGTGTGTTTTGTATGCTGATTCTTACCCATTTGATGTAAATAAATATTCTGGTCAGAAATACTTTGTGCATATAGAAAATAAGTGTTTCACAACTTTGTTTTTCCATTAAATCTAATACATTACATTGTTAGAGAACTATTGTGCTGGTGTGGTCCAGGTTTATACCACAAGGTGTTCCTGGTTTACCAGTGTTGGTTTCCAAATTAACTGGCATTTTTTTTAATGAATCAAATGGGCCAAGTAAATATTGATTGAAAGAGTCCCTTTCATGAACAAAGATGAAAATCTGACACTATTTTTAATTTTATTTTATATGTCTAATTTTCTCCAAAAGGGTGGAGGAAGGCATGTACAGTCAAAACAAAATGTATTCAGACACCTTCAACATTTTATCACAGTTTATTCGCTATAGTTTAGAAAAGGGTAATAAAATATGACAAGAACTCAGTTGAACTGTGTCAGAACAAATTCATCTTGATAATGTCAGAGAACTTTGATAGAAAGGTATGTAATGGATTACGATCATACCAATTTAGGTCCACCAATTACCAAGCAATGCTTCATTTTGTTCAGTCTGTGGTGTGAAAGGTCGCGTTAGAAATTAAAGAATAAACACTTCAGCAAAACGTGGTCAGGTCAAAGTGTCTGAATAATTTTGGTCCCAATTTTTAAATGAATTTTACTGGTAGTCCACTGTATGAAGAATTTTGGGGTATAATGTCAGAGTTTATTTTGCTATCCTCATATCTATAGTGTCCTGCACCCACTAGTAAAAATTTATATCTGGTGTCTGAATAATTTTTGGTTTTACTGTATGCAGGCCTATTTATCGTCTTTTTGACAGACTGACAAAATTGTTAAGTAAATGTATTGAAAAGGATATTGGGATTAAGTTATATTTGTTATAAACCCATTATAGTGTTGTAACTTTGAGCACAAGATTAGTAATGGCTAAATCAACTGTAAACTGTCAATCCTGTTACTTTTTATAAGGCGTATGTGCCACCGTAGGTAACGTAGATGGAACTTGATTGCGACATAGAATGTTTAAATAATAATAATTTAAAAAAAAAAGTTTTAAAAAGCACCTTTCAAAATGATAATTTCATGGAATGACCCAAACGCGAAAACATATCACACCGAAAGAGGTTACTGGCGTCCTCGAGAGCACCACGTGACTTCAAAGAACATCCGCCGAATGGCATTTGCAAGAAATCCCTAATGTCACTAGCACGTTGACTGACCGTTTAAAAATGTCAACTTTGCGCTAATTAATTTGCTTTAATTTAATATCCAGTTTAGTTGACGTAAGTCTTTATTGCGCTCGTGCTCTCCTGCACCTGTCATGTCACTTTTCAATGCGACAAGTAACTTTACTCGAAATGATGCTCCATCTTTACGGTTGCTTCGAAAGAGTGAGGTATGTTAATTCTTTATGCTTGTTTCTTTTTCTTTAAATAATTACAAGCGCATACACAATGTTATGAATGAAACCATCCGTAAAAATGTAGTCTACATAATTTAAAAACTAGCTACAAATATCTATGCTACTGCTACCCAAAATTATTTTATGGTTTACTAATACGATAATCCTGCATAGTAATGTAAAATGTTCAAGAAACAACACAGCATAACTCATACAACATATGATTATGATTCAGAGCTCTGATGATGATGAGAAGAGGTTGAAAAGAAGAGAAAAGAACCGAGTTGCTGCGCAGAGAAGCCGCAAAAGACAAACCCAGAGAGCTGACGAGTTGCACGAGGTTTGCAACCTGCATATTATATATACTGTGTATAGAATGTAAAAGCTGTTGATTTCAGCATTTGTTCTTTTCCGTAAACTGCACCTATGAATTTTATTTGCCCCGTATAGACATATGTTGACAATTGTGGACAGACACTGGAAAATACACCAAATGCACAGTGATGCACGTGTGGTTGATGTGGTTTTTGACATATTGAAATTTTGTGTAACCAGGCATATGAGTGTCTGGAACAGGAGAACAGCCTGCTGAGGAAGGAAGTCCAGCTTTTGGTAGAGGAACAGCAACGCTTAACAGATGCCCTCAAAGCCCATGAGCCTTTGTGCCTTGTTTTGAACTGTGGTATGACCTCCGCAACAAGGTCCACAGGCACAGTGCCACCTGAGTTTATGTCTAGATAAAGACATTCACATCGGATACTCATGATGTCTGAATTTCCATTAAATTAGGATAAATTAAGCATCTTTAATGCAAGTGATTCATGCATACATACTATGCTTTTTATTCTAAAATATTAACCTGCGAGTTCAGTATGCAGTGTTTTCCGTTAACATGCAGTTGAATAATTAATTCATGCTTGAACTTTCTCTTTTGCATTTTGAACGGTTTTGTTCAGAATACAGAATCTCTGTAGTCATATGTTACTTTTCCCAGGGTTATGCCTCACGTGAATACATCCACTTTTGGTATTTACTGTGATAGAGTCAAAAGCCACAAACTAAACCATCTATACCACAGCTATTGGGCTGTGAATGAACGACATGTGAGAATGGACTTCTGCTTTATGAGAGCCTGTCTGACCAAAATACCTAAGGTTAGTTTCAAAACTCTGTTACAGCAGGTTTGTTATGGCTGCACTATTAAAAATAGCCACAACAGTTAATATTTAATTCAAATGTCAGTGTTACTATTCTGTCTTGCGTGGTCATGTTTTGCTGTGGGTGTGTATTGTAAGTATTAGTAGAATTTTATTTTAATAAAAAGGAATCGCTCTGTTTATATACTCTGTGACGCAGATGCAGATTGAAATCCAGTATTTCTTAAATTGTAATAGTGATACAATTTCTATTAAAATGAGGTCACCACATCAGAAAAGGACCAAAAGAGTAGTTTTTTGTGTTGTGTTGAAACCATATCTGGGGGTGGTTGCGGTAAGGTGGTGGTCAGATTTTTTTCACAAATGTATCACTTCCTTAAACCCTGATGGACTTACCTTCCTAACCAGGATACACACTTCTATATTTCTCTTCCAGTTTTCTCTTCTCTTCTGAAAAGTCCTAGAGTTCCACATGGATCTGTTGACTTTCGTTTTAAAACATTAAAACCAAAACACATAGAGAATGTTAAAATAAAAATATAAAAAAACCTTTACAAACATAGAGCGTTTTAGTTTAATTAGTATATTTGTATGACTATGCACATGGAATTGTTTAGAATGACTCCAGAATGGCTAATTTTGATTTGGGAATTTGGACACAAGTTTTAAATGCAGCAATTACAACGATGCATAGCCTCATGATACTGTTTGTAACGATATAAAAAGTTAATATTTTAAACAAATGGGTCTTCTGTATGTAGAACCTATATAAATACAAAATGGCAATGAAACTAACATTTCTATTAAAGGGGTACTTCAGCACTGGGAAGATGAATGTGTATTATTTTTGAATTTGGTGCCTTCTAGACTGAGAAAAGCTAGAAAATGTATTTTTGTCTCATGTGGATGAAAGACAACAACTCCCAGAATGCCCTTGCTTCGTTGCCCTACGAGGCCACTCCCAAAGCCACTGCTACTGGTTCACTGGATCACTTGCCCACCGCAGCACCACCCCTAACGTTGTTTTAATTTTCATAATAATAAAATCATTTAGTTCAGTTAGAGAACAGACACTACAATTGAAAACTGAACGTGTCTGTTCAATATAATGTGAGTAAGCCGAGCGAGTGTCACGGCACAAACACAGCAGGAGTCAGATTACATTCATCACGAGTGAAGAGCTGAGGTAAGCGCGGGCGCGGCAGTCATTCACAGCGCGTGTTCAGTCTGGCGCGTTTTCAGATCATGCCTATGGAAGCTTAACTTTCATAGGAATTAATTTGAAAAGTTGAAACAATCGCTTTGCTCCGCACCACTCCATTTACATGAATGCCCGCAGCTGCCCAAGCCGAGCGCTGTGAGTGAGATCCCACCCCCATGGGCGGGTTGAAAACATGCGGAAATAGCTCAATCTACTGGCTGTAGTCTTTAGCCTCTGGCCAAAAGATTTTTTCCAGAAATAAAATACATAAATCTCTCGTCTCAGGGGGATATGGGGGTAGCACAATCATTCGATTATACTACCAGATTTCTACTGATACAAAGCTTAATGCTAATCTCTGAAGTATCCCTTTAACTTTCCGGGCACAAAGGTCTGTATAACTGGATTTGAATATTTTACCTCTTCCCGAAATATCAGAGAGTTTCAGTACACAGAGCAAGTTCCGTAAAAATGTCGTCTTTGGATGATTTTTAATTTTTATTTTTTTATTTTAGAGAAGTGGTTCTCCATCAGGGGGCTGGGACTGGGGCCCTTAGCAAACATCCAGAAGGGTCCCAATAAGTTTTAAAGTTATATACAAACCCGATTCAAAAAAAGTTGGGACACTGTACAAATTGTGAATAAAAAAAGGAATGCAATAATTTACAAATCTCATAAACTTATATTTTATTCACAATAGAATATAGATAACATATTAAATGTTGAAAGTGAGACATTTTGAAATGTCATGCCAAATGTTGGCTCCCACATTCAATATTGAGCTACACATTCCAAAAAAGTTGGGACAGGGAGCAATAAGAGGCCGGAAAATTAAATGTACATATTAGGAACAGCTGGAGGTCCAATTTGCAACTTATTAGGTCAACTGGCAACATGATTGGGTATAAAAAGAGGCTCTCAGAGTGGCAGTGTCTCTCAGAAGTCAAGATGGGCAGAGGATCACCAATTCCCCCAATGCTGCGGCCAAAAATACTGGAGCAATATCTCAGAGAAAAACTGCAAAGAGTTTGAAGTTATCATCATCTACAGTGCATAATATCATCCAAAGATTCAGAGAATCTGGAACAATCTCTGTGCGTAAGGGTCAAGGCCAGAAAACCATACTGGATGCTCGTGATCTTCGGGTCCTTAGACGGCACTGCATCACATACAGGAATGCTACTGTAATGGAAATCACAACATGGGCTCAGGAATACTTCCAGAAAACATTGTCGGTGAACACAATCCACCGTGCCATTCGCCGTTGCCGGCTAAAACGCTACAGGTCAAAAAATAAGCCATATCTAAACATGATCCAGCGCAGGTGTTTTCTCTGGGCCAGGGCTCATTTAAAATGGACTGTGGCAAAGTGGAAAACTGTTCTGTGGTCAGACCAATCAAAATTTGAAGTTCTTTTTGGAAAACTGGGACGCCATGTCATCCGGACTAAAGAGGACAAGGACAACCCAAGTTGTTATCAGTGCTCAGTTCAAAAGATTCAAGAGAGATTCAAGAGTTTTATTTGTCACATACACAGTTATATACAGAATATACAACCGGCAGTGAAATGTAAAAAAATGCAGAAGCCTGCATCTCTGATGGGATGGGGTTCATGAGTGCGTGTGGCATGGGCAGCTTACACATCTGGAAAGGCACCATCAATGCTGAAAGGTATATCCAAGTTCTAGAACAACATATGCTCCCATCCAGACGTTGTCTCTTTCAGGAAAGACCTTGCATTTTCCAACATGACAATGCCAGACCACATACTGCATCAATTACAACATCATGGCTGCGTAGAAGAAGGATCCGGGGACTGAAATGGCCAGCCTGCAGTCCAGATCTTTCACCCATAGAAAACATTTGGCACATCATAAAGAGGAAGATGCGACAAAGAAGACCTAAGACAGTTGAGCAACTAGAAGCCTGTATTAGACAAGAATGGGACAACATTCCTATTCCTAAACTTGAGCAACTTGTCTCCTCAGTCCCCAGACGTTTGCAGACTGTTAGAAAAAGAAGAGGGGATGCCACACAGTGGGAAACATGGCCTTGTCCCAACTTTTTTGAGATGTGTTGATGACATGAAATTTAAAATCATCTTATTTTCCCCTTAAAATTATACATTTTCTCAGTTTAAACATTTGATATGTCATCTATGTTGTATTCTGAATAAAATATTGAAATTTGAAACTCACACATTACATTCTATTTATATTCACAGTTTGTACAGTGTCCCAACTTTTTTAGAATGGAGTTTGTACATTTAGTTATATTAACATGATCATAATTAAAAAGATAAAAACACAGTCTAAAAAGTGTACACCATTAACCCAGCCTCATATTTATATCAGAGATGGCCAAACTAGGGCCCGCAATGTAGGCTTTTTTTAACTGCCATTGAAGTAGTCGTGTGCCGTTTATTCAGAATTAGCCTACTGTTTATCGCGGCAATTAATATTCCCAAGGTAACAATTACCGTGGGCACTTCAAAATAATTCTAGGTAACATATTATCATATATAACTATTATATAACTATTTTAATTTCTCTGAACTTACAGTAACTTAATTTCCATCCACGAGTCAAGATTCAGAGCGATCTACGCAACCCTTGTGGGCTTTTTAACACGCCCATTGTTTGCCCGATCTGACTGAGAATGAGAGTGAAAACAAAACCTACAGTAAGTATGTCTGAAGGTGGACCGCTTTGGGTTGAAAAAAAAAAATCTGATGATGATGAAAGTGCATTACGTAATTTAATAATCATTTGTGTGTGTTATTATTACAGAGGCTTACGATCATTCAGATGATCACAGAAGTACTGGGATAAAAGTTTATAGTTCAAAAATAAACACTGATGTCTACATAGCAATCAAAATAGAGCAAATCACCTTTTAAAAGTAACCTAACGTTTCAAATAAAGATTGTATCAATTGCATCGTTACGCCACTAGGAGGCGACAAAAAAATATATATATATATATATATATATATATATATATATATATATATATATATATATATATATATATAATCATTTACTCAAGAGATTCGTTCAAAAACTCAGAATCATCCAGTAATGAAACAAGTGAAGTCTTTATGAGTGAGTCATTGAATCATTCATTCAAACGGATAAAAAAAGAAGAAAAATCCTTCAAATTCATGAAATACTGTTCTGCAATTAACATTTTGTCAGAAACAATAGTAAATTACATGTTATTTTGTTTAGTTGTCTGTTCAGAATTGTGCCAGTGTGATTTGTGTTTGGAACAAAAAAAAAGGTGATTCTCAAGTTATCCAGAACCGCAGCTCAATGCTGTAACTTGTCTTTTTGTTTATTATGTGTTATGTAAGAGATAATGTGCAACAACAAAATAAACCCTGACAGGGTGCAACAATATCACAGTGATATTAATACTGAACTGAAGCTCTCTGATATCTTAACATAATCAATGAATGAAACACAAGACTTTTTTTTAGTTAAAAGGTAACTAAACATTAAAATCAGCAATAAAGTTTAATTGTATTATAAAACTGGATTAGATAAGCAGATTTCATAATGTTTTAAAATTATTAAATAATGAATCAGGGGAACTATATAACCACTAAAAAATAATATACAAGTTTGATATAATTTTTTGATATAACTTTTACATAAAAGTTATGTACATTTACATTTAAGTTATGTAATATTTTCTTCTATTATTTTGATGTTTTTGTTTGTTTTATTATTATTATTATTTTATGTTAATGTATATTCCTAGCTTTGACAATATTGTACTATTTACATCCATGCTAATCAAACCATTTTGAATTTGAATAGATAAATGTGCTCTACATCTGTTTTTTATGGCCTACTACACTTCCTTGATTATTATGCCCTCTTGTGGATACTTTGCAAATGAACATGCATCAAAATGTAATTTCATCTAAATATTTTATATAATCTATAGCTTTAATCTAAGTATACTGGAAAAATAAATATAGTTTGTATATAATCAGTTTAATCAATATTTGCAACAAAGGTTATTTCTTCTACATCGTAAAAGTTCAGGTTGCGTCAGAGCTGTAAATGTCTCTTCTTGTCACTACACGAAAATAGAAGGAAGTAGAAAAGATTATCAGAAACTGTTTATCATTACCTTAAAAGTGGACATGTTTTCAAATATGTATAGAGGCGAATGCAAATTCGCATTGTGAATGGGAAAGTAGGGGTGTGTCTGTTAGTCGCCTCGCGGCTGAAAATTCTCTTATGGTAACTTTTCCTTCCTTATCTGTAAGTTCCTGGCAGAGACTGTAGGTGGTTGCCCTTGGGCCTCCCATCTGAAAACTCTTGGAAACCTTACAGGAACTTAAAGAAGAATGTGGACATTGAAGTTCCCATTCAACCCACACTTCCTTGAGGTCCCCATAGTAAAAAGAAGGACATTTCCAAGGAAGCAGGAAGTGGTCTAGACTGTTCGCTAAATGTATTCAATAATCTACGAAAGCAAAAGTATGGTTCTAAACAGTACCATATTAGGGGTTTTCGACTTGTAACAGTAGCAGAACCTTTTTTGGTGCTAAATAGAACCCTTTTTATAAGGTTCCACGAGCCATGCTTAAAAGTGCAACGTCTATTGGCAGTACTTGGTTATAAATATCCTTGTTAATAATAGTTTATTTACATTAATATTAGTATATTCATATTATTTATGTATGTATGTATTAATGTAGCTATTATTCTTCATATAATTAATAATGCTGGGCAATCAATCGCATCCAAAATAAAAGTTTGTGTTTAGATATAGGCTATGTAGCCTACTATGTATAGTTATTATGTATATATATATGTCATATTTATATTTATAAGATCAAATATATAGATGTATATACATGCAAATATTTCTTAAATATATACATGAAGGAGTGTGTATTTATATATAGCCTACATAATAATTATACACAGTACACACACATATATTATATAAACACCGCGATTAATCGATTGCCCAGCACTAATTATTAATATTATTTTTATTAATATTGTTTTTTTTTTTGTTTGTTTTTTTGCCCTCTATCTGCCTGGTCTTATAATACTCTAATAATTAATAATAATTATTAATAATATAAAAAAATTAACCCCAGCATGTTGTCAGTTAGGTATTTTTATTTTTATTGACATGGCAAATTTTAGCAAAAATGACAGTGCTCTAACAACAGTTATTAGCTAAATACACCAATAACAATTAACATTGATCATGATATAGATGTAATGAAGACCAAGTTCCAGTGAAATTCTTTATGTCTTCATTATGTGTGTATTCTGAGTGGCAGTTTTTCTCTGCAGATGATGAGGTGATATGTGACAGCATCTGAAATACACAATTGAGTTTAGAGATACCCTACAGTTTGTCTCTTCCATTTGATAAAAACAATTATGTTTATGAAGGCCAAAATTAGCAAAAACTGACAGTAGGCCCTATGTGAGCCCTTTACTGTGTTGAAATGAAAAAGTGATATAAAGTCATGGGATAGATCTAATGTTTTGTGTGTGTGTGTGTGTGTGTGTGTGTGTGTGTGTGTGTGTGTGTGTGTGTGTGTGTGTGTGTGTGTGTGTGTGTGTGTGTGTGTGTGTGTGTGTGTGTGTGTGTAAAAAGGTAATGAAAAATCTAACAATATGGATCACAAATTCAAAATCTCTGTTACTTACTTCATAGAGAAGAGAAGATGAGTATCCCTAACTCAACTACTCACACGTTCTGTTAAACTAAAAAGAGAAAAAGGCATGATTGGTAGGAAACCAGTTACAATATTTTAAAGTTTAAATTTATAGACATTTTAAGAATGAACCTGTTGCAAGTGTGTTGACAGTCTGTGTAGTTGTAGCTGAGCTCCAGAAAATCAGTAATGAGGTGGCTTTGACAGTTACAGATTTGAAAAACAAAAAGGCGGGAATAAAGAACTAAACTCTTAACACAAAGAACCATTTCAGCATATAAGGGTTCTTCAAGACGATACGGTTCTAAATAGAACTGTTACTATGTGTAGTATAGAACCTTTAAAGAACCATCTTTTTTTGAGTGTAGACTACAGGGTGGTCAGAATACTTTTTTTTTTTTTTTTTTTACCTGAAGGAGTAAAGCATTCCTGCGATCTTACAGGGTAAAAACCTGTCAGTCATGGATGCATTACATCAAAACATTAAAATCATTACAGTCATGTTCAAAGGTTATAACACTGGTGTTTGAAATAGCATTACAACACCCTGTTTGACATATGAAGATTCCATTGCAACAGTTTAAAGTGGTTTCATCAGAATGTGACGTTTCCGCTGATTGCATTTATTGCCAAGGGCCATGACCATGTTTGTTCACATTCTGGCAGGGCAAAGTGCACTTGCATTACTGTGAAAGTCAGGTCATGGTGTTAGGGACCCGGGGTCACTTCCAGCTCACTGCAATATGTCAAAGGAATGTAATGTATATCAGATCAGAAATCAGAAAACAGAAAATGTATTTATGTCCCATATTATGCATTCTGTAAGGTGATCATTTAGTTCCAAAAGTGTATTCCTATCCAGGTGAATTATTGTGATTTACAAATAGTGATTCAGTTTCATTTCAGTGCACTGATTAGGAAATGAATATGAGCAAAGAGTGTTCGATTCCTGGTGATGGTAATACAGTGTTTCTTCTTCATGGGCGCTATATGTTTTCAGAAAAGAGGTGGAAGTTATCCAGGAATGATTTCTGAGAGTTTATCATCACATGACATCAATCTGCATCAGCAATGATGGAGCAATGAGCAGCAACTCGGATTTGATTGCCCCATAAATATGTTTTTCCCACTTTAAGGGATGTGGACAAAAGAATGACTTGAGTTCAACCTGAATTGGACCAAAAAAAAAAAGGCCAAATGGGACGGTTTTTATTGTGGATCAAGGAACGGGTGGAGTACAAAGCAATGATGGCACATGTAAAGGAGTCAACGGAGTAAGATTATCTACAGCCATGTAAGATCACCTTTGACTCTGGCAGAGAAAATCAACCTTATTTTTTTAATTTAGTGCTTATTAAAGGTTATTTTCATTTTGTCAGTAGACAAAAAGCCTCTTAGAACATTAGCACATTAAAAATTTAGTTAAAGGGATAGTTCACCCAAAAATGACCAGTTAAACTTAGAGTTAATTAACCCTTTAATACACTGAAGGAGATTGGTTTAATCAACAGAAACTCAAAACAAAAAAATGTTATCTAAACCACATCAATTATCTAAGTTGATTTGACAAAAGAAAAAATGTTGTGATAACAAATCTTGAAAATAATTTGTTACAGTATAGAAATTCTACAACATTGCATTAAAAAGCCACTGTTGTATTTGCTATTGATCACCAATGACAGGCAGTGTCTCTGTTTGTGTGTGTGTGTTTTACTACACTGTAAAAAAATAATAGAGTTAATTGAAATTAAAAATGAATACAATGAACATATTTGAGAATTGACATCACCCTTTATTCAAATAGTATTAAAAGATTTTGGAAGCATATTGCGTAATTGTGTTATAATGCAGTGAAACATGCTTCATGATTTATCACAACATTTTTTTAGTTATTTATGTGGTTCAGATACAATAATATTTTGAGTTTTTATTTATTAAACCCATTTCCCTCATTGTATTAACTAAAATTCTTAATTTCAGTGAACTCAACATTTTAAGGCAACCAGGTTACTTACTTTTTTTAAGTTAAACCAACAATATTTTTTTACAGTGTACTACTAAAACCAGTCGTGTTAAGTTACTCCCTCTCAAAGAGAAATGTTTAAAAGATACTTTTAGTTCCTGTACAACCACGTTTGTTTTTTCTAGAAACAGTTTTTGAAAAACAAACCAGGGCATTTGCTTGCAATTATTCAGAATTCTGAATAATTCCCACATTTTTCCCGAAAAGGGAGTTACCAAAACAGCCAAGAGTTCCCTGAGCAGTTGAGTTTTCCAAGGAATTTCACACCTTTAATCAATTACAAATCATAATACGTGTTTGTACAAAGCCACCCACTTTAACAGAAATAATCATTAAAATAAGCAGAAAATGCTGAATCATTGCTCTCTAGCTGGATAAACTCAATCACCCTAAGAGTTGCAGTCAGCATGTCTCTCAGGTTATACATGTGCAGACTTGCCCTAAAGCAAATAGCTCAACACAACTGCTTTTTGAACACGTAAAGTACACTTTAAATAGTAACAAGGTGTTGCCTCTTCTGATGCAATCAGGTCGTATTTAATCACATTTGACTTTAATAAAACCAGCAAAGACTGACTCAAATGCAAGTGGTATCATGTTTTATTAATAAAGTATCAAAAACAAACAACAGACAGTCAAAATGAAGCCATACATATTTTATACAAATATGCAATTGAATACAGGCCGTTATCTTCTCAATCATGACTTCTGTTAGCAATTGCACTTACACTTTGACGTGGACAGCAATGATGTGATGGATAAAACCTGGTTTAACCACAAATAGAAAGCATAGCTTTGTTTTCATTACACATTTAAATGTCAGTAGTGCCAGTTTGTGGCATGCCTGTTTGAACAAATACAAAAAAAAAAAAAAAAAAAAAAGAAAAAGCTACCTGACGCCTGCGTCACTTAACCTTTCAGTACATGATATACTCAAAAACAAGAGGCAGAAGTTTGTGAAAAGATTAGGGATTTTCCTCTGTTTGGTAGAAATGGAGTGATTTAAAAAAAAAAAAAAAAAAAAAAATCTTACACCTTTCTGAAATATTAGGCAATGCAGTCACAGGGCCTGATCAGATGTCTTGTGGTATGTTTCTTCACTAACAACATGGCGTGACACTAAAAGTGCTTGACACATGATCCAGGAACATAGCCAGACAATTATTAAGAGCTTTACGTTGATTCGTTTAAGGTTCTTTATCAGTTAGGCTAAGCCCAGCTAACAAAAATCTTCTAAGAACGTTTTAGTAACATTATGAAAAAGTCATTTCTGAATGTTCTCTGAAACTTTAAAACGTCCAATTTTTCTTTCTTGGTTATGGAAACATTCCATTTAAACATTTTTGCAAAATTATGAGAATGTTACTTTAGAATGTTCTCTGATTGTAGTACCTTGGACAACAAACTAAAACATTTCAGAAAAAGATATTACATGAAAAATGTATAAATAACATTTTGAGAACATTATTAAAAACTACCTAACTTTGAAGGAACATTCTATTAATGTTACTTGAAGAACATTTGCTCATGACTTCAACATTCTGAGTATGTTCATTGTTAGCTGGGAGTGTAGAGGTTTGTGCATCTAGACAATAACAACACACAGCCACGGTATACATCAGAAAATAAGTACTATGTCCTTGCTTAAAGCACAAAAACATTTTTTTAACAGTGGGCTGATAAATGCAGACCCTCCTGCTCACAGTATTGTAACAACAATATAGTCAGATGGTTGAGGTGATAGACAGGCTTTCAGTGGTGAAGGGTAGTAGAGACTTCCTTGCCAGTAGCATTTCAAAGTCCACTCCTCATCTACTTCCCTGTTATTTTATTTGTTTTAGTATGAGTTTCCTGTAATATATATAGCCCAAGTCCTGAGAGATTAGTAGCAGCTTGAAATACTTCATGTGGCATGTTATGTGGACACTTAACAAGGCAGAGGCCACAGATAAATATGTAACTAAACTAAACAACTTCATTCATCACCCTGTATGTCTTCCAAAAAATGAAAAAGATACACACAAATCACTACGTTTCCTCCCTCACTAGAATAGTACTTGCTGTCAAACACACCGCCAGGGTTTAAGTTAACCAACAAGCTGATAAATAAAAGAAATCATGTTGTTCTAGCATCAACATGACATCAAGCTTTGGTGCATACAAAAAGCATATCATGTTAAACATACATTTACGAACACATTTAAATAAGAGAAAAACGCATCAGACGTCCTTCAACACTTTAGTGCTTTAACAGTCTCTTTCAGTGTACATCAGACCGACCTTGAGTGGCATCATGGCAGGCACCCGTGTTTAGTCCTTTATAACGTGGGTGAACCTTCCAGTGTTCCTTGGCGAGGGCTGCGGATCCATTAGCTTCTTGCCTGTACAGTTTGTGATTCAGAGATGCCCACAGCTAGTTGGTATCGCATTGTGTGTTGGTCCAGTTGTGGTAAGGTTCAGACCCTGCAGGGTGGTCTCTTTGATTTGTTGGATGAAGAGCTTCCTCTCATCTTCAGGGGTCTGGCCGTTCTGAGCACGGACAATACAGGTGGGCCTGTGCAGGTTGAGCATGTAAACTAGCTGCTGCTTTTGGTTCTTCAGCTCCTCAATCTGGGCTTTCAACTCAGCATTGATGGACTCCAACTTCTCTGACTCCTGAATAAAAAAAAAGAATAGAACATAAATGAGTGTAAAATTCAAAAGTAATATTTTTGAAATATTAAATAAATATTTTACACATAAATAATGATTAAAAAAATTGTGTGTGTGTGTATATTTTATATATCTATAGATAGATAGATGTTTGTGTTTGCATAGTGTGTGTGTGTATACATTTTATATACATATACATATATATATATATATATATATATAAAAATAAAGACTACCTTTTGTAAATGATCGGTTTTCTCCTTTTTCTTGTTTCGGCATTTTGCTGCTGCAATTTTGTTTCTTTCCCTCCTTCTTTTTCTTCGATCACTCTCCTCTGGAGTGGCCTAAAATTATAATATTTATGACATACATTAAAAATATATACCCACATTGTGTAATAAATATTGATTTTATGAAAAGACCTAATGATTCTGAATTAGGTCCACAAGTGGATGAACAAGTGAATTGTGCAAGCATGGTTTTTCTATGCGTGTTACTCAATATAACCAATGTGAAATATAAGAAATTACATTGGTTTATAACTGTAAATGAGTCATCCTTACCTCTCGCTTCATTGCAGGTTGCTCAGTGGGTCGGTCGCTGTTCATACACGCTCGATCAGTGGTTAAGGTGCTCATGCCGTTGGACATGCGCTTGTTCTGGATGGCGTAGCGCAGCTCCTCTTTCACTAATGGAGTGAAGTTGGTGAAGTCGTCCAGTGTGAGTGAGCCTGGCGGGGAGAGGCAGGGAACCAAAGCCGATGCACTGATCTCAAAGGGACCCAAACCAGGATGCTGAAGCATCATTCCGAAATCTAAAACACATGAAGCAAGATTTCAGTCATGGTCTTAATAAGGAAAGATCATAGTACACTTTTTGTAGTCAGTTACAAACCCCTTCTCTATTAAATAGACTACAAACTTAACTGTAAGTAGACTGTAAATTTTTATTCACAATTGAAAAATATATTTAACAAGGCATAAATATACTTTTACAGTAAAATATTGTTATGATTTAGTCCGAAAGGGGTATTCCCAGACTCTTATGTTTAGTTCATTTTTTAGTATAATTTGAATACAACAGGCTATGTGTTCCCCTTAAGGTGCTTTATGTTAATAAAACTTATTATTATATATTATGTGGCCACAGTTGCTACATAGGCAAATTTTCATCAAAGTGAAATTCATTAAATATACATAAACATGCATTTATTCTCAGTACATTTACAATGACAAACAGATTTGAATAACTCAAACAAGTTAGTATTTTAACACAGTGTACACATATAAAGTGTAACATATGTAGTAATGCTTTTAACATTAGATTATTTTTAAAGGGTTTTTCTGGCAACCACAGTCAATAGTTTTTTTTAGTGACGTTTAACCTATAGCCTAGTCTATACAGAATATAGCCTATCAAACTTTCTTTATGCATGTTATCGCTTTATTCAAAAGTTGCGACAACATTCAATTACCAATTACTCAAATGTGTTTAATTATAATGTCTCTAATTATATGTATAGCAGGTCTACAATCATAATCAGTATAATCCTGTACAATCACCATCTTTAGCTGTTTAATAAACTCTAATCCCAGCCTATGTGTTGGTCGTTAATGTAAACTGTTATTGTTGTACACATTTGTACAGTTGACTAGAACGAGTCGCCAACAGAAGTAGCCCAGCTACATATCATAATCAGTTATTATACAAATATTACAACATGAGTTACTGCAGCCAAGTTCCGCACGTTTTGCAACTAGCTACTCCTGAGAACAAGATAACTTATAAAGATTAAATACAATAAAAAAATAAATATTTACTCTAAATAGGCATATATAAGATAAGATAACGTTTTGAATATAAAGTATTAGCCTATATACAATCGCTTGACCCAAAAACACATTTATATCGAAATCAGTCGCTGGCTGAGTTGATTTATCACAACACAGCGTAGGCATTTTCCAGAGTGTGTTCTAGAACGGTTACCCATAAAATAACAAGTGTAACAATGTTGTCACTCACCTTGTTGTGACAGAATAAAACGCGCGTGTTGTGATGCTCTCCACCGGCTGGAGTGTTCTCGCGCTCAGCTGGTAAAGTTACAGTTGTCGCCGGCTCGTTGCATCACCCCTTTTAATGGCTGGAGGACGTGAACTACTACAAGGGGCGGAGCGAGTGACGTCACCCTATTTATAGTATCAGAAAAGCTGTCTTTGCGATGATGCAATCAGGCAACCCTCTGCGCGCACCATAACTGGGCATGCTCAGCCCCCCGCCCTCCCTGTACAATGGAGTAATCGAAGTCGTAGCAGGATGACATGTTCACCTAATGAGCAAATAAAGACATACCCGTGTAATGACATGGGATCTCTGGTATGCTCTAATGTCATATACTGAATAGTTAAAAAAAAAAAGAAAAAAAAGATTTGGGAGAGGAGAGACTGACTAGTAGGGTCAGGGTATAGAGACCAGAAAATCACTCTCACTGTTAAACACACTCTTTTTTTTTTTTTTTTTTTGTCTGTTAAATGGATAACTGTATGAAGATGGAGAGCTGATCCCAAGGTCAGTGTATCGCTGTGTTTTATATAGCCTGTTTAGTTTTTAATTCAGTCCATGAATGGAAACTTTGTAATCAAATATGATAATTTGGTTTAGCATGGCAGTAAAAATGTTTTGACCATTTAACATCTTCATGTTCAACCATTTTACTTTCTGTGAGTTACACTTTGAATTCACAAAGCATAAACGTTTCAGTTTTGGCGAGTTAAAATTTGACATTGTGTTCAACTTATGTTGAACTAAGTTGTAACTAAATGTTGTAAATAAACCTGGCTTTGTTAAGAATGTCCTGTTTTATCAGTGGGTTAATCAATGTTAAACGGATAGTTCAGTGAAAAAGAAAATTCTGTCATCATTTTCTCACCCTCAAGCTGTTCCAAACCTGTATGAGTTTATTTCTTCTGCTGAACACAAAAGAAAATGTTTTAAGTAGCCAGACAGTTTGATGGACCGCACTGACTATGGAAAGTCAAAATCCTATGAAAGTCAATGGGTCCTGTCAACTGTTTGGCTACCGACATTCTTCAAAATATCTTCTTTTGTGTTCACAGAAGAAAGAAATTCATACAGGTTTGGAACAACAAGAGAGTGAATAGATGATGACAGGATTTTCCTTTTGGGTGAACTATCCCATTAAGCTGTAGTGATAATGAAAAGTTGTTTATTTTTCATTAAAGCTGCATTTAATTTCCATTGTTACTACAGATGTAGTTTTTTTTAGATCAAACATGTATGTTTTAATCAATGTAATATATTACAATAAATTAAAAGAAAACACGCAACATCTATAAAACATGTGCCACTATGAAATAATCATATAAAAGGTGGTGAAATAAACATTAGCTCATAGCTTTTGTTTACTTTTGAGTTGTGGATGGATACTCAGCGGAATGATTTCAGGGAGTGGGCAGTCGGCAGTGTCTGCATTCCTCTCCTGGATGTGAAGCACAGCCTTCTTGCTCTGGTTGGGTCATTACCCACCCCAGAACACACTCTTACCTAGTGTTCTGGAAATTTCCAGTGATCTCCTTTTACCAGTCCTGGTGCAATCACTACTAAAACACTCCCTTATTACATACAATTGCTTGAACACAAAATAATGTTACCAAGGAGCTGTGTCTAAAACTAATAAAGTCAAACATATTTATTTTTCCCAAGAGAAATTGTGACTGTCTGGCTTATGTTCTCCAAATGAATGAATCTGGGTAATGAATGAGTTGCATTTGACCTTTAACATTAAGTGAACTTGCTGCTGCTGTTGTTTTGACATGCATTGATATGGAAATAAAAGATATTTGTTGATTTATGTTTTTGACATAAAATTATTTTTCATTTTTGTAGTGTTTGATGTGCACTGTAAAGATAATATGATCAGAAAGTTATGACAACATATGTTTTTACATTGCTTTCACTCACCAAAATAAGTTAAGCAATTTTCAACTTTTTAAAAATAAGTTATACAAGATTCAACTCATTTTGTAAAGTCAGTTTAATGTAATTTAGGTTAAAATGACTTAAACATCCAAGTTGATTGTACTTAAAAATGTAAGGGTTTTAAATTGTAGTTTTTTGTTTCGTTTTTTTTTTTTTTTTTTTTGTACACTGTTTTGTTTAATTTGTACAGTTTTTTTTTTTTTTTTTACACTGTGGTTTATTTTTCCTTATTTGCATTTTGCAAAGACTCAAAAAACATACATTACAAATTAAATACTATAAAGTTGGATTGATTTATAAATCGTTTTAAATCCAATCCAGATAGCATAATTATTATTTTTATTTATTTTTATTTTTTTTTAAGAAATATAGCACAAAACTTTTTTAAGCTAGTTGTTTTATTACAAAAAAATAAATTTGTTAGGTTTAAAACTGTGAAACAATAAATGTTCAATATTAAGATAAACAGAGCACTTTCTGGTTGTCAAACGTGAGAAAATGTCCATATAATGTGATGTATTAAACCTGCGGTTATTCTGACAGCTATGAGAACTAGAGGGAACTCACATCATACATTCACTATCACCTTGACGACAGTTGGTTAAAGAAAAGGGAAGTTAGTTCTGAGAAAAGGTCTCGTATATGTTTGCAGATGCAACTCGATTCGATTTTATGTTGCCCATGCAGTGCAATGAAATTCATACATTATACAGTACGTGGCTTATGTATCCAGAAGTTTCTCTGTCTTTACATTTCACTGCTGGTTGTATATTCTGTATATAACTGTGTATGTGACAAATAAAACTCTTGAATCTTGAATCTAAATAGTTGTTGATGTACTGTATGTTATATATATTTTTCAGAGAATCACATACATAATATATTATGAATATTATAAATCGAAATCTCATAGACAAAAGGTGCTGCTGATTCTAAAATGGTGCTTGTGATCAAATAATAAAATATTTTAAAGAGTCACTCCATAATATATACATGAGCAATAAAGATACTAAGATGAATTTATACTAATATGATGTTTACCGGCCATGCGTGGACTCTTCAGAATGATCTAAATCTAAAACCTTACACAGACCTTAAAATAGAAGTATTCACCATCTTATCATCTCTTTATCATATCTGGCAGGGCAAAGTCACGTCATAGAGTTTAGCTTGCGCTCCATCATATAAAGTCAAACAGGTGTTTAAAGGCCTGTGGCCATTTTGTGTCTGGGACATGGATACATACAGCTGTTATGATGTCAATATTGACCTGTTAGCTATTAATACACGGTGAAGAAGTGATTGCACATTTCCATCTGTTGTTACTTGTTGATTGTTGTCTGTCTCCAAAAGAAAAGGCATTTTAAGATAAAGGTCTTTATCAAACAGTTTCCTTTCTCTTCACAGTTTCTTTCTGATGTGAAGAGCAATTTACCATAAGTCTTTCAGTTTTGTTTTTATGACATCTCCACTCAAACTCAAATCTTTATTTGCTGGTCTGTTTCTAATCAGTTGTTCCATAAGAACACAGTCATGTTTTTAAAGGAAGTATTTATGTATTTATTTAAATGTGTAACCATCATTATGTACTAGATTTTCCATATAGTTTTTATATAGGATTAAAATAATGTTGCATATCTTTCATTTGGCTTCATTTTCATTTTGAAAAATATTTTTCTATGTACAAAGTATTTATCTATAACTTTTGTTTACCCATACATCCACTATTTAGAGCTTGACAACCAGCATTATAATCATAATCATCATCATTATAATTACCATTAAAAATATATAATATGTCTAAATATATCTAGTCTCTCTGTGCCATTTATGTACTATTTTCTTCATTATAGAGAATTTTGGAAATTCTCTCTCTCTCTCTCTCTCTCTCTCTCTCTCTCTCTCTCTCTCTCTCTCTCTCTCTGTGTGTGTGTGTGTGTGTGTGTGTGTCTTTTCTTCTCTTCTTATTTTAATCTCCTTCCAATTCGGGTTCAAATGTATGTGGGCATTAGGCAAAAACAAGGCTTGTGGGTTTATAGGGATACAGTTTCCTTTCTATTCACAGTTTCTTGTGAGAAGCATGATAAATAAATTGACTTCCATAGTCCATTTTTTTGGCAATGGTGTCCATCAACTGTTTGGTCATAAGATATTTTGATGGACCCCATTGGACCCCAAGTTGATGGACCCCATTGACAGTTGATGGACCCCATTGACTTCTATATTATGGAGAAAAAAAGGTGGAGGTCCATGGGTCCTGTCAACAGTTTGGTTACCGACATTCTTTAAAATATCTTCTTTTGTGTTCAGCAGAAGAAAGAAATCCATACAGGTTTGGAACAACAAGAGAGTGAGTAAATGATGACAGGATTTTGATTTTTGTGTGGACTATCCCTTTAATAACAGTCAGAGTTTGTTCAAAATGTAACAAACCAGATTAATTTATTTTGTATTATTATTATTAATTTCTAACGCCAGAGGATGTGGCCTTTGTGTCACAGACAGGTTAAGTAGCGCACAAAGCACTTTCAGAAGAAGCACAGACTGCGCATTGTTTCTTTAACACACTAGCCTCGAGTATTCTCGCCAGGAGAGAATACGTCATCCTTCCGGGAAATCGAGACTACAGTAATCCTGAGACTGTCCGTTGTTTTCTAGGCTTGGAGGTGAGAAGTCAAATCACCCTTTTCCCAAAACACCACGCGTTTGAAACGAAACGTATATTGCTGGAATAGTGAAAGGTCGGGATCGATAGTTTGATTTGCACTTTCGGTCTGACACATCGCATTCCAGTCAACCGTTAGTCATCGAAAACGCCTGATGGTTTCTCTCTCTAGATGTTATTAAACCTACAAATCTAATGACAGAGTACAGTGTATTAGTATACTATGTAGCACACTAGGTACAAGGTCAATACGTCAATACATTTACAAAAATATCATAGTTAGGCTAGCATACAATAAAACAGCGATAGCCTGGTAGCCACATGTAGGCTAAATGAAGGTTTTAACTTATTAACTACGGTTTTTTGGTTAAACTATGTAGCCTGTAGTGCAGTTTTTATATAAAGGTTTAATGTATTTGTATAGTATGCCTCGCCCTTTAGATTTATACATCCCCTGACTTAAGTTTCAAAATAATTTAACATCAAAAATATCATGTGAATCCATATTCAAACATATTAAAAAGTATCTAAATTGTTTTCTATTACATTGAAACTAAAATTAAATAGTTAGGGTTTATTTGTAATAATCTGGCAAGATGTAGCGATGCAAATTAGTTTATTCCAGAGCTAATAACAAATATTTACAAGCAGACTAAATAAATAGTGGTATTTGTGGACCAAACTGGTGTGTCGAGAACCAAAAATTGGTCACAGGTCTGAGAATATTTGGCCCAGTGTTTGTTCTGTGTCACACTTTTGCTGTTGTTTATGTATTTGCAAAAATGTCAGCTCGTTTGTCATGTTAATTTGCATATGGTTGGGGCTATGCAGTTCATGGTCACTTTTAAAAAATGTCTGATTCGTAGACGGTTTCTTAAGATAAACTGTTGGGTAATAATTCCTAGCCTATATTTCAAGTCTGACGAAATATGTTGTACTATTTCATTGCACAGTTGGTGTGGTTTATTCTTTTGTATTTCTATAATTAGTAAGAATTTTGTGTGGGTTGAGATTATGTTTTCCATCCAGCCGTGTCAGTGAATAAGGAATGTAGGGGAGTGCGAGGCCTGACCTAACGCAGGGTTAGTTGTAAAAAGCATGGTTTAACACTTTCCACACATGCCAGCATGACGAAACTTAGTGTTTTCACTAGTTGCCATATCAACACTATATCGAGAAAGAAATTGCTCAAAAATTCAAAAGTCTTTGGAAGATATCACCGAACATTTATTTAACCACAGCAAAAGTACATTTCTTAAGTTTATTTTTCATCTCCATTTTTTTGTGTTTATTTAAAATGAGACACGTGATATTATTTTAGTCTTATATTTGTTATTTAACAGTTGAGATGGTTCTTTAATGCTGATCTAACAGCAGAAGACTCGAGCCGCGGTTTAAATCCCAGTTGTGCAGGTGGGGTGTGTTGTCACACTGCGTTACAATGAGCCTCTATTAGAACTACGCTATTATATTCTATACTTTTATGAATTCTTTTGAGAAACCATGAGAAAAGGGCGATTAATGACTGAGAGTCAAGGTTCAGAAATTATTAATTATTATTATTATGTTTTTAACGGACCCACTTTATATTTGGTGGCCTTAACTATGTACTAACATTTGAATTAATTATTTGATACAATGCACTTATTGTGTACATATATAGCTGTGCTTTGCGTTGTGTTTGTTGTCAAACTCAAAAATTTGTTTATTTTTAATTCTTAAAAAGAGTTTGTCTTGTGTGTGTGTGTGTGTGTGTGTGTGTATATATATATATATATATATATATATATATATATATATATATTATTTATTTATATATTTTTTTTTGATTGTATAACATTTTAAGCTTTCATATGGTCATGTTCCAATGTGCCCCTCACATGTTACAATGTACCCCACCTATGGGGCATGTTGTCACATTTCACTTCTATTCTTTCGGGTAAATCAAGAAAATAGTATACACTATGAAACAAAACCACAATCTATAATCTATTCCTGTGATCAAAGCTGAATTTTCAGCATCATTACTCCAGTCTTCAGTGTCACATGATCCTTCAGAAATCATTGTGATGAATCAATGTGATGATTTAGTGCTCAGTTATTATCAATTATTATTGATGCTCAGTGTTGATTGAATCATGGTTCATGATTCTTTAATGAATAGGAAGTTTATAGAGAGCATTCTTTTTTTTTTTTTTTTTTTTTTTAAGATTACTTACCCCAAACTTTTAAATGAGTGTATCACGGTTTCCACAAAGAAATGTAAGCAGCACAACTGTTTTTAACATTGATGATTATAATAAGAAATGCTTCTTGAGCGCCAAATCAGAATGATTACTGATAATATAATATATTTATTTAGTGGTTAATTGAAAGGTAGATTGTCTTAAATGACTAAGCAGCAATGGGGCCCAAATATGCATAGCATCACTTGCTCAGTATAAATGTTGACACTGCTTTCTCTAAATAATGGTTTATATAGCTTTCCTCTTACATATGTGACATAGACAGCTGTAGGGCTCATAGTTATTTATAAAGTCCCAGTTAACTCAGTGCTACCTTCACACTGCCCTCACCCTGGTACATGCACCAGAGCACTGTGTACATGTTTACGCTGGCTGCATCCATAGTGACGGACTCCCGCCCAAAGGACTTTCGTCGCAGACAGGCAAAGTAGGGAAAGCCAGGATTCCCAACCCCGTCACGGGCCGTGACCTCATTTCTCACTCCAGCAGGCCTCCTAGGTTTTGTTATTTCTGTCCTATGTGCAAACAGTGTGTAGGGTGGGTGCAAATACCTAAAGGTCATTCCCCACTAAACTATAAATGCCTTACGTAATATATAAGGAAACCAAATTGAATCATGCTCAGCACATGTAATGAAACACATTTAGTGAGGACTTCCTCTTTTCCCGGCCACTCATTTTCCTTTCTTCAGTTTTTGGAGTTCATTTACAATGAAACTTCTATGTGGTAATGTAAACTACGTGCTGTACTATCTGCTTCCTGCTGATGTGAAAGTAAAATGCTGCTCTACATATTTGGCTGTTCTGTGACTAAGGAAGTTTCTGTGAAATTTTTTTCTCATTCCAGAATCCTCAGCATCCGAGCAACGCCTCAGGGAAACCTCATTTTCATCATTCATTTCCCATTCCTCACTTCAATTTGCTGTAAATTCTAAGAACTGCGTTAATTGGGACTCTTGACTTCTTACTGGCACATAGAATGTAACAGCCTCTAATTTCTGGGATTTTATTTCAAGGAGGGAATTGAAGCAACGCAGGCCTCCTATAAAAAAAAAAAAATACAAGAAAAAAAAAAACACTGCACTTAGTCTTTAAGGGCCACGTCATATTTAAGAAGTCATGTGACTGCTTGTAAAGGATCTTCGAGTGATACAAAATTGATACGGTGAGCACAGAGCTGCGAGAGAGGCTTCAGCCAATCAGCTTGATAAGGTGAGATGACATCATCCGACTGCTCTGTGGTGTGACTACAGACCACTGTAGCATAGGATTAATAGTTAATGATAATCCCTTGAGATCAGCCAATCAGAGCGGAGGAGAAGGACATGGTCAGGGCATGTACACAACCATCAATGCAGTGCAGGACTGGAGCCAAATCAGTGTACTTGTCCTTACCTGTGATATTACCTAATAGTTACCTAATGAAACCATATTGTAAAGTGTTATCAATATAATTATGGTTTGATATCTACATAATATATATATATATATATATATATATATATTATAGAATTAGAAATCTTTGTCCAGCCACACGTGGAAATTCATCTTCAGCCTCACAAAAACATATACAGTTGCCTTTACAATACAGTACAGCAAACACACATACCAAGAAAACGTACACACACACACACACACACACATATATATACACACACATATATATATATATATATATATGATTTCTGTTGAGACATTCAGATGGTAGAGTCAGAATTTGGCATAAACAGAATGAGAACATGGATCCATCATGCCTTGTTACCACTGTGCAGGCTGGTGGTGGTGGTGTAATGGTGTGGGGGATGTTTTCTTGGCACACTTTAGGCCCCTTAGTGCCAATTGGGCATCGTTTAAATGCCACGGCCTACCTGAGCATTGTTTCTGACCATGTCCATCCCTTTATGACCACCATGTACCCATTCTCTGATGGCTACTTCCAGCAGGATAATGCACCATGTCACAAAGCTCGAATCATTTCAAATTGGTTTCTTGAACATGACAATGAGTTCACTGTACTAAAATGGCCCCCACAGTCACCAGATCTCAACCCAATAGAGCATCTTTGGGATGTGGTGGAACGGGAGCTTCGTGCCCTGGATGTGCATCCCACAAATCTCCATCAACTGCAAGATGCTATCCTATCAATATGGGCCAACATTTCTAAAGAATGCTTTCAGCACCTTGTTGAATCAATGCCACGTAGAATTAAGGCAGTTCTGAAGGCGAAAGGGGATCAAACACAGTATTAGTATGGTGTTCCTAATAATACTTTAGGTGAGTGTTGTGGTGAGTATGGTGAGTGAATATTTGATAAATATATTGATAAAAAATAAAAATATATATATGTACTATATACACACACATTGTTATGGTCGTGTGTCCAGGGCTTCCACAAAGACAGATTTTAATAATATAAACAGGTCACAGAACACACGCATGTGAGTATAACATTTAATAACGGACAAGGAGTGCAGGGAGAGAATACAATATAAAGGAGTGCTGGATGATGAGGACCAGGTGCAGGGAATCCGGTGAGAGCGGGAGAGATGCTGAGGAAGTGAGTTCAGGTGTGAGACTGGGAGGATCATAATGGGTAATGGAGTCCGGGAAAGGCATGGATTGTAACACACACACACACACATATATATATATATATATATATATATATATATATATATATATATATATATATATATATATATATATATATATATATATATATATATATATATATATATATATATATATATATTATACACACACACACACATATTTTTGTAAGTTTGTGTGTATGGTGAAGTCACTGTAGTAGAAGTGTACTGTATTTTCAGGCCGAAGTTGAATTTCACATTTGGACAATAAAGATTTCTAATTCTAATAATACATATACTGTATGTATATATATATATATATATATATATATATATATATATATATATATATATATATATATATATATATATATATATACACATATATACATATATATATATACATATATATATATACACACATACATATATATATATATATATATATATATATATATATATATATATATATATATATATATATATATATATATATATATATATATATATATATATATATATATATATATATATATATATATATATATATATATATATATATATATATATATATATACACATACATATATACACATACACATATATATACACACACATATATATATATATATATATATATATATATATATATATACACACATACATATATATATATATATATATATATATATATATATATATATATATATATATATATATATATATATATATATATACACACATATATATATATATATATATATGTATATGTGTATATACATATGTTCATAGGTTGAAAGGGGGCATGACCAAAAAGTTTGAGAAGCACTGTTGTAAGGTGTTGCTATAATATTTTATATTAATTATTATTGTTTTCAAACCTGCTTATATGTCATAAACCACAATTTGGTTGAATATTAAGTTGCACAAGCTCATGTGATGTGAGTTCAGTGTTTGCAGTCTGACATCAGGATGAGTCAGAGAGTAACAGGACTCTAGAATGCAGGTAGAGCAGATGAGTCATAATCTCAGCAGCAGCAAAACAAAAACACCCTGTCCCAGCATTTCCTGATTATTATATAAAATAGAAATGCCTACATGTATGTATGAATATGCACAATCACAATGACTTTTACAGTTTATTTATTGTAATTCTTATTAAATTAGTAAAATTATTAATTTATATAGCTTTTTGTCTATTCAGGTACTGCAGTGATGTTGTGGCTGAATTAGAGATATAATTTCCCTTTATTATGAGGGGGGTTTTGCATTTTAAAATGTATTTAACTCCAGTCAGTAACTTAATAATACAGGATTATGTAAATATTTTATATGTCGCAATCACATGACAAAAAGGGATTGTTGGTGCATTTAAGTTCAAGTGAGATTGTTTGGGGAAAAAAACTATTGGCCAATTTCATATTTCCTTCTCCCTTCATTTACTGACAAACATATCAAGATTTTCTTAACACTACTGCACCACAGGATGCGCATTAGATGTGTAAATTATGTTTCATCAAGGATTTTTGGAAAATGTAGTTTGGTTGCCGAAGCCTGGGGGTCAAAGAGAGTGATGGGAGTCTGTAGAAATGTTTTAAAAAAAACAGTTTAAAAATGAATTAAATGAAGGTTAAATGAATAACACTGATTATCTCTTCATCACGGCACCTGTTAGTGGGTGGGATATATTAGGCAGCAAGTG
The DNA here is from genome assembly GCA_018749465.1 of Paracanthobrama guichenoti. Classification (NCBI taxonomy): domain Eukaryota; kingdom Metazoa; phylum Chordata; class Actinopteri; order Cypriniformes; family Gobionidae; genus Paracanthobrama; species Paracanthobrama guichenoti. The sequence continues at coordinate 27,663,939 of CM031962.1, read as the reverse complement.
AACAATTTGTCCTCAACGTTGTTAGGAGCAGGAAAAATGGGTTTGCGAGTTTGACAAGGGCCAAATTGTGATGGCTAGACGACTGGGTCAGAGCATCTCCAAAACTGCAGCTCTTGTGGGGTGTTCCCAGTCTGCAGTGGTCAGTATCTATCAAAAGTGCTCCAAGAAAGGAACAGTGGTGAACCGGTGACAGGGTCATGGGCGGCCAAGGCTCATTGATGCATGTGGGCCAGTGAAGGCACAGTGCATCGCAGTTTGTTGCGTAGCTGCAGACTAGTCAGGGTGCCCATGCTGATCCCTGTCCACCACCGAAAGTACCAACAGTGGGTATGTTAGCATCAGAACTGGACCACAGAGCAAAGGAAGAAGCTGCCTGGTCTGATGAATCATGTTTTCTTTTACATTACGTGGAAGAAGGCAAGCCAGCTGAAGCAGTGTGTTGCTTTGGGCAATGTTCTGCTGGGAAACCTTGGGTCCTGCCATCCATGTGGATGTTACTTTGACACGTACCAACTACCAAAGCATTGTTGCAGACCATGCACACCCTTTCACGGAATCAGTATTCCCTGGTGGCTGTGGCCTCTTTCAGCAGGATAATGCACCCTGCCACAAAGCAAAAATGGTTCAGGAATGGTTTGAGGAGCACAACAACGAGTTTGAGTTGTTGACTTGGCTTCCAAATTCCCCAGATCTCAATCCATTCGAGCATCTGTGGGATGTGCTGAACAAAGTCCGGCCCCACCTCGCAACTAACAGGACTTAAAGGATCTGCTGCTTACATCTTGGTGCCAGATACCACAGCACACCTTCAGGGGTCTAGTGGAGTCCGCCTCGACAGGTCAGGGCTGTTTTGGCAGCAAAAGGGGGACCATACAATATTATATTAGTTTAACAATCATAATGTTATGCCTGATTGGGATAGATAGATAGATAGATAGATAGATAGATAGATAGATAGATAGATATAGATAGATAGATAGATAGATAGATAGATAGATAGATAGATAGATAGATAGATAGATTCAAATAAGCAGATAATAATAGCCCTAAATGATCATATTTAGGGGTAGAAATTATCTAAAATCTTTTATTCTTTAAATTTTTTGACAATAGAAATTCTTTATCAACTTTGTTAAGCAAACTAACTACATCGTACTGTCAACATTCATTACTATAGTTTATTATGACCATGGTTATTTAGAATATGTCCAAAATTGTTCTTGTCTTGTCGTTTGGAGTCCAAATGTTATATTAATTTGAGTATTTTGTTCACAACACAAGAATGATTTAGCCTTTTAGAGAGCACTTTAAAACCCAGAAATAAACCATAAATTGCTTAGTCCTGCAGTATTGTGTAGGCTATCAGCAGCATACAGATATAATATGCTATTCAATCTTTTAATGATTACAAGAAGATATTTCCATTATATTCCTGGACTTGATGTAAACAGTTTCAGTAAAAGGTCACGGGGCAGAACCAAAGACCCAAGTCATGTGATGAAGGGGAATTTCCTGTTTGCTGGTGCATAACAAAGAGCACGCTGAGCACAGAGCGAGTCATGTGACTGGAGGTGCTACACGTGGAGTGTGCGGTGGAAAACACCCTCTAGTTATTCAGCACATTCAAGCAGCTTATGCAACAATGAGCCTATTTTGCACTTTGCTCTCTATATATAGCTCAACCCTTGTCAAACAAACTGTCATACGCATAACCAATGCAGTTTCAGTTGTCTAGCCCATAATCATTGGCGAATTGACATCATATTTTTTATAACCTTTAAATCACTATTATTAGGCTACATCTTTTCTTGTACTAAACTGGTCTGTGTGTGTTGGCGGTGGTATTAGCCAAATGCTGACCTACATAGCTGGCCGAATGATGCCTCAATCTGATGTAATTTACTTGTTTTCTCCAAATGCTTGTGCTCAGCACAGTTAACTGATCCTCTCACAAGATAGCTGACCTCAGAACCTGCATCCCACAAACACTTCCTTATGTTCACTTCACTTCACACTTACTCTGTGTCATCCCAAACCTTTTTTCCATGGAACACAAATGAATACTGGTGATAAACCAGCATTTTTTTTTGACCATAAAAAAAAAAAAAATTCCTGACACATTTCTACAGAAGAAAGAAAGTTTGGATTTGGAATGACAAACTAATTCCTTTAATTGCTTCAGGGTAATTATTGTTAACTAAAACTAAAACTGTAACTGTTAAATATATACATGGAGTGTGTATTTATATATACATAATAATTATACACAGTACTCACACATATATTATGTTAGATACACATTTTACACATATATTAGTTTCAAAATATTAATAAAAACTATAGTATTGCATAGTAGTATCTATGATACTAAAACAACACTGAATTGTTATCAGTTCAGACACCACCACATCCCTAAAATATTAATTTCATACAGTGTTTGACTTAAAACGACATTTTCTCACCCTTACAAATGATTTATTTTTGTCTTAGGATACAAATGGAACAATTTGCACACATACTGCTATCATTGAGAAAGAAATTCATACTTTTATTCAGAAAGGATGCATTAAATTGATCAAAACTGTTAGTAAGGCTGTCCTTTCTATTCATCAAAGCATCCTGAAAAAAAAGCATCACATTTTCCACAAAACATATGAAGCAACACTGATAAGAAATGTTTCTTGAGAACCAAATCAGCATATTTAAATGATTTCTGAAGGATCATGAGAAATGGCTGCTGAAAATTCAGCTTTGTCATCACAGGCATAATTACATTTTAAAATATATTGAAATAGAAATCACTTATTTGAAATTATAATATTTCACAATATTACTGTTTTTGCTGTATTTTTAAAAATCAAATAAATGCAACCTTGGTAAGAAAGAGTAAGAAACTTCTTCAGAGACATTTTAAAAAAATTACCTAAACCTTGTGACAATAACATGTTATACAAATATGACAAATGAATGAATGAATAAATAAAAGTTTATGCAGTGTCATGATGTGAACAATTAGTTATTTATTCTAAATGTATTAATTTATTTCCAGTACATCACGTAAAGGAGTGGCATATATTGCTTAATCGGCTTATTTTTCTTTCTTTTTTTAAGTATAAGGAAGTTGCATCAAAAGGGTGGTGTTTTGTGCAAGAGCAGTCGTCATATGCTTCCCTCATGTTTAGGCAGGTATTACTTAATTTCTTCCTTTTTTATTTTTGTATTTCACTGGTGAGAATGTTTATTGTTAGACCACGATATGACCTAATTTAGTTGCTATGAGCTCAGTGGTAGATATGTGCTGCCCTCTAGAGGAACCCGGAAGATTTACTGTGCGTACGAGGAAGTGTAGAACGAAAACAAACGTCCTCAAGGTTTCTTTTTAATGTAGCAGCCTGTTGGTACAAATTTTAAAAGCCAAAACAACATGCAGTGTTTTCTAATCAAATGTGGTGTGTCATTTCAATGAATACTTCCAGTATTATTACTCATTATTTATTAACATTCATGGGTCATTTTACAAAAAGAATAGCATACTCTACAACCTTTACGAATTTGCCAAACAAAAATGAGTCCAACAATTCCTATATCAATTAGTAGAACCATTCAAATATTAAAGTTAATACAAATGAAAATACTCCCAAAATATGCATTTGTTAACCAGTAGCAGTGCAAACATCACGTGTCGTTACTGTTGCAAAGGTGGGCATGACTGAGTTTTGGTCCAGCAACTGCAACATCACATTCAGAGAAGTCTACGATTCACTCTTCGAAGTCCATACTGCAGATACTGTATAACCAAGTTGTGACAGTTATTAGAATGTTATGCTATAGGGATTAAAAAATAAATAAAATGCACTACAGTTTATTATAGCCTGTAAAACCCTTGGCATGCCTGGGACAAGGTTAGAGGGTCACAACATACAGACAGGACAGCTAGCAGGTCATGAGAAGCTATCTGAACTCCGTTACGCACTCGTCTCTCAGAACAGCCGCGAGTTTCTTTTCTCGGGTCGATTTTAGTGTGTGCGTGGAGAACAATTCTGTGCTGCACGCATGAGAGTTTCTTTAAAGTCGGTTTGTAAGGTGTTCGACTTTCCCAAGTTCACATTTTGCTCAGTCCCGCGCTCACTTCTGAAGTTCCTGAGGGGTGCTGAACGTTTCGTACACGTTGGCGGCAAACTCTTTCACCTGGTCTATCAACAAGAGATCCTAAAACGTGAATGAAAACAATATGCATTGGTGTGTGTGGGCAACTTTTATGCCACATGGAAATCAAAATGTGTCGATGCATATGAAGGTTCTCACCTGGACAAAGTGACTTGGTATTTCGCTGCATATTGAATGTATCTGTCCGTTGATGATGGGAATGATTTTGGCTAATGGGAGGCTTACTTGTGATAGTCTGGAAGACAAGCATGAAAATCATCATAAATGTTGTTCGCAAAACAGGAAAATTGGAAGAAGATCTGAAAAACCCCTGGTACATCTGATATTCAATCATTAAAATGTGCTAAAATCCATTTTATTTGAGACATATTTGGACTTTTTGTGATTTTTTTTTTAAGGTGCAGTGTGTAGTATTTAAGAGGATCTATTGACAGAAATGCAATCTAATATACAGAGCTATGTTTTCAGTGGTGTATAAAGACCTTACATAATGAACCGTTAGGTTTTATTACCTTAGAATGAGCCATTTCTATCTACATACTCAGCGGGTCCCCTTACACTGAAGTCACCATTTTGCGCCGCCATGTTTCTACAGTAGCCCTAAATGGACAAACTGCTCTACAGAGCGCTAGCTACTCTCTGCCGTCTCAGACGACGACATCTTTGTCCTGTCTCGGCCACCGTAGCTTCTGTATGTGCTTCGAAAAGGGAGGGGTGAGCGGTTGCAATTCGCAAACCTCACCGCTAGACGCCGCTAAAATGTACACAGTGCACCTTTAAAATGAATTTCTGATATACAGGGTGCATATACATTTTAAACAAAAACTTCCATGACTTTTCCAAAACTTTCTGGGTTTATTTTTCCAAAACCTTTCCATTATTCATGACTACGAACCCTGGATATAGTTCTTTAAAGCAAATGGCAACTGGCTTGAATGGAACCTTATTTAAAAGGTGCATCATGTAACTTTTGTCCCTCTAGTGGTTAAAAAAATATGCATGCATTTTGCTGAAGAACACTGTTTTGGTTGTGCTTTGACTCTACGTGACTGTGTGGATGAATATGGTTATCCTATTGCTCATACAACATTCACTACTAGGCTGAAGAGATATAACCAGTTTAGATGAAAAGGACCTCAACCTGACTAGCTGAAGATTACTGTAGCTATTCCCATTAATAGACATGCTACTTCCTTGAAAATAAATTCCAGCACAGCGCTACAACAACCATAATGAAATGACCTTTGACAACAGATAATGCTTTACAAGCAAGCAAGCAACTGACATATTGCAAGATGTAAACTCACAATTACAAGTTTATAACTTGCAAATGAGAAATATAAACTCGCAATTGTTCGAAAAATGCCTGAATTGTGAGATAAAAACTCACTATAAAAAGTCGCAAGTACCTTTATTTTATTTTTTATTCCACGGCAGAATCAAGCTTCCATAGGTTTGATATTTTGTTATATAAGCACAAATACATTCATACTTCTGCAAAACAGCAATTGTACCACTCCTTGGGGTAACGGTATATACCTTTTTGTATATAAATAAATGCATGTACACTGACCGATCAGGTGTACTGGAGGGGGTGGAGTCTCCCTGCGGGGGTCGGAAAAACTCTGCCATGTTGTCTAGGAATCGGATAAAGCCTCGGCTCAAGCAAGTACGGAGTACAGTATTGAAGTCTGGGCTGGAAAAAAAAGTTTAGATGTAATAAGTACCCAGCTCAATGCTGTCCAAATATGCCTATGCTGAAGTCAGCTATGTTAACCTATTGATTTCAATTCTTATAACTCATATAATACTGTATAAAAGCAACTGAATGTGTTAAATGAAAATTAAAGAAAATTCTGTCATTAATTACTCACCCTCATGTCATTCCAGACCAGTAAGACTTTTGTTCATCTACAAAACACAAATGAAGATATTTTTGATGAAATCTTGAGAGCTTCATTGGCAGCTACTTAACTGAAACTTTGACGCTTCAAAAAGTTCATTAAGAGTCAAACTAATCCATATGAATTGAGCGGTTTAGTTCAAATTTTCCGAAGAGACTCGATCACTTCAAATGATGAACAGATTGAATTTAGTCTTTTATTCACATATAAACATTGATCAGCAAACCTAAACAGAAATTCAACCGAACCTACTTGACGTGCAAGAACAAACCTCATTGGTTTTTGTGGAAGCTCAAATGTGCTGCGTAACACGAGAATGAACCTCATTGGTTCTCGCACGTCAAGAGAATATGCTTGAGCTTCCGTTTACCACAACTGATGTGTGAATTGATGAATGTTTATATGTGAATAAAAGCCTAAATTTAGTCTGTTCATCATATAAAGCAATCAAGTCTCTTCAATTTTACAATCTCTTTATGAACTTTTTGAAGCGTCAAAGTGGTATTTGCGGAGGGACAGAAAGCTCTCAGGTTTCATCAAAAAGATCTTAATTCGTGTTCTGAAGATGAACGAAAGTCTTATGGGTCTGGAAAGACATGACGGTTAGTAAATGATGACAATTTTCATTAAAAAAATAAAATTATGAGATTAATTGTGATTAATTACTTAATTTATGAATTACAACTATTATTTTGACAATCTTAAGTTTCTTATTTTCAATTCTATAGGTTTATATCAGTGGTGCTTTGATGTCCCTCACCTTTCAAGCATATCTCTGGTTTCATTCAGCAGCTTTATTGTTGTGACATCATTTTCTGTGAGACCACAGGCCTAGGAGAAAAAAATATATAAATATTTATATATATTTTATATATAAACAGAAAAAAATGTATAAATTTTATATAGATTTATAAAATCTATATCTATATCTATATATATATATATATATATATATATATATATATATATATATATATATATATATATATATATATATATATATATATATATACACACACACACACTCATTTATATACAGGTCCTTCTCAAAAAAAATTGCATATTGTGATAAAAGTTCATTATTTTCCATAATGTAATGATAAAAATTAAACCTTCATATATTTTAGATTCATTGCACACCAACTGAAATATTTCAGGTCTTTTATTGTTTTAATACTGATGATTTTGGCATACACTGAAATATTTCAGGTCTTTTATATTGTTTTAATACTGATGATTTTTATTGTTTTAATACATACAGCTCATGAAAACCCAAAATTGCTATCTCAAAAATTAGCATATCATGAAAAGGTTCTCTAAACGAGCTATTAACCTAATCATCTGAATCAACTAATTAACTCTAAACACCTGCAAAAGATTCCTGAGGCTTTTAAAAACTCCCAGCCTGGTTCATTACTCAAAACCGCAATCATGGGTAAGACTGCCGACCTGACTGCTGTCCAGAAGGCCATCATTGACACCCTCAAGCGAGAGGGTAAGACACAGAAAGAAATTTCTGAACGAATAGGCCGTTCCCAGAGTGCTGTATCAAGGCACCTCAGTGGGAAGTCTGTGGGAAGGAAAAAGTGTGGCAAAAACCGCTGCACAACGAGAAGAGGTGACCGGACCCTGAGGAAGATTGTGGAGAAGGACCGATTCCAGACCTTGGGGGACCTGCGGAAGCAGTGGACTGAGTAGAAACATCCAGAGCCACCGTGCACAAGCGTGTGCAGGAAATGGGCTACAGGTGCCACCTTCCCCAGGTCAAGCCACTTTTGAACCAGAAAATCCTTGCCTACACAAGAATTCATTGCGACCCAGTGACAACAGGATTTATTTGACAAAAGTTGCCAAAATACACTTTTACACAGGCTAAGTATTGAGTTTCAATTTACTCAAATATCAAATGATACAAATGCAAAAAAGATAAAAACTTTAAAGCGGTTAAAATATCCAGAGGTCGCAGCGTTAGACTTAACGCTGACAGGGCATAGACAGGGTTGTAAAAAATAAAAAAAAGTTGTCATAATCTACTTGTCATTTCAATTTTAATTATAATACGCCATTTAATAGGCCCTGTTTTGTTCACATTTTCATTTTATGCACAAACGCATATAGGCTAGATTTTGCATGTATTTATTTATGAAGAGAAAGTTGAACAGAGACTGTGGGTCACTTTTCAGGTTTCCTCATGATTGTTTATCCAATAAATCACAATAAGCTTTGTGCTTTGTTACTTTTGATATAAAACAAAGTCTCAGCTTTCAAATTCTGTCCATTTATATCACGAAATTCAAACAATTCTGGGGCTACTTAATGTGTAATCCCTTCCTCTTTACTATGTTACAGAACGAAATAAACATGGATGAACATTATAAAATATGTTGAAAGACGCAGTCCAAACTTACAGAAATCTGTATCCTGTCTCTCATGTAATCACTCAATAAGCTTTCAACCAGAAAGACGTCAATAAAATAGTGTAAACAATGTCATAACGGACTATATGCCATTTGTTGACCGTTTAACTTGATAGTCAGCAAGAGTGCATCGCCACCAAGTGGACAGGGGTGGGAATTACAGTTACAATTTACAATAGATCACCCTCAGCGGAAAATGAAAAAAATGACGACGGACAGCTTTCAGATTTTTCCGTCACTGCTAAAAAAATTCTGTCAGGTGTGGCTTTTGAAATCCGAGTCCTTCGAAGGATGCAGCCTTTGAATTGGCCCTGTCTCAAATGGCACCCTAAACCCTCAAGGTCTTCCTCTGAGTCCGCACTTTCACGACGTAATGCCACTTTGACAGTCCTCTACGCAGAGGTTTTAGGGTGCCTTAGGCTGTGTCCCAATTCAAAGGCTGCATCCTTCGAAGGACTCGGACTTCAAAAGCCACACCTGTCAGAATTTCTTTAGCAGTGACATAATTTTTTTAGCAGTGATGGAAAAATCTGAAAGCTGTCCGTCATTTTGACAGATTCCGCTGAGGGTGATCTATTGTAAATTGTAACTGTGTTATAAATTGTAAATTGTAAGCTCGCGAACTTGCGGGCTCAGCTGAAGTGCGCATCGATGGCGCATAGCAGCCGCGAAGGGGTCAAAGCCGCTCACGAGCACCCTTCTTTATAGACTGGGTAAACCCAGCCTGATCTGTCTGCGATTTGATTTCGCCCTGCAACTCAGTCTGGAAACCTTTACATTCATTTCTACTGCTGCTGTTACACTTTTGCAGGAACCAATCACAGACTGGCTTATCCACCTGGCACGGATAGAGAAGGATGGATCGATGCCTGTTGATCACGCCTCTTGTTGACTGATGGGTTGAAGGACTATCCAATTGCATACAGAGTCATTTGAATTATGCTCGTTTATCGTGCCTCTTGTGGTCTGATTGGTTGAAGGACTATCTAATTGCATACAGAGTCATTTGAATAATGCTCGTTAATCATGCCTCTTGTTCAGTAGAAAATACACAGCAGACTCCACAGACCAGTGTTCAATCTTAAATTAAGCTTGGTCTGGTGATAGCCAGACAACCTTCTTTAAGCTTAAATTGACGAATGGGACACGTACGGTCTTGTGGACTTAACGGACATGCGCATGCCGCGGCCATTGTAAGTCCACAAGAGTGAAAGTGCACATGAAATGTGCCATTTGGGACAGGGCCTAACTCTGCATAGCATGAAATGTACTAATGACGTGTGATGTCTGCACGAGCAATGTGCGTGGGGAAATTAAAATACATATTCTGACAGGCAGGTAGGACATCATATGTATGGCCCTGTCCCAAATAGCACCCTAAACCCTCACGGTCTTCCTCTGAGTCTGCAAAAAAATACAAAATGGCGCCGCTGTGTTTGGTCGCCGCTCAGGTCGCTCCGCGAAGACTGTGCTTTTATTTACTATTTTACTTTCTTTTACTCTCAGTTTTTACAAACTTATCATCTGCATTGATCTACTACGACAGCAAAACTCTTTTGGACATTGGTTACCTCTACACTGGACTGTTTCAGGACACTTTCGCCGATCCTCTGTGGCCATCTGAGATTCTTCGGAACGCCGAGTTGAACAATGGACAGAGCCAGCGGCGTAGAACAAAGAAACACTGTGGGAAACGTGCTGGTATCCGTAACAGACTGAGGAAAAGGGCATTCAGACCTCCTCTCCCGAGCATTCTTCTAGCAAATGTTCAATCCTTGGATAATAAGATGGACGATCTTAGAGCCAGGATAAGTTTTCAACGGGACATGAGAGACTGTAATATCTATTGTTTGTCTGAAACATGGCTCACGCCCGCGGTCCCGGACACAGCTGTGACGCCCGTCGGAGAACTTCTCTGTTTTTCGGATGGACAGAACAGCCGAGGCCGGTAAATCCAAAGGCGTGGAGTGTGTTTCATGATCAACAAGAAATGGTGCGATCCCAGGAACATCACCATTCTCGCGCGGTCCTGCTCACCTCATCTGGAACATTTAACAATCATCTGCCGCCCATTCTATCTGCCTAGGGAGTTTTCTGCGGTTGTCGCGACCGCCCCGTTTACATCCCACCGCAGGCAGACACAGCGCTGGCTTTATCTGGCCTTCATGATGTTGCCAGCGGCGCCATAAACCAACATCCCGACGGCATTCATTGTCGCGGCGATTTTAACAAAGCAAACCTAAAGAAAGTCCTGCCAAACTTTCACCAGCACGCCTCCTGCCCCACACGAGGAGCAAACACACTGGATCACTGCTACTCTCCGTTAAGAACGCCTATAAAGCGCGGTCACTTCCAGCGTTTGGCAAATCGGATCATGCCGCCATTTTCCTCACTCCCGAATACAAACAAAAGCTCCTCCAGGAACCCCGTGAGGCGGGAAGTTAAGCTGGTCACCCCACTCAGAGACCGCGCTACAGGCAGCTCTGGGCGATGTGGATTGGGACATGTTCCGAGCGAGTTCAGCTGACGTAAGCGAAGTTCACAGACGTGGCGCTTTGCTTCATCAACACGCTTACAGAGCAAGCCACGCAAACAATAACAATAACGTCCTTCTCAAATCAGAAACCGTGGGTGGACAATTCAATCCGCGGCAGTGAACGCGACGCACTGCTGCTTACAACGCCGGTCTCCATTCAGGGAATATGAATGAATACAGATCGTCCTGCTATGCTCTCAGACGAGCAGTTAAAGCCGCAAAACTCCGTTATAAAGACCGAGTGGAGTCTCATTTCCAACTCAACGACTCGCGCGCATGTGGCAAGGTCTGAGGTCCATCTGCTCCTTTGGATCTAAATCCCTCTGCAGAGGTGAACGCTGATCCGTTGCTCGTGAACGAAGTTAAACTCTTTCTATGCTCGCTTTGACTGTAACCGCGGCAACGCGACTCCGCCAAGTGGCGCGTTAGAGGAAATTACTCAGAGCAGCAACAATCACGTGATCTCTGTCTCGGAGGATGAAGTTCGAGAGCACTCAAGCGTGTGGACGTCAGGAAAGCTGCTGGGCCGGATGGTATTTCAGGTCGTGTTCTGCGGTCCTGTGCTGATCAGCTCACCGGGTTGTTTACATCTATCTTTAATGAGTCCTCGCTACATCTGTGGTCCCCACCTCCTTCAAAAATCCACCATCATCCCTGTCCCTAAGAACAGTAAACCCTCTTGCCTAAATGACTATCGTCCAGTGGCTCTCACGTCTATAGTCATGAAGGTCTTTGAGAGACTCATTAAAAACACCATTTGCGCCTTCATTCCTGACACTTTGGACCCTCTTCAGTTTGCCTATCGTCCCAATAGATCGACTGAAGATGCCATCTCTCATGTCCTCCACTCCTCCTCACTCACATCGACAGCAAAAGTGGGAACTACGTAAGACTGCTATTTATTGACTATAGCTCAGCCTTTAACACCATAGTTCCCACCAAGCTAACCTCCAAACTCCTGGATCTCGGCCTGAATCCTTCTCTCTGCCACTGGATTGAGGACTTCCTCACTGGCAGGCCTCAGGTGGTGAGAATAGGCCAGTCCACCTCCACCTCCATCACCCTGAGTGTGGGAGCTCCACAGGGCTGTGTCCTGAGCCCCTGCTCTACTCTCTACACACGCATGACTGTTTGTCCACACACAGCTCCACCTCTATCATCAAATTTGCTGATGATACTGTTGTCCTGGGCCTCATTTCCAACAACAATGAGACGGCATACTTGGACGAGGTGGAGCATCTAACATCATGGTGCCAGGACAACTGTCTCTCTCTGAATGTTGGCAAGACCAAAGAAATGATTGTGGACTTCAGGAAGAGACAGCAACGGACATACTCCCCCCTCATGATCAGCGGGTCACCAGTAGAGAGAGTGAGCAGCTTCAAGTACCTGGGAGTAAACATCTCCGAGGACCTGACCTGGACTGCTCACATTCAGACACAGGTGAAAAAGCCAGGCAAAGACTGTACCACCTGCGCCAGCTGAGGAAATTCAGGGTTTCACCAGCTATCCTGAAAACTTTCTATTTAGGGGCGATAGAAAGTGTTTTAACTCAGTGTTTTTAAGAGTTTTATTTGTCACATACACAGTTATATACAGAATATACAACCGGCAGTGAAATGTAAACAGGTCCGCTCCATGGACAGTGCAAATTCTGCAGTTAAAAACACAAGCAAGAAATTATAATAGAAATAGGATATAAAAAAGGACTAATCATATATATATATATATCATGTCTATATCTGTACCATTATAAATAATCAAGTCAAGAGAAGAAAAATGGCCAAAACTGACAAATAAGGATAAAGTGGAATAAAACTAATTGAAGTAGACTTTGCAGTGAGTAAACTGTAGACTTATAAATATGTGATTAACAAATGTATAAAGAGTATACATGTGCAAACAGGTTTATGACAGGTTGTTACACAGTAACAACCTGTCAGAAACCAGTTTGCAATGTCAGTGTATCGATGTTTATCCTGACGTAAGTCACGTGATGTTAAGTTCAGGAGTCTGATGGCCTGGGGAAGTCTACTCCTCCTGAGTCTCTCAGTTTTGGCCATCATTTTTACCTTTTTTTCTGGTAGCTTGATTAAATGATAATTTGCAGGGTGATTAGAGTCCTATGATGATCTTTTTAGCTCTACCTATTTCAGCGTTAATTTCTTCCTTGCAGAGACGGGAGAGCTGACCCTGAGATACTGTCCATAAGCGCACCTGTTTCTTTCACTGCAGGGCTTATGCGGTCATGACTGGTGTGTTCCCATACCAACTCTGATGCACTGAGTTAAAACACTTTCTATCGCCCCTAAATAGAAAGTTTTCAGGATAGCTGGTGAAACCCTGAATTTCCTCAGCTGGCGCAGGTGGTACAGTCTTTGCCTGGCTTTTTCACCTGTGTCTGAATGTGAGCAGTCCAGGTCAGGTCCTCGGAGATGTTTACTCCCAGGTACTTGAAGCTGCTCACTCTCTCTACTGGTGACCCGCTGATCATGAGGGGGAGTATGTCCGTTGCTGTCTCTTCCTGAAGTCCACAATCATTTCTTTGGTCTTGCCAACATTCAGAGAGAGACAGTTGTCCTGGCACCATGATGTTAGATGCTCCACCTCGTCCAAGTATGCCGTCTCATTGTTGTTGGAAATGAGGCCCAGGACAACAGTATCATCAGCAAATTTGATGATAGAGGTGGAGCTGTGTGTGGACAAACAGTCATGCGTGTAGAGAGAGTAGAGCAGGGGCTCAGGACACAGCCCTGTGGAGCTCCCACACTCAGGGTGATGGAGGTGGAGGTGGACTGGCCTATTCTCACCACCTGAGGCCTGCCAGCCAGTGAGGAAGTCCTCAATCCAGTGGCAGAGAGAAGGATTCAGGCCGAGATCCAGGAGTTTGGAGGTTAGCTTGGTGGGAACTATGGTGTTAAAGGCTGAGCTATAGTCAATAAATAGCAGTCTTACGTAGTTCCCACTTTTGCTGTCGATGTGAGTGAGGGAGGAGTGGAGGACATGAGAGATGGCATCTTCAGTCGATCTATTGGGACGATAGGCAAACTGAAGAGGCAAACACCTGATCAATTTCTCATTAATGCAATTATCTAATCAACCAATCACATGGTAGTTGCTTCAATGCATTTAGGGATGTGGTCCTGGTCAAGACAATCTCCTGAACTCCAAACTGAATGTCAGAATGGGAAAGAAAGGTGATTTAAGCAATTTTGATTGTGGCATGATTGTTGGTGCCAGACGGGCTGGTCTGAGTATTTCACAATCTGCTCAGTTACTGGGATTTTCACACACAACCATTTCTAGGGTTTACAAAGAATGGTGTGAAAAGGGAAAAACATCCAGTGTGGGCGAAAATGCCTTGTTGATGCTAGAGGTCAGAGGAGAATGGGCTGACTGATTCAAGCTGATAGAAGAGCAACTTTGACTGAAATAACCACTCGTTACTCGGTATGCAGCAAAGCATTCGTGAAGCCACAACACGCACAACCTTGAGGCGGATGGGCTACAACAGCAGAAGACCCCACCGGGTACCACTCATCTCCACTACAAATAGGAAAAAGAGGCTACAATTTGCACAAGCTCACCAAAATTGGACAGTTGAAGACTGGAAAAATGTTGCCTGGTCTGATGAGTCTCGATTTCTGTTGAGACATTCAGATGGTAGAGTCAGAATTTGGCGTAAACAGAATGAGAACATGGATCCATCATGCCTTGTTACCACTGTGCAGGCTGCTGGTGGTGGTGTAATGGTGTGGGGGATGTTTTCTTGGCACACTCTAGGCCCCTTAGTGCCAATTGGGCATTGTTTAAATGCCACGGCCTACCTGAGCATTGTTTCTGACCATGTCCATCCCTTTATGACCACCATGTACCCATTCTCTGATGGCTACTTCCAGCAGGATAATGCACCATGTCACAAAGCTTGAATCAATTCAAATTGGTTTCTTGAACATGACAATGAGTTCACTGTACTAAAATGGCCCCCACAGTCACCAGATCTCAACCCAATAGAGCATCTTTGGGATGTGGTGGAATGGGAGCTTCGTGCCCTGGATGTGCATCCCACAAATCTCCATCAACTGCAAGATGCTATCCAATCAATATGGGCCAACATTTCCAAAGAATGCTTTCAGCACCTTGTTGAATCAATGCCACTACTGAGTAGAAACATCCAGAGCCACCGTGCACAGGCGTGTGCAGGAAATGGGCTACAGGTGCCACCTTCCCCAGGTCAAGCCACTTTTGAACCAGAAACAGCGGCAGAAGCGCCTGACCTGGGCTACAGAGACGCAGCACTGGACTGTTGCTCAGTGGTCCAAAGTACTTTTTTCGGATGAAAGCAAATTTTGCACTTCATTCGGAAATCAAGGTGCCAGAGTCTGGAGGAAGACAGGGGAGAAGGAAATGCCAAAATGCCTGAAGTAGTACCCACAGTCAGTGATGGTCTGGGGTGCCATGTCAGCTGCTGGTGTTGGTCCACTGTGTTTTATCAAGGGCAGGGTCAATGCAGCTTCATGCTTCCATCTGCTGAAAAGCTTTATGGAGATAAAGATTTCGTTTTTCAGCACGACCTGGCACCTGCTCACAGTGCCAAAACCACTGGTAAATGGTTTCCTGACCATGGTATTACTGTGCTCAATTGGCCTGCCAACTCTCCTGACCTGAACCCCATAGAGAATCTGTGGGATATTGTGAAGAGAAAGTTGAGAGACGCAAGACCCAACACTCTGGATGAGCTTAAGGCCGCTATCGAAGCATCCTGGGCCTCCATAACACCTCAGCAGTGCCACAGGCTGATTGCCTCCATGCCACGCCGCATTGAAGCTGTCATTTCTGCAAAAGGATTCCCGACCAAGTATTGAGTGCATAACTGAACATAATTATTTGAAGGTTGATTTTTTTTTTTTTTTTTTTTTTAAAAACACTTTTGTTTTATTGGTCGGCTGAAATATGCTAATTTTTTGAGACAGGAATTTTTGGTTTTCATGAGCTGTATGCCAAAATCATCAGTATTAAAACAATAAAAGACCTGAAATATTTCAGTTGGTGTGCAATGAATCTAAAATATATGAAAGTTTAATTTTTATCATTACATTATGGAAAATAATGAACTTTTATCACAATATGCACATTTTTTGAGAAGGACCTGTATACACAAAATAATCATTATATCCATGAAGAAAAAATTGTCCAACAAACTATATGTTAGTTCTATAGAAATAAAAATCTAAATGGATTAATAAATTTGAGCTGCACGATTCAGGATAAATTAAGAATGACATTTTTGGTTTAAAATAGAGCTCAAGATTATCCCACAATTCTGAATAGATAACTAAACAAAGTAACATGTAATTTTTTACTACAGGCTCTGACAATTTTAATTGCTGTATTTAAATATTTAACTTGAATGCATTATTATTAGTTAGTTATAGTTTTATATATAGTTTTTTTTTATTACAAAAATTGGTTTCACTGACTCACATTCAATAACTCACTCATAAAGACTTGACTTGTTTCATTACTGGATTAATCAGCGTATTCTAAAGAGTCTCTTGAATAAATTGAAATCTGAAATTGAAAAATGAAATATAATCAATATTTGTCCTATATTATTATAATGATTTTTAATGATTCTTTCTAGTTATATTACGCAATCAATAGAACCACTGATTGTTTCTTGTTTCTTTATATATGTTTTCTAAAGTTTGTATTTGGTCTCTGAGGAGTGACTGAGGGTCTGGCCTAGGGATGTGTGATGTGTCGCTAAACACTTGATAGCAGAACATGTTGTCGTATGTTTGGATTTTGGAGGTATCACACACCCTAACATGCCAGGAGTGCATTAAATATGATTAAATATGGATTTATATTTATATTTTTATTCATTTTATTCCTTTTACTGAAACACAGAAATAATGGTACTGTGTAGTTGAAAATTTTGTGAATCTGTTTCATACCTACACATGACAACTGCTCAGTTTGGCTCAGCGCTGACAGCAACACATATTTGAAATGTTCCGCTGTGATTTACTTGTCAAAGGTTTTTAGACATAGCCAAATCGTTGCCTTTTAGGAATAAGATCACTTGGCTGTTTGAATCGAGATTGTGATCTTTTACCGAATAATCATGCAGCTCTAATACTAAATAAAATTACAATTAAATAATAATAATAAATTCCTAATCATTTACAAAAAATGTATATATTATATATCCATCTACCTGTGAGGCTAGCGTGTTCTCTTCATCAGGCATCATGTACCAGGAAAGACTTTTGTGTTTAGAGGAAGCACTGCCCTCCTCCACTAACTGTCTGATCCGAGTTAACTGTTGCTCCAACTCTTGTAGGGACAAATTCTGCTTCAGAGACACCCTGAGGAGACACAGACAGCACTTAGCCGAGGAACACTGACATGGCTCAAGAGCTGCAATGGCAAATAAAGCCACAAGTATGGGATGACTAGATTCAAATTCATTCATCATCCAATCAATCAATCAATCACTCAGCGTACAGTCCAAGAACTTCCTGGACAGCTTTCTTCACCACAGTTATCAGTTCAATAAGCCCTGAAAACACAGAAAAAAAGGAACAGGAGTGTAAACTATAGAGCATATGGCCTGTATGAACAGAGGATTAAACTCTTAAGCTCTTATACAGATCTGACATTGTCCTCACCTTCTCCAAGAAGGTGTTGGATACTTGACAGATATTGTTGTTGAACATCAGG
Organism: Paracanthobrama guichenoti; assembly: GCA_018749465.1. NCBI lineage: Eukaryota > Metazoa > Chordata > Actinopteri > Cypriniformes > Gobionidae > Paracanthobrama > Paracanthobrama guichenoti. The sequence continues at coordinate 27,646,186 of CM031962.1, read as the reverse complement.
AGGGGCGAATGGGGTCTAAAGTAGCAGTATAAGAGAAATGTGGTAACAATTACATGCTATAACATAATAAAATTATGTTGCTGTGCCTCTAAAACACCAAGCCCTGACATACCGTTCCATTCTTTGTCACAGAGTTGTCCAGGTACAGGTAGCCACCAATTATGTTGAGCTGAACTCTGAGTAACACCACCAACATGCAAGTGCTGTAAACCGCCACAATGCTGCGGGTAAAACCTGGAGGGCGGAGATCATTGTTTCAGAACAGGAATGAATGAGAGTTTAATTAAAGTTAACTTGGATTTCTGTGCATAACCCATTTACTTCCATGTGACATATTGTCAAACAGGACATTCAACAAAAAAAAAAAAAAATTGTAGGGTGGGAATCAATTTGATTGTGAAAAAGTGGGCGTTCCAGACTAGAATTCAGACAAAACAATGGCATAACTCTTTGGTCATTGCTCAACATTTTCCAGTAACCCTCGTGACATCAATGGAAAATAAAATTTGTTTATTACATAAAAAAAAAAAAAAAAAAAAAAAAAAATATATATATATATATATATATATATATATATATATATATATATATATATATATATATATATATATATATATATATATATATATATATAGACAATTCCGTTCAAAAGTTTGGGGTCGGTTTGATCAAAAATACAGTAAAAATATAGTGAAATATTATTATAAATTATTTAAAATAACTGTTTTATATTTAAATATACTGTATATTGAAATGTAATTTATTCCTGTAATGGCAAAGCTGAATCTTCAGTGTCGCATAATCATTCATAAAGAAGCTGATTTGTGCTGCGTTCACACCATGTCATAATTACGAGAGTGTATGACGTTATATAGTTCACGTCACATCCTCAAAATGATGCGTTTCTATGGTTATAATATCAGTGGCAATATGAATCTGCTGCGTATGCGTCGGAAGCTCTCAGAAAATTCCCAGTTTACAAGTTGGAATTATGATTTTTTTGAGGACATGAATGTTTGTTTACAACACGTAACCTCGTAATTACTGTAACTATGACATGGCACAACATTTCTTATTATTATCAATGTTGAAAACAGTGTGCTGCTTAATATTTTCGTGGAAACCTTGATTCATTTTTTTCAGTAATCTTTGATTAATAGAAATTTCAAAGCATTTATTTAAAATAGAAATATTTAGTAATAATGTAAATGTATTTACAGTCACTTTTGATCAACTGTTGTGTTTTTTTCAGAAAAAGCTACATTGAATTGCCATACATCTATATATTTAAACAACAAAAGCTATATATAGCAGAGAAAAAAAAATGACTAGATTACAAAGACAAACCATTTATTTCTAAGGAATAAAGTACGCAAATCAATAGATCACAATAAGACTAAGCATGTGCATTAACAAAAAAAGTAAATGGGGTCAATTTTGATTTCATATTGAATACATCTGGAATACTAAGAAACGTCTTGAACTCACTAATAATCTTAAGATCCTCCCAGATTTCAAGTTTATTGGCTGGCCTGTGTGGGAAGACATGATCACTTGCGTCAGTTGTATTCTTTTATTTTATAATGTAGATAATCATCTATAATTTACATGAAGAATAACTCACTTGGTCTTCAGCAAAGCAGTGAGGCTCTCTGAGTTCAGGTGATGTATGATGGCCTCTCGGAGAGTGGGGAGCATTGATAACACTACAAATAAAAGACACAATTACATACATCAGGCAGAAGAAAAATCACTTTCATGAACTGATCATGCTACTTTTTTTTTTTTTACCTGTCATGTTACATGTCCTCTGGTTGCTATCGAAATGAAACTGTCTCCGAGCTTGAGCAATGTATTCTGCTGCCTCTCGCTCTTGCATCTCCTGAATTTTCCTTTGTGCATATTTACCAAGTATATAGACACCTGGGTATGAAGTTTGAGGATATATTACAGTATAATACACATTTTAAGAAAGTGATATGCAACATGCATGATCTATTCAGTAATATAAAATCTTTCGAATGGCTAAAAATACTAGGGCAAAGTCCATATCAACTTTGTCAATAGAAAATCTAGGTGACAGGTGAGCTGAGATTAATAATTTGAATGGGGAAATAAGAGCTAATGCTTGGCAACATTTTAATAACATGCTAAACTATATACAAGATATTATAGCTACAAGTATTTTCATTAATCTATTCAAAACAAGAAATATTTAATGCACAGTCACTGCTAGCTAACAATCTTTGAAGTATAAGCATGCAGGTGGTCTAGTTGCCCACGTACCTCCAACAAAAACCCCAGTGAAGATGAATTTCCTCTTATGGCGTTTGATGAAATTCCATGTAGAACTTAACATTTTAAAAAAAAAAACAGACTTGACACCACAAAAACCACACACGAAAAAAATAGATGTAAGAACGTGTTTTGGACGTAACTCACTAGCTAGCACAATGCTACATGGCAATAACTTCGCATGTTAGCAGCAAGCAGGCGAACTACAGAGAACAGATTGAGTCGATTGATCGATTCTGCGGTCGATCGATTCAGCTCCCTGGAAGGTCCGTCCAGTATTACGTTCCCCCGTAAACACGTGCGCGTGTAAACAAAACGCTACTTTCCCTTGACGTGTGCTGCTTTATTTATACGGTTATACTTTTGTTGAGGATACTGACAGAGATGCAAGCAGACAGTTTTGATCCCGAGAAGAGTGATTTTCTGCAGCCATTAGAAAGTGAGATACAAACATGGATGTCAAAGGCGTTTGACATGGTAAAGACTCCGTGATATACTGTTTCGCTTACCAGTATTTACCATGATATATGTGTGTCATAGATGTGTATGTCAGAGATGTGTATGGTAATGGTAAATTGTACTTTGGGTCGTTTTGAGAAAATAATATTAACATGATATGACATTAATTAATATAACATGAGTTACTTTTAAAGGCAATTGAAGCCCTTGAGAATGGTGAGGTTCCAGTTGGCTGTCTGATGGTTTACAACAATGAGATTATTGGAAAAGGAAGAAATGAAGTGAATGAAACAAAAAATGTAAGTGACTTCACAATGCGACTAATAATTGGTCATTTAAAAATCGTAATTTATTACGATTATTTAAATTACTAACAACAATACTTAATCTAGCTGACTATAACCCTATGCTCCAGTATGTATCTGCAAATGATCATTTATCAATTACACGACAATATTTTTTCAGATGTTAAGTTAAGAAAATGCAGAAATGTATAAACATTGCGGTTCATCCGTGATGTGAATACACATCTTCTATGATGGGCACATTTTAAAGAATCATCTTTTTGTCATCTTAAACATCCATATTTGCCATATATTACAGTTTATGTTATGTCAAGGCATTTTGATTAACGGTTCTTCCTAGTAAAGCAGGGAGAAACTTTGGACTAGATGAAACAACCTCACGTCTGTGCCTGCTTTGCCCAAGGCTACTCGGCATGCAGAAATGGTGGCACTGGATCAAGTGCTGGATTGGTGTCGTTTCCGAGAGAAGGACCCGAAGGAGGTGTGTGAACAGACTGTACTTTATGTGACAGTGGAGCCATGTATCATGTGTGCAGCTGCTCTGCGACTGCTTCGTATCCTTGAAGCCAAAATGTGGTTCACTATTAGTTTAACCCTCATCCGTCCTTCACTCGCACTCTGTAACAAATATCTCACATTGGTTGTCTCTGTCGACCTCTTGTGGAAACAAAATAATATAATATGATATTTTATGACCCTTGCCACTAGATGGCCTTACCTGTTCCGCTGGGTCCTAAAGTTAGTTCCTGAGTTGATCTCTTCAGTGTGCATTCAGATTAGGGTGACCACCTCACACTTTGTGTTGTATTGCACAGCATTTTCACCCCTTGTCCCTCACGTCGCATATTGAGAAAATGTCCTATAGGTCAACGCATATTGACCTATATTTAACAGTGCTTCGTCAGAAGTAACATCCCGCCTTACACAAATACAACAGCCATTTTTTAAATCCTATCCAATAAATACGGTCATTAGTAGGTTGTGACGGCTGTCAATCAAAATGTGGAGCGGTGATTCATTCCATGTGTTCCCTGTCAGAAAACTACTGGATAATTCTGTAAATTGGTTATATTCTTAATAGTCCTATATAATATACATTAATATATAAGACTGTCAATGAGCTAATTTCATGTTGTTTTATATTTTATTTGTTCATTATATATTTTGTTGGATTTTAGTTGGACTTGGTCAGATCTGTTTCAAAAATAGTTATCTGCATGATGCCTGCTGCCTTTGGGCTCAGTGATGTTGAATTTAAATGACATGTAAAATAAAGACATGTTATGTTACATTGTGATGTAATGGTGTTTTCTGGGATGGGCTAAAGAACAAAGTATTTTTATCAGCTGAAAGACCGAATACAAATGTTTTTATTAAGTTAGATAGACATTATATAACAGTTTCAGGTTATGTTTTAGTGTCGGTAACATGTCCCACACAAACTTAGTAATTGTCCCACATCTGGTTTGTTTGGTGGTCACCCTAATTCAGATCAAGTGTGTTACGAGTCCTGAAAAGTGAAGCCAAAGCGTTTCGATCGCCCCCAGGTGGCCGGATGCAGTATAGGTCATAAACCCCGCCCTCTTGATGAAATGTAATGGGACATATACAAACTAAACCATCAAATTACACTTCAAATAATTTTTTTCCGAAGATGGTTTCTGTCATTTTAGGCAGTTTTTATCACGCTGATGTAAGTGTTCTTTAAGTAAGTTTGGTTTTAGTTAGTTATTTGATGCTATAAAAACAGGGGTGTGACATTATGATTGACAGCTGAGATTGATGGCTTCTCTGAGAGAAGTAGTCACTTAGGCACCAACGGACATTTCGGGAACTTCGGTGGGAGATTGGAGCTTTAATTTCTACATTTCCAAAAGTTGTTGATTAGGCAGGACCTTGATATCACGGCTCCACTTCGTGCTCATTACTGCGCAGACTCAGGCTCCAAGATGTCAGCGCCGTATTTGGACACTGACGGCTTCAATGGAAGAGAGTGAAGGCGCATCGTCCATGTAGACATTATAAAATAATTTTTTGGTAAAGTTTATTTCTAAGGGGGTCAAATTAACCCATGAAGTAGCCCACATAAACTCCTCGGATCCAGTCAAATTTTTTGTGTATTCAAGGTTGAAGTGTGACAAAATATCGATCAAAATGACCAGAGGGACGGTACACATACACTACCATTTATAAGTTTAGGGTGGCTACAATTTATTTATGTTTTTTGTAAGAAGACTCACCAAGGCTGCATTTATTTGATCAGAAATACAGTGAATATTTGGACTATTATTACAATTTAAAATAACTTTTCTATTTGAATGTACTTTAAAATGTAATTTATTCCTGTGATGACAGCTGAATTTTCAGCACCATTACTCCAGTCTTCAGTGTCATATGATCCTTCAGAAATCATTCTAACATGCTGCATGATTTGGTGCTCAGGAGACATTTATTATTATTATTATCAATGTTGAAAACATTTGTGCTGCTGATTATTTTTCTATAAAGTTCAAAAGCACAGTATTTATTAGAAAAAGAAATCGTGTGTAAATAGAAATTATAAATGTCTTTACTGTCACTTTTAATCAATTTAATGCATCCTTGCTGCATAAAACTATTTATTTCTTTTTAAGAAAATCCTACCAACCTTTTGAACAGTACTGTAGATCTTTGTGTAAGTCCTAGTCAAAAATGTTTTAATGTGTTGTTGTGTTTACCACAGGTATTATTGTCTAGTAGTGTTAAAATAATCATGTCATCACTAAATGGACACCTTAACATTTAGACAGACATACCTTTTGTTGTATATGGGTGCAAAAATGAGCGGTTCGGAGGCTGTGGCTCCGTCCTGGACGTCTCATCAGATCATTTACCGCACACTGGAACTACATTTAAGGTAAAATAATTCCCTCCAAATCCTATCCAGTTAAATTTAAATTCCAGCTCATGCTCCAAAAGGAAGCCAGTTCCTACAATTCAGAATTTTGCCCAACCGTTCTGTGTGGCTAGAATATTTTTCTTGTAGGAACTTCCACATTCCCTCGATTTTAGTCTAGACCACATTGCATATTTTTGCTCTAGCACATGCTTATTTGCTCATTACAGTGCATCGCAGGATATAGAGCGGAAGAGGCCGTTGAAATGCTCAAGACATTTTATAAACAAGAAAACCCAAATGGTAAGGGAAGTCTTTTTAATGTATGCATATTAATGTCCATTGATGTTTTCATTGAAACCTGATGTTTTTCTCCCATTTGTTAGCTCCCAAACCTAAAGTGAGGAAAGATTTGATTAGTCCACCAGGTGGCGCTGTAGTCATTCAGGTAAATCGAGGACCACAAGATGAGGAGAGAGAGACAATTGCTCCTTTGAGCTGAAATGGAAAATATTTGAACATTCAGACTTTTACAAGACCTTGTATCTCAATGATTTTGCCATCTTTTGAGATCATTGATTTAATCTACTTCTGTTTGAGGAACCACATCGCCTCATTAGCCAGACCGCATCGCTCGTAAACCTCCAGGCCTCTTCTTCTCTGTGGCAGGATGCTATAAGTCTCTTCACCGCATGTAGAAGCAAAAGACTGGGCCTGTTCTGCATTAAAGCACAGGTTCTTCTCCAGCTCTTGCGCTCTTTGTGTCCTTACACAACCCAGAACACTGCTTCTGAACTCTCAATGATCTCAGTCTAGCAGATGCAGGGCAGACCCAGGTGGAGTTTCCACTTACTTCATTGCCAAAAACTTTAAAGGGATAGTTAAAAATTAATTTCTATCATTACTTTCTCACCCTACATTTTTTCTTCCACAGAGCAAAAAGGTGAATTTTATGAAGTTTTTGAGGAATATCCACCTAGTTTTTTCAATATATTTAAAGTGAATGAAGACTGAGGCTGTCAAGATCTAGCATAGCAAAAACTACAACTAAAGTGTCATAAAACATAGCCGTGTTATATCCTTTTGTGTTCCCACGACATGAGGGTGTGTAAATAATGACTAAATCATTCATTTTGGGTGAAATGTTCAAAGATCTTTCCTTTGATTTGCCTGATTACACACACACACACACACACACACACACACACACACACACACACACACACGTGTTGGTGCACCTATCATTATGAGGACTTTCCATAGACGTGATGGTTTTTATATTGTACAAACCGTATATTCTATCCTCCTACACTACCACTACCCCTAAACCTACCCATCACAGGAAACATTCTGCATTTTTACATTTTTAATAAAACATTTAGTATGTTTTTAAAGCTATTTTTATTATGAGGACACAGGAAATGTCCTCATAAACCACGTTTACGTTGTAATACCAGTGTAATACCCATGTCATTATACAAATTTGTGTCCTCATAAATCACATAAGCAAGCACGCACAAACTTTCAAAAACACTGAACCTTTTTGGTTTCCTCCTCACTACTAGTGTTAGTTTATAAACTCCTTTAGTAGTTATATTGTCTGTTCATATTTTGAACTAACTTTTATTTTGAAATTTCAGCTTTCGTTTAATTTTAGTTTGATTTTTAGTAATTTTGATATGTGCTTGTCATTTGTTTTTATTTTTGTTTATTCAAAATAGTAACTTTAGTGTGTCAATGTAAACTTATTTCAGTCAGTTTCAATTTTTTGCATCTATTATTTTTCCATTTAATATTTAATTCAAGCTTTCAGTTAACAAAAATGTTTTTAATAGTTTTAGTTAATAACACTTAACATTTTTTAAAAAGGTGTTATTATTATTAATATTATTATTAACAAACTATTAAAAACATTTTTGTTAACTGAAATTATTTTGAATAATCCTCTATTGAATAATCCTTAATAATAATCCATTCCTTAATAATATAATGTGTAATAATTATTAATATGTAAGGATAATGCAATTCAAATTGATGGAATTTTACTACTAATTGAAGTGTAAATCTTTAAAACAAACAAAAAAAAGAAAAGAAAAGAAAAGAAAAGAAGTACTGAACCTGATCTGCTCACTTCCACTTTTTGTGAAAGTATTCATGTCATGTTGTGTTTCTGGCTATTAAAGTATAACATAGCTAATAATGCGAGGTTTAGAAACCATTCATATATGATACAGCCGCTCATGCGAAATTGCCATGTAATGTGTTATTAGTGGCTGGAAGTGGGTTTTCTGTGGGTGCGTATGAAAGAGAAATCAAGCGGTTTTGGAAGTAGATATGAGGTGTCTTTGCTCTTTAGGTCTGTCATTTTTCAAGGCCTGTCGTCTATGGGTTCTGCCGGCCATATCATATATGAATTTGAAACATTTCCTCGGTCAGTTACTGCTCTGTTATTGTCATTGTAAGAAGAGAACCCATGGGTTTAATTGTTTTGTGATGAATGATCAGACATTGAGAGCTCACAGCTGGCTTTTTAATATAAATGCACTATCTTGATGTTGAAATGACAGGAGCTGCCATTAATAAATAAAATAATCATATAGATTCATTGTGTAAGTAGTATCTTAGTAACCGATTCAAAACAACAGAGCACTGGTCCCACACCTGGTAAGCATTTGACAGGTGTTATGCCCTGGCAGCATTACGCCATGAGTCAGTGCGAATAAAGAACATCGTAAAACAAGCTGCACCCACCTACGCGGTCCCTGTTCACATGGAAGGAGAACAATATTTTGTCTCTAACTCTTTATCCATAGACGGTCTTTCATAATGCTTCATTCGAGTGAATCAAAGTTTCAAATTCATATGAAGTACTGGTATAGTGTTGGGGGTAACGCATTACAAGTCACACAAATATACTTTATGTATTTAATCTCACTTTATTAACCAATGTCTTCACTGCTGACCTTCAGTGATCCAATTCAGTCATACCAATAAGCAAAAATGACTTTAGATAAACATCACAATTGTATTTCAGTTGTTTTATTGCTGAAGAGCGTTCCTTCATCTTATTCTTCTGCCATCCAGAATGGCAGCACAGCTGAAAGGTTTGTTTGAGCTGCGCCCTCTACTGTACAGGTGGGAATTTGCATTTCCTTCATCCTGAGACTCATTCATTTCACTTTTGGTGTGAAAGGGCCTTTATATTTGTCAGGGTTTTTTTAAACAAACAAGCAAGCCCAGCACAGGGTGAAAAAAGTAATGCAAAAGTAATGTAATGCATTACATTTCATTCCATAAAAAGTAACTCAATTAGTTACTTTTTAGGAAGTAACGCAATATTGTAATGCATTACTTTTAAAAGTAACTTTCCCCAACACTTCTGGTATATATCATAGTATTTTTACTATTTTGTCTGAGCTACAGTTGTAGGTTTGTATAATAAAATATATATAATCCTACAGTGGTCTTAGGAAAGTTCACTGGGATGGTAAAGACACAAGGCCTTGAAGTATTATTTTTAAACATTAAGGTGTGATTTCATTATTATTTACAGAAGGAAAGGTTACATGAAAATTTGAGGCTTTATTTCCAGTTCACTTCAGTCTTAAAGTCAACATGCCTTCGCAACCTATTTTTCTTTTCGATCTACTTATTCATGAGGTAAACAGGATATTCAATGATAAAAAATTACATATAGGATGGAAGTTAATTGGATTGTGAAAAGTGTTACATATCCAAATAAGTAGCTAACCAAAATGAACACTTAACATTAAATAACTATGAACTGTACTTTCACAGCATTTATTATTCCTGGATAATGTTGATTTCTATAGACCTCCGTTCTTAAAATGTTCACAAGGCTGAATTGATTTGATCAAAAATACATATTATATTACAATTTAAAATAACTGTTTTCTATTTAATATATTTAAAAATGTAATGTATTCCTATAATAGCAAAGCTGAATTTTCAGCATCATTACTCCAGTCTTCAGTGTCACATGATCCTTCAGAAACCATTCTAATATGCTGATTTGCTGCTCAAGAAACATTTCTGATTATCAATGTTGAAAACAGTTGTGCTGCTTTATGTTTTTTATTTTTAAGACTCTTTGAGGAATACTAGGTTCAATAAAAAATGCGGACCCCAAACCCCAAATGACAGTGTGCCAAAACATTTTCATTTTCATTAAAAAAGTGAAGTTCACTCAAAAATCGAAATTCTGTTATCATTTACTCACCATTATGACTTACTTTCTTCCATGGAACACACAAGATTATTTATTTATTTATTATACATACAATGACAATCCGGTTCAATCCTTTAATAATATAGATAAAAATGGTTATAAACAATCTTTATAACCTACCGCGCTTCAGGCAGCTCTTGATGACGTTGACTGGGACATGTTCCGAGCGAGTTCAGCTGACGTGAGCGAGTTCACAGACGTGGCGCTTTGCTTCATCAACACGCTTACAGAGCAAGCCACGCAAACAATAACAATAACGTCCTTCTCAAATCAGAAACCGTGGGTGGACAATTCAATCCGCGCGGCAGTGAACGCATACGCGCACTGCTGCTTACAACGCGCCGGTCTCCATTCAGGGAATATGACTGAATACAGAACGTCCTGTTATGCTCTGCGGCGTGCAGTTAAAGCCGCAAAGCTCGATATAAAGACCGAGTGGAGTCTCATTTCCAACTCAACGACTCGCGGCGCATGTGGCAAGGTCTGAGGTCCATCTGCTCTTTTGGATCTAAATCCTCCGCGGAGGCGAACGCTGACCCATTGCTCGTGAACGAGTTAAACTCTTTCTATGCTCGCTTTGACTGTAACCGCGGCAACGCGACTCCGCCAAGTGGCGCGTTAGAGGAAATTACTCAGAGCAGCAACAACCACGTGATCTCTGTCTCAGAGGATGAAGTTCGGAGAGCACTCAAGCGTGTGGACGTCAGGAAAGCTGCCGGGCCGGATGGTATTTCAGGTCGTGTTCTGCGGTCCTGTGCTGATCAGCTCGCCGGGTTGTTTACATCCATCTTTAATGAGTCCCTCGCTACATCTGTGGTCCCCACCTCCTTCAAAAAATCCACCATCATCCCTGTCCCTAAGAACAGTAAACCCTCTTGCCTAAATGACTATCGTCCAGTGGCTCTCACGTCTATAGTCATGAAGGTCTTTGAGAGACTCATTAAAAACACCATTTGCGCCTTCATTCCTGACACTTTGGACCCTCTTCAGTTTGCCTATCGTCCCAATAGATCGACTGAAGATGCCATCTCTCATGTCCTCCACTCCTCCTCACTCACATCGACAGCAAAAGTGGGAACTACGTAAGGCTGCTATTTATTGACTATAGCTCAGCCTTTAACACCATAGTTCCCACCAAGCTAACCTCCAAACTCCTGGATCTCGGCCTGAATCCTTCTCTCTGCCACTGGATTGAGGACTTCCTCACTGGCAGGCCTCAGGTGGTGAGAATAGGCCAGTCCACCTCCTCCTCCATCACCCTGAGTGTGGGAGCTCCACAGGGCTGTGTCCTGAGCCCCCTGCTCTACTCTCTCTACGCGCATGACTGTTTGTCCACACACAGCTCCACTTCTATCATCAAATTTGCTGATGATACTGTTGTCCTGGGCCTCATTTCCAACAACGAGACGGCATACTTGGACGAGGTGGAGCATCTAACATCATGGTGCCAGGACAACTGTCTCTCTCTGAATGTTGGCAAGACCAAAGAAATGATTGTGGACTTCAGGAAGAGACAGCAACGGACATACTCCCCCCTCATGATCAGCGGGTCACCAGTAGAGAGAGTGAGCAGCTTCAAGTACCTGGGTGTAAACATCTCCGAGGACCTGACCTGGACTGCTCACATTCAGACACAGGTGAAAAAAGCCAGGCAAAGACTGTACCACCTGTGCCAGCTGAGGAAATTCAGGGTTTCACCAGCTATCCTGAAAACTTTCTATTTAGGGGCGATAGAAAGTGTACTAACTCAGTGCATCACAGCGTGGTATGGGAACAGCACCAGTCATGACTGCAAAGCCCTGCAAAGAGTCGTGGCGCTTATCCGAGCGTATCTCAGGGTCAGCTCTCCCGTCTCTGCAGGACGCCTACACCAAACGCTGCAAAGGTAGAGCTACTAAGATCATCAAGGACTCTAATCACCCTGCAAACCCTCATTTCACGCTGCTGCCATCTGGTAGCGCTTCCAGCCTGATGGCCAAAACTGAGAGACTCAGGAGGAGCTTCTTCCCCAGGCCATCAGACTCCTGAACTTAACATCACGTGACTTCACTTCAGGATAAACATCGATACACTGACATTGCACTGCACTTTCTGTTCTCGTTGTTACTGTGTAACAACCTGTTATAAACCTGTTTGCACATTATACTCTTTATACATTTGTTAACCACATATTTATAAGTCTACAGTTTACTCACTGCACAGTCTACTTCAATTATTTTATTCCACTTTATCCTTATTTTTTACCTTTTTTCTCTTGACTTGATTATTTATAATTCTACAGATATAGACATATATATATATATATATATATATATATATATATATATATATATATATATATATATATATATATATATATATATATATATACTTTTTTAATCCTATTTCTATATAATTTCCTCCTTGTGTTTTTAACTGTGAATTTGCACTGTCCATGGAGCGGACCTGTTTACATTTCACTGCCGGTTGTATATTCTGTATATAACTGTGTATGTGACAAATAAAACTCTTGAATCTTGAATCTCTTATAATATCATCTTTTGTGTTTCACAGAAGAAAGTCCGTCACACAGGTTTGGAATGACATGAGGATGAGTGAATGATAACATAACTATTCCTTTAACAACAAATAATGGACTATTTCTAAATAAGAGTTAAAATTGTTGTTCATTGCAAGTTTATGATACTTAACGCATTAACCAATGTTAACAAATTGAACTACATTAAAAAGTGTTACAAAAGTAGCATGTCACTGAGTGGGTCACAAGACCAGGGATGTACATTAAGAAAGGTAATGAAGCTTAGACAATGTGATCCAAAGTGTTAAAAGGTGTAGTAATTTGTAGATGTGTTAATTTATCATTGAGCTGTCCTTCAAATGCATCCTGCACACCATTCGCACTGCACAAAATCAGCCGTACTCACCTCATTTACATATTTTTTTTACATTTGCTAATACACGGTACTTCTACATGCAGGAGAGGCAGTGTTAATGAGGAGACTGTGAAGTGTCGTTCTGAAATTAACACTCTTGACAGAGAATTTAAGCGCACACACACACACTTTCACTCTCTCCACACGCTGCCAAACACAGCGCCCAGACTAAATTGTCAACAAGGCTGTTGTCAGGCAGACCTATCTGAATTTTAAGTGTAATATTTATGATGGATAATAATTGCCAGCCGTTGTTGAAGGTATACTACATCTATTTTTTGACGATTCCGCTGAGAATAAAAATGATGCATGACAGAGTGTGATAGTATTTTGACAGTTTCGTCTGAAAATTTAGATGTGATAATACAAGGTTTCTCATTATCGGTTTTCTTTGAAACCGCCTGAGAGGCTTGCTCCTCACATTTCCGCTTTCATCGCATGGCATTTCACCGTTCTGTTGTTCCAAATTCTTTTTCTTGGCTGTTCGGGACACACATTTTGGACTTTGGAGGTTCAGCAGGGCCTGGTTATTTGGACTTGTCCATCAAAAGGTGATTGTTATTCCTTGTCGAGCGAACCTTTTCCTCAGGCCTGAAATGTGTGTGTTTCTCATTAAAAGAATGTCCAGCTCCGCACAAAGGAATTGTTATGTTTGGGCAACATCTGTGTCTTAAAAGTCGAGGGCGAAAAGGCCAGAGAAAATATAGGACAAACATTAAATCATAAGTACAACAATTTTTCCCTCTGTAATTGAACGGTTGGCTCGACTTCTCCCACAGAATTGCGGTGCGTCTGTGTGTAAGGGAAGAAAGAAAATAGCTGAGCGAAGACTAGGTTTCATTTCACCACTGCATCCACAGCTTCGGAAGAACATAAAAATGACAGAGAAAATGCGATTTTCTAAAGGTTTTTTTTTTTTTTTTTTTTTTTAAAAAGAAGAAGAAGAAAAAAACAACAATAGTGAAGTAAACCAAAAAGGCTAGTCATATCCAAGAGATATGAAGAATTACATCCCTTTAAGATCAAAAATAAATAAATAATTGGAGGTAACGCTTTACAATAAGGTTCCATTTGTTAACACAACTACTTTAAATACTTAAACATTTACAAGCATTTTAAAACAAGTTTTATGAACTAACATGAACACATCGCACGTCCTGATTTATTTATTTATTTATTTTTTCTCGAGTTAGACACGTTAGGTTAACATTTGTTGATCCTGGATCAACGTTCCTGTCCGAAATTTTAATTCATAACCATATCCCTACCTACCCATAACCTATCCCTGAAATCAGAGGGAAATGATAGGTGAATAACACTGATGTGTAAGCACCTAACCCTGGTTGTAAGCTAAACTTGACTTAAACGGTAAACTTATCCCTCAAATCTGATTGGATGTTTGGAATGTTGTTCCAGGATCAACAAAGACGTTGATCCAGGAACATGTTGCACTTGGTGAAATCATGGTCTGCATTACCTGCCCTTTTTGAGCATAGATCTGAACTTAAAAGTTTGTAATTTATAAATGCTTTGGAAAACAGTTGAAGTAAGTGTATCTTGATTTAGGAATCTTTAGATATTTGTACTGGAAAAATAGAGAAATACACTGTCAGAAAAAAGGTACATTGCTGTCACTGGGGCGGTACCCAAAGGTACAAAACCGAAAAGTTACTAATATGTGCCTTTAAGGTACTAATACACACTCTTAAATTAATGATATGTACCTTTTAAGGTACTAATATGTACTATTTAAGAGTGAGTAATGTACAAAGATGTACCTTTTCACTTCTGTACCTTAGGGTACCGCACCAGTGACTGCACTGTACCTTTTTTTCTGAGAGTGTACTTAGGAAAAACGTCACTTTTTTGCAGTTTGATCCTAAGGTATAGTAAAAGTTATTTCCATATTGTAATGGTTTTAAGCAAACCGATTCAATCTTTTTGAATTAAAAATTAAAATGTAACAGATATCTGAACAATGTATCTCAAACTTTCATCAAATGTATGAAAACTTCAGATATCTGAACAATGTATCTCAAAAACTTACATTTTTGTTACTTGGTCTTAAAAATGTCATAAATAAGTCTTAAATTTAATCTGTGAAACCCTGAAAATGAAAGTGTAAAACAAGTTATAGAATTTTACATTTACTGCAAATGCAAATGTACTGATCTAAACATTTTCATTTCATACAAAATGTATATTTTACTAAATAATTTGGACTCTAAAATTGCTACAAAATTAAAGCCAAAATTGTTAATAAATATCACAAAATTGGTCTTGGTTACATTTTCATGGTAACATAATGCCCGATTTCAAAAGAATCTTCAGTGTGAATTTTCGAATGATACCTAATTTATGATGATTTTTAAAACATGTGATGGGGATAAAAGACAATAAATAAAGCACGCCAAGCGCCCTGCTAACAGGTAACTAACTTTAGCAAAAAATGTACAGTCAGCATGAAACGGAAGTTGCGCTCTTCTTTCCTTCCATATAGTGATGTATAGCTAAGTAAAACTGGGAAAAAAGTGGGGTGGAACTTGATTTTATCCATCGGGAATTGATTGGATGGTTGTGGTTTGCTATTGCTGTGATGTCATGTGAGTGACAGGTTGTGGCCGCCCACGTGCCAGTAAACACATCATTAGAGAAGTGATGTCGCTGCAAACACATGAAAACTGCAATATTCCATTAAAATATTCCAAGAATTGATGGTGACTTAATAAATGCTCTTAAAATACATTGCTCACTGTTAGTTCATATACCTAATGTTAACGAATGAGGACTTATTGTAAAGTGTTACCCAACAGGGAAAGGCCTTTCCAATACGTCAGTTTGTCTTCTGACAATGTTTGGATTTCATGCAGCGATATCTGCTCAGTTTAATCTCAAAACTTATACAGCTTCAGAAGGACCACAAACAGCCCGTCTAATCAAATGATCTTGTGCTCATTGTCATTTGCCATATGCTAGTGTGGATATAAAGGTGTTGCTTATTTGTTTTTGTTGGGGCAAAGAATGACACAATCCCTCATAAATCATCCCTTGGTAAATAAATAATACCTGACATGAGTTATATATGTAATGTGGTTGTTTGTAACACTGGCTTTGGACACAAGAATAGAGCATGTGTATAGTACACATCATTCAGTGCTCACAATGCTTGAGGTATTCTGAAATACGGTAACATTCATAACATAAATTAAAAACATTAATTTTCAAGCCAATACAGGTCTGTGCTTTTTTTTTTTAGTTAAGGGGCAGTAATGAGGATGAGATAAAAATTGGTTGGAAGAGAAAGAGCCGGTGGTCTTCAGTCATTTTTGGTCTTCTCTGATTCCAGAATGCCTAGAAAAAGAAAAAATGTTTTTTTTTAAATTTATTTTTTATATGGATATCATTAGGCATGCACCAATAGAGCGGTGTAGGGATGATGTATTTTTAAAGGCCAAAACCTAGAAACGAGTTAGCATTTTAGCACTTCTGGTTCCATTGTCCTGAAGTTTTTTGGTTAAACGCATGAAATAAGTTCTGTGTTGAACACAAGCTCAAGATATTTTCACATTTTATTCAGAATCAGAAAGAGCTTTATTGCCAAGTATGTTTGCACACACAAGGAATTTGTTTTGGTGACAGAAGAAGCTTCCAGTACACAGACACAACAACAGTACACAATGTACTGTTACAGTGCATTCTATGATTTATAAAACGGTTAGTTTCAGTCCTTGATTCTGACTGGTCAATAGCTGTGTTTTATTCACGATAAAACACAGCTATAGAGACAGAGCGACACGCGTCATAATCTGAAAACCACGCCCACCTGGGGGGAAACAATCAAACCGTCCCCATTGACTTTGTATTGCATGAAGCGGCCTCCTTGTCATTTCTGACTTATAACAAAAAACAGAACAATGTCTACAAGCTGATATGTGACAAGGTGTACAGCAAACGAGCTAAAAAACACAGAATCAAAAACCCATAAGTTTTTATAAGCTGTTGACAAAAATGGAAAAAAGGACACAAAAGTGGATACAGGTAATTGAGACAGAGCGTGACATGATATATTACATGGAGAACTACACCCACTGGAGGGGAATGGAATCAGCGACAGGAAATATAATATATAAAACTGAGATTTGGATATTTGACTTAACAGTGACAAAACGATTACTGCACATGTAGGCCTACTGAGTGTCAGGATCCCAAAATGTACCCATACTTCCTGCTGAAGCTTCACGTCTTATTGCCTGTATCCACTTTTGCCTCCTTAAACACTCTTTTTTTGGGTCGACAGCTTATAAAAACTTCGCTCTGTTTTTTTTTTTTTTTTTTTTAGCTAGTTTGCTGTACACCTTGTCACATATCAGCTTTTAGACATTGTTCTGTTTTTTGTCATAAGTCAAAAAAATGACAAGGAGGCTGCTTCACGCAATAAAAAGTCAATGGAGAGCGTTGGATTGCAAGCCCCCCCCCCACCCCCAGTGTGGGCGTGGCCTTTGTTTCACCCAACAGTTCTGTGTATCACTACACATCCTTAGCAATCACTCTTAGCAACATAAACATATGTTTGTTCTCATTGATATTGTTTATTGAAGCTTACTGTATTATGTAGAGTAGAGTATTGTGAAAGAGTTCGAGTGAGCGAATTTAGATATAGAATTTTCCTTCAGGTCAGTCCTATGTTCGTAATAAAAAAATCCATTTGAAAGTCTTGTCCTTTTAACAGTTAAGAGGTTTAACAGCGCTAGTCAAAGCATTTGTCAGTTATGACTTGCTCCTCTGTGTTCGCAACAAGTTTCAGTCCTTTCAGTATAAAAGTCTTTGCTACTGACTGACTCACTCATAAAGACAGGCTTTGGACTATTTTTTCCAGTGGAAGGAAGGCTTTTAGTGATTTTACTTCATTAAAGTTGCATTGATACATATTTTTTGGCTTTAATATTTGTATTGTGTGGTAACAGTTTTATAAAAGCAATAAGGTACTTGAGGCTAGTGCTGTATCATGAATAAGTCACGGCTGAAGTGGTGCAGGCATGATGCAAACCGGCACAACGGCCTTCAGGCATGACTTATTCATGATACAGCACTAGCCTGAAGTCATGCAACGGTGGTGTAGTTTGTTTTTAGCCTACGTTTAGCTTTTGACTTCTGCCCATGGGCGTCGGAACCATTGTATGTGGGTGGGACAAGACCCACCCACTTTTTACGACCAATGATATTGGACCCACTCACTTTTTACCTACCCCTAACCGATAAACACTTATTATTAAACACGTTAGATGCCTTATTTCCACTTTTCTAATATTTTCTTAATTTTCATTGAAAATAAATGCCTTTCCGATCTGATGTGATGGGAAAAGGGAGTAGAGCGAGTTCGGCAAAAGGCGGATTCGAACCTTAGGTCGATTTGCGTCAAAACTTCATGTCATGCATCTTACCCCTACACTATTACCACAGTAAATGATTAACTGATATCTGCATGTTTGTCGGGCCCAGACGCTTAGTAAATGGTGGTATATTTATATTTAATGTAAATGGCATCTACTCCAGTAAAAAGAGAGAGAGAGAGAGAGAGAGAGAGAGAGAGAGAGAGAGGACCCACCCAAATTTTTTTTGCTTCCGATGCCCATGCTTCTGCCGATTGTATTTACGATTCAAAATTCATCAAAGTTGTGTTCATTTGTGAAAATTATCATGATGAACATAACATTTAAGCATTATAAGATTTTGTTGGTCACAGACCTTATTTTCTGCAATAATCCAAAAGCCAGTCTGAGTTTTGTTGAGGGAATCAGGGTGACGCTAACTTCCGGGTTGGCCTACAAAAATACGTCATCCTTGCATTACTCTATGTAGACATTTCGGCTAAAACTGATAACCAATATAACCAGCATTTATGTAGGGTTTTTTACTATGTACAGTACTGTGCAAAAGTCTGAGACATGTTGGTATTTTCACACAAAACATTTTTAAGCCAGTTATTTATATCTTTTACTGTAGAAATATCAGTTTACATTTCCAAACATTCATTTTGCAATTAATTGTAATAATCTTAGTGAGATTTTTATTTTTATTTTTTATGCACAAGAAGTCTGACAGCAGCCGGTATGATCTGATCTCACCATCATCGAGTCTGTCTGTGATTACATGAAGAAACAGAAAAATTTCAACTTCTATTAACTACATCAAATCGATATTTGGGTGACCACCCTTTGCGTTTAAAACGGCTTTTGTCACCTGCATCTATTCCTACACCTGTTCACGTAGTTTTGCAGGAAGGTTTCTTCAAGTGTCTGGGAGACGTTACCACAGTTCTTCTGGATTTAGTCCATCTCAGTTTTTTCTGTTTCTTCATGTAATCACAGACAGACTCAATGAAGATGAGATCAGATCTCCATGTGGAGCATAGAGACTATTGTCAGACTCTTTATGCATACAAAAATCTCACTGGATTATTAAAATTAATGGCAATTAATTTATAAATGTAAACTGATATTTCCTACTGACACACTACAGCAAAAGATATAAATAACTGGCTTAAACCCACTTTTTGTGTGTAAAAATACTAGCGAGCCTAAGACTTTTGCACAGTACTGTACTTCTGTACACCCAAAGTGCTATATTATGACCTTAACTGATATGACCTTTTTAGCAACATCACAAGCAAGAGAGTTGTGTTTAAGGTGATTGTATTGAAGGTGATCTATAGCAGGCATATAAAAGAGTATATTCTATGTGAATTGCAAGTTGCTTTCAGGGCTGTAATCACCATTAAAATCATGTGCTTTTCAATGGTTCTTTTTATTAAATTGGCAAGAGTTCACAACAAGGTTCAGTTTGTTAAAATTAGTTAATGCATTATGTACACTACCGTTTAATTTATCCAACATGAAATGTTAAAACTGTATTAGTATAATGTATGTAGAAATTAACCAAGATTAATAAATGTTGTAAAAGTCTGACACCTAATTCATTAAATAATTATAACATATTGAACCATATTATAAAGAGTTGCCATAAATTATCAATTAAATTGTTAAATTTCAATTGGTATTATCATTATTAGTATGTGGTTACATTCTTGCTTGCAACTTCAGCATAATGCTGGTAATTAAAAAGCAGTAACTATAACCAATGCCATATATTATGCATCACAAAATATTAGTATTCTCTTCAACAGTTTCTGTAGTATTTTTTATATTTTAGCATAATTGTTGGATACTGCAGTGACATATTCAAGATCTGTGATCTCTTGGCAAATGATTGTGCATTTCAACAAGCTGTTCAAACCGTGAGTCAGAGTGAACAACAGCACAAAGCATTAGTGATGGAAGTGTTCATGGTTAGTTTAGCTGGAGGGGCCGTCGGAGATTACGATACTGCTGCTTTGGACATAAGAGGGAGATCTTGTACTGAGGACAAAGGGACAAAGATCAGCTCTATAGGAGAGAGAGACTGTGTGTGTGTGTGTGTGTGTGTGTGTGTGTGTGTGTGTGTGTGTGTGTGTGTGTGTGTGTGTGTGTGTGTGTGTGTGTGTGTGTGTGTGTGCGCGTGTGTGTATGCTGCCTCGGTGATTTGCAGGTCAGTGTCAAACAGGTGGGAGGAAGAGAAGCCTTCGCCGTCTGCTGCTCTCAGACTGCTCACGGGCTCTGTTCCCATCTGCTGTGCGCTGCCTTTGGCGGCGCTACACCCACGATGCACTGCTCTCAGTCTATAGCGTTAACAGGTGGAGGAGTGTGCGTGGGTGCATCAGGAAGCTAAGCGGGATGTATATGTACCTGAGGGGAAGTGTATAATGTCTCTAGCCATTATCCCGGCGTAGGTTGGGGAGCAAGAAAATGTGTTGCTAGACATGATAAACATTCAGCTCACACAAACTCACACATGTAGCCAGTCAATGGTGGAAAACACAAAACCAGAAACATACAAACTCACTTAAAGGGATAGTCCTGAAAATCATTTGTAATGTCATTCCAAACCTGTATGACTTTATTTTGCTGAGGAACACAAAGGGAGGGTGTTTACACTGCTCTTTTCCATAGACCGTGAGCAAGGAAAAAAGCACAACAAAACACTAGAAAAATGTTTTTGTTTTATATCAAAGTCTTCTGCAACAGTGTAATCATTACAGATTTTGCTATATGGTATGTAAATTTATCCACGTAACACAGTACTATTACAGTACTACTTAAGTTATTGACACTTTAGAGTAATAAACATGGAAGCATTGTTTCTGCCACGGTAAAAAGATGTCATTTGTTTAATAAAATTTTTTTTTTAAAAAGTTGGTTTACTTCACCAAAGTAAATGGTGAATTTTGATCTCGCAATTCGGACTTTATAATGCAATTGTAAGTTTATATCTCACAATTCTAAGAAAAAAAGTCAGAATTGCAAGATATAAACTCAGAATTGCACAATTCTGAAGAAAAATCAGAACTGTGAGATTACAATTACCCTTTTTTCCGTATTGAAAACAAGCATCCATACTTCCATAGTTATCAGCTAGATAAAAATACATATTGGGTTATTAGTATCAGCTAGATTTGAACTCTATCCCCGCCACTGATGGAATTTTTGAGAATGGTATAGCTGCAGCCTGGAGATTTCCAAATGAGGGTAGGAACTCAAAACGGGGTGGGAGCTTCAAAATAGGGCGTGGCTTCCTCCCATTGACAGACAGGCACATGACACGCATGCATGATTTCCCCCCCCAATCAAATTCAGCACAAACTCCACCCTGCAGCCGATTCTAAATATTTCATTGGTCATGTCAATCACAGTGCTGATTTCATACATGCTACAACCAATTCTAACCCTTAAACCTACCCTACACCCTATAACCATTGAATCGGACTGTAAGGCGGGATTTGCGCTGAATAACATGTTTACGAAAATGGCAGATCAGGAGATAAGCAGTAATAAGATCATGCAATATGAGATCACTGAGCCGGGCCGTCAGTTTCTTCCCAACCGGACATTGGCACATTTTTAGTTGAACCCAGCGTCACTACCCTCTCCTACCCTGCGAATGATCGAGCCCCGGGATGCCCTCATCGCTCAGAAGCTCTGGGCTCCTCTCTCACGGAGCATATTTATTTATATAGGCATATTCATTTATATAGCATATTTTATAACTTTTTTGTTCTAATATCAACTAGAAACAATGTTTAATTTACGAACATTTATTTTGAAATGTAAGTCAATGATAATTGGATGAAGCCAGAGTTAATAGCGAAAGTCTTTCTGGAAACCCTGCCCCCTTTTGAAGGTTCTGCCCACTTTTTGAGTTCACTCCCCATTTTGGAGGTCTCCGGTCTACAGTAATACCTACTTGTAATTCACTGTGTTTTCACTGTTACATGGTAGGGGGTGCTATGACATCTTCTGAAAGAGTACTGAATCTCCTGATCAAAACACAGGAAAAGAAGAAGCAGAAACAATCGGTTTCACATCAGTCATTAACATCAAACAACATATAAATCAAAACTGCCTAATGTTCCCGAATGAAATGTCGACCCAGGACAGGACTGTGAAGCTTTGGGGCTGCTGATGGACTCAATCTACTCCATCTGTGTTTTGATCATCATTCTGAATCTGGACGTAGTCTTTGACAAAAATGCGTTTTTCTCTGCTTTTTGCTCAAAATGTTGCTTTTTTTGAAACTTACCCACATTCGTGTTAATAAAAAAATAATTCATTAAGCAAGAAAAACACTTTTTTTTAAAGTAGAGGCTCTGTTCTTTCTTTTGATATATTGCATGTTCAGATATTCATACAACAAAATAGTCTGGGGGCCATGACAATTTTGTGAAAATGATCAAAATGAGTGGTTGTCAAATAGCTTCATAAGACTTGGAATATAGTGCATGAGACCTATGGACTACATTTATGGGGTTTGTGTGTGTGTGTGTGTGTGTGTATAGGTTTGGACTGACATGAGGGTGAATAAACAATTACAG
Source organism: Paracanthobrama guichenoti (assembly GCA_018749465.1). Taxonomy (NCBI): domain Eukaryota; kingdom Metazoa; phylum Chordata; class Actinopteri; order Cypriniformes; family Gobionidae; genus Paracanthobrama; species Paracanthobrama guichenoti. The sequence goes on along the minus strand of CM031962.1, from coordinate 27,623,106 downwards.
AATTTTCATTTTTAGGTGAACTATCCCTTTAACTTACTCTTTGAGGAATCCCAGATGTAGTTGTTCAAGATTTCTCCCAAGACGTAGTAGACGTTGATCAGAGCCGTGAGGCAGATGAAGAAGAAAATTCTGGCCATGGGCCCGATGTGCTCCAGCAAAGGATAAACCCACACCCCCGTCATGCTGTGCACCCAGCACATCCTATGAGAGCGAGACAGAGAAAATCTGTTACCTTTGCACCCGTGACAGTCTAATGTGTTTGTCCTTCTGTCTTCTAAATCCAGCGTTTGAAAGGCTGCAGAAGCAGTCACCACACTGTCAATGTGTCTACCATTCATGTCTGTGAATGCTAGACACTGGTCTTTTTGTTACAATGCAGTGCTGCTTCAAATTTTTTTTTTTTTTTTTTTTTTTTTTTTTTTTTGCCAGAGCAATTTTAATGCAGTCACATGGTTATAATCTACAGCCTGAAAGTCCGTTTATGTAATGGATTGTGTCCGTTTAATCTACTCCTGCACTCATAACCTTATCTTTAATATTTGATGAATTTTAAAGAAGGCCCATCTACCTACTTCTCAAATGCCTTGTTTTCTCAGACTCGTGAAATGGAGTGTATAAAAGCTGTATCTGGAAGGTAATCCTCATGTAAAGCTGCCTATGGATTTAACAACTGCAGGCAAGTCTTATTCCTTGACTAAATAAAAAGCAATGCCTAATCAGCTTAATTTAGGGAAGGGAAATAAGACAGAGAGGTGTGTTCTGATAATCTTGTACTTAAGGTGATTTTGACAGGCGCCTCCTACGTGCCGTCAGGCTAGTTTAGTTTGGCTCCAAGGACTTTAACAGTGCTAATTAATCTGTTATATGCAAGACTAAATAAATCCTTGGCTGTTTATTTTTCAAAGGTTTCTGAGGCACTGAAACAGGGTTGTATCGGCAAAAGGCACTTTCCATGAATTGGGTACAAAACAGGCCTTGAAACTCTTAAAATATCATTTTTTTAACTATCCCTTTAACTTACTATTTGATTAATCCAAACTAAATGTTAAATGAACTGTTTTATTTTTATTCATTTTCTATGAGGATATTTGGACTATATTATATACATATTATAATTATTAATATTTATGATTCATCTTATTTCTCATTAATTATTTATTAATTATAACATCACTTAATTATTACTATTATTATTATTAATAAAACATAATACTAATAATATTTATAATTACTATCATTAAGTATTATGTATTAAGTATTATATATTATTATGTATAATTATTACCTTGAATAATATGAATAATAAGATAATAATAAGTCACCATGAATAATAATAATATTATTATTATTATTAATAATAAAAATATTTATTAAAATATAAAATAGCCATATATTTTATATATTTATAACAATACTTATTATTATTATTAATATGTATAATTCATCTTATTTATTATTTATTTATTAATTATAACAACACCTTGAATAATATGAATAATAATATAATAATAAGATAAGTCACTATGAATAATAATTAATATTATTATTAATAACAATATTTATTAAAATATAAAATAACCATTAATTTTGTTGGGAATTTTTTTCATATTATGTATTCATTTTTACATTATTATTTTTACATTTATTTTATTAAAATTATAACTTATATTTATTCATAATAATAACAATAACAATACTTGTTGTTATTTTTAAATGACACCAGAATGTGTAACAGGGTCTAACAGCTAGTTAACCAATTGTTGGTTTGTAGTTATTGATAAAATTAAATGTTCCATAAAGGGACAAACCAAAGTCTCCATTTTAAGTGGGGATACAGACATTTCATGTGTTTAAAACAACCTCCCTTTGTTAGGTTCATTTCATGTTAGATGATAGTTTACATGGGATTTGTGCCTCTAATGCTTTTACAATGTAATGTGAGACCAAAGTTTACCCGATTCAGGGAAAGTGCCAGAATTCGAGCAAATTAATTACTGTGCGGAAAGACATAAGGGAATGATTTGGAGGTCATGAAGATCAGGTGGCCAGATGGAATCTGTCTTTTGATTGACACTGTGCTAGAACAATGCAAAGTCAATTTCCCCTGATCAACGTACCCACAGGGAGTCCTTTGTAAATTAACCCAGTGTGATATTAAAAATGACTGTGCTGGAAGGAGAGATTTACCATGCAACATATCCCACAGCAAACGTGCACACTGCCAAGAGTCCACAGGACCTGCTGGGATATCGATGGTGTGTTGTTCTCATCTCAATTATGATGAAAGGAAGAACTGTTGTGTGCTGAAAAGGACATAAATACAGCACAGTTAGCTTTACAAATGATTCTAAAGCATAGAATCTCACCAAATTGTAATGCACTGGCTCTTGCAAGTCCAATTCTTCTGGGAAGTTTTTAAATGTTCACTTTCTAAATGTTACTCTGATACCCTATTGACTGTTAACTAGATTATATATTACAATTTTGAAGCTCTTAAAAAATAACCACCTGCAATCAAATATACAGAAAATAAGTTATTTCTAGGATACTCCATTGAGTGTTTCCTTTAATAATGCTGACAAATTATAAAATGGTTATCGCGAGAGGGCCAATAATAATCATTACAAACTCAATTGTTGAAATGTGGAACGGGATCACATTCACGTCCAAATGCTATTTTATCTGCCCAGAACGAAAACCCAAACCACAAAGTGTAGCTATAACCAGCTTGAATCATCTGATTTCAGTCAGATTTACTGAATCAAAAGTGCTGTTTGTCCCATCATCTGGACTCTGGATCACAACTTTGATCAAACCCAAACAATGGGCGAGTAATTCTTTTATATTATGTCGCTTCACAAAAGCCTAGATCACAAACGCTTGTTAATAAAGACATTTGGTCACACTGTAGTTTAGGGTCCACTTCTCACTATTAATAACTATTAACTACAACCTCAATAAACTCCTAATTACTGCTTATTAATAGTTAGTAAGGTAATTGTTAAGTTTAGGTATTAGGGTAGGATTAAGGGATGTAGAATAAGTCATGCAGAATAAGGCATTAAAGCCACAATATGTAATTTTTCGCCACTAGAGGTCACTTATTCAAAACAAAGGCATAGTTTGATAACACCTGGATTTCACAGAACTTTTATTATGCTGCAGACAACCACTTTTTCCCCCCCTCGGCCATGCGTTCGCAGCACTGTTTTATTATATTAGATACATTAAGTGTGTTGAAACTTATGCTACTCCGTGCGTTCACTCGGCGACTACTATCAGACACTCGTTGCGCACTGCAGTAAGCTAGATAAATATTAGGCATGGTAAATCATGAAAGCGAGATTTAAACAATAAGACTAACTGTGTTGAGCTATATAAAAATGATTAGTTTTCTGCCGATTAATGTATCCAAACAGTTGCTCGCCTGTCTAATAAAATAAAACATAACATTTTAATATCATTGGTCATTGGTGAAAATCGGGAGTAACGCGGGTATGATGTCATTGATAGGTGACGCACAGACACGGGCCGTGTCCTGGTTAAAACCTATTTTAAAACCTATTTTTTGCCTATTTCTCTGGATTTAAACATTCTTGGAAACATTTGGGATAATGTAAGTACAAAAGTCAACAAAATATATAACATTGTTCTAGAGGTTTTGGGATATTTTAATCCAAAAATCTTACATATTGTACCTTTAATATGTGCTTTATAAGTAGCCTACTAATAAATGACCAATATCTTAATATGCATGCTAATAAGCAACTAAAGTGTTATCAGACATTTACATAGCAGAATTAAACAAGTAGTGTGTGGCAAAAAACAGGCCATGAATAATGTGACCATCTCTATATGCTATAGGGATGTCAAACAGCAATTTTTTTCAGCCATTCCTCGACTAACTTGCCATTCCACTCTTCCGACCACCCGTGTTAGGACAGAGAATGGTTACACAACTTCAAGTCAATTACTCATTAAACAAGATACAAGAAGTGAGAAGGAAGATGGGTGTGGATTGAAGCCGAGTGTTTGACAAACAAGCTGATGTGGTTTCATGCAGCTGAAAAGATAGAGGAATGTTAGACGAGCCAAGTCTGGGTGGGGGCTTCTTTAACCGTGCGAGTTATGAGAATGGGCGAGCTATCATCATTATAACCATTACTAGCATTATGCAGGCCAATACAAACACTTCAAGTCAAGGATGGTAACATAAAGTCTGTTTATTGTTTTTTTTCCCCTTAATGTTTCATTTTTATGAGAGTGCTACCATGTGCATCATGCATGAGAAATTTCCCGGCCGATTATTAAAAGTTGCAATGATGACAGTATTAAAGGCTAATCATTTTAAAACAGACAATTATTGTGTACTTAAAGGGATAGTTCACTCAAAAATGAAAAGTATGTCATCATTTACTCACCCTCATGTCGTTCCAAACCCATAAGACACAAATTAAGATATTTTGTAATGAAATCCGAAAGGTTTCTGTCTCTCCATTGAAAGTCCATAATCAAAACTTAAAAGATCCAAGCACGTCATAAAGGCTTTGTAAAATGAATCCATATGAATTGAGCGGTTTAATCCTAGTCTTGTGACGAGATATGATCACTTCATATGATAAAAAGATACACATACATACACATATCACTGCATATCACACATGGTAAAAAGAAACTCTTTGTATGTGTCAATCATTGTTCATTCATCATTCATAAAAATAAAGGTTCTTTATTGGCATTGGTACCACGAAGAACCTTTAACATCCTGGGACAAAAGGTTTTTTATAGTCAAAAAAAGTTCATTTAAAAGGTTAATTGGGGAACAAAAAATGGTTATTCTATGGCATCACTGCAAAAAAAAAAAGGTTTTTGGAACCTTTATTTTTAATATAAAAGCCTAAATTAAATCTGTTCATTATATAAAGCTATCATATCTCTTGGATTAAAATGCTAAATGCATTTGAATTCTTTTTATGACACATTCACTGTGTTTCGAATATCAACCAAAGTCTTTTGGGTTTTGAATGACATGAGAATGAGTAAATGATGACAGAATTTTCATTTTTGGGTGAACTATCCCTTTAAAGTTAGCTATCATGGGACTCCTTTCATTGCATGTTGACTTCCACTGTTAGTCACCAGATGGCAACCTTCTTACATAAAGACAGTCAAAACTCTTGCTCACTGCAGATCTTGCCTCATTTGACCCCACGTCTGTGGTGGAAACGCATCCAAAGGAAGACTTATGAGCCTTACCGAAATGACATGACATGTTGATATTCTGATATGCTTTTAACATGCCACCACAGCTCTTATTGAACCTGCTTTTTCAACACATAATCATATTTCCACGCTAAATAAAAAGCAGACCACATTTACTGGGCTTTCCCTAGATATGAATGCGCCAACTTAAAACTCGGATGCTGGGTGTTTAAGCCCTTAGCATGTTGTCGTTCATCAGATCGGCAGGTCTGAACTCGTCTTTGACAAGTGTCGGGAGTGAGATGTACAGTCAGTGAGAAAGCAGCTATTTGTGTGTGTGTCATCATGTGACTGAACGCATGGTGTGCTAGTTACCAGATATAAGTCACGTTATTGCTAACCAAACAGATACTGTAATGTTCGAGAAAAGTGCAACTGTCAATCAAAAGGCATATACTGTAAATTGGTTAATCAGCTCTGATTCACTGTGACCCAGTTTTCAGCATGTCTTCATCAGTGTTGTTCATGTTTACAGAGCATCATAAGCACCTCACTGTAAAAACTCAACGTAGTTTGAGTCTTAATATCTTTTCTCTGTGACACTACTTAGTTTATCCAAATTGAATTTGTTTGCTTACTAAAAACAAAATGTCCCAAATAGCCAATAAACTCAAAAGTACTATATATTGCACATATTAAAATGATTCTTCTGTTACTTCCTTCTTCTAAACCTAAGAATTGTTTGACGACTATCATCATCATTGAGGTTTGTGTGTAAAGCGTTGCGGTCTATGAGCATCCTTGTGCAACTTTTGCACATAATGCCTTTGCCTTGCTATATGTTCTCTTTAGATTTGTTTGTCATTTGTTAGAAACATCAACAAGCTATATTAATTGATAATTGTCTTGACACTAAAGTAATGGCTGAACAGATTGTTTTGTTTGAATATATATATATATATATATATATATATATATATATATATAATATATATAATTCTTAATTAAAGTTCTTAATTAAAGTCTTAATTATTGTATTTTGTATATTGTACACACACACGCACACACACTACACTTCCAAAAGTGATGAATGATTTTCTGGAGGAACAGAAAACAATTATTTTAAATTGTAATAATATTTAACAATATCTTTGTTTTTACTGTAATTATGACCAAATAAATGCAGCTTATAAACATATAATAAATTTTATATATACACTACTGTATATAGACACAAGTACTGGCACCCCACCAAATCATTGAATTCAGGTGTTCCAATCACTTCCATGGCCACAGGTGTATAAAATCAAGCACCTAGGCATGCAGACTGCTTCTACAAACATTGAAAGAATGGGTCGCTCTCAGGAGCTCAGTGAATTCAAGGGTGGCACCGTGTTGACTGCGCACCAGTGCACAAAGCAAGGTCCATAAAGACATGGATGAGCGAGTTTGGTGTGGAGGAACTTGACTGGCCTGCACAGAGTCCTGACCTCAACCCGACAGAACACCTTTGAGATGAATTAGAGCGGAGACTGCGAGCCAGGCCTTCTCGTCCAACATCAGTGCTTGACCTCACATGCGCTTCTAGAAGAATGGTCAAAAATTCCCATAAACACACTCCTAAACCTTGTGGAAAGCCTTCCCAGAAGAGTCGAAGCTGTTATAGCTGCAAAGGGTGGGCCAACTCCATATTAAACCCTACGGATTAAGAATGGGATGTCTTTATAGTTCATGTGCATGTAAAGGCAGGCGTCCCAAAACTTTTGTCACTATAGTGTATATATGTAATACGTATTTATAAGTTATATACAGTTGTGGACAAAAGTGATGTTTGGCCTAGGAAAACTGAAATCTTTACCTTTTATTTTAATATTATTAAAAATGTGTTAAAGATTTTGTAATTGTATTACTAGTTGTGCTTGGATTCAATTGTTTTATTTTTGATAACGCAATGAAACATGCCAAATTGTGTGAACATAATTTTGGGCTAAGTGGTCATACAAATAAATGATGAACACATGCAAAAACAAGAGAGAACCAACTGATTATGTTGTATTCACTTAATGCTTTTTTCAGTGATTGTTTTGGTTTTCTATGCATTTTTGCATAGCCTAGTAAAATAAACCTGTAGCCATTTTTGACAAATAATTTTGTCAGATATATACCTCAACCAAGTTCAGTGTTTTACTTTTCCTTCATAAAGATGGTTTTACAAATGTGCTGTGAGACCCCTGCATAACTTCCCCATCTAGAGCACGTCCTGTGTGAATGAATGACTCATTCTGTGCTGTCTGCTCTCAGTAAGTGTGGTTTGACAGTGCATTTAGTGACTGCTAGTCTGACTGCAGGCTACAAAGACATTAAGTTGGTACATGAGACGTTTATTGTAGTTAATTTCTTTTATTAATATAAATGAATCATCATAAAGATTACTTTGTCATTAAGATTGCTAATCTAATAAAATAACAATTTTCTATATACATTCAAAGGATATTCATGCTGTACATAATGTAATTTTTGTAACTTTTTTTGCAGTGATATTGGATACTCTCTCTAAACCTTTGTGTTCTCTGTTCTTCTTGTGTGTGCTTGTATACGTCTTTCCTCACCATAATGATTTTTCCCTAATTGTCCAATGCCCTCACATATTTACAAAACATGTTTTTTGCGACAAGTTTGCGAGATTCAGAAAACCTTTTCATCGGTTCCCAGAAGCAAGTCAGAGAGTCAAAGTTGGCACTTGGATAATAGTTATTCTGTTCATTATGGTGATTACAGTCTAATTGCTATAATGCCAAACAAAGAACGTATGCTTCTAGAGGTGTGGAGATGTGTCTCGGCACGCATGTAAAACTGAAGTATTCTCGAAGGAGCTCATTCACCCACACACATTCCATCCAACAAATCACAGTGAGGGGTAATCATTAATGTCCCACTATCAAAACCCCTCATGATCTGCTGAAATGTCTCTCAACCTCTCCAGGCTGATCCTGAGGGACTTGTGGCTGTACTTGAGCTCTTGAGCAGAGATCGGCGTGGGTTTTGAAGCTGCATACCAATAAGTGAATTGTAACTAGCAAAAAACATATTTACACAGAGGTGACAACTAAGAAGGCCAAAAATATTCAATCGGACACAATATGAGGCCTATCTTGTTAATGATTTGCCATTGCACTTCAGAGTTCAATATAAAATTTAAAAAAGTGCTTTTTCAAAAGTATGTGTATCTAAATAGAGCTTGAGTGATCAAATGGAATTCAAGCGTAGTTCAGGCAGACCATTGCTCGCTAAACGATATCAGCTGACGCTCAGCTGATTTGTTACTCCACCTACTCTAATCAGTATTTAAGCTCATTCAAACACATGTTCCTCAGTCTGTCGCACAGACATTTACACCCACCTCCACCCCTTCACCTCCTAGCATCTCATAATTGAGTATTGGATTCTGTGTAGAAAATCTATGTTATCATTGTATCTCCTTCTGAAATATTGGCCTATGCCAAGAAACTTTTAGTTATTTGAAGGCTGGGGATTTATGTTTCAACAATGTATCTAGTATGGCAGCTCGAGCACCTTGGAGCCTAAGCCTTTCGCCAAATCCAAAGATTGTCAATAAATTTCATTCTCAAAGTTAAAAGTCAATGTTAAATGTAATTTACTCCTGTGATATCAAATATTACTCCAGTCTTCAGTGTTACACGTCCCTTCATAAATCATTCTAATATGCTTATTTACTGCTCAGGAAACATTTATTATTATCAATGTTTAAAAAAGTTAATATTTTTGTAAAAAAAAAAATTTTCAGGATTTTTTATTAATATAAAGTTCAAAAGAACAGGATTTATTTAAAATTGAAATATTGTATAGCATTATAAATGTCTGTGCTGTCACTTTTGATCAATTTACATCCTTCCTTGCTGAATAAAAGTATTAATAAAAATAAAAAAATCACTGACTCCCAATATGTATGTATATACTAAGAAAAATGTATTAGCAAATGTATTTTTCTTATAAACATCTATTGTTATAAACATCTTAATATTGTAAAAGCAAAAATCTTTGATCAATTCGCGTTTTATCAGTTATTTTCTTTAAATAATGTCACTGAAATATTCAAAATATATTCATGTATATATGTGGCCCATGCTGGCTAAAGGACTTGGAATGTACATTGGATAATTTCGAGCTACAGGCAAAACAAGTGAAAAATGTTGATTTTGGTCAATTTTGAGGTTTTCACAAAAATTCATTGAAGGGATAGTTCACCCAAAAATGATTTACCCCATGATTTACTCACCCTCAAGCCATCCTAGGTGTTTATGACTTTCTTCTTTCAGACAAATACAATCAGTGTTATATATATATATATAAAATGTCCTGGCTCTTCCAAGCTTTATAATGGCAGTGAATAGCAACCTAAAATTTAAAGCCCAAAAAAGTGCATCCATCCATTATAAAAGTAATCACCTCCAGGAGGTTAAAAAAAGGCCTTCTGAAGCAACTCGATCTGTTTTTGTAAGAAAAATAACCATATTTAACATGTTATAAAGTTAAATATTTAGCTTCCAGCGGACCGGCTTCCGTATTCAACTTATGGAAAAAAATATAACTGGCGCGGTGATGACGTCGGATGAAGTGTAAGCGTTTGGAAGCGCAAGAAGTGTTACGCTTTCTTCATAAGTTGAATACGGAAGCCGGAAGCTAGATATTTTACTTAAAGGGCACCTATTATGCCCTAATTTTTGGGTTTGGTTTTTTTTTGTTTTGTTTGTGTGTCTCCTTTAAATGCAAATGAGCTGCTGCTCCCCACCCCAGAGGGTGGAGCCTTCACAGCTCGTGAACATGCGAATGAAAACTGAAACATGCATCTGTTTGGTTATGATCATCTCTATCGCGAACACGCTCACGTGACATTGCTGTTCTTCATCATCATTAAAATATTATCATCTGCATGCGTTTTAAAACCTTATCACTCTCAATAAAAAAAAATTAAAAAAAATCAAAATCAAAAGCTGGATGCTGGTGTGTCCGTGAGTAGGCTATTAAACTAAAATAGTTCTCTTTCATGTGTTATTGTAATTAATCTATCAAATGAACACAAGGTTATGTCAGAAACACACAAAGTTCACATGAAAACAGCTGGTTATGTCTGTGCACATATGCAGCAAGTACATCCCGTGCGTATATTAAATCTGTGTATTAAAGTGAAAGCAGTGTAATATACAGTACCTACTGCTATATCTGCTGTTAATATGAATCAAACAACAGAAGATAAACAGAAAATAACTCACTGCTCTTGACTGAATGAACTTTGGTAGCTTTATTAAGAACAGATTTCTTACTTGAATGCTGCTGTTAAATGCTCTAGCGACCGTGTACAGCTCTCTGAGGGTGGGGTCTATGCTAATACAGCAGTGTCCCTCAACACTCATGGGCGGGGCTGTGAAATGTGACATCACTTTACCAGGAATCTGCAAACGGCTTGTTCTGAGACATTGCTTATGATTTATGGGGATTAAAAAAAAAAAAGGAGTGGGTGTATTTTTACCATTATAGGGTGGTTGTGTACACACACTGCCAACACACATTTATGTTCAAACTGAATGTTCAATTGATTGAATTTTGCATAATAGGTGCCCTTTAATAATAAATAAATTTGCTCATTGCGACTCATTTTACTTTTATACAATATTAAAATTCAAATGTTATTGACTCTACATGACCTCTGACATAAAACACACTACTATTGCTTCACTTTATTAGTTTCTTTCTGCTTGACTATCTCCATCATAAAATGTCTCACACACTTTCCTTCACAGACCGAGCGCAGCCTTGTATCTGGGTATAGTGTTTAGCTTGACCCCAGGACCCTCTATTCACATACATTGTGTCTGTTTCATTGAAAATTATGATAATCATAACCTCACATGCAATTATAAGCTGTGGTTATGGAAGCACATCTGCCAGATCTCAGAATAGACCAAATTTGGCCAATGTGGGAAAAGCGAGACTAAGAGAGATTATATCTGTGGGTGCAAAAAGCTAAAGCTCCAAGAACAGCCCTCTGCCTGCATGTTGATCACACTTAATCCTTTGTGATCAATGATAAGCTAAAGTTTAATGCTCACTGACAGTGATAGTTATTTCATGATATGGAACGCTCCAGATGAATATGCTCATTGGCAGAACCTTTGCCCAAACCTTCCAGCTCCTGGAGTCTGTTAAGCAGCACAGATTCTTGGTTTTGTTTTCTGACAGTGGTGAGACGGCGTATGCGAGGATTTCACAGCTGTGTCTCAGTTGGGATTCAACCCAACACTCTGTGGTCAAAGTGTCAAGGCTTCAGCTACTGCCACATTAGCGTTTGGCTCTGGTTTGCCACTCTGTACTTGAACCTAGGACATAGTTCATCAAGATGGGTATAAAAATATATCATGATGCATCGATCTGATCATAAAAACTCAATGCATTAATTATGGGATTTAGTAATCGATTATGATAATAATACCCCATGTGTTACAGACACCACTGCAGATTACTTTCACTATTTATTCATAAATGAAAGTATGCTGTATGCTTTCCCAAATGTGATTTATTTATTATGTGTATTCTAGAATATTTGGACAATATATTTAGAAATTAGCTGTAAAGTGCCATTAATATACAGTGTAGCTTGATTTAGCGACACAATATTAACCTTTCTTTTTTATTGGATCAACATGTATCTAAAATTACTAGTCTAGAAATCTAGACGCACCCTAGCGGCAGCAAATCTAATTTGCCACGAGTGTAGTCTAGCAACTCTCGGTAGACTTGCGAGCTGGAAAAACCAAACTCTGGTCAGGCCAATCACATCGTGTGTAGAGTCGGTGGGCGGGCTTAACATAATGACAGCAGAGTTGTCGAGGTTCCATGTGCTACTTAAAAACAAAGAAGCTGGAGAACAGCGTCTTTCGAATCGGCTTTGGCCGCGACTCTGGGAGACTTGTTGTTAAGCATTTATTTGAGAAAAGAACAAAGAACGACACTGAAGTCATTCTTAAGAAAGGAAGATGTGTTCGGAGTTTTGCCGACCGGATACGGCGAAAGTTTAATCTATCAACTAGCTCGGCTTCACCTTCTTCGTTGCTCTGGTTGGTTGTAGCGCTATCCTATTGCATGCAGAGGGACTTTGAAAGACAACCATTTATCCCGCCCCTCGGATTGACCCCTGCCAATGGTGAGTTCCCAGACCCAACATCTTGATGTGGGTCTGGCTTGTCAGGCTATAAAATTACACTACCATTCCAAAGTGTGGGAAGTTTTCTAAGTTTTTTTTTTTTTTTCACCTATATGCAATTATTTGATCAAAAATAGTATTGCAAAATATTTTTTCAATTTAAAATAACATTTCTATTTGAATATACTTAAAAATGTAATTTATACCTATGATGCAAAGCTGAATTTTCAGCATCATTACTCCAGTCTTTAGTGTCACATGATCCTTCTAATACGCTTATTTGCTGCTCAAGAAACTTATTATTTAAACATTTTTGTGATACATTTTTAAGGATTCTTTGATGAATAAAAAGGTTCAAAAGAACAGTATTTATTTAAGAAATAAATATCAATGTATCAAAATATAATTTTTGTAACATTATAAAATGTTTGGTCATTTTACTAAGCTCTTTCTGAATAAAAGTATTAATTTCTTTAAAAAAATAAATAAATCACACTGTCCCAAAACATTTGAACGGTAGAGTACATTTTTGGTGTAGCTATTATTTCGTCTACATTCGACTGCAGTGTGAATTATCTTTCTAGTTATGTATTTATATATTCAGCAGCATATTTATGAAAATAATTATGAATCATTCCAAAATATTCAAATGGGACTGAATCCTATTGAACATTTTTATGGGCAAACAAAAGTAATCAAATTGAATCAGTGTCAGAACATACATTTACATGCCTTTTTGTCATTACTAGTCATTGCTGACAAAAAGACAAGGCATATAGAACATAGAAAATATGCCTTAACAAAGAGGCATACAAAAAGGCTTTTCTTGGAAATCGATAGTAATTAGTATTTGTGCAAAGAGAGCAGTTGTTCTTTTTGAAAAGACAAGACAACTATGATTAATGGGATGTCATAAATACACATACTACAGCTTGTTTGGTATTGTGGATAGGGTTACTTGTGACAGATGAGCCAGTTGGTTTATGGCCCATGATTCACTTTGCACTGCCGTCTTATCACAGTCCAGCTTGCCCCGACCTGTCAAAGCGGCAGAGCCCTGTGGAACCCGAACGGGAGATATGCGTGCTAACTGTGTAGCGGGCCGCCTGATAGAAGGCTCACAGAGGGTATAGTGTGACAGAGAGAGTGCTCCCAAGGTCAGGTGTTGTGTTTCCCTGCTTAACCTCCCAGGCTGGTTGTGACATACTCCCCACGGTTCCCAGTCAACAGGGGCTCGCATGACCTCTTAGCCCTTTCCCCCTTGGCAGCGTGAATCCCCACTAAATACCTCCCTGAGCTGCACCGCAAACAGCCACTACCACAAGGAGAGCCTGTTTAGGTCCCTTCTCAGCTGGATGGGTATCAGTTTTTGGCCTGACGGTGCATTTTTCACCACCGAGATGAGCTTGAATGTGACCCAGACTTGTTTTATTTTAGCTCGTGTTTGTGGGCCCCTGTCTTAATTTACCATGGCAGCTCTCTTTCTCTGACCACCAGGCTGAGAAGCTCTTGGAGTCTTGTGGTTTTGGCAAGCATGCCTGGACTGTCTGTGGAAAATCCCCTCCCACAAAACAGCACAACTCACTCAGAGGACCCTGAACTATAAGCAAGACAGGCCTTGTCAAACACTTCCAGGATTGACTCCATATCCTCCCGCTCCAGTGAAAGTGTCAAACACTCTCTGATAGCAGAATGAATGGTGAGATACAGTTACTGAAGTACAGATTGACAGATGTAGCCTTTTTATGACTGATATAAAGAAACTATAAATGTATTATTATTAGTAGTAATAATCATCATCATCTGTGTTATTATTTATTCAGTGTCTTAATAATACAATTAATATCATCATCACCAATAATCGATGCATAAATTAATTATGATTTCTTTAAAGAAATGATCATTAGACTGCAATATACACTATATTGCCAAAACTTTTAGGATGCCTGCCTTTACATGCACATGAACTTTAAAGACATCCCATTATTAATCAGTAGGGTTTAATATGGAGTTGGTCCACCCTTTGCAACTATAACAGCTTCAACTCTTCTGGGAAGGCTTTCCACAAGGTTTCTTCTCTTCTAGAGGCGCATTTGTGAGGTCAGGCACTGATGTTGGACGAGAAGGCCTGGCTCACAGTCTCCGCTCTAATTCATCCCAAAGGTGTTCTATCGGGTTGATCAGGACTCTGTGCAGGCACGTCAAGTTCCTCCACACCAAACTCGCTCATCCATGTCTTTATGGACCTTGCTTTGTGCACTGGTGCGCAGTCATGTTGGAACAGGAAGGGGCCATCCCCAAACTGTTCGTACAAAGTTGGGAGCATGAAATTGTCCAAAATGTCTTGGTATGCTGAAGCATTAAGATTGTCTTTCACTGGAACTAAGGGGCAACCCCTGAAAAAACAACCCACACCATAACCCCCCCTCCACCAAACTTTACACTTGGCTTTTACACAATGCATTCAGGCAAGTACCGTTCTCCTGGCAACCGCCAAACCCAGACTCGTCCATCGGATTGCCAGACCGAGAAGCGTGATTGGTCACTCCAGAGAACACGTCTCCACTGCTCTAGAGTCCAGTGACAGCATGCTTTACACCACTGCATCCGACACTTTGCATTGCATTTGGTGATGTAAGGTCTAGATGCAGCTGCTCGGCCATGGAAACCCATTCCATGAAGCTCTCTACGCACTGTTCTTGAGCTAATCTGAAGACCCTACAAAGTTTGGAGGTCTGTAGCTATTAACGCTGCAGAAAATTGGTGACTTCTGCGTACTGTGCGCCTCAGCATGTGCTGACCCCGCTCTGTGATTTTACGTGGCCTACCACTTTGTGGCTGAGTTGTTGTTGTTCCCAATTGCTTCCACTTTGTTATAATACCACTAACAGCTGACAGTGGAATATTTAGTAGTGAGGAAATGTCACGAATGGACTTATTGCATAGGTGTCAACCTATCAAGGTACCACGCTTGAATTCACTGAGCTCCTGAGAGCATTTGTAGAAGCAGTCTGCATGCCTAGGTGCTTGATTTTATAAAGCTTTGGCCATGGAAGTGATTAGAACACCTGAATTCAATGATTTGGAGGGGCGTCCCAATACTTTTGGCAATATAGTGTATATGAATTATGAGTTTATTATTAATAAACACTCCCAGAGTTATTGTTATTTATCTAGAATCTTAATAATAAATAAATTAATAATAAAAATCATAATCATAGATAATCAATATGAACAAAATATTTGTATTTGTTTTAAATAAATTTTCATTAGACTGAAAAATTAATTATTATTATTATTATTTGTAAGTTGTTTTGCAATGGATGTTTTTCAGCTTTGTTTTAGGGTATCTAATTTTTAATTAAGCTACATTTCTCACTTATAAATGAAAGACTGTTATTTTTAAAAAGTATTTATCCAAACGATCAATACATTAAGTTGCTTCTCTTATTATACTGCTGTTGACACCTGGTCCATGATAACAGAACGGATAGTGAAATAGAATTACTAGGCATAAAACTGTGAGCAAGTTTTGTGCAAGACCAAGAAGACTCGCAGCGTAATGCGTGAGACTACTTTTTCGGTGTGAGGCACATGACGAGATTTCACAAGCTCATTATGCAGTGCTGATCGCACTTCACTGGCAGCCTGCTATACCAAAACTGGTGTGAACACAGATGTTTCTATGCGCAAATTAAAAGCAGGGGTTACTGGTTGCTCTACTGTCGAATATACTCCAAGAATTCTGAGCTAGAGACGTTTTCCAGCCCCTCCAATGTGAAAATTTCTTCGCCAACTTTGTCAACAATGGGCAAGAAAGCAAACTACGAAACGGCCGTCTTTCACTGGGTTGAGATGGGTAAATATTTTCCCAGTTGTTAAGGATGAGCTAGCGAGCCAGCTATGCACTCGTTTTAATGACGGGGTTGGGATGGAGGAACTTCACCTAGTAACTTTTCCAGGCTCAACATGGCAACTCAATCATGAGTACAAGGGTGACATCGTACACCGCCATGCCGTGAAATATTAGCGTCCAGAAAAATGGACCTGCAATTATTGATTTTTATAAAGTAATCCGCCAGCACTTACGGAAACCAAAGGAAATAGCTGAACAGAAAGCACTTCAAAAGACTATTTTCCCATAGAGAATCAATATCATTGAACATAGTAGCTTTTTGCCTCTTTGCACCAGTTGTTTAAGACTTTGGGTTTGTTCTGTGAAAACCCAATCTGTCTCTTGATCTTTGCAGAAAAACACATCTGTTTCCTCTGCTCCATGTAAAACCAGTTCAGACCACATAGAATCACAATGACTGTTAGCTGAAACCTCCCGGTTCACTCTGATGATACGGACATGTACAGCTGAATATTTGAAAGAATTGACCTAAGTGTCTGCTTTTACTCAGAAAGGTCAATGTGAGGACTTCATTTTTACAGATTTTATAGAGATATTATAATTTGTATTAGTGTAATTACTAGAACATCTCAAGCCAAGAATGTGCATGATATTTTTAGTTGGAGTAGGGATACAATGTAAATATCTAAACATTCTTACAAGACTTGTTTTCAAAGAAATCTATGTAAATAATAGTGAAATAGAAAAAATTGCGAAAATAGAAAAGTGTTTTAAGCAAATCTCTCTAAAGTTACATTTCTCTAAAAACAAGACTAAAGGTGATGATACACGGGACAACTTTTTTGAGCAATGTTGCTGAGCGATGTTGCTTGGGCACTTTCCCATTGAGAATGGGCAACAAATTTCTATCTGAATACTTCTATCTGGATCTACATACCCTGTGTCTCATCTGGTTGCCCGTTAATGGCAACATGTTCAAAAAGTTGCCCCGTGTATCATCACCTTAAGGCTATGTTCAGACTGCCTGCAAAAATCAAGGTTTTTTTGCATATCTAGACTTTTTCCAGACTGAAAAAAAAAAATCGTATTTAAAATCTGATCCACATTTGGAGGTGGTTTGAAATGCGATTCCAATCATATTTTTACAGATGTGTCTCAGTCTGGACGCTCTTCCTGCTCAAATCGGGTTTCAAATTTGCGTAACTCTTAACACACAATAATAACACCGGTACGGTATGTCCAAAGATTTCAGCCGTGACTATTGCTGCCTTTACGTGCTATCGGAATTATCGCAAATATACGTGTTTCCTAGGTAAAACAATTTACGTTTACTGCTGTCAATATGTCGATATTGTAAGTTTCGCGTAAAAATACACACAAATACTCATTGAACAATTTGTAAAAATAAATCCTAATATGTTTTCCCCCTGTCTGATTGATTTGAGGCAGTTGTGTTTTTGCGTTTGAACAGAACGCTGGATTCTGCTGGCAGTCTCTAGGGGAGATGATCTCTTGTTATGACAGGCTATTTTGGCTCAGTATACGCCTGGCACAGCTGCAGGGATGCTCTCTGGCAAGCGTGGATACAGTGCTGGCATGATGGGGCTTTTTATTTCCCTGTGCCAAGAAGTGTGTTGGTTTGGTAGCTGCTCTTTGGCCTATCACATGACAGGATGCTGATCTAGGCTTAATTTGTCCCTCAACACTCTAATGCAGAGCACTGATCCTGCTTTCATTTGCTCTCCATCACGGCTTGCTTTAATTTAATCCATAACGCATTAGGACCTGACCATTGTAATCAGATATAATCAAATAGCATTTGTGAAAATCCAGCTTAAGATGTCAAAGCCCTTAGATGTCTTTTGGGTTTTCAAACAAAATGTAACAGGTCTTTGATAAAACACAAGGATACAGTATTATACTTCATTTGATTTCACTATGTAGAGTTACCTGCAACGAAGCCGCATTGCATAAGACCGTAGAACATTATGTCCTTAGTAAGTGGCTGGAGGCTTGCCAGACAAAACAACCAGATCCCTCCTGTCAATCTAGAGCTTTAGTGAGTGAGATGGTTTCCAAGCAAAAAGATAACGCTAACACCACAGCACAATGACAGAGAAAACAAGAGCAGCCGCTCTGTAATGCGGAACAGCATACATGGTTAAATCACAATGAGGGGAATTTACAGAGATGCAGTCATGTTAATAGAATGCTTTTCTAGGGGCCGTTTACACGGAAAACAGAACAGGTTAAAACACAAACAGGTTTCAAAATGCAAGTTTTTGAAAACGTTACCGTTATTGTCTCCATGTAAACTACAAAAACGCAAATTTGTGACGTCCTGCGCATGCGTATTACATGTTCAGTCCTTAGGCACTTAGTTTTCTTTAAAAAGTGACCTCACTAACTACTGGCCTAGCAGTTAGATTGCATCTTTTTAAGCGGCGTTGATAGTTAAAATTTGTCCCAACCACTGCAACTTTATTACAAGAGGTCGTTAATGAACCAGGGGCAATAATAATTTTAAATAATAATAATATAAACTTTTTTTGAAAATAATATTATAATGTTGTGTATAATACTATAGACACAGTCACTTGATTGAGAGATTTATTTGTGATGGAATAATTACTTTATAATTTTATTGGAGTCTTACACACGTTACTCTGAGCCGTGCATTAATTTGAGTGATGACAGATATTATGGGATGGTTTGATGCAGCGCAGGAGATGCAAAGAACTTGATCTTGACCCTTAAGAAACTTTAATTAATGCCGTCATGTAACAAATCTGCTTCAAATTGAATTAAAAATTTAATTAATTACTGAAAAACATGCACATTTAATTTATCTTTTATAACTTTTATGTTGTTTTGGTCGCTAAGACATTTCCTCATAAGGTCCAGAAATTCATTGTTTTTTTGTTTTTTTAATTCATCTAGTTTTTCACCAGGTGTCTTTTTTAGTTATATGATGTCATTAGGTTGCTGTCTTGATGCCAGGCATTCGCTGCATTGCTGATCATGGTTACGAGTATCGATGCATCTGCCCTCTTCAGGGAACACAAGAACGTGCAGTAATCTCAGACAACTTAATCCAGATAATTTAATCCAATCCACAATCTCGTTTGAAGAACCAAATTATCCCGAGTTCAGTTATCACGATTAGATGATCTGGCATCTGTCAAATCATCTCAGATGTATTAAACAAGGTACCAAGAATGGACCCCAGGGCTGTCAAACGATTAATCGCGATTAATCTTGATTAATTGCATCCAAAATAAAAGTTTGTGTTTACATAATACACTCACCTAAAGGATTATTAGGAACACCATACTAATGCTGTGTTTGACCCCCTTTCGCCTTCAGAACTGCCTTAATTCTACATGGCATTGATTCAACAAGGTGCTGAAAGCATTCTTTAGAAATGTTGGCCCATATTGATAGGATAGCATCTTGCAGTTGATGGAGATTTGTGGGATGCACAAAGCTCCCGTTCCACCACATCCCAAAGATGCTCTATTGGGTTGAGATCTGGTGACTGTGGGGGCCATTTTAGTACAGTGAACTCATTGTCATGTTCAAGAAACCAATTTGAAATGATTCGAGCTTTGTGACATGGTGCATTATCCTGCTGGAAGTAGCCATCAGAGAATGGGTACATGGTGGTCATAAAGGGATGGACATGGTCAGAAACAATGCTCAGGTAGGCTGTGGCATTTAAACGATGCCCAATTGGCACTAAGGGGCCTAAAGTGTGCCAAGAAAACATCCCCCACACCATTACACCACCACCACCAGCCTGCACAGCGGTAACAAGGCATGATGGATCCATGTTCTCATTCTGTTTACGCCAAATTCTGACTCTACCATCTGAATGTCTCAACAGAAATCGAGATTCATCAGACCAGGCAACATTTTTCCAGTCTTCAACTGTCCAATTTTGGTGAGCTTGTGCAAATTGTAGTCTCTTTTTCCTATTTGTAGTGGAGATGAGTGGTACCCGGTGGGGTCTTCTGCTGTTGTAGCCCATCTGCCTCAAGGTTGTGCGTGTTGTGGCTTCACAAATGTTTTGCTGCATACCTTGGTTGTAACGAGTGGTTATTTCAGTCGAAGTTGCTCTTCTATCAGCTTGAATCAGTCGGCCCATTCTCCTCTGACCTCTAGCATCAACAAGGCATTTTCGCCCATAGGACTGCCGCATACTGGATGTGTTTCCCTTTTCACACCATTCTTTGTAAACCCTAGAAATGGTTGTGCGTGAAAATCCCAGTAACTGAGTAGATTGTGAAATACTCAGAACGGCCCGTCTGGCACCAACAACCATGCCGCGCTCAAAATTGCTTAAATCACCTTTCTTTCCCATTCTGACATTCAGTTTGGAGTTCAGGAGATTGTCTTGACCAGGACCACACCCCTAAATGCATTGAAGCAACTGCCATGTGATTGGTTGATTAGATAATTGCATTAATGAGAAATTGAACAGGTGTTCCTAATAATCCTTTAGGTGAGTGTATGTGTCTGTACTGTGTATAATTATTATGTATATTATGTAATATATTATGTAAACACAAACTTTTATTTTGGATTAATCGTGATTCCGGAGGTCCGGACAATACTGTAAAAATAAAAATAAATCAGAGAGCCAAAGCAGTGATGTCTTAGAAATTTTACCAAAAAAGTAAATATTTCTTCTAACTGGATATGAATATAAAAACATCAGCTGTTTTATCAGGCCATTATTTATTTTTTATATGTGTATGGCACATAAGGACTAAGAAAACATACTGGGGGTGCAGGGTTTACCTCTTAAGAATTGTTTTTAATATTTTGCTCAAAGTAATAAATTACTAAAAACAAATGACGTATATAATTTAATTATCAAAACTCTCATCATGAGCACAAAACAAAGTTACCTAGCGCCTAGTTTAAAAGTTTTTGGTCTTCCTTTGCCATCTCTAAATCATTTTCCAAATTGTCCAATAATTGTATTTGCTGCATTCTCATTATCTGCAGGTTTTTAGAAAAAATATTTTTTTTTTCTGCTCACCATATTTTTGCTACTGTAGTCACATGGACTATTTTAACGATGTCTTTACTACCTCTCTGGGCCTTTAAAGTTGAAATTACATTGCAGTCTATGGAGGGGTCAGAGAGCTCTCAGATTTCATCAAAAAATATCTTACATTGTGTTCTTAAGATGAATGAAGGTCTTACGGGTTTGGAACGACATGAGGGGGAGTAATTAATGACAGAAATTTAATTTCTGGGTGAACTAACCCTTTATTGTGGAGCCTTACGTCTTTACGAGCTTTACAGAAGCAACACGCATGGAGCGGAAAGGGCTTGATTAAATGAAGTGCGTTTGGCATAAAATATTAGCGGATGTAGCACTGAAAGATCATTACCGTAAACGACCCTGAGCGCTTGTGGTGTGTACCACTCCGTTGTTTTGACGAGCTGCTCACTTTAATCTCTAGAAATGGTAAAGTGGCGCAATTATGTCTCGCGGTCTGGATGTAACCATGTCGCGGCTGCCATTTGAATACCACTGATGTAGAGGCTTATAAACTAATACTGAAATAATGTTTTAGTTGTTTTTATTTTATTTTAGTAAGCATTGAAAGTCAAAAAAATTTTTTTCATTTATGTAACATTGACCAATAATAACATTGACCTCTCCTTTATGTTCAACAGTGCATCCACTGACTGTACTACGCTCTTTGCAACAAAACTGAGACACTTTGTGTTTCTCGGCCAGCCTGATATAAGATCAAAGCGTGCGTTCTCCAGCGATGCATGAAAGAATCCGCGGGTAAATGTTCTATGGATGATGACGGTGGCACTCCACTGTGGAAAATACCACAAAAATGATGATTTATTTTGCTTCACTTTACTTCATCGCATACGAGGAATGGCAAGCCACGGGACAAAGGATTTTGCAGGGAAACCTCAATGGCCATAATGAAGGGGAGCCTTGTTTCAACATGTCATTAAAATGATTCTGCATCTTGCAGCAATCTGGGGAATTACAGTCTGAGCTTGTACGCTACCAGTACCCAAGTTGGCAATGACCACCAGGTGGCAATCTGTCAACAGCCTGAATTATTTTTACATTAATGGAGACTAATACATTCAATAATACGCATATGAATCAGGGTCTGGGCATTGCAAGTGATAACTAGCCTGCGTAAATTGTAATTCCTAGTTGTCAGACAGCCCTTTTGGTTTGTGTACTTGGCCAGTTTGATAATTGATGAGTAATTTGCATCCAGTTTATGCCAGAATAATATTGAATTTAGGTGTATTTTATCATCACACTCCATTGACTTGGTTTGGTCATACAGGTTTGTATTTGACGTGAGGGTGAGTAAATGATGACAGAATTTATAATTTTTTTCTTCAGAAAAGTGTAACAGATCCTGAAAAATGTCTAATATGCTCTGACATCTGGTTCTTATCCTCGCGGTATCCTAAAGACGGTCTGGGTAATACCCTTGGTTAAGCAGAAACTAGTCTGTCTGAGGTTCCTCTGACAGTGGCAAACCAAACATGTTATTAGATGCAGAGAAAACACCACTGGAGTGCATCAGAAGCCCGGATCAGTTTAGCGCAGCCATGGACTGTGACATTGATCGATTTCAGTCACATGGATGTATTTCTCCTCTCTCTCGGAGGATGGATTCTTGTTACTGTAAATGGTGAAACACTTATCCCCACAGTCTAAACAGTGTGAGCAGTGGGAGCGTACAGTTAGAGACAATTTTCGGAGGAGAGCACTCTTCAAATTGGCCTGTGGGCACAGCTATTTTCTACTAACAACATCCCACAAATCCAGACGAAGGACAGGTTGAGAGACAATTAAAAAAAGAGTTGGCCTGCGAAGTCTGGTTTCTCTCAGTGTGAGTTTTTCTTTACAGGCCAAGAGAAGCTGGAATTGCAACTGGCATTCATTACTGACCTATATTGCTTGGGATACTTGTGTAAAAATCCCTGTTCTCTGTTGCAGTAATGGTTGTTTTTGAAGGTTTTGAAACTGTTAGTCATAAATATTGATGACATCGTCTTTGAACTTACTGCATGATTAATTAGCAGAATCAAGTGCGTTCAAGGTCACGCTGTGGAAAAGGAATTGCTGTGTATCGTGTTTGCTTCCCCCGAACAATTAGCAGTGTGAATAAAAGCGCAACGGAGATCTTGGGCTTGTTTACCACAGGTAATCAGTCATAAAAGCCCCCGTGCACAATGACCTGTATCGTTTAAAAGCTACCGTGAACCTATCTTCTGAATTAAATATGAGGAAAGTTAGCGCTAAGAGCTCAGACTGAGAAATACGTAGGCTAGTCCAGAAAATACCTTCACGTGGGACGTCAGCCTTTTATTTTGAGATGTGCAGCAGTGGTGTTTTTTCTAAGTAGGTGTAAGATATTTATTTGTGGTATGCATTTGGAGCGAGTCGCTTTGAACGTGGGGGCTGCTCAGCGGGAGGCCACTGGCATTAACATTAGAGCAGCGCAACGCTCTTCTGACAGGTCTCTCTCTGCAGGCGGAGTACTCACAAAGCAGAGACGGGATTATTGTCACAGATACTTTGTCGCAGGTAAACTGCCTCCCGATGATGCCATGAAAGTTTAGTAGCGGCCTCTAAGTCCTACTGAAGAAGCTCTGTTTTGATTGTTATCACCACATTATGAATCTTGATAGGCTTGCCAAATATACAGCAATGCCGATGACAGCTTCAAAACAGGGAAAATGTCCTTTCCCTTGTCACTTGGGGGAAAATAGTGTTTTTTTGTCTTATCTTTTCAAGTCACTTCCTGTCTGCACTTACAGAGACAAAGTTTTTACATTCTAGTGATGTGATTAATATTCACAAATTTTTTCTTGTGTCAACATATATCTAGAGAGTCCCTGACGGTTTCAAAGGACTTTGTAGATATGAGCTGTATGCACCAGCATAACTATAAATATGTCTAGTGTATTCAAATGCAATGACTTAAAAGGAGCAGTCGCCCAGCTCTGTTATAGTTTGTTGTGGCCTAATTTCTAAGGAAGCCTGTGAAAAGCAGCCGCTCTCTCTCTCTCTCTTTCAGTGTATCAAGGTGTAAAGGATTCATAAATGCCCTGTTGTGGGGTTTCACTGACAGGTACATGCTATAAATTAGAGATAGATCGATATATCCATGTTTTTAAACCAATATGCCAAATCAATTTGTTATATTTGTGCTTTTGACACATTAACTAAATGATCATTAGACAGCAACCATATAAAACATAATAATAATAAATAATAATAATAATAATAATAATAATAATACAAATTCTTCTTCTTATTATTATAAATATTATATTAAAATAATAATTCTAATATAAACATTGTAATCTAGTAATCATTTAGAAAATATAATTTTTGTTCTTACAATTTATGATAGTTAATATATTAATATTATAATTTTAAGAATATCATTATTTTTGCAAAGTTCACTCTAAAAATGCTGGGTTAAAAACAACCCAAGTTGGGTTGAAAATGGACTAACCCAGCAATTGGGTTGTTTTAACCTAGTGATTGGGTTGTTTTAACCCAGCTATTTTGTTCTTTTTTTACTGGGTTAAAACAACCCAATTGCTGGGTTAGTCCATTTTCAACCCAACTTGGGTTGTTTTTAACCCAGCATGTTTTAGAGTGTTGTTTTGCAGTCTAAATGGTCTACATTGTCTATGTTTTTTATATAATTTTTTAATATAATATTTTTATTGTTATAATATACAAACCCGATTCCCAAAAAGTTGGGACACTGTACAAATTGTGAATAAAAACAGAATGCAATGATGTGGAAGTTTCAAATTTCAATATTTTATTCAGAATACAACATAGATGACATATCAAATGTTTAAACTGAGAAAATGTATAATTTTAAGGGGAAAATAAGATGATTTTAAATTTCATGTCATCAACACATCTCAAAAAAGTTGGGACAAGGCCATGTTTCCCACTGTGTGGCATCCCCTCTTCTTTTTATAACAGTCTGCAAACGTCTGGGGACTGAGGAGACAAGTTGCTCAAGTTTAGGAATAGGAATGTTGTCCCATTCTTGTCTAATACAGGCTTCTAGTTGCTCAACTGTCTTAGGTCTTCTTTGTCGCAGCTTCCTCTTTATGATGCGCCAAATGTTTTCTATGGGTGAAAGATCTGGACTGCAGGCTGGCCATTTCAGTCCCCGGATCCTTCTTCTACACAGACATGATGTTGTAATTGATGCAGTATGTGGTCTGGCATTGTCATGTTGGAAAATGCAAGGTTTTCCCTGAAAGAGATGACGTCTGGATGGGAGCATATGTTGTTCTAGAACTTGGATATACCTTTCAGCATTGATGGTGCCTTTCCAGATGTGTAAGCTGCCCATGCCAAACGCACTCATGCAACCCCATCCCATCAGAGATGCAGGCTTCTGAACTGAGCACTGATAACAACTTGGGTTGTCCTTGTCCTCTTTAGTCCGGATGACGTGGTGTCCCAGTTTTCCAAAAAGAACTTCAAATTTTGATTCGTCTGACCACAGAACAGTTTTCCACTTTGCCACAGTCCATTTTAAATGAGCCTTGGCCCAGAGTGTTTTCTGGAATGTTTTCTGGAAGTATTCCTGAGCCCATGTTGTGATTTCCATTACAGTAGCATTCCTGTATGTGATGCAGTGCCGTCTAAGGGCCCGAAGATCACGGGCATCCAGTATGGTTTTCCAGCCTTGACCCTTACGCACAGAGATTATTCCAGATTCTCTGAATCTTTGGATGATATTATGCACTGTAGATGGTGATAACTTTAAACTCTTTGCAGTTTTTCTCTGAGATATTGCTCCATTATTTTTGGCCGCAGCATTGGGGGAATTGGTGATCCTCTGCCCATCTTGACTTCTGAGAGACACTGCCACTCTGAGAGGCTCTTTTTATACCCAATCATGTTGCCAATTGAACTAATAAGTTGCAAATTGGTCCTCCAGCTGTTCCTTATATGTACATTTAACTTTTCCGGCCTCTTCTACCTGTCCCAACTTTTCTGGAATGTGTAGCTCTCATGAAATCCAAAATGATCCAATATTTGGCATGACATTTCAAAATGTCTCACTTTCAACATTTGATATGTTATCTATGTTCTATTGTGAATAAAATATAAGTTTATGAGATTTGTAAATGATTGCATTCCTGTTTTATTCACAATTTGTACAGTGTCCCAACTTTTTTGGAATCGGGTTTGTATATATAAATTGTATAATTTTAAGAAAATTATTATTATATCTGTTTATGCAAAAGTTGTTTTGCAGTCTAAATGGTCTTCATTTTTAAAATATTTGTAATATTTTTAATTTTATAATTTTAGTTTTGTAATTTATGTAAGTTAAACATTTTTATAATTATTAAATTATATCATCATTATTATTATTATTATTTCTATTTTTCTAAGTTGTTTTGCTGTCTAAATGGTCTTAATTTTTTAATATATTTTTCATATTTATTTTTAATATTATCATTTGTTCTTATTTGTGTAAGTTAATAAATTGTGTAATTTTAAGAAATATTGTATTAGGCTATTAATATTATTATTATTATTATTATTATTATTATTATAAAAAAATAATTATATCTATTTGTTTGTGTGAATATCTGTAAAGAATTTCTATAACATTGATAATCTGTCTCTCTCTAGTACAAATGCTTAGGCCACAGCTCGGACTCGACTTTTGACCGTGCTTGATTCTAAAACAGTAACAAGGCTTAATCACTGTTTCTTTGTCAGAGCAGCCAGTGAACAGAAGACAGTTGCCATGGCAGCATGGGTAAACAAACAAATGTGGTACCATGGAATGCTTCAAAATATTTACAATGGAGTAACCCTCTTTTGGTCGCAGGCGGGATAATCTGGAACGTTTTGCATAGCACAAATTGTTCTCAGCTGGAAGGTAGTTCTCTCCTGTGGGTCAACCCTCAGCAGCCCAACTGTACTGATCGCTGGCTGGAGAAAACCACTGACTAGCAGGAAAGAGCATTCTCTTCATTGTAAACCCTGAATTAGCATTATCGGCTCAACTAATTATGTAAATTTGAGGTTGAACCTTTTTTTTTCTTTCTATCCAAACAATGTATGATCATAGCATTATGTTTGCATTTTGTTTTAATCATTTGCATTGCTTTTTCCCTTCTGTCTTTGACCAGAACACACTCTCAACCCATTTTTGGCTCACAATCTACCCAATCACTGATGTAACATTAGGGAAAAATAAAACAAAGAAATTTAAATTTTTAGCACATACCTAAAAATCAAACCTAAAAAAATCATGTACTCTCTAATGTGTATTAATTAATGACAAATGTTGAAAGGTTTAAAAACCCTGCGGAAAATCCAATTGCATATGATTTCACAATGCCACTGCACATTAATAAGATAGAGGCGATTTCTGATTAGGCTCAAAGGTTACATTCATTTAGATTAATAACCGAGACATGTTTCCCTAGCAACCGCTACGTGTGTTGTCATTGGCCCCGGGCTATACCCAAGTCAACTGAATACATCCTGTGATTAGCGATGACTGAGACATCCAACCACATTTCCAGTAATAGCCTCATTCTGAGCTGTGTTTCCTATCAATCTATCAGAAGCCTCTAGGTCCCAAAACCTCTTTTGTTGAGGCCACTTCAGCAGATTAAAGAAGGATTCAATATGGAAGCGTTTAGGTTATTAAATATCTCTTGTGGAGACTCCTCTAGACTAATTGCAGTGAAACCTTTTCAGTTCTGTAGATACATTAATGATGCATTTATAACAATACGTGTGTGTGTAAACATTCTTGCTCACTGATGCCAACAGAGCCACATTTGCTATTTGCTACTGAAATTACACACCAGACAATAATGCCACCACACTTCAATTCAGAACTCACCTGTCATAAAAACAAGACTTGCCACTTTTTGACCCCACCTTAGAGCTTTTGTTCAACCTGATTGAAGTGAATGATTGCACAACAACTGCCATTTTCACATCTGATGTCAATGTGGCCCAAGAGATTATAAAGAACAAAATGTGCTTTTTTTTTTCTTTTGTTCCTGTCTGAAAGTGAAGTATATATACAGTCTTGTACTTTCTAAAAAGAAAAGAAAAGAAAAGCATTTCCCACTCACCATGCCATGGTTTAGCCACTGTGGTATAAAGTTGTCCAAGAGTCTTGGGTAAACCAAATCTCTGTCATATAGGTAAAGAGTCCAGAACATAGTCACCACAAACTGCAAAGCGAAAAAGAAAGAAAGAAGAAACTGAAAAATAATCATCAGATCATAAAAACAGATTCCGTTAGCAGTTTGAGTTCTTTTATCAGCATATTGTACAATATATTTTTTTTTTTTTTTACATTTTATAGTAATTGTTTTTATAGTAATTCTTTAATATTAATGAGATGAGACTATGTGTTATATGCGATATGACCAAAATCTTGTATCACAATACAAGTAATTTTATATCATGATATAATTGTTTTTGCTAGACGTTTATCCCAAAAAATTTTTATATATGACATGACTGTGTAGTAATAGGCCTAGCTATTTTTGGATAATTCAATAAATTATATATACAGTCATGTGAAAAAGAAAGAATTCTATGCTTTTATGTATCAGGACATAATAAAAAATTACTTGGTTTGTGGCTGATTTTAAAATTAGGTAAATACTACCTCAGATTAACTACAACACATGACATACACTCACCTAAAGGATTATTAGGAACACCATACTAATACTGTCTTTGACCCCCTTTCGCCTTCAGAACTGCCTTAATTCTACGTGGCATTGATTCAACAAAGTGCTGAAAGCATTCTTTAGAAATGTTGGCCCATATTGATAGGGTAGCATCTTGCAGTTGATGGAGATTTGTGGGATGCACATCCAGGGCACGAAGCTCCCGTTCCACCACATCCCAAAGATGCTCTATTGGGTTGAGATCTGGTGACTGTGGGGGTCATTTTTTTAGTACAGTGAACTCATTGTCATGTTCAAGAAACCAATCTGAAACGATTCGAGCTTTGTGACATGGTGCATTATCCTGCTGGAAGTAGCCATCAGAGAATGGGTACATGGTGGTCATAAAGGGATGGACATGGTCAGAAACAATGCTCAGTTAGGCCGTGGCATTTAAACTATGCCCAATTGGCACTAAGGGGCCTAAAGTGTGCCAAGAAAACATCCCCCACACCATTACACCACCACCACCAGCCTGCACAGTGGTAACAAGGCATGATGGATCCATGTTCTCATTCTGTTTACGCCAAATTCTGACTCCACCATCTGAATGTCTCAACAGAAATCGAGACTCATCAGACCAGGCAACATTTTTCCAGTCTTCAACTGTCCAATTTTGGTGAGTTTGTGCAAATTGTAGCCTCTTTTTCCTATTTGTAGTGGAGATGAGTGGTACCCGGTGGGGTCTTCTGCTGTTGTAACTTCACAAATTGTGGCTTGTGGCTTCACAAATGCTTTGCTGCATACCTCGGTTGTAACGAGTGGTTATTTCAGTCAAAGTTGCTCTTCTATCAGCTTGAATCAGTCGGCCCATTCTCCTCTGACCTCTAGCATCAACAAGGCATTTTTACCACAGGACTGCCGCATACTGGATGTTTTTCCTTTTCGCACCATTCTTTGTAAACCCTAGAAATGGTTGTGCGTGAAAATCCCAGTAACTGAGCAGATTGTGAAATACTCAGACCGGCCCGTCTGGCACCAACAACCATGCCACGCTCAAAATTGCTTAAATCACCTTTCTTTCCCATTCTGACATTCAGTTTGGAGTTCAGGAGATTGTCTTGACCAGGACCACACCCCTAAATGCACTGAAGCAACTGCCATGTGATTGGTTGATTAGATAATTGCATTAATGAGAAATTGAACAGGTGTTCCTAATAATCCTTTAGGTGAGTGTATTACACCGTGTCATTACTTATTTAACAAAAATAAATACAAAATGGAAAAGCCATAGGTGACAAATGTACTAAGTACACCCTTACTGCTTCCTAGGAATTAAGAGGGTAAGTACCAGTCAGGCTTTAAAAGCAGAAGTTTTGTTAGTTTGCTGGTCTGGAGCATTCAGGTGTGTGTTAACACAATGTCAAGGAGGAAAGAGTCTTAGAGAAGCAATCGTTGCTGCCATCAATCTGGGAAGGGTTATATGGCCATTTCCAAACAATTTGAAGTCCATCATTCTACAGTGAGAAAGATTATTCACAAGTGGAAAACATTCAAGATAATCTTCCCAGGAGCGGGCGTCCCAGCAAATTCACCCCAAGATCAGACCCCAAAATCGCCAAAAACTCAAGAACTACACCTCAGACTCTACACGTTAGCACGTTAAAGTTCATGGCAGTACAATTAGAAAAAGACTGGACAAGTATGGCATGTTTGGGAGGGTTGCCAAGAGAAAGCTTCTTCTCTCTTAAAAGAACAGGGCAGCACAGCTTAGGTTTGCAAAGTTGCATCTGAACAAACCATAAGACTTCTGGAACAATGTCCTTTGGATAGACGAGACCAAAGTGGAGATGTTTGGCCATAATGCACAGCACCACATTTGGTGAAAACCACACACAGCATATCAGCACAAACACCTCAAATGTTCATCATGCTGATGGAGGGTGGATGATTTTTGGCTTGTTTTTGGAGCCACAGGACCTGGGCACTGAAAGAATTGAAAATAATCAAAGATATTTGATTTTTGAAAATGAACAAAGACATTTGCTTTACTGTTTTCAACCCCCATCTCTCTCCAGAAGGGCCATTTGGAATTCCTAAAGACAAAGAAATGCTGAAGGCCTGTAGGCCAAATGTGTGTCACACCTGTAACACCGTGGGGGAAGTTTGGTCTGATTGGTCAGTTTGAATGGCTCACATTAGGGTTTCAGTCACATGGTCAAGGAATAGATAAAAGAAGATTGTAACTGTTGCTCTGTCTCTTTTATTCTCTGGCTCTCTCTTCTTGGGGGCCTTCTCTTTGGCTCTTCTCTCCTTTGCTCTCTTCTCTTCTTTGTTTTCTCTCTCTCTCTCTCTCTCTCTCTCTCTCTCCCTCCTCTCTCTCTCTCTCTCTCTCTCAGGTAAAATTCATGCTGGGTACGATTAATGGTATAAGTTTTCATCATCTCATACATTTATTTTGTAACTATTTTAAGTGTAACCATAACTAGATTTTGTCATTAAATTCTTTCAATTACAAATGATGTGCTAACTAGTTTTGATTTGGTATTGACTTTGAAGTGTTACCTATTGCAATACAATATAGTCACATTATAGCAACGCTCTCCCACATGTTTAGCTATTGTAACTGCGCTTATTTCCGTCGTTGGTATAAGCTGCAGTGGGTGGTAAAGACGAGAAATGTACAGTTTTCTATCATCTTGCTGATAACGTTTCTTTAGTCATTCGGCAACCGTGCAGTCAGAACCACTGTAGAGGATCCACCCTTACAGATGGTGCCGAAACCCGGGATCCCTTGCAGTGAATTTTCTGAAATTCATCAGAATGAGGACATTTTTTCACAGCTGATCGTGAATGGATTAAAGCTGACCTTTTGACCAAGGAATTGGTAAGTCTGTTTTCATTGTTTATGAATTGCATGAAACAGAAATGAGAAGGTTTTAAATAACTTCAATAGTCCCATTACTGTAAAATCCGAGAATATTCAGATTATCTCCTCGGGGATGGAAGGGAAAATTTCTGATAACAGTGACTTATTGTTTGCTTTATGGAGTGAAAAAGTTGAGCCTACCTTGTCCAAACTCAAGAAAGAGTATATTGGAATTAAAAGTTCAGATGATGAAATGATTCGATGGTGGGACATAATTGGCAAACACCAAAAGAAATCAAAACATGGTAAAATAATTGAGGCTTTAAACTTCATAAGTTTTAAAAGGCTACATAATGTGATACCATTTCTATTATCAAGTCTAGATGAGAAATGTAAAGAAGTGCATTCTAAAAATGCAGAAGCAGAAAAGTCTGAGGCAAAGATTCAAGATCTTCAAGCACAGCTAGATAAATTACTAGCTGAGCAGTTCGCCCCTGACTGAAAAGTGTAAAAATCACAAGGAGACCATTGCAGATCTCAAGGCTAAGCTAAATGCTAAAAAGTTCATGTCTCCCAAAACGCTTAACAGCGATGGGACTAAAAAGCATGTTCACTTCTTAGATGAGCTGACTTGCTCTAATGAATCTGAAACATTTAGTTCAGAAAATGCATGTGCAACTCAAGAAAGTGTGCCCATTTCAGTTCTTAAGGTGATGCAGTACCGTAATAGCGCAGAGTCATGTACCAGAACACATGGTGTACAAGCATTAGAGAGTCATGAAAATCCTCAAACTCCAGGAGAACATAGCATTCAATCCTATGGCAAAGAGAACAGGTTTTGCAGTTCCTGTAGGAAAATAGGCCATTCAGAGGAGAGATGCTGGTCACTGGGTAAAGGTCGACCTCCACCTTATTTTCAGAAAACTAGGAAATCACTTTCTAAGAGTAAAGATCAGCGCTCATTTGCAGGTAAAACTCTTAGTGAGTTAACCGCAGTGTTCATGCAAGGCCTTCAGCTATTAACCTTATTGGCTAGTGGACTAGCAGTCTCATAGCAGTGAGTTTAATAGTGAAACATCTAAATTGCAATGATCCTGTTTGCATTTTCAAATTTGTAATTGTAATAAACACATTGTGCGCATTGAACACACATTATAGTTGTTTGTGGTAATATATACACATAGACTAGTTAAGTTTATTCTTTAAAACACATGATTGCTTTACTGTAAGTGTTGTATGAAACACTTAGGATAAAGGTTGTTGATGCTTTGCATTCTAGGCCATGTATCTTGTGAAAATTGGAATAACTTTAATACTGGAATTGTTTAGCCATTTCCAGTTTCATGTGTTTCTATGTTGAATTTGTTTGTCTCCTGAGTGGAAACTCTGCTATTTTCCATATAGCTGCAGTAAAACCATGTACAGGAGCATAGAATTGCCATGTGGCTACAGTGTAATTTACAACTGCACTAACCATGAAAATGCTTTCATCACAGCAGGATTCGGTAACTCTGACCTTTGCACTTTATCATGCTCCCTAACAAAAACACTGGTTTGAGCCAAACACACCTTACTCACATTCACATGCTGGCTTCCTGTTACAACAGGACCAAATTTGCATCACAATTGTAAACCTCCTTACCGTGTTTGGGGCATGATTTACACATAGCCACAGCTAAATGCAGTCACATAGATTTGATCTTCACAGACAAAGTCAAATCTACATCAGCCTCACAAAATGTATTCTATTTTATTTAAGTCTTTACATCTAGACTGTATTATAACTGTGAATTTCTCCCAGTTATTGTTTTGTTTTTCTTCAGATTTACTAAATCAGTTAGTTATTATGCGTCTCACCAAGTTAAATATCAAAATTTACGTGAATTTATGCATTTCTCATTCTTACCTAAGTGCAAACATTTATTTTATCATTGTATTGTAACAATGCATTTGATTTTGAACTTATTTGATTTCTGAGTCTTTGTATTTTGTCCATTTGACTTGCAACAATGTTTTTGGACATCTGTGGAATTGAATTTCTGTATTTGGTTACACTGAATATTTTGCTGATACTCTTCATGAAAAGGGGGATTAAAACCAACAATTATTGTTGTTTTGTTATAAAGCAATTTATTTTTAATGTTTCCAGAAACAATGTAAGAGCTTGTGAGATCTTCTTTTATTCTCAGCCTTGACCACTTTATTAAGTACATCGATTTAATGGCTTATTGCCAGAGACTATTTTAATCTGACCACATCAAACTTCTGACCAATGACAAATATCATGTATGCTTTTGTTCTTTGTTGTGCTATATGTTCTTTTAATCACAGGATCCCTGCTGCACAAGTTCACATCCTGTGTCCTCAGAAAGAGGGACAAGCGTTTGCTCTAACCTTCAGTGACTGTTCTCGAGGTGTGAAGGATTCAATGGACGTTTTGCATATCAATGATTGGTGCAACACCATTTGATGGAGCCTTCTCATGCAGGACTGAGATGAGAACAAAGACTGAAGACTGACCAGCTGCTTTTGCAACAAGTGTGGACGAGAAGTCTGAAGATAACATCTACACACAACAGAAAGCATGTCTTTGTGGACTGTGCCACCTTTGGACTCAATGATTGTGGCCAATGGTGCCAAGAGGGGACTGAAAGAATTGAAAATAATCAAAGATATTTGATTTTTGAAAATGAACAAAGACATTTGCTTTACTGTTTTCAACCCCCATCTCTCATCAGAAGGGCCATTTGGAATTCCTAAAGACAAAGAAATGCTGAAGGCCTGTAGGCCAAATGTGTGTCACACCTGTAACACCGTGGGGGAAGTTTGGTCTGATTGGTCAGTTTGAATGGCTCACATTAGGGTTTCAGTCACATGGTCAAGGAATAGATAAAAGAAGATTGTAACTGTTGCTCTGTCTCTTTTATTCTCTGGCTCTCTCTTCTTGGGGGCCTTCTCTTTGGCTCTTCTCTCCTTTGCTCTCTTCTCTTCTTTGTTTTCCTCTCTCTCTCTCTCTCTCTCTCTCTCCCTCCTCTCTCTCTCTCTCTCTCTCTCAGGTAAAATTCATGCTGGGTACGATTAATGGTATAAGTTTTCATCATCTCATATATTTATTTTGTAACTATTTTAAGTGTAACCATAACTAGATTTTGTCATTAAATTCTTTCAATTACAAATGATGTGCTAACTAGTTTTGATTTGGTATTGACTTTGAAGTGTTACCTATTGCAATACAATATAGTCACATTATAGCAACGCTCTCCCACATGTTTAGCTATTGTAACTGCGCTTATTTCCGTCGTTGGTATAAGCTGCAGTGGGTGGTAAAGACGAGAAATGTACAGTTTTCTATCATCTTGCTGATAACGTTTCTTTAGTCATTCGGCAACCCTGCAGTCAGAACCACTGTAGAGGATCCACCCTTACAGCACCTTGCAGTCTTTGAGTCGACCATAAACGGCTAAAGCTTGACCGGAACTGGGTCATGCAACAGGACAATGATCTCAAGCACACCAGCAAATCTACAATAGAATGGCTGAAAAAGAAAAGAATCAAGGTGTTGCCAGTCAAAGTCCAGACCTCAACCAGACTGAAATGTTGTGGCGGGACCTTGAAAGAGCTGTGCATAAACAAAAGCCTGCAAACCTCAAAGAAATTAAGCAACGTTGTAAAGAAGAGTGGGCCAAAATTCCTCCAGAATGTTGCGAGAGACTGATACCATTATACAGAAAATGATTCCTTCAACTTATTGCTGCTCAAAGTGGCTCTACAAGCAATCATAGAGTATACTTAGTTCGTCACCTGTGGCTTTTCCATTTTTACTTTATTTTTGTTAAATAAATAATGACAGTGTAATATGTAATTTGTTGTTGTAAATCTGAGGTTGTATTTACCTAATTTTAAGACCAGATGATTTTTATTATCCTTTTGCTGCCCTGACCCGTCAAGGCATGGACTCCACTAGACCCCTAAAGGTGTGACCCTTTGTCAGGTGTCAGCCATCTCAGTCGTGGCCTTTATTGAAATTAGTTCAAAAAGGGAAACTGCAACTATATATTATCTTCAGAGGAACTTCATAACTTTTTAAGACCTCTCACTCGTCACTCCCCACAAAGACTTTAAATTGATCCCATTTCTCTCCCCCAGATTCCCAGCAGGTCTTCGGGCAAACTGTCTAACTCATGCCGGCACATCTCATTATGCACATCTCATTAAGGAAAGTCTAACTTGTCTAATATCCTCTTTGATTCCCCATCTACAGGACACAATCTCTGCGCAAAACCCTGACAAGCACTAAAACCAGCCATGAGCACAGCAAACCAACACACAGACCTCATATTTTCATATCAGTATACCATAATTAATCCCTGAGAGCTGACTTCTTCTTCCTTGCTTTTATCCAGCACTTACTTGGAGCTACAGATGCCTTCTTTGAAAAAGGGCAGTGTTAAGATGATGAGGGCATCACACACAGGCACGTTGGTGTGAAGCATGCAGGCCTTGTGAAAGAGCGTTTGAAGTCCCAGGCTCTCGGAGGAAGAATTTCACTTCCCCTGCTGTAATCCTGAACTGCTCAAACGTATTTGCATTAATGGGTCTCATTTATGGGCGTGACAGATTTCTGTTTGGTTTGGGTGTCTCCGATTATTTTGCAGGATTCTTGTTTCCAGTAAGGGCTTGGATGATGGTCACTGTATCCAAATAAACGGGCGGCACTGTGAGGATAGGCCTTGTGAAAGGATCTGTTGTGCTTTTGAGGCATATTTCAAGTAAACCTTGGGCTTCATTTTGAAAGCGCAAGTTAAATAAGTTCACTGGCGGACAGGTGGTTTATTTGGATTTGCTCATTCCATGCTCTCTTATTGGACACTGTGACAAAACTTTTCTATTATCCAGCCAGCCTAGCTGGACTGGGAAACTTCATCCTGTGGCCTGACATACTGTATAGACTAAGGTCGTTAGGCAGATGGAGCAGAATTCGGTCCCATTGTATCTCAAAAGAGTGGATATCAGCAAGACACCACATACCACTAATAGGTGTCAGGAAATGACCTGGATAAGCTAACAAAGTATGCATATCACTCAAACACAGTAGAGCCTGTTTGCCAATATTAACGTCAGCACTAATGATGCTCATTGTGATGGCTGTAAGCTGAGCCCCATGCCCAGCTCTTAGACTGAGGGCCAGGGCCAAGTCAAGCACCTATTTCGTCTTTGTATCATGGCTGTCTGGCAGCTAAGTTTTTTACAAGCTAACAAGGAAGCATCCTCTGTCTGCCATCTCGTTAAGCCTGCAAGCACAAGTTCTGCAAATATCCACAGAATGATGCAAAGGTCAATATATATATATATATATATATATATATATATATATATATATATATATATATATATATATATATATATGTACACATTACATAAATGCCCATCAAAGTGTCACATGATCTTTCAGAAATCACTCTAATATGCTGAGGCCTTGTCCACACTAACACATTTTCATTTAAAAACGCATCCTTTTCTTTCACATGAAAAGTTTTGGGATGCCTGCCTTTACATGCACATGAACTTTAATGACATCCCATTCTCAATCTGTAGGTTTAATATGGAGTTGGCCCACCCTTTGCAGCTATAACAGCTTCGACTGGGAAGGCTTTCCACAAGGTTTAGGAGTGTATTTATGGGAATTTTTGACCATTCTTCTAGAAGCGCATTTGTGAGGTTGCACTGATGTTGGATGAGAAGGCCTGGCTCGCAGTCTCCACTC
Source organism: Paracanthobrama guichenoti (assembly GCA_018749465.1). NCBI lineage: Eukaryota > Metazoa > Chordata > Actinopteri > Cypriniformes > Gobionidae > Paracanthobrama > Paracanthobrama guichenoti. Next base: position 27,585,479 of record CM031962.1, on the reverse strand, counting down.
TAATTCATCCCAAAGGTGTTCTGTCGGGTTGAGTTCAGGACTCTGTGCAGGCTAGTCAAACTCGTTCATCCATGTCTTTATGGACCTTGCTTTGTGCACTGGTGTGCAGTCATGTTAGAACAGGAAGGGGTCATCCCCAAACTATCGGATTGCCAGACAGAGAAGCGTGATTGGTCACTCCAGAGAACCCGTCACCACTGCTCTAGAGTCCAGTGACAGCATGCTTTACACCACTGCATCCGACGCTTTGCATTGCACTTGGTGATGTAAGGTATGGACGCAGCTGCTCGGCCATGGAAACCCATTCCATGAAGCTCTCTACGCACTGTTCTTGAGCTAATCTGAAGGTCACACAAAGTTTGGAGGTCTGTAGTTATTGACTGCAGAAAGTTGGCGACTTCTGCGCACTGTGCCCCTCAGCATGCGCTGACCCAGCTCTGTGATTTTACGTGGCCTACCACTTTGTGGCTGAGTTGTTGTTGTTCTCAATTGCTTCCACTTTGTTATAATACCACTAACAGTTGACCATAGAATATTTAGTAGTGAGGAAATTTCACGAATGGACTTATTGCACAGGTAGCAACCTATCACGGTGCCACGCTTGAATTCACTGAGCTCCTGAGAGCATTTGTAGAAGCAGTCTGCATGCCTAGGTGCTTGATTTTATAAAGCTTTGGCCATGGAAGTGATTAGAACACCTGAATTCAATGATTTGAAGGGGTGTCCCACTACTTTTGGCAATATAGTGTATGTGTGTGTACCAAGGCCGTAACCACGTCTTGAACATTGGGGGAGACCAATTTTTTTATTATAAAGCATAAAGAATCAGAAAAGTGAATGAAATTCTAGGTCTAATTCTAGTTGGGAAATAATCATTTTGGGACTATTTGCAAACAATATTTGCATCAAATATATTATTAGTCACAAGATTCTTCACATTAGAGAATAAATACATATTGACGTTTGAATTCCCTAGTGGTCTGGTGGTAGGATATTTGTAAACCGTGACAAAGGTTCCGGGTTCTGATCCACCTTTTCCATTAAAATCAAACATGTTCATCAATGATTGTATATTAAGACACACCATTAAGCAATAGATTGACGCGTTCGTCTGTGTGTGAAGACTGTGCACGAGCCAAAAGAGAATGTAAACCTCGCCTACTTTGATTTGATTGGCCATCTCAATCATTTTGACATTGACGAGTGCTGTTAGACCACTGAGGCAAACCAGACTAAAAATGTAACTTTTAAACCTTTTTGTCATCCTAACATACAGAGCGCTGCATAAAGAAGTGCAGCAGAGTAGTGCAAAAATGTAAAATATTGGGGGGACAATTTGGCCATTTCTAATCATTGGGGGGGACTTGTCCCCCTCAATGTCTATGGTGGTTACGGCCCTGGTGTGTACTGTGTATAATCATTATACTTATATAAATACATACACATGCATGTATATTTAAGATTTTTTTATATTTATATATAATTATATAAATATATATATACAGTATATACATGCAAATATTTCTTAAATATATACATTTATGTGTGTGTATTTATATATACATAATAATTATACACAGTATAATCTTAAGCACAAACTTTTATTTTGGATGCGATTAATCGCGATTAATCTGTTGACAGCCCCATTTAAAATATATTAAAATAGAAAAAGTTCCCTATCAGTCACTCACGTTTGTTGTTACATCAGACTCAACATATCTGACTTTCATTTGAAAGCCATGTTTCTAGCATCTGTAAAACTACTATCTTAAAAATATATCTAAATTACAGCACATGCTTTCAATGCAAAATGCTGAACAGTTAATTAATGCGTTCATGACCTCAAGGCTAGATTATTGTAATGCTCTACTGGGTGGTTGCCCTGCTCGCTTAATAAATAAATTGCAGCTGGTCCAAAACGCAGCAGCTCGAGTTCTTACTAGAACCAGGAAGTATGACCATATTAGCCCGGTTCTGTCAACACTGCACTGGCTATTAAACAGCGCATTTAATTTTAAATATTAAACATTACATTTTAAAATCTTGCTTATTACTTACAAAGCACTAAATGGTTTAGCTCCGCAGTACTTGACCGAAACTCTGGAACAGTCTTCTTAGCATTGTTCAGCAGACACACTCTGTCAGTTTAAATCTAGACTAAAAACACATCTCTTTACTATGGCATACACATAGAACATTAGCAATTTATATTATTCAAATCAGTTCAATGATTGTTTTAGGCTGCATTCACTAGGTCAGCCGGAAATGGGATGTATGTACATGATGTACTGGTTAAGTCATAAAAAGAATGGCATCGCTAATGTTAGTCTCTCTGTTTATCCTGAGGTTTACTGCAGTCAGCCGGATTTGGGCCGTATCCAGATCAGATGGTGGACCTATGCCTAGACATGACCAACGCATCCCTGAAGTGTCTGCAGAGACCGTGTCAATTCCCCTGAAATTGCCTCATCAACATGACATCCTCAATAAACCCATATCCGGCGTGATGACTCTGATCTTTGAATATTCTGCTCTAATATGACTTCTGACCTGTAATGTTGCCAGAATCATAATCATACATTGTCTGTTCATTGGCCAGAGGAGAACTGACTGAGCCTGGTTTCTCCCAAGGGTTTTTTTCTCCAAGGAGTTTTGGTTCCTTGCCACTGTCACCTTTGGCTTGGCTTGCTCAGTTGGGGACACTAAATATTCAACTAAATATTCAAATAAATTTTCAAATAAATTACTGATCTGCCCGCATTGTCACTATATGATAATTGAACTGAGCTAGATGACATCACCGTTTTCTCCAGAGCGGCTGTACTGCGGAATCAATTTTTTTTAATTAATTTTCTGTTAACACTGTGAAGCTGCTTTGAAACAACTGGCATTGTAAAAAGAGCTATATAAATAAAGGTGACTTGACTTGACATATTGGTATCTTAATACGTCAGTTCAGTCCGACATACACTCACCTAAAGGATTATTAGGAACACCATACTAATACTGTCTTTGACCCCCTTTAGCCTTCAGAACTGCCTTAATTCTATGTGGCATTGATTCAACAAGGTGCTGAAAGCATTCTTTAGAAATGTTGGCCCATATTGATAGGATAGCATCTTGCAGTTGATGGAGATTTGTGGGATGCACATCCAGGGCACGAAGCTCCCGTTCCACCAAATCCCAAAGATGCTCAATTGGGTTGAGATCTGGTGACTGTGGGGGCCATTTTAGTACAGTGAACTCATTGTCATGTTCAAGAAACCAGTTTGAAATGATTCGAGCTTTGTGACATGGTGCATTATCCTGCTGGAAGTAGCCATCAGAGAATAGGTACATGGTGGTCATAAAGGGATGGACATGGTCAGAAACAATGCTCAGGTAGGCCGTGGCATTTAAACGATGCCCAATTGGCACTAAGGGGCCTAAAGTGTGCCAAGAAAACATCCCCCACACCATTACACCACCACCAGCAGCCTGCACAGTGGTAACAAGGCATGATGGATCCATGTTCTCATTCTGTTTACGCCAAATTCTGACTCTACCATCTGAATATACTCAGCTCAGCCTATAGCTCAGCCTTTAACACCATAGTTCCCATCAAGCTAACCTCCAAACTCCTGGATCTCGGCCTGAATCCTTCTCTCTGCCACTGGATTGAAGACTTCCTCACTGGCAGGCCTCAGGTGGTGAGAGTAGGCCAGTCCACCTCCTCCTCCATCACCCTGAGTGTGGGAGCTCCACAGGGCTGTGTCCTGAGTCCCCTGCTCTACTCTCTCTACATGCATGACTGTTTGTCCACACACAGCTCCACCTCTATCATCAAATTTGCTGATGATACTGTTGTCCTGGGCCTCATTTCCAACAACAATGAGACGGCATACTTGAACGAGGTGGAGCATCTAACATCATGGTGCCAGGACAACTGTCTCTCTCTGAATGTTGGCAAGACCAAAGAAATTATTGTGGACTTCAGGAAGAGACAGCAACAGACATACTCCCCCCTCATGATCAGCGGGTCACCAGTAGAGAGAGTGAGCAGCTTCAAGTACCTGGGTGTAAACATCTCCGAGGACCTGACCTGGGCTGCTCACATTCAGACACAGGTGAAAAAAGCCAGGCAAAGACTGTACCACCTGCGCCAGCTGAGGAAATTCAGGGTTTCACCAGCTATCCTGAAAACTTTCTCTTTAGGGGCGATAGAAAGTGTATTAACTCAGTGCATCACAGCGTGGTATGGGAACAGCACCAGTCATGACTGCAAAGCCCTGCAAAGAGTTGTGCGCTTATCCGAGTGTATCTCAGGGTCAGCTCTCCCGTCTCTGCAGGACGTCTACACCAAACGCTGCAAAGGTAGAGCTACTAAGATCATCAAGGACTCTAATCACCCTGCAAACCCTCATTTCACGCTGCTGCCATCTGGTAAGCGCTTCCAAGCCTGATGGCCAAAACTGAGAGACTCAGGAGGAGCTTCTTCCCCAGGCCATCAGACTCCTGAACTCAGTCACTTAACACCACGTGACTTCACGTCAGGATAAACATCGATACACTGACATTGCACTGCACTTTCTGTTCTCGTTGTTACTGTGTAACAACCTGTTATAAACCTGTTTGCACATTATACTCTTATACATTTGTTAACCACATATTTATAAGTCTACAGTTTACTCACTGCACAGTTTACCTCACTTATTTTATTCCACTTCTTTATTCTTATTTTCTTCTACTTGACTTGATTATTTATAATTCTACAGATATATATATATAGTACTTTTTTATCCTATTTCTATTATAATTTCCTCCTTGTGTTTTTAACTGTGAATTTGCACTGTCCATGGAGCGGACCTGTTTACATTTCACTGCCGGTTGTATATTCTGTATATAACTGTGTATGTGACAAATAAAACTCTTGAATCTTGAATCTTGAATGTCTCAACAGAAATCGAGACTCATCAGACCAGGCAACATTTTTCCAGTCTTCAACTGTCCAATTTTGGTGAGCTTGTGCAAATTGTAGCCTCTTTTTCCTATTTGTAGTGGAGATGAGTGGTACCCGGTGGGGTCTTCTGCTGTTGTAGCCCATCCACCTCAAGGTTGTGCGTGTTGTGGCTTCACAAATGCTTTGCTGCATACCTCGGTTGTAACGAGTGGTTATTTCAGTCAAAGTTGCTCTTCTATCAGCTTGAATCAGTCGGCCCATTCTCCTCTGACCTCTAGCATCAACAAGGCATTTTCGCCACAGGACTGACTGCCGCATACTGGATGTTTTTCCCTTTTCACACCATTCTTTGTAAACCCTAGAAATGGTTGTGCGTGAAAATCCCAGTAACTGAGCAGATTGTGAAATACTCAGACCGGCCCGTCTGGCACCAACAACCATGCCACGCTCAAAATTGCTTAAATCACCTTTCTTTCCCATTCTGACATTCAGTTTGGAGTTCAGGAGATTGTCTTGACCAGGACCTCACCCCTAAATGCATTGAAGCAACTGCCATGTGATTGGTTGATTAGATAATTGCATTAATGAGAAATTGAACAGGTGTTCCTAATAATCCTTTAGGTGAGTGTATATGACCAGACTGAATCTGAACTTTTTTTCATAATTTTCTTTACTCTTTTTAGGGAGAATTCTGCAAAACATATTTAAAAACAAAACTGCATAACATTTAAAATAGCTTATTTTTGTGTTTATATTAACATCTGTGTGCCGTATGTGTGTGTCTCTTATATTTAAAAATAAACCGTCAGTTTTGAATAATACATTTTTTAGAAATGTTTTTGAAAAAAGTCTCTTTTGTGCATCACAGCTGCATTTATTTGATAAAAAAAGACAGAAATACAGTAACATAGTAATATTGTGAAATATTATTACTGAATTTAAAAGAACATCTTGGTTACTAATGTAACTCCCGTTATACTTGCACACTTCAGAATGTACTTAATATTTCTACACTTGGCTTTATTTATATTAAGAGAAAAGTTCTCCCTTGCAATGTAAGGAGATTGCCTGTGACTCCATCATTAAAATGAAATGAGCAGAGTTGGTTTTAAGGTTTAAGTCACTTTGACACTCATTTGACATATTAAACTCTTCATTGAAATTGTGTCATGTAATATTAAAAGATCTTAAGCCAGCCAGATACATTCATGAGCACAATTTAAATATTTTCCATGTAATTATCTGATGGTCATCACGGACACACAAAACACAGTGTTTCCTTCTCCACTTTGCTGGACGGGATTTTATTGCACAGCTGATTTTGTGGCAGTGCCAGACAGATGACTGGGCATTTGCAAAGCAAATGAAATGTACATTAAAGACAATGCATATTGGTGTCTGTATAGTCCCCTTATGCAAAGCAGCATGTGTTGATGTGTCCAGATATAGTGGTATGTGCTGAGAAAATACAAATGCTGTCTGACCTGACCTGACCTACAGGTTTATATATTTTAAGGAATGCGATGATTCACTGTTTTGATGGTTTATCTAAAGGCACCAAGTGTTTATTCTGCCTTACAAAGGCAAAACACAGTAAATGATTGCACATATGCTAATCCATACCTCTGAACAATGCTGTTGATTTTATGTAATATGCATCTTGTGTTTGTTATTTTCTTTAGTTTGCTTGTTTTATTTAGAGGGACTTTTATGTTTATCTTAAAATATGAAAAAGTGGTGAGCATTTTGGGGTTAATAAGAAAAAAAAAGAACAGAAAAAGAAAAGTAATATTTTTATTAAACAAGAATGCTCTGGCACTAGTTTTGGTTGAAGAGATATGCTTGTTGTTGTCATTTTTATCGTTGTACAAGCAGAATGTGGTGGTTGGTTGGTGTGGTATTTATCTCACCCCTCCTTCACTGTGATTGGACGGGTGAGTAAAAAGTGACAGTGATGAGAGTAGCGTTTTAGAGTGCTCAGCGTGAAATAGGCGCTCAGTTTTAAAAATGTGACGTTCCCATTGAAAACAAATGGGAAAATACCCTAACCTCAGGAAAAACACATTGGTGGACACACAAAATGCTGTTCTTTTGAACGTTCTATTCATCAAGGAATCCTGATAAAAAAAAATTAATCATGGTTTCCACAGAAATTTTCAACATTGATAATAATAAAAATGTTTCTTGAGCACCAAAAAAAAAAAAAAATGCTCAAAAATTGGTGAGCATAAGAGACTTTCTTCAAAAACATAAAAAAAAAAAATCTTACTGACCCCAAAATGGTTGAAACTAAGTGAAAATTGCTAAGTTGCAAAAATATTAAAACATTGGTCATGCATTTGTAGCAAGCAGTATTTTACCTTTGGCACCCTCTATAAATGTGCTCAATACACAACCCTCCTTTCTTAGATGCAGTGAATGATTGCTCGAAACAAGTTTTGAACAGTCGCCTCTGTTTTCCTGTGGTTTCAGACATCTTAATGTCAATGACATGTGTGGGAGGAGAAGGGCAGCTTCAGACAAAGTATTGCATTCATGTTCCGTTACAGTACTGTTTTTTTCTTTCCCACACATTAACAATCGAACTTGATGGCTCAGAGAGTTTACGGGAGGTTCACACACTTTAAACTAACCGCACTGTAAGTCACCGCCAGCCAATTACTTTTTCTGATTTTCTGTATACAAAAAATGCAATGTTTGCATATATGTACGAGCTTATATAAAAGCTAAAACTTTTCCAAACTTTAGTTTGGAAAAAGTTAAAACACTAGGCTAGATTTTTATTTAATTTTTTTATTTTTTTGCACTGAAATAATCTGGATCACTACAAAATTGGCCATATTGGTGTTTTTATTCCATTTCAATCCAATTTTCAATGTTGATTCTAAGCATTGATGTTATCTGAATATCAACATATCCTCACTGAGCCAGCAGCACTGCTCATAATCTCCGGATATAGGTCCAACAAACACAAATAAAGTGTGTTTTTATGGATATAATCAGTCAGTTAGTGTACATATGCAAAATGAGAAATCTGATTGGTGATTTATACGTACCACACCAACGGGAAAGGCCAGAACAGCCATCATCCAGTCTCGTAAGCCAATCAGTTTCCTCAACTGTCTCTCTTGCTCCATACTGGCACTGCCTTTTGTCAAAAGGCTTGAGAGGTCTGTCAGGACACACACGCCAAAGAACACCGCCTGAATGACCTGATAGAGAATCATAAAATAATGGTTAGGAAAGAGTATAGTAGTATACCTAAGAAAGGGGGCAAATTTGTAAGGTGTAAAGAATACCTGAAAAACATACTTAAGTAAAAGTTGAGATACCTTACAGAAAAAATTACTTATTACAAGTCACTAATACCAATATGACTTGATTAAGTCTTAGGCCTGGTTTCACAGACAGGGTTTAGATTAAGCCAGGATTAGGCCTTAGTTCAATTAGGACATTTAAGTAGCATTTTATAAATGTGCCTTAGGAAAAAAGAAAAATTACTGGTGTGCATCTTGAAACAAAACAATGGCACTGACATGTTTTAAGATATATCAGTGCAAGTTGCCTTCAGTTAAAACAGTTCAAACAATCATTTTAGTCTGAGACTAGGCTTAAGCCTTGTCTGTGAAACCGGGGGTACTCATACTGAATGTACACTCTAAAAAATGCTGGGTTAAAAACAACCCAAGTTGGGTTGAAAATGGACTAACCCAGCGATTGGGTTGTTTTAAGCAAACATTTAACCCAACCGCTGGGTTAAAACAACCCATTTACTGGGTTAAAACAACCCAATTGCTGGGTTAGTCCATTTTCAACCCAACTTGGTATAAAATGTGTGTAAAGGTGTGTAAAATCGCAAACTGATCACCTCAACATTGCAATAAATCAAGGTCGACCACAGCCTCTTAAATGTCTACAAACACTTAAGTCTCAGTTAAGCTCAGAAAGACATAAGTAAACCAATAGCCTTCAAAAAGGTCTTTTCAATATAACAGTTAAAATAAAATATTAAGTAATTAAATAGTCAACGCCTACTTTTACTGATTTATACTTGCATCTGACCTATATGCTGTTGCCTCTACGCTGTTGCTTCTACGCCGTTGGCCCTTTCACCACAGGCTACGCATTGGTTTTCAATGTGTCATTGTCCACACAGACGGCTAGTAGGCAGTCCACGGTATGTTTATGGTGTATGGTGTATGGTGTATGAAACACCTGCGATTCAGCAACTAGCCACTAATACACTCACATTCACGTAAAGTAGCCCTGTTGATAAGTTTGGGTAAGGGCAAAGCGCAAAAGATATAGTACCTACAATGCCCTGTAGATGGCGATATTAAAAAAAAGTTTGGAAAAAGTTAGGTGCCATGCAAAATGTAATGATTAATTGTATTATGCCTGCTGTGATTTCAGCAATCCTATAAGACTGCTACATGTACAAATCACACTGTACGACATGGATAATAAACTTTGATATGACATGTATTTAGACTGTACAATGATTACACGGAATGAAATAGAAGGGAAAAAAACATCATCCGCATGCGCTAGTGGTACACAAATAGAGCAAGAGGAGTCTTTGCCAATTGTGGATTTTATGTGCTCTGAAAAATAAATATGGAAACAGAATATGGAAAGCATACTTTGTAAATGAAGCTTGAGGCAAGTAGTTTTAACGCCTCACGCCTCACGTTTAACGTCGCGTTGATCAATGCGCCATTTCATGTTGCATTTTTATTGGTTAGTCTAGTCAGCAGATGTAGGTAACAGCATGAGATGATCATGCTAAATTTCTGACACCGTGACAACGGCCGTCTTTGAACCTCTCTCTCACTGTACGACACAGGACCACCGCTTATAGGAGCCACAACCACAGAAATCGCCAAGATTGGTCATCTATCATCTGGGACAACCCAAAATTGTACAATGTGTACCGTGCATAACTCATTTAAAATGTATTGGAGTACTATTATTAAAAAATGTAGTAAAGTAGCAGTGGTATCAAGTATATGTACTTTTTAGAGTATTTTTACTTTTTCATTTCACTGCCGGTTGTATATTCTGTATATAACTGTGTATGTGACAAATAAAACTCTTGAATCTACTTTTCCTTTTCCTTCACTACTGTACATTCCCAAGCATAATATCAAACTTTTAACTCCACTACATTTCATAAAAACATGCAATTCCTCATTATTTTATTTGTGAACGAGCTGATTCTTTTCAATTAACGTTAAATCGGTTTGCAAATCTCACTGAATGATTAATTTGTGAATTGGACCAATCCGACTGCAGCTGTTCTGATTCAAATGATTCAGTCAGAGCGAGTCTCCAGTTAACAATTCACTGAATTCACAAGTCAAATGAGCCAAGAATGGCAGTTTGTAGAAAATTAAATATTTATTTTGGTTTAAGGAACTGCAAACTGTATATTTAGCTGTATTTGAAGCCCTAACTAGGTAAAGCTTTTTTTGTATAAATAAATAAATAAATAAAATGTCCCTTTTTTTGAAGGCCTCTCATTGACATACAAATCAAAGCTGTCTTTTAAAAGCAACACAAGAGGGAAGTTGAAGGGAAACTTGATGAAAGCCATGCATTTCATCTTTGGTTGTCTGAAAATAGAATACGAGCATTTCTAAGTGCCGTCATTTTCCAAGAGCAAACAAACTCACATCACTGAAAACAATATACAGATACAGCTGACATGATGTTACAATGCATGACGGGCCGCAAGAAAACCGGCATTGAAATGATTTAATACACAACCTTTCCTCCATAACCTATTTCATGTCTTAAGCTAATATGTCTTTTTTTAGTCCATTTTCCATTAGTGAACATTCGTGATGAGAGTGTTAAGAGATTGCTTTGACATTAAATTACGATGGAAAGACATTATGGAATTATGAGGGTTTCTTTATTATATCTCCTCCACAGATATCCAACATGCAAAAAAGTCTCCCATTAATACACTCTTAAATATTTCATTCCTCATTATCTTTCTGCTCCTAAATTTGTTTCCTGGTGTCTGAAGACAGGAGAAGCCCTGCTAAGGCTTCATATAAATGTTCAATTTGCCCAAAACCAATCTTTTATTGGAAAAGTCTTAAATCCCTTTTGCCAGCCCTCTAAAATTATCTATTTTTCTTACTCTACCCTCACTAATGCTTTTGATCTTTGCTTTAGCTGAGCTAAAAATGTACGTTGATCCTTTTCTCACATCATTTGAGAGTTAAAAAACAGCTTCGGTGAGAGGACATGAAGCCAAAAGAGGCATAAAATCATTTATTAGCTATACAAAGCCTTATTTTGTGCTTATAAACAACCACAAGGATTCCTGGACTGAGATTCAAGTCTCCATGAAATCTAGTGAATTGCTTGTTTGAGGCTGGGAATAATAATAAGTGGGCTAGGAAACCTTACTTCTTATCAAATAACAGACTGTTACAGTATACTGCAGAAACAGTTGCTTGCAAGTCCTAGAAATTGAAGCTAATGCATTCATGTTATAAATAAATGTCATAAAGCTATATGCACTTGTATTAATTCAGACGCTATGCGTTCAAATGCATCATTTCAATTTATAATTAGCTGCAAAGCATTTGCAACATAGCAACTGCTCTCATAAAAATATAGACTGCCTTTCATCACAGTAATGATACACTCAGAAAACCTGTGCAACTGTGCTAATTAAACTCTGCTAATTAATCCATGGGTATCTCATTTTCAGATCACTGAAAGCTTTCGGCCACACTTGACCAGGCACTTTATGTACGACACAGAGAGCTCAACTCCTATGCCAGGCTCCTCAAGTGTCCTATTGTGACAAAGCCAAATCTAAACCCCTACATTTAATAATTAATGAGGCCTGATGAAAACATAAATGGCGAAAATCAAAGTGGTACAGTTATGGCACAATGGCAGTTACTTAGTGTTAATAAATGTAACAAAGCTACAGTGGAGTGTGGCTATTACAGTGCAAGTATTTGATCCAGACATACTTGCATTTCTTGTGCCAAGATGAGATTATCAGCCTTTCTGAATGTGACGTGTTTATCGTCTGTTCTAATATTAGTTTCACACAGCCGGGTTGATTGGTGTCAGAGGTCCTTAAATGCTGTCATAATTAATCTTTATACTATAACACAAAGCAGCACAAACAATAAATCACTTCCCTATCTCTCTATGGTTGTGATGAAGGTGAGTCTGTGTTTACAGACAGTGAAATAGTTTATTAATGTTACATTAATATAAAGTGTCATTGTGTTAAAGTATTAAAATAACAAGGTATTTTCAATGTATAAAACAATTTGGAATAGTAATGCAGTTACTGCTGGTACATTCAAGTTTGTAAGACTTATGCTCACCAAGGTTGCAAAATACAGTAAAAACAGCAATATTATGAAATATATTTTATATATTTTAATTTTAGTGAAGTCAGTAGAGCGCAAGAGAAACATCATAACAAGTGTTATGAAACAGCATAAGTTTTAAAAAGCTGCATCTACAATAATCCGAACACATCTGTACAGAAATTATCTGTACGTAAGATTATTCCCAGACAAGAATAATTTTTTAAAAAAACAACCCAAACCCTAACAGTGCACTGGAACAGATGTGCAAACGTGAAATGTAACAAAACAACTTTTATTGCTATTAAAAATCACTGTTCAAAAAAGGGGGAGAAAATGGGCTGTTTATGTGGAAAACATGAGTCATTGGCTCACAGACTGTCATAACAGTCAATGTGTATAATGTGTGTGTGCGTATATACAGATGCTGGCACAGACTGCCAGAACAAAAGATGCTGCTATTTATATTTTTATATTTCAAAACTGTGTATGCATACTTAATTTGTCCTCCTAATTATTCAGAGAACTGGTCGTAATTCAGCACAACCCTTCAGAACAAAATTCATTATTAATGAGGATGTGAGATATGAAAAGCATGACATCATCGTTACAGACTTAAAAAGTCATTACGTCATGTGATTAACGTTTAATGATCAGTACATATGACGTAAGACAATTTGTGTTGGCGTTTGTAGGCTACTCCTTTTTGTATGAACCTGACATATTTCAGCATAACAGGGGCCTGTCTATATATAATGCATTATGGAGATCTCATATATATAATAATCAGGCACTGCATGGGAACGATGCACATGCACTTACCAAATCTATGAACGTAAGAAACTTCCAGCTACCGCCGTATGTTTGATGCGCGGGCATGTCTATGGCTTTGTAATTGCAGAGGATAGAAAAATAAGACAGGAGTATCGCTACTCTGAGGATCTGTGATGGGATGAGCGCCATTTTCCTTCCCCCGTCGTATTTCCGTCTCAGGAAATATCCTGTTGACAGAGGGATGCTGTTATGCGGTGGGGAGGAGGAGAGGGTCGCGCGGATCCGTGTTGGTGGAGGCGGCGGATGTGCGCGAGAGGTTGTTGCTATAGGAACAAGCATCGCTGCCTGTGCAGAGCAGCTCGTGTGTCACTGTTCTTTTGTGCTCGCGCATGCTCATAGAGGGTTCTGGGGGGAATGGTGTTTTTCTGGATTTATTTACTGTCCTAAAATAGTGTAAAATAGTAGCCTATATGTAATAGCCTACTATTTATTCAAGGTCATTTTGCACTTTTTACTCAGTGACTATTTGGCAGGATGGGTTTGTTTATAATTTACTGCACGCATACTGGTTACAAATTGGCTGAAATAAAAGATGCAGTTTGATCATCTTTGTCATCATTTGTCCAGATGAAGTAAAAAAAAAAATATATATAATAAACTAAAAAAAAAAAACTAATAAAATAGAATAACAAAATTCACTGTTTGGATTTTAAAAAGAGTCTATGACATTATTATTTGCTGTGATTATTACGTTTCTTACATGTTATATGTTTGGGAACAATTCTTAAAGGGATAGTTCACCCAAAAAATGACCCCATGATTTACTCACCCTCAAGCCATCCTAGGTGTATATGACTTTCTTCTTTCAGACAAATACAATCAGAGTTATATTAAAATATGTCCTGGCTCTTCCAGTCATTATGATGGCAGTGAATGGCAACCTAAAATAGCCCAAAAAGTGTATCCATCCATTATTATAATAATAATCCACATGGCTCTGGGGGGTTAATGAAGGCCTTCTGAAGTGAAACGTTGGGTTTTTGTAAGAAAAATATCCATATTTAGCGTTAAAATGTAAAATGTCTAGCTTCTGGCGGACCGCTTTCCATATTCAACTTACGGAAAAAGCGGAAATGGCATCGGACGTATCATAAGCCTCTTGAACTGCAAGAGGAGTTATACTTTCTTTGTAAATTGAATCCAGAAGGTGTTCCGCCGGAAGCTACATATTTTACATTATAAATATTGAATCGATTCACTTCAAAAAGCCTTGTTAACCCCCCAGAGCCGTGTTGAGTACTTTTATAATGGATGGATGCACTTTTGTGGGCTTCAGATTTTGGGCTGCCATTATAATGCTTGGATTAGCATTTTCATAACACTTGTTATTTTTTAAATGTAATTAACAATTCATGTGTGAAAATTATTCTTCATCTTCATGCTCCCTCCCAACCATTCTTTCACAATTTGAGCCTGATGCATCTTGCATCTGACATTGTTATCCTGAAATATGGACATGATGTGTCCTCTAAAATGGTTGTTTAAGATATGCTGCACACTCCATCAGTTAGGGTTAGAATAACTGTTGCCAAACATATAACATGCTAGAAACGACTTTTTTGGGGGCCAGGCAGTGTATATAAATAACCATTTAAAAGCACAACCCTTTCTCACCTAGCCCTTTTGACCAATACTTTAACCTATAATTGCCCATTTGAGTCCATCACTGTTTGATAGATGTCATACAGTAGCAGACATAAAAATTTGCCCCTGTAAAACCTACATTATGATATAAGACAGCCAAAGAGGTTTACAGTGGAAAATCCCTTGCCACAGGCACACAAATGATTCCCAGAACTAACCATTAAGAGGATGGAGGAATGAGGATTAAAGAACTACTGCCTCCACTTAAAGCAGCATTGCAGGGGCCAGATCCTGTAACCTGGACTATGCATTTTCATCTAAGTTTATCCTTAACACCTTACTCTTTTTATTTTTATTTTTTAGAATAAAGGGACAACCTGCATAAAATACAAAACTTTAGTCGTCACATTTCAAATAGCGTAATGAAACTGGACGCTTTCATATTTAGACTTACTGTCACTCATACGCCATATTATCTCAGCCAAATCCACTTATTACCAGCATGTTATTGCTTTTTTATATTTTAAACACACCAGGTCACTGAAGATGATGTGTGTGCAATCCTATTTTTTCCTCTGAAATATTAAAAACCTCATATTTATCTAACTCAACCTAAGCCCCATGAGCAAAATGAGAAAATGCAAAGAAAATATAAGGCATGCTGACTGTTGTGCAGGCTCTTCACCTACTGTGGGGTTTGATGGGGTCTGCCAGAGTGCAGGAGTGCTCCACAGTTTGTGGTTAGCTGTGGGGAGCGTGCAAGAGTTTCCAGAGCTGAGGAAGCTTGTTCACAGTAAGTGCACTTGAGTGAGATGCATGTGTGGTTCTAGATGAGTGCGCCCACCAGCAAACCAAAACTTCATCTCATTCAGTTGGCCCCAAGCTCTCTGACATAGGAAGCTCAGATTTCAAGTCCAAAATATGTGCATGAGCAGATCTCAGTGAAATGTGTTTATTAGCATGCCAAAAGTCTTGAAAACACAGATTAGGTGGCCCATCTCACACTTGAAAAACATGCTTGTTAAGTAAATGGTAGTCAGTTAGTCCGCCCAGCCAATCTATTTTGGTTTTGGTTTTCTTGGGGTTTATTTTGCAATCATGACTGGATGATTGTACATTATAATAATCCTCAAATAAATAAATACAATACACAAACATCAAATATAGTTTTGAGTTGAAATTATATAAGTTTACCTGTATATTATCTTGAGACTTCCACTAAGTAAAAAGCCAATTAATGTGCAAAACAATCAGCCTAGCAACAAGACAAACAATATTACTGAATTAACAACCTCTTGACTCTGTCCTTCATTCAGTGCAGACGTGTTTTCTCTCTGCTCCCGCTGTGCTCTGGCCGCTGCTTGCTGGACTCCTGAAAATACTGAAATGGAATTGATTAACTGGTCAATCAGCGCGATCGATAGGATTTTCTCACAAAGGAAGGGTGCCCCGGGAGAACCCACCTGCCCGGACAGGACCTTTGCTGCAGGGTACGTGAGGGACGCATGGAACAACTGGCAAGTCCTGTGCCTGGAGGCTCTGTCCGTGGAGGATGCGGAAGATTTATACATGATTGGATTATTGATGGTGGGGTTCCTATTCTTTGGCTTTGGGATTGCCCTGACCTATCGGAAGATTGGTAAGACAGCTGCAAGCAAATTCACCCAGCCGCTGTCTGTGGAAATTAAGGAATGCTTCGGGGCTGTGTGTGACCGTTTGAAGGAATTAGATCAGAGAGTGATACGAATTGAGGAACTGAACCGTAACAACGCAGTCCAGACTGCGGATACGCAGGGAAGAGTGGGCTCCATCGGGGGTCAGATCGGTGAACTTTTACGGACTGTAACCGGTCTGGCCATGAGGCTGGACGTAATGTCTAGGGAAACTGCACAGACCGGACGCGAGTGCTGAGGACCAGAACTGATTGATTGATTATGATCCGGACAAATTACCGAAGATCATCAAATGGATTAAAAAATTGTATTTGCCTGACCTAATCAACTACCCCATCGAACCTCACTTGTCCCTATCTCTCGGTTGGGAGGTCAGCCTGACAGCTTGGTCTGCTATCTTTCCCTGTGCACTGCCTTATCTCCCTTCAAGGACAAACCATAGAACTGAACTCGAAAACATCTGAAGTTATGGCTAACATTCTCACACAACACAATCTCAGACTCACTCGCACCATACACACCCGATCCCGATCCCAGCCCCCCTCCATCCGTCTGCCTGTCCTTATCTATCTCCTCTCCCACTCCATACAAAAAATCCCATCACGTGACCACGTGTACTGTGTTATGTTATGTTTTGTTGTGTTTGCTATGTAATGCTTGCCAACTGCATTCTTGTATTTCTGGAGAGTGTGTGGCGTATTTCGTTATACTGTACTTGTACATGTGTAATGACAAATAAACTTGAAACTTGAACTTGAAACTTAATTCCCTACTAAAGCCTTCTTTGGTCTGACTATTGTACAATCTATTTTTCAATACAACCGATGTACATAAGATGGTGTAATTTAAACAGTGGGCCTGCGGTATGATACAAGATATGAAAGTCGCACCGGTTAAGTTGGCCATGTCCCAAATGGAACCATAAGCCCTCGCCATCTTCCTCTGAGTTCACATTTTCGTGATGTATTGCCGCTTTGACTGTCGGGTAGAAGTCTGCTGTGGAGCTCGTGGGCTTGCAGGCTCTACAAAAGTGCGCATCGAGGGCGCATATCAGACACAAATGGGGAGCTCACGAGCACCCTTCTGAAACCTAAAATGACAAATGGGACACCCTACAGTCTTGTAGACTTAACGGATACGTGCACACAGTGGCCATTGTAAGTCCACAAGACCGCAAGTGCACATGAAGTGTGTCATTTGGGAAAGGGCCATTGCTGTAAGAGTGGTCTGAAAAAAAGCAAATAGAAGGCATTAGGCCAGAAACATACTTTACGCGAGTGCTTGGCAGGCTGGCATACTTGCATTCGCATGGTGGATTTCACCAATGCAAGATTGGAGCTTTTTGGAACGTTCTCTTTTGACTCATCAGATCATAGATCGTGATCAACCAATCAGAATCATGTATACCAGAGAGCCGAAGAACGTTATTTTATTCAAGTTTATCAAGTAGGCTAGTGCAATACTGTACCAAACACGTGTATAATGAATTAATAAAGGGGTTACTCTTTTGCCGTAAGTCGACTTGCATCTAGTTATTTTAGTTTTTAAGGTTTGAAATATGGATATTTTTCTTACACAGATGCATCACTTCACTTCAGAAGCCTTTATTAACCCCTGGGTTACCTATCTTTTATGATAGATGGATGCACTTTTTTGGGCTTCAAAATACACTATATATTGCCAAAAGTTTTGGGACGCCTGCCTTTACATGCACATGAACTTTAATGACATCCCATTCTTAATCTGTAGGGTTTAATATGGAGTTGGCCCACCCCTTGCAACTATAACAGCTTCAACTCTTCTGGGAAGGCTTTCCACAAGGTTTAGGAGTGTGTTTATAGGAATTTTTTACCATTCTTCTAGCGGCGCATTTGTGAAGTCAAGCACTGATGTTGGATGAGAAGGCCTGGCTCGCAGTCTCCGCTCTAATTCATCACAAAGGTGTTCTATCGGGTTGAGTTCAGGACTCTGTGCAGGCCAGTCAAGTTCCTCCACACCAAACTCGCTCATCCATGTCTTTATGGACCTTGCTTTGTGCACTGGTGCACAGTCATGTTGGAACAAGAAGGAGCCATCCCCAAACTGTTCCCACAAAGTTAAGAGCATGAAATTGTCCAAAATGTCTTGGTATGCTGAAGCATTAAGAGTTCCTTTCAGGTCTGTAGCTATTGATTCTGCAGAAAGTTGTCGACTTCTGTGAACCGTGCGCCACAGCATGCGCTGACTCCACTCTGTGATTTTACTGTCCCTACCACTTCGTGGCTGTGTTGCTGTTGTTCCCAATTGCTTCCACTTTGTTATAATACCACTAACAGTTGCCCATAGAATATTTAGTAGTGAGGAAATTTCACAAATGGACTTATTGGATAGGTGGCAACCTATCAAGGTGCCACGCTTGAATTCACTGAGCTCCTGAGAGCAACCCATTCTTTCACAAATGTTTGTAGAAGCAGTCTGCATGCCTAGGTGCTTGATTTTATACACCTTTGGCCATGGAAGTGATTAGAACACTGGAATTCAATGATTTAGAGGCAATATAGTGTATCATCCTCTATTCACTGCCATTTTAAAGCTTGGAAGAGCCAGGACATTATCTCCGACTGTATTCATCTGAAAGAAGAAAGTCATAAACACCTAGGATGGCTTAAGGGTGAGTAAATCATGGCGTAATTTTCATTTAGGTGAACTATCCTGTTAAGGATCATATGACAGTGACACTGAATAGTATTGGCTGTTAAAACAATTCAGCTTTGCTATCATAAAATAAATTACATTTTAAGATACATAACAAAATAAAAAGTTATTTTAAATTGTAATAATATTTCACAATATTACACATTTTACTGTTTTTGATCAAATAAATGCAGGCTTTATTCAAAGAGACTTATTTCAAACACATTAAAAAAATATTAGGGCTTTCAGTCAAACTTTTGATGCAAGATCCACTTTGCAAAATGTTTCATTAAGTATGTCAGACCGCCTTGTGTAGTACCGACATTCCCTATTCTAATTCTATTTATTATTATTTATGAGTTATCATGCCTGATGTGATCTTTTTGGAACATTCTCTAGATCACTGAATCCCATGATTGACCAATCATGTATGCCAGAGAGCGGCATAAAACTTTTTATTATTCAAAGTAATGCAAGACCAAACATGTGCATAATGAATTAACAAAAAAATACTGCCTTTTTGAATGCAGTAGGAAAAACAAGCAGTGACTGTCGAGAGGCCTGCTGAGGTGATGGAGTTGTGGCTTGTAAGGCTGGCCTACTCTGCTTTCTATATGTCTCTTTAGATTTTCTATTAACTTAAGAAAGTTCATAGCCTAGTTTATAGCCAATAAATGTGCAATGGCAACCATCATTCAACCACATTTGAAAAGAGAGTTTAAGGCACTGAACCGCAAGTTTTAATGCAGTTCACTGGCGGCGTGTAGTGCAATATATCTGTCTTTTGGATACATTATCATCATGGTTGGAGTTGTGGGGAAAGTCAAGCTAATCCCTTTCCCTCTTATCAATCTCTGGTCAGGTCTGCAACAAGATCCCATGTAATTAGGGTGAGTTGCCCTTACGTACGTATACCAGCATGACATTGTAAGTGCACTGTAGCAGACACTATCAGTGTCTCATTAAAATGTTGTTTTGTTTACAACAACATAATGCTATGGACCAAACACTGGAGCAGGCACTGATGTTTGGACTTGTTTGCAGACATCAAAGTCTGCCCAATCAATCTAATGAAGAGAGCGAACGCACACATTTGCCCCGCTCACCCGCCTCCTGCTTACCTTTGTCCTGGTTCTGCCAATTACATGTTCCTTCTCAGAAACCTCCCTCTCTAATCTCACAGATAATGAGGATATATTATTAATTCATTACAATTGCCTCCAGATTCAAATTTGGTTTCATAAGTGTCCTACGGTTAAAGGCAGGGTATGTGATTGGTTCCAGAAACATTTTTTGTTATGCTGGTTGAAAGTCTCTTCACATCTTGATAGCAATCACTAAGTTAAGTGGTCTAAATTTATATATATATACACACTCACCTAAAGGATTATTAGGAACACCATACTAATACTGTATTTGACCCCCTTTCGCCTTCAGAACTGCTTTAATTCTACGTGGCATTGATTCAACAAGGTGCTGAAAGCATTCTTTGGAAATGTTGGCCCATATTGATTGGATAGCATCTTGCAGTTGATGGAGATTTGTGGGATGCACATCCAGGGCACGAAGCTCCCATTCCACCACATCCCAAAGATGCTCTATTGGGTTGAGATCTGGTGACTGTGGGGGCCATTTTAGTACAGTGAACTCATTGTCATGTTCAAGAAACCAATTTGAAATGATTCAAGCTTTGTGACATGGTGCATTATCCTGCTGGAAGTAGGCATCAGAGAATGGGTACATGGTGGTCATAAAGGGATGGACATGGTCAGAAACAATGCCCAGGTAGGCCGTGGCATTTAAACAATGCCCAATTGGCACTAAGGGGCCTAAAGTGTGCCAAGAAAACATCCCCCACACCATTACACCACCACCAGCAGCCTGCACAGTGGTAACAAGGCATGATGGATCCATGTTCTCATTCTGTTTACGCCAAATTCTGACTCTACCATCTGAATGTCTCAACAGAAATCGAGACTCATCAGACCAGGCAACATTTTTCCAGTCTTCAACTGTCCAATTTTGGTGAGCTTGTGCAAATTGTAGCCTCTTTTTCCTATTTGTAGTGGAGATGAGTGGTACCCGGTGGGGTCTTCTGCTGTTGTAGCCCATCCGCCTCAAGGTTGTGCGTGTTGTGGCTTCACAAATGCTTTGCTGCATACCGAGTAACGAGTGGTTATTTCAGTCAAAGTTGCTCTTCTATCAGCCTGAATCAGTCAGCCCATTCTCCTCTGACCTCTAGCATCAACAAGGCATTTTCGCCCACACTGGATGTTTTTCCCTTTTCACACCATTCTTTGTAAACCCTAGAAATGGTTGTGCGTGAAAATCACAGTAACTGAGCAGATTGTGAAATACTCAGACCAGCCCGTCTGGCACCAACAATCATGCCACACTCAAAATTGCTTAAATCACCTTTCTTTCCCATTCTGACATTCAGTTTGGAGTTCAGGAGATTGTCTTGACCAGGACCACATCCCTAAATGCATTGAAGCAACTGCCATGTGATTGGTTGATTAGATAATTGCATTAATGAGAAATTGATCAGGTGTTCCTAATAATCCTTTAGGTGAGTGTATAGGCCCTGTCCCAAATGGCACACTTCTTGTGCACTTTCGGTCTTGTGGACTTACAATGGCCGCTGCGTGTGCAAGTCCATTAAGTCCACAAGACTTGTGGCTGCTATGTGCCCTTGATGCGCACTTCAGCTGAGCCCGCATGTTTGCGAGCTATGCAGAGGACTTCTACCTGGCAGTCAAAGCGGCATTACGTCATGAAAGTGCAGACTCAGAGGAAGACCGTGAGGGTTTAGGGTGCTATTTGGGACAGGGCCATACATATGATGTCCTACCTGCCTGTCAGAATATGTATTTTCATTTCCCCACGCACATTGCTCGTGCAGACATCACACGTCATTAGTGCATTTCATGCTATGCAGAGTTAGGCCCTGTCCCAAATGGCACATTTCATGTGCACTTTCAGTCTTGTGGACTTACAATGGCCGCGGCATGCGCATGTCCGTTAAGTCCACAAGACCGTACGTGTCCCATTCGTCAATTTAAGCTTAAAGAAGGTTGTCTGGCTATCACCAGACCAAGCTTAATTTAAGATTGGATGCTGTGTATTTTCTACTGAACAAGAGGCATGATAAACGAGCATTATTCAAATGACTCTGTATGCAATTAGATAGTCCTTCAACCAATCAGACCACAAGAGGCACGATAAACGAGCATAATTCAAATGACTCTGTATGCAATTGGATAGTCCTTCAACCCATCAGTCAACAAGAGGCGTGATCAATAGGCATCGATCCATCCTTCTCTATCCGTGCCAGGTGGATAAGCCAGTCTGTGATTGGTTCCTGCAAAAGTGTAACAGCAGCAGTAGAAATTAATGTACAGGTTTCCAGACTGAGTTGCAGGGCGAAATCAAATCGCCGACAGATCAGGCTGGGTTTACCCAGTCTATAAAGAAGGGTGCTCGTGAGCGGCTTTGACCCCTTGCGGCTTTGACCCCTTGCGCCCTCGATGCGCACTTCAGCTGAGCCCGCAAGTTCGCAAGCTTACAATTTACAATTTGTAACACAGTTACAATTTACAATAGATCACCCTCAGCGGAATCTGTCAAAATGACGGACAGCTTTCAGATTTTTCCGTCACTGCTAAAGAAATTCTGACAGGTGTGGCTTTTGAAGTCCGAGTCCTTCGAAGGATGCAGCCTTTGAATTGGGACACAGCCTAAGGCACCCTAAAACCTCTGCGTAGAGGACTGTCAAAGTGGCATTACGTTGTGAAAGTGCGGACTCAGAGGAAGACCTTGAGGGTTTAGGGTGCCATTTGAGACAGGGCCAATTCAAAGGCTGCATCCTTCGAAGGACTCGGATTTCAAAAGCCACACCTGACAGAATTTTTTTAGCAGTGACGGAAAAATCTGAAAGCTGTCCGTCGTCATTTTTTTCATTTTCCGCTGAGGGTGATCTATTGTAAATTGTAACTGTAATTCCCACCCCTGTCCACTTGGTGGCGATGCGCTCTTGCTGACTATCAAGTTAAATGGTCAACAAATGGCATATAGTCCGTTATGACATTGTTTACACTATTTTATTGACGTCTTTCTGCGGTTGAAAGCTTATTGAGTGATTACATGAGAGACAGGATACAGATTTCTGTAAGTTTGGACTGCGTCTTTCAACATATTTTATGATGTTCATCCATGTTTATTTCGTTCTGTAACATAGTAAAGAGGAAGGGATTACACATTAAGTAGCCCCAGAATTGTTTGAATTTCGTGATATAATGGACAGAATTTGAAAGCTGAGACTTTGTTTTATATCAAAAGTAACAAAGCACAAAGCTTATTGTGATTTATCGGATAAACAATCATGAGGAAACCTGAAAAGTGACCCACAGTCTCTGTTCAACTTTCTCTTCATAAATAAATAAATGCAAAATCTAGCCTATATGCATTTGTGCATAAAATGAAAAAGTGAACAAAACAGGGCCTATTAAATGGCGTATTATAATTAAAATTGAAATGACAAGTAGATTATGACAACTTTTTTTAATTTTTTACAACCCTGTCTATACACTGTCAGCGTTAAGTCTAACGCTGCGACCTCTGGATATTTTAACCGCTTTAAAGTTTTTATATTCATTTTTGCATTTGTATATACTTAGCATTTGTATATACTCAATACTTAGCCTATGTGTAAAAGTGTATTTTGGCAACTTTTGTCAAATAAATCCTGTTGTCACTGGATCGCAATGAATTCTTGTGTAGGCAAGGATGAAGGATTTATCTGTTGTATCCTTACGGGATATCTGTTGTCTTTATCTGTTGTATTTCACGGGAAATGAAGGATGCGCATTTGGAGGACACATTTGAAGGAGCCTTTGAATTGGGACAGCCTTCGTTGCGCCACAGTAGGACACAGCACAAGACAGTCAACACAAGCCCCTCAACCGAAACAGCAACCACCTTTTACAGTTCATACTGAACCAAAACAACGAGCTCATACTCTATACGCCATAACTACTGTAATTTGGAAGCGATGGAAAACCCACGTCTTTATACTCGGAGAGGTTAGTGGCTTGAATTTATGCTCTTATCAACGCCAAAATGTATCCGCAGCAGTCAGGTGGTACAGGTCAGTGCTCTTTAAGTTGTTTATGTTCAATATTATTGTAAAGTTATGTGCTTTGAGTTTGACATAAGGTTAACGTCAACGCTTTTATTTGCTCCCTGCTGTGTGCATTCATTTGTTTTGAAGGAGGCGTGTCTTTGGAGACGCTCTGAAGGGAGGGTGGGATCGTATGCTTTCAAAGCTAGCTCGCTATTGCTAGCCTCTTTGAAAATCGCCTACCCTACTTTTAATCAAAAAACATCTACACAGATTATGAGCTTTTTGGGTGGAGGATGGCACATTGAGGCACATTGAGTTAAATTCCTGAATTTGAATAGCGGTTGCAAAGAGGACATTGCATTTGAATTTGTATATAAATAAGTATTCAGATGTACTGAAATTCGTATGAGTGACACTGTTTTCAACACTGATAATAATTTTTATTTTAAAAAGGCACCCTTAAAAAGACCCCTGAAAGACTTCTTTCTCTGACCCCAAACTTTTGAACAGCAGTGTCGATCGTCAGATATGTTTGAAATGCCACCTATAGAAATTTGTATTCACTTTATATATTTTATCATAAAAAATGAACTTCTGTGGACCAAGTTGTGAGAACATTTTATTTCCCAGGAATCTGTGTTGAATTTCTTTGAACTACAATTCAGAAAATTCCTTTTCCTGTTATTCCAATTCAACTTCCTGTGATATGTTTCTAATTTAATTTCTCATTTATATAAAATGAAAAGGTGCCAGTTCTTTAATTCGGAATTTTTCACAACCCTGCAGGTCTGCATCTTCCCTTCTCCTTCTCATGGCCCATTTGCTTGAGAATGAATGATGCATGTGGTGCGGTTTATGATGGCCCCTGTGGACTTCGAGATTTGATTGTTGTTTATTATGTCGGTGGCTTTCATCATTATCCTAACATGCTATAAATGATACTGTGTGTATATAAAACGGTCACCAAAAGCAATTGGGTTTCCATAGTCACACCACACATTCCATATCATTACTGTTTATGGTCGCAGCCTGTCCAAATATACAGATCACACATACACACCTGCAGAGATATTTAAAGCACAAGGTGTGTATCCATAATGGAGATGTGTGAAA
Source organism: Paracanthobrama guichenoti (assembly GCA_018749465.1). Taxonomy (NCBI): domain Eukaryota; kingdom Metazoa; phylum Chordata; class Actinopteri; order Cypriniformes; family Gobionidae; genus Paracanthobrama; species Paracanthobrama guichenoti. The sequence goes on along the minus strand of CM031962.1, from coordinate 27,560,189 downwards.
AGACAGATGGTCGACGAGAGGTGTGCAAACACTGTACTTTCGCTGGTTTGGTGATGAAAGTGAGTAAAAATCAAAAGGCAAACATCAACAATGATAATATGAGAGCTGGGCAAACAGAATTATGAGCATTAATAACATGCAGATGCTTTTGGATGTGACGACCAAATAAGAATAACTCCCTCCTTATGCTGAAGTATTTCCATTACCTGTTCGCAACAGGCCACTCGCCAGATTCTTGTTTAGAAATAAATCACAAAATGTTTTTCAATGCATTTATTATCTTTTATTTTAGGCCCTAAACCAGTCACTCAGGCTGTTAGACTGTTCATTCTAATTACAAAATAAATGTAACTGTAATCAGTTACTGTTACTGATAAAAAAATATCTAATTCAATTACAGTTACTTATGAAAATGTTAATATTATAAAGAGGGTTACATCTGAATATTTTCTGTGTGTTGTATTGTATATGTGCACTGGAAGCTTCAGCACCAAGACAAATTCCTTGTGTGTGCAAGCACACTTGGCAATAAAGCTCTTTCTAAAAAGCTAGGATATGTTGAATAATATTAATTTGTTGCTTTGCTGTTTTTAAAGCCCGTTTAGTAAAGCAATGCTATTCTGATGTTTTTGATTGATTTTCATTTGAATTTGCAGTACACTACGTCTGCCAATTACATCAATCCGTATTGCCACTGAATGAGGAAGCTTATGGGTAGTAATTTTCAATTAGCATGTAATATGCAAAAACGGCACTGCAATATGTAAATGGTAAATTCAGTATTTCTAATACCATGTGTGCAACTTTTGGAGCAAAATGATCATTCAGATTGAATAATATAATTTACTTTTTCTATTTCCTGCGTTAGTTTCAACATATAATTTAAACGTAGCCTATATTTTAACGTTTTATACGTTTCAAAATTAAGATGAAAATGTATTACAGAAATGATTCGATATTTTTAACATGCTCAAGCAAAAATTTTAGCAAATTGGCCATTTAAATGTTACTTTTCTTACTTGCATTTACACTTACAGTTAAGATACTTGCGATTGCATTTTCATTAAATGTCCCGCATTGAATGTAGCAAAATTAAATGTGGAACTGAAAATGCAATCCGAGCCGACCAAGTTCCCGTCACGCCCTGTCAACCATTGCATTAAGGCGGGGCCAGGTGTTGGAAACATGGCGGTCGGCAGCAGAGCTATTAAAAGATTAGTTCACTTCAAAATTAAAATTTCCTGATAATTTACTCACCCCCCCATCTCATCCAAGATGTTCATGTCTTTCTTTCTTCAGTCGAAAAGAAATTGAAGTTTTTTGTGGAAATCATTCCAGGATTTTTCTATGGCAACTAACAGGTTGAAGGTCCAAATCAATGCGGTTTCAAAGGGCTCTGCACGATCCCAGATGAAGAATAGGGTCTTATCAAGCGAAAACATTGCTCATTTAAAAAGATTTTTAAATAAAAATGTATATACTTTTTAACCTAAATTGCTCATTTTGCGCTGCTCTGCTGCGCGCCACGGATTACGTAATCACGCCAAAAAAGGTCACGCCATGTAGGCTGAAGCTTTTTTTTTTTTAATGACTAAATAAGACCCTGCCTTAATGCAATGGTTGACAGGGCAGGCCGGGGACTTGATTGGCTCAGATTGCATTTTCAATTTCACATTGAATTTTGCTACATTCATTGCATTCATCTAATCATTTCTGTAATACATTTTCATTTTGCAACTTATTAAATGTTTAAATACGTGTAATATGTTTAAATGGTATGTTAAAACTAGTGTAGGAAATAGCAAATGTAGATTATAATATTCAATTTGAATTATAATTTTGCTCCAAATGTTGCACACACGGTATGGAAAATGTAAATTTAAATACTGAAATGTATTGCCATTTTACATTTTGCATTGCCATTTTGCATATTACAATGCAAATTGAAAATTGCTACTCATGAGCTTCCATAGTTGAAAGCTTTAGGCTATAACCTGTCTGAGATTTGCCACCATGATGAGTGATAAAAATGTGTTCCAGTGCTGGAAAATAGAAAAGTGATCAAAAAGTAATCAAATGTAATCAGTTGCATTACTTTAATAAAGTAATTGAAATAGTTACACTACTTATTACATTTTAAATAGGGTAACTTGTAATCTGTAACCCATTTCATTTCCAAAGTAACCTCCCCAACACTGGTTGTCTGTGCAGAGAGATCTCATTTTGTGATCTTATAGGAGCTCCTGTGTGGTTCTGTTATTTTCTTGTTTTATATCATGCATGGATACACTATTTTCATTTAATTAATTTGGTGTTCAGCCAAGAGTGTTATTTTTATTCATCATTTGGTGTAGACCTTTAGAATAATATCAGCAGTCACACTTCACTACAACTGTGTTGTCTTTTAATAAAAGACTTTATTAAGATAACAATCCTTTTCATAGGGGATTCAATCCTTGACTATATTCAATAAATCTCACTGCATTTCACAGACAACCAAAAGTCAAAAATGAGCCGATGGCTGTTAAAACATGCGGTTTGATTGTGAGAATGATGTCCTTCCTGATCTGTGGAAAAACATGAGGACAGAATCCATGTGTGCCAAGTCCACCATGGAAAACATTTGCACTTCCAGGCATCAATGTATTACCGCTTTCTGTCAGTTGTCAACATCAAACGCAAAGCTTCTCTCTCATGGGATAGAGGAGTCTGCGATCACTGCGCTTTTATCTCATGGAAACATGTTAACTGCCTTTTTGCAGGGGCCCCTGTGTGATTACCAGGGTCCTGGAAAATGAGATAGACGTTCTGGGATGAGGTAGCACACACTCAAAGTCATACTGACCATGAGAAAACAAAAAAACAAAAAAAACAATTCAAAGGCACCCTTCTACAGCTACACAATTAGGGGTCAAACTGAATGCTAATGGGCCATAATATCAGGTGACACTAAAATACCAGGTGGCATATTAGTAAAATTTTATTTTTTAATTTTATTTATTTTTTTTATGTTTTTTTTTTTTTTTTTTTTTTAATTCTCAACAAGACTGCATTTATTTGATTAAAAAGTAATATGATTTATTATATTATTAATAATATAATATATTTATTACACCAACCAGGCATAATATTATGACCTAATATTGTGTTGGGCCCCCTTTTGCTGCTAAAACAGCCCTGACCCGTCGAGGCATGGACTCCACTAGACCCCTGAAGGTGTGCTGTGGTATCTGGCACTAAGATGTTAGCAGCAGATCCTTTAAGTCCTGTAAGTTGCAAGGTGGGGCCTCCATGGATCGGACTTGTTTGTTCAGCACATCCCACAGATGCTCCATTGGATCGAGATCTGGGGAATTTAGAGGCCATCCACGTGATGTAAAAGAAAACGTGATTCATCAGACCAGGCCACCTTCTTCCATTGCTCTGTGGTCCAGTTCTGATGCTCACATGCCCACTGTTGGTGCTCTCAGCAGTGGACAGTGATCAGCATGGGCACCCTGACTGGTCTGTGGCTATGCAGCCCCATACGCAACAATGTGTGATGCACTGTGCATTCTCTTGACTCTGTCCTTCATTTATCTATCTCCTCTCCCACTCCATACAAAAAATCCCATCACGTGACCACGTGTACTGTGTTATGTTATGTTTTGTTGTGTTTGCTATGTAATGCTTGCCAACTGCATTCTTGTATTTCTGGAGAGCGTGTGGCGGCGCCTGAAAAGGCTGCGGCCCGGAGGCTTGCTCCAAACTTCATTTCGTTATACTGTACTTGTACATGTGTAATGACAAATAAACTTGAAACTTGAAAACTTGAAAACTTGACACCATCAGAACCAGCATTAGAGCAATTTGCACTACAGTAGCTTGTCTGTTTGATCAGACCACACAGACCAGCCTTCGCTCCTCACGTGCATCAATGAGCCTTGGCCGCCCATGACCCTGTCACCAGTTCACCACTGTTCCTTCCTTGGAGCACTTTTGATAGATACTGACCACTGCACACTGGGAACACCCCACAAGAGCTGCAGTTTTGGAGATGCTCTGACCCAGTCATCTAGCCATCACAATTTGGCCCTTGTCAAACTCACTCAAATCCTTACGCTTGCTCATTTTTTTAGCGAGCTTTCCCTAATATTACCTCACCCACTAGCAGGTGCCGTGATGAAGAGATAATCAGTGTTATTCACTTCACGTCATAATGTTATGCCTGATCGGTGTAGCCTATATTATAATATTATTAATAACTGTTATCTGTTTTAATATTTTAAATATAATTTATTCCTGTGATGGCAATTTTTTCAGCAGCCACTATTTCAGTCTTCAGTGTCACATCATTCTAATATGCTGATTTGGTGCACAAGAAACATTTCTTATTATTATCAATGTTAAATGTTGTGCTGCTTAATATTTTTGTCAACCTGGATGGAAATCTTTTTTCAGGATTGTTTGAGCAATACAAATTTCAAAAATACAGCATTTATTTCGAATAGAAATCATTTGTAACCTTATAAATGCCTTATTTTTGTCACTTTTGACAAATTTAATGCATCCTTGCTGAAAGGTTGGTTGGTTGAAGTTTATTTGTCATTACACATGTACAAGTACAGTATAACGAAATGAAGTTTGGAGCAAGCCTCTGGGCCGCAGCCGATTATTCAGGCGCCGCCACACGCTCTCCAGAAATACAAGAATGCAGTTGGCAAGCATTACATAGCAAACACAACAAAACATAAACATAAACATAAACATGACACAGTACACGTGGTCACGTGATGGGACTTTTTGTATGGAGTGGGAGAGGAGATAGATAAAGACAGACAGGCAGACGGATGGAGCGGGGATGGGATAGGGTCGGGTATGTATGGTAAAGTAAAGTATTTAGTTCTTTCAAATAAACAAAAAAATCTACTGACCCCAAATCTTTGAACGGTAGTGCTTTATGTGACACAGCCATGACTTTATTTTATTATTTAGTTATTAACAATATAGTAAGATATAAACATTATAATGAAATAAAATGTGATTAAAGGGATCGTTCACCCAAAAATGAAAATTACCCCATGATTAACTCACCCTCAAGTCATCCTAGGTGTATATGACATTCTTCTTTCAGACGAATACAATCAGAGTTATATTAAAAAATGTCCTGCTAATCCAAGCTTTATAATGGCAGTGAATGGCTGCCCAAAATTTTAAGCCTAAAAAAGTGCATCCATCCATTATAAAAGTAATCTACAAGGCTCCGGGGGGTTAATAAATGCCTTCTGAATTAACTACATTTAACACGTTATAAATTCAAATATCCAGCTTCCGGAGGACCACCTTCCGTATTCAACTTATGAAGAAAGTGTAACGCCTCTCGCAGTTCAAAACGCTTACGCTACGTCCGACGTCATCTTTACGCTTTTTCCGGAAGTTGAATATGGAAGGCGGGCTGCCAGCAGCTAGATATTTTACATTATAATGTGTTAAATATGGATATTTGTCTTACAAGAACCCATCGATTCATTCAGAAGGCCTTTATTAACCTCCTGGAGCCGTGGTATAATTATGGTATAATTAAAATTTTTGGGTGAACTATCACTTTAAGGTAAAATTTGATCTGATGATAATGCAATATCATTCTCAACCACCAGAGGTCTTGAGGCAGCTCCTCAAACTATAGGGATAACTTATGACTGACTTTGAAAACTAAGTTTTCTATTTTTCAAAATTTCAAATAGATAAAATCTTAGCATATGAAAAAAACAAAGCATTAAGGATTAATTTAATGGTCCCGATGGTGTTATTTCAACAGATATTAATTAAAGAACTATGTGATTCATTATAAATCCAGGCAGGTGACCTCTTGTAATTGAACTAACGGCGGCATTTTCTTTTATAGTCAGCAGACCCATTAAAGCAGTATTTGGAATGGTATGGACTCTTGAGACTTTAGGTGTGTCCGCTCGCTGGGCTTTTGTCATTTTTATATGGTAGTTTTACAGCTTTGGTGCATGAGATGAAAGGAGTTATTTGGCAAGGATTCACACATTAGTGCCCTGCCTTATCACAGAGACAACCCGACCTTTGTCAAGTGTAACATATTCTTATGTAATTTCCTGGCAGTGCTATAAGAGCAGAAAGAAAGCTCTGGGATTCCTGAGAATGACGTGTTCCTGAGTATGAGGTTAATCACAGGGATGTGAAAGCCGCACAATAGTCGCAGATTACTGGGGGTAAAACTAGGAGTGGAAAAGGGAGAGGCAAATCCCTCTGTGTAAGCTCTGCTGTCGAAGCAATATTACACCATTTCTACTGGAGAAACAGATACAGCCTTGGGCTATATTCCTCTGTGTCATATATAGGCGAGAATGTGTACGTGACATCTCTCAGACTGTTGAAGCGTGACGAGAAGTGCGACTCTCTGTCTTTAAGAAAGCATAAGGAAGTTCACCACTGTATGGTTCTATTGACATCTTGATTACAAAGAATGTGGCTTTAGATTAGCTATTTTTATGCTAAATGTTTCAGATCTGCTTTATTTCAGAAAGGAATAGAAAGTATAAAACAAAACACACTACTGTTTTTGAAAGAAGTCTCTTAAATATCATTACAATTAAACTTAATTATAACAATTTCAGATTTTAAAATGTGATTTAATCATGTGATGGTGATTTGATGCTTAATAACTTTTCTTATTATTATTAATAATGTTGAAAACAGTTGTTTAATGTGCTACTTAATGTTGTTGTGGAAACATAACTTTTTAACATAAATTATTTTACTGTTACTTTTAATTTAATGCACCCTTGCAGAATATAAGTGTTAATCCATGGTCTTTTTTGACTAATTGAATTTTTATTGCCCAAAACAACTTTTAAGTCTTAATACTTTAAAACCCACCCGTCATGCAAATCTGGAAAATGAAAGAGACAAAGTAATATGTGAATATTTCAGATTGATGAAGTCATGCTCATGCTTACACCAGCATTTATTTCTGATTAAATACAAACACACACACATACATACTGTACATGCACAAACAAAGATCTGTGGCACAACAGCGCATACAGATATACTGGACGTACAAGGCCCTCTCTTCATTTCCTTGCTTGTAAACAAATGCTACAACTTCTGTATTTGATATATACGTACATATATAAATGAAGATGCAGAGGAGGAGAAATATATCAGTCAGTCATCACAGTCATGGGAGATATGTTTTGCTTCTAGGAGTGGTGATCACTTCTGGGAAACAAGAGTGCGCATTGTGATTCATGACATTCAAACGCTTATAATAGCATGGAGCAGTGTTTTTATTCGGTCCACCGATAATTAACTGAGAACAGCTCTGTGCTGCTGGGAACACCCTTGGTGTCCTTGAGCAAATGACTCTGCACACTGAATACATGCAGACACCTGCACAGGCACTCAACAGAAGCAAACGCCAACCAGTGCAGCAAGATGACTTGATAAATGTTGATGAAGCATGCCCTTTGGGTCAAACGCAGACATTTCCATTTCCACTTTATTTCCTGTGGGAAAGCTCCATTGGCTGTGATGTCTAAGCTTGTCCGGCAACTCTGATTTATGTCTGTGCGCTGTCGATTATGCTTGAGTGACTCAGATGCCAGTGTTTCTTTGGGGATGCCCTTGCTGAGGATTACAGAGGAGATCCCTATTGCCAATGTGATGGGAACTCCAGGTCACAGATGATGTGATCAAGCTCCTTAAGGAAACGTAAGCCACTCTAACCTAGCCAGTAATCCATTTAACACAATACAGAACAGATGCTCCACTCCTGACAAGACAATTCACGTTTCTTATCACAAACAGGATTTTTCCTTGATTTCTAGTGACTTTATAATGAGCTAATGATATTTTCTATATCCTACCCCTTAAAGGGTTTGTTCACCCAAAAATTAAAATTCTTTTAATTACTCACCCTCATGTAGTTCCAAATCCGTAAGGACACCTTCATTCATTTTCGAAACACAAATTAAGATATTTTTGATGACATCCAAGAGCTTTCTGAATCCCAGAAAAGCCCAGGCAGTTAGTAAAGACATTGTTAAAATAGTCCATGTGACTACAGTGGTTCAACCTTAATTTTATGAGAATACTTTTTTCGCGCAAAACCCTCGAAAAATAAGGACTTTATTCAACAATCTCTTCTCTTTAATGTCATTGTCCTATGCTATTCATGTAGTAAAGATCGTAGAAATACTGTGGTTCAACCTTAATGTTATGAAGCGAGAATACTTTTTGTGTGCAAATAAAAACCTGCTTCCAGGTTCTACGTCAGAACGCCACATCATTATTGGCCCGCTCTGTTCACGTGGCACCACGATGCATGTGCGCAGGGGTGCTGCTAAGGGGGGGGAAGTTAGGACGATTCAAAGGGCCCATGCACTTTTTGGGCCCCCAGAGATTGGTTTTGTTAGTAGTAACAGTACTAGTAGTAATGTAATCGAAATTATAAATGTATAATCTATCAGAGTAACAAATAAAACAAAATGATGTCTTGTTTCTGCATTTCCGGAAAAATTACGCACCCAATTATGCAAACTTTCTTTGCTGTAATGTTAGCAGTAGTTGCATAGCCAACCACTACTGGTTATGTTTTTCACCACTGAAAATAAAAAGAATGTAATTTTGGCTTTTGTAAATGAAACTCATATAATGCATTTAACATTAAATAATCTAAAAACTTAAAGGTTTCTATTAATAGATATATTTCTCATGTCAGTCTTTGCGTCAAGTATTCACTGTGTTTTGGTTAATTTTTGTGCACGTGAGCCAGAAAGGTGTTCAAGGAGACGGAGACAGAAAAGCTCATCCTGTTGTTTTTTTTAGTTCAAAGGCTTAACATTTTGTAGTCATTTTTAATGTACACAAATAAAATGACTATAAATAACAGAGTATTAAGTTGTTTCCACTGCTGAGGGAAAAGTCCAAGTGATCGTGCCGACGCCTCACACGCGCATATATGTCAATTCTAGCACTGCCAATTTGACATTGTAGCCTGTTCATTATCAAAATAAAATGCAGTCAACCGAACATATACAAAGTTCTGTGGGCTTTATGGTCACAGCAACTGAGCGCGAATTCCAGCACGGTGCTTCAGTTAATGGTCATGAAGTGCAAGATGAGATGTGTAGCTAAACTAAACAGCTGTGTTGCAATAGAAGCTTTAAACGAACGACAGAAACAATCAGTTTGCAAAGACTGTATCAACCAATGCTCAGCTATGGGAAGGGAAATATGAAGGTCAGGAAGGAGAAGGTGATGGAGATGAGAAGCAGGTATTGTGCTATTTAACACAGATATACATATAATTAAATTGCTGACAACGATTTTGGATCTCTATAGGTTGGCCTGCATGTTTGGTACGGTAGGGGGGCCCAACATCATATTCTTTCATAGGGCACAAAATTGCTAGCGGCGCCCCTTCATACATGTGACGGACGCAGGGGCTAGCCAATAATGAGCCAGCGTTCTGACATAGAACCTGGAAGGACACAAAAAGTATTCTCGCTTCATAACATTAAGGTTGAACCACATTATTTCAACAATGTCTTTACTACCTTTCTGGGCCTTGAAAGTTGCAATGCCGTTGCTGTCTATGGCTGTTTCAGAAACCTCTCGGATTTCATCAAAAATATCTTAATTTTTGTTCCAAAGATGAACGAAATGTCTTGCGGATTTGGATCGACATGAGGGCGAGTAATTAATGACAGAATTTTCATTTTTGGGTGAACTAACCCTTTAAACTGAAGCTTCAAACAAGCCTTCCTGCATTTTGAGGAAATCCTCCCAGTTTACTTTAATAATCCCTGTTTATTTTGGGCCATACAAGATACATACACATGAACAATGACCATGTTTACATGTATATCATTTTCCAATTCTGGTTCAGACTTTACTCAGAAAAAGATGTACTCATGTTGTGCTGCATTTAAGTAATATTGGACAATGGACATAGTAATTAACATATTAATTCTCATTTGTGTCCTTAACAATAACACAGAAATGTGTGATGACCATGACATTTCTTTTAATGTTTACAAAATGTTGAAGCACTGCCTTTCTCTAAAAATGTCTTTCTTACCCAGAATTATCGTTGTTTGGACATTTAAAGGGATAGCTCGTCCAAAAATGAAAATTCTGTCATCATTTACTCACCCTCAAGTTGTTCCAAACCTGTATGAATTTCTTTCTTCTGCTGAATGATATTTTGAAGAATGTGGGTAACCAAACAATTGATGGACATCATCCAAAGTATGGAAACAAAAAATACCATGGAAGTCAATGGGGCTCAGCAACTGTTTGGTTACCCATATTCTTCAAAATATATTATTTTGTGTACAGCAGGTGTTTCTATGACCCAAACGGAATAATTAATATAATGATATTCCAGCTGTACTCAGATTTTCAAGAAAGTGAAATTTTGACCTTTAAAGTATGGGATAATGCATTTACATGACACTTGTATAATCAAAATATGACCAAATTCTCATTAATATTAGAATGTTCTATATTATTATTTTTATTTGTGTTCTTAATAACATAGAAATGTGTGATGGCCATGACGTTTTTTTAATGTTTATAAAATGTCTTTCTTTCCTTGGGGTCTTTATTTGGACATTAAGGTGTTTTCATGATCTAAAATTATAATCAATACAGGGATATGCCATAATCAGATTGCGATATTGATTTAATGTATGGCAATCGGCATTTTCATGATACTTACATATAATCAAAATATGACAAAATTCTCATTACTATCAGAATATTCTGTATTTAAACAGTCAGTAATGCAGAGTTGACAATTACTGTATGTGTCTCAGTATTTACCGCCTACAGTTTTTCTTTCCTAAACAATAGCATATGTGTCATGCATGGAGGCAGGAAAAACAGGTCACTGTGAATATTTTTTTTTTTTTTTATAGAAAATGGAAAAATGTGATGTTGAAAAGAGTAACAGTTCATGGATGATATACATCTTGGTAGATACTAAATCTCAATCTGTCATTTAATAGCTACTCCGCTAACATTAATGAAAGGGCATTTCAAAATGAAATCTTGTGATGTGCAATTCAAGTAGACCTAATGTCACTGCGCGTTCTCGCCCTGCCCTAATGCATCAAATTGCAGGAACACAAGACATCTGTCGCGGTTTGGAGTCAGAGGAGCTCGTTCTGGAGAAATTTCACCAAGGGAGTTCCCTCCTCCTATCAAGACAAGGAAGAGGCCGGGCGGGTAGCCTCGGTCAACCCCACTCCCCTCTCCTGCTGCTCCACGGGGACGCGCGCTGGGGGATCCGATGACGTCACAATCACACTGACACACACGCGCGCAGATTCTCTCTCTACTTCTCCCTCTCGCTTTTCTATTCTGGGAAGCGACGCTAGGAATAACCCCGTCTGCTCCCCCACCCCCACCCCCACCCCCACCCAGCCGGTCGCGAAGCCCCAGCCGAAGCGGACTAACTCACTTTCATCTCTTCCTGAAGCAAAGACGCACCACATTGTACTCCAACATCTGGCGTCTGCAGCATTGCAGTTGTGTCTCAGTTCGAATTTAACTGATATTTTGTGTCAGTTTGGAAGCGACAGTGGCATGAGGCTTTGCATGAGGCGTTTGACACTCTTTTGGAATGTTGTGGGCGGATTTGAAAACGTTCTACCGGTAAGTGCTAGTACACCTTGTTCTTAGTATGTCAGGGAGTGACAATTCTTTTGAAAGCGTGATTAAGTAACATGCCTTACGGATGGGTCTCCTCCAGTTATTGGGACATGTGGGGAATACCCAGTTTGCTTGGTTTGCAGATAGTGAATATTGCGTAATATTCTAAAGAATTTGCAGGTCTGTTGGGAAAAGCAAGATACATTTCTGTCCTAAGAGCGACAGTCATTAATGTTGAAGGGTCTGTGCTGTTTGTGTTTTTGTATACCGTTCGTTTTTTCAGCATGGGCAATGTTGTGATCTGTATTTTCATGTACACACCGCCAGTGCGCGTGTATGTGTGTGAGCAAGAGAGAAGGTGGGTGGGACTTTGGCTCGTTCCGGGAATGTTCCATGACGCGCTCGCAGTCAGTGAAGGGCCCCTTTAGGGAGGCTCTCGATGTGCGATTGTTGCTGAAGTAAGGTGGCACCTGCTATAAATGACCATGTTGTGATATGATAGAACAACTATCCTATTATTATTTTCTATTTAACGTGGCAATTCAAACATACATCACATTGTCTTTAATTTACATGTAGAGAGCTGAAATAATTAAAATAATGTTAATGTGTGTGTATGTGTATATATAAAATGTACTGTATGTATGGATGCATGTATGTATGCATACACACACATTCTTGAATATGTGGGTTACGTATATTCTGTATATTTTATCCCCCTACACTAACCCTACCCCTAAATCTACCCATGACACAAAACGTTTGACAGTTTTTTTTAGGTAACACTTTATTTTACAGTGTCCTTGTTACATATGTTACATGTACTTACCATAGCAATAACAGTAAATGATGCATAATTACACGCAACTTGCCCTAAACAACCCTAATCCTATAACCCTATAGTAAGTACATTTAGTTACTAAATATTCCTCAGTACTTAAATATATAATTACACTGTAACAATGACACCTTAAAATAAAGTGTAACCATTTTTTAAAATTTTAAATAAACAGTTTAGCATGTTTTAAAGCCATTGGGTTCACGAGGACACAGGAAGCGTCCTCAAACCTGTTTACCTTGTAATACCCATGTACACATTTGTGTCCACATATACCTATATACACACATATCCAATGACCCATGTCACGCATCAATCAATTCTTGATTGAAAATTTTTTTTCAAAAGAAATATGTTTATTTGCATTCTATTTCAATTTTAGGCTACTATTTAGTTCTTTTGTGATTAATTTAAGACATTATATATCGTGTATCCGGTAGGTATAGGCAGTAATGTTATGTAACAGCCTGACAGCATCATAGCAGTAGAGCAGGGTCAAGGGAGTAGCCAAGTATTTACAACCCATCAGGCAAATTAGTTTATTTGACTATGCCAAATAGATGAGCCAGTGCTCTTTGCTCTGGCTTGATATAGGCTATATGTCCAGGGCAATGCATAAACTCACCCACAGTATCTCTTCCTGACACTGACATATGATACATAAACATCATTTTGTTTTCCATCACCTGGGTTCTATCCATCAAGAAGCAACAGACAGAGTTGGAGGTTTGACAAATGTCCTTATGCATTTTTTCCACAACAAAATCAATCACATTGATTCCATGTTGAGCTTTGACACATCTAGGCTTTCTGGCAATTTGTTTGTAATTGTTTCTGTTGGAAAGTCACTTTTAAAGGTAAACTGACCCACCTTTATGTTCTCACTTTAAACACACACACATTTATGATTCACCTCTCGAAATGGCTTTCATTCCCTAATGCCAACATAAACAAATGGGTTCCTGGAATCAGGGAAGCATATTCAAAGGCTTCAAATTCTTAAGTGCCCCTTTAGCGGAAATTTTAATAAGCATTCTTTGTGACAGCCTGTTCCTCTGTGCAAACCGAACCATTAAATGCAGAGAGCCCTCTGTACAATTTTAGGAAGTCAAAGGTCACTCTCCAGCACTTACTCAAACCACAGCACTGTCATTGGTTACAGAGGGCACTGGTTTCAAGTCTTTTAGAGCTCATGCCATTTTAATTGGATGAAGGAACAAACTGCACACAAATTGTATTTACAGTTTAGCAGACTAATTTATCCAAAGCAGCTTTTGCATTCAACGTCACAATATATCATAATATAAAAATGCAACAGTATGTATCGTGGATGGCGACAATATGTACTGTGTGTAGTTAACCCAAACTGAAAGTTTAGACTTAGATTTAATTTAGCGTCAAATATGATAATGGTACATCAAATATTGTGAACCCAGAAGGTCACACACAAATAATTAATTATTTAAAAAAAATACAATATTTGGGACAGAGTGCATGCATAATGTGTCTAATATAATTCTGTGTTTTTAGCTAAGCAGAATCATAAATACCTCTCTTCTGGTGTCACCATTGTCCTGTGCTTGGGGGAGAAGGAAAAAGACCAAACCCATTCAAGTCTATTCCTGATATAATACCACATTTTGCATTTTAATCCACAGAACATTTTATTAACTGTTATCATATTACTTAGATTTATTTGGCTCTACTTTGGCTTTATTTGAGATCAGTATCATGTATCGAAGCAAATCATGGCATGAATGTGTTACACCCCTAATTTAAAAGGGTTAGTTCACCCAAAAACTAACAGGGTTAGTTCTGTCGTCATTTACTCACCCAACTCATTATTTTTTTCTGCTGAACACAAAAGATTATTGTTGATGAGCCCCATTTACTTCCATAGTATTTTTTTTTCCTACTATGGAAGTCAATGGGGTACATCAACTGTTTGGTTACTGACATTCTTCAAAATATCTTATTTTGTGTTCAACAGAAGAAATAAATTCATACAGGTTTGGAACTTGAGGGTGAATAAATGATGACAGAATTTTAATTTTTGGGTGAACTAACCATTTAATATAAACATTTAATAGTTTGAACCCATGACCTTGGGGTTGTTTTTGGCATGCTGTTTGAGCTACAAGAAAACTGGCATGCACCAGTTGTGGTTAAATGCTGAATTGTGCAGTGAGCCATTGTTGTTTTTTTGTTTGCGTGATGAGGGGAAGGATTAGTTCTCATGGTGCTGGTATGGAAGGAAACAGTTGAGGCGTATCACCGCTTACACAGTGTGACAGAATGGATGCCTGCATCTGGGCTGTGCTTTTCCACCTGTTGCTTCAGGTTACATAATTTGATTTCTTTTGAAGAATTTGAAGAAGGAAGATGGCAATCTGAGGTGGCCACATACTTGGGGCCGATTCCTTATCGAGGGCGAACAGAGATGAGTGATATGCGAATGTACTTCTTTTAATGTGGTTTTAATTGTCTCATAACAGTTTGTAAAGTATATACAACCAATACTCACTATTTTAAAGCAGTATTTAAACATTAGATCTAGCTCTCTAACTTGCATCGCAATGTTAAGTTGAATCTGGGAAGGATGCTGGGAAGAATCTTCATGTGTGTGTTGTAATCCTGAGGTCGTCTTGAGAGTGTCAAGATGAGCCGGCGTCTGTGTTGACACCCCGCCAGAGTGAGAATGCTGCGCGTGACGTCCTCGCTCACTTCAGCTGCACAACAGGAAATACTCATGGCCTCCCCTCCTTCCTGCTTTGAAAAAGAGGTAGTCTCTTGCTCGCGCTCACTCTCCTGCCCTTCTTTTCTTTCATTTTCTGCAGCAGCAGGGCAAGGCAAGACCTATTTTAATGCCTGCAGCCATTGCCCGTGTGCCTTCGCCTTGGTTGACACCTCCTTCGGACCATCCGGCCAATCAGAGTGCAGCTGCTTACGCCGAAGAAACATGATCGTTTTTTTCACTCTTTTGCTCCTTTCTCTGAGCAAGTGAAGGTAGCAGGAGTGGGAGCAACCAAAGAGTGTACGAAAGAGGAGGAGGGAGAGAGAGGGGGAGAGAGAGAGAGAGAGAGAGAGAGAGAGAGAGAGAGAGAGAGAGAGAGAGAGAGAGAGAGAGAGAGAGAGCGAGAGCGAGAGCGCCGCGAGAAGGCTGCAGACAGAGGTAGGGAAATAGCTTCTCGCACAGAACGTGAGCGAATGGTGATTGTACAGGCTTGCGCGATTGCCACAGCAGAGAGGAAGGAGGTTTGGAGCCCCTGAGGATCTGAAGGATGCCATGTCAGGTGAGCAACTGACCTGGACAGGGGGAGATAGTAGAGGAGCGGTGAAAACAAATGAGAATGAAAGTAAAGAAATGCTGCTTGTGTTGTGGCTTGTGGTTTTGTGCTGCTTTGCTGCTTGTTTTTAAGTTCTATATGAAGTCCGGCTGAACTGACAGCTGGCTAGTGGGCATTGACAGGGGATCTGACCAATGCTGGACACATTCGCACAAGTTTTTTGGCTTACGGGAACACGTTTGCTAACCCACTGTCATACCTTTGCTGATAATGTGTAGTGTTAAAATACTGATACCTTACCTGATTATAGGTAACTTATGCACTAGATGACATGGCATAATGAATATTGCTGCACATATTTTTTGTAGGTATGTGTGTGTGTATGCACTAATGACATTATCTTTTTCTGAACAGGGTGTATGAGGAGGGTGTGTACCTGGATTAGATTCCCGGGACCGCCAGAAGAAAACCAAACACTGGGTACAGTATGCTTGAGATATGTTGTGTTTAAGATACATTGTGCCATGTCGATGTACATAAATTAGCGTAGGTGTTTATGCTATGCTTATAGCTGCATCAATCAGAAGTTTGTAAAGTGGCGACATCATCGGTTTCTGTGCATTTGGTTAAGCATCCCCAGAAATGCTTGTGCAAGGGTGTATTCACACTTTTTTTAAACTGCAGTTTCCGAGCTTTGTTAATAGGACTGAATAATTAATGTGCAGGTAATTGAGTTGGGCTAATTATTCATTATAAGAATGATGAATATCATCGCAACAGACTGATTTGGGAAGTATTTCTCAGCTCTCATTATTTTCAGTCACTTTTTGATGAACTTTTCATTCAACTTTGTTCAGGGATGAGTTTAAGATAACAGAGAATAAATTAGTGGGACTAGAGCCGGAAAGAGGAACTGAAAATAGTAAAAGTAGAATGCACTTTCTAATCTATTCTAGAATTTAGTCATCTTCAGTGCATGCATTGTTTTAGTGGAGGTAGGCCTGACAGACTGTGTTTGTCCTGTTGTGTGCCACTCTTTGTGTATACCAGACCTCTTCTGTTTTTCTTTCTTTCAGTCTCCCTCGACCATATGCTCAGTATACAAAGAGCTGTTTGTGACTGTACATAGTTTGCACCATATAAATAGATGTATAAAATGTTGATAACTATCAGGCACCACACAAGCCTGCCAGTGGATCAACAAAATTAAGGCACCAGCTACGCTGAGCAAATTGTACAAGAGTTTATAAAGGTAAATTGAACGTGCGTTGGTTGATTCAGGGTGTGGTGAAGTCATGTTTGTTATAGTGTGTGTTTGTCAATGTGAAGCTTGGTGGTTAGTAGGTAGTGTGTGAACTGTTGTGTCTGTCTGGACCGGAGTATTGTGGGTGGCAAATGTTGATCCATGCCTGAAGCAATCCAGTGATGTAACCACAGTTTGCTTGAGGGGATGGAACAGACATGCCATTGAACCTTTCTGTTTGTGTTTAGTCTGTAAAGTTCAGATAACGTTGAGCAACAATTTTAAATAGTTTGATCGATAGGCATGCCAATGTGTATCACTGTGGGTTAAATGCCATTTGATTGTTCTTGACTGCTGTTGGCTAGGAGTGTTGTGATGTTTTTTGCTGATTTGAGTTGACAGTAAAGTGCCCTCTGGTTATCATACGCTGTGCTAATTGGAAAAACATGCAGCCTCTGGAAGAAAGACAGCTGTACGACAGTCAGGCATTCTTATGCCCTCTTCTGAGTGGCATTTGCCCTTGTTTACCTCAGGGAGCATGAGTGTGGTGGGCATGAAGAGGTCAATAGGTCATTCTTCCAATCCTCTTTGAGCAAGGGGTTGGGTTATATTTGGGTCAAAATGACAAAGGTGATGAGAGGAACTGTGGTATGGGTGCTTCTGAGTATAGAACATACTTCCACATTTTGGACTACGTCAGCATTTACATTTATGCTGTATGCAACTTGTTGAAATAAATCATCATGCCAAATAATATGTTAACTTGAACATTGGTATGCTGAGTATGATTAGCTATTGATGCAGATCTCCTGAGCTCAAATTGATTAAGGTTTTTTTTTTTTTTTTGTGTAGCCTATATTTCAATGATAAAGTGCATTTTGTTAAAAAATGAAAGAAATGCTGTAAATTATACAGGGTGTAACGTTTTGAACTGTTTATTAAAAGAACCGGCTCAAGAATTAATTTGTTTCGGGATTCAGGCTACATTGGTCAGGCTGTATGTTTCTGATTCAAGCCCTAGGACAACTCAATAGAAAGACTTTTTTTTTATATATATATATTTTGAAGTATATTGTATTTTTACTTTACACTTTATATGTCCAGCACACTGTAAATTTAATCGCATAACTAATATTGTTTCTGGTGTCTTGTGGTGAAATTCTGACTGATGTTTCAGCCCATTATTGTCATCAGCAGGTTGTCTTTGGCATTTTTAGTATGTGTTACCAAAATGACTCTTGGTGTAGTAAATAATGCATTTTGAAAATGCTTAAAATATTTTCTTTCAACATCACAGTTTTGTGACATTAGTGCCACCCATGAATACCGGTTGAACTTTTGACCAGCACAAGCATGATGTCATTCACTCAGCTCAACAGCAGTCCAGTAATAAGTCAGCACTAAGTAATGCTTCTCACCTGCTCACCTTTTCAGCTCAATGTGGTGATGGAGGATTTTTGTTATGGATTATCGTTCATAAAATGGCCATGGTCAGGGCATTTCCTGACCTGTGTTTGTGTGTGTGTGTGTGTGTATAAGTAGATGTTTGTCCCTATAGTGCATGACACTTTTCACCCTATTGAGGGGCTGTCAGGTCAGACATCTTCCAACCAAGGCAAAAAGGTCAGAGCTGCCAATGCAGTGACCACAGTTCTCTGGAGAGAGGCGTGCTTCCTGCCTTACAGCTCTTTAATGTTTTTGTCTACAATTAGTCCGCGACAAAAAGCCTCTGATTGCTGCCAACTCAGAGTGCAAGCTGTTTAAAATCTCTCTGAATGGTCGTCAGGTGTGCATTCTGAACCAAATAGGGAGAAAGCAATAAGCAACAAGAAGAGTGAAGGATTGAACTATTTGACACATTTTTCTCTTTTATTTGTACAAATCAGTGCAAAAACATTTGCAAGCTCTTCTTCCAAGTCGCTTGACATGCAATTTTTCTGTACTTTAAGGAATATTCTTGGTTCAATATAAGTTTGTGGGATAATACTGGTTAAAAAAGCAAAAATCAAGGTTACAGTGAGGCACCACAAAGGATGCAAATGGTTACAATATTTAAAAAAAAAAAACATTTGTTACAATATTTTTAAAACACTGTCACTTTTGGTGTATTTTGGGTAAACTATTAATACAATGAGTATTTTAACATTTTCTTCCATGACGGGCTGGACAATTGGATGCATACATTTTAGGGCTGCACGATATTGGAAAAAAATTACATTGCGATATTATGTTTTTCTGCGATTTATGTATTCGATATGAAAACAAATGACTTTAATAGCTCTATTTGGAAAGAATTAATCATTCTAGAATGATTGAGGTGATTTTGTAGGTGAGTGAATCTGCATAGAAAATAATAAGCAAGCACATTGCAAGCATTAGATTAATACAATAGAACAAAGATACAAATGAAATAAACTATGCTTTATGTTTTTCAGGTAAGTATAACAAAGTGTATTCAGTTACAGAAATTGAATAAGCAAATGTAAAATAACACTTCACTGTATAAATAAAATATAATTAATATTTGTTAAAGCTACAAAAGTTTTTTCTTTTTGTATTTTGTTGTTTATTTAACATTAATGACAGACAGCAGCGGGTATATTAGGCTGCTGTCACTTTAAGAGCTAATGCAGAATCCATTTTTTACATTCAAGGTGATGATACACGGGGCAACTTTTTTTGAGCAATGTTGCCGAGTGATGTTGCTTGGGCACTTTCCCATTGAGAATGGGCAACAAATTTCTATCTGGATACTTTAGATTGGTCGTGGGTCCTGTGTCTCACCTGGTTGCCCGTTGACGGCAACATTGCCCAGCAATATTGCTCAAAAAGTTGCCCTGTGTATCATCACCTTCATATAAGCCATATGTGACTATGTTACAAGCTCAAATAGAGGTGGAAGAGAACAGAACTCTGTGTTTGTGTGCTGTCTGCAGGGCTCCGCGTGTGTGCACAGAAAATGCAGCAAGTTCGAAATGCATCGTCTTGCGCTCGCATGGCTTAAAAACGCTTGAACGTTTAAACTGACAGGACCTAAAACACGTGCAAATTATAAACTTTCACTCTCTGATTGGTTAAACGTAGCAATTAATCCGAGAATCACATGCGTTTCAAACCGTTGTGCTTGATCTGTACAGATCACAGATCAACTACGATTCTCTTGACATTGCACATCCTGCAATGTGACTATCGAGGATGCACACGTCACGATATTGATGCTAAAATGTTTTATCGTGCAGCCCTAATACATTTATAATTAAATGGCAGCCTTTGCAATTTGCTAATCACACTAAGTCACGATTTTGTTTTTTATTTTGTTTAAGTCCTACCTGTGCCTCAGATTCTTGCTTTTTTAAGGTAATACATTTTATCATGGACATATATTTTTGTGATACACATACCATAATGGCACAAATGCTGTCGATTGAGCCCGTCTTGTATTAGAAATAGATTTTGTTTTAATTAAATATGTGCTGGGAGACGTCAGTCTTATAGTATGCATTATGAAACAAATTCCATCTCTCAGACATAGTGTGCAGGTAGTACAGCATAATTTACCCAGATGCACTGCCTGTTTACAGTTCCTTTATGCCATCTGATATTACTTAAATCCTTCCTTGATACATTTAGTCGTCCATTAGCCCTTAAGTGGAGGAGGCGGTCTAGTATGAGCGATTGACTTAGTAAAACACACGGCGCAGCAAAAACACTATGCATGATGATTATATGAATATTTTGCTGTCAGCAGTTGCGTGTAATATGCTAATGAAGGATCTTGCTCATCAGAAGAGCACAACCTCCCTGATATTCAACACTGAGATGTTTATGATCTGAACAACGGCATGGGTTCCAGGTTGCGCCGACGGCTCAAGGTTGAGGAAAACGAGAGCTATTGGTCAGCCCGCCGCTTTTGTGTGAGAACCCCGATGAAGACAATGCACAAAAGCCCCCTAAAGCAGCAACACATACTTTGTTACTATGGGAACCTACCAGAACTGTGCTTTGTCCTTGATGGAATCAGATGGATAGAGAAGCTGTATTAGTGGAGCTTAGAAGAGAGAGGAACAGACAGAGAAAGAAGCATAAAAAGCAGGAAGCAGCATGTGTGAGGATGAATGGAGATACAGTACATCTGCCTTTGAGTGAATTTCATCACGGTGGGGAGACTCTTGACCCTCAACCCTTGCTCTGATTGATCTGTCTGTATTGATTCAATACATTAAGTATTTATAATTCTGCTAGACATGTCACTAGATTACATGAGCTCTTTGCTGACTAATTAGGTAACATTTAAAAAAGACAACAGTGTATTGGCAAAGCAAAAGGTTCTACGCACACATACACATGCTGCACAGGGACAAAACCAGTCTCATCTTTCCCAAGCAGAACAATAGTATGTGCAGGTGTTTCATCTGATCAGAAATAGAGCACCCACCCACCCACACACACATACAGTTATACAAAGACACACGGAAACTCGTACGTACGCACCAACGAGCACACACATACACTCTCATTCACCTAAACCGTTTATGAGTAACCACGCATGGAGCACACCTTTCTTTAACACACAATGTTACATTAGATGCAGCGTCTATGGGTTGGAAAATAGGTTAACGGAGTTGTTACCCAAAAATGAAAATTATGTCATCATTTATTCACCTTCATGTCGTTCCAAACCTCTATGACTTTCTGTCTTCCATGGAATGCAAAAGGAGATTTTTTTTGACAAATATCTTGGTCACTCTCTGTTTAACTGAAATGAATGGGGAGCATTCAAGCTTCAAAAAAGCACCATAAAAGTATCAGAAAATATCATAAATGTAGTTCATACAACTTGTGTGCTATATTTGAGAGTCTAGAGTCTATGGAACTGAAATTTAAGTTGTTATTCACTGATTTTTCGTCCAATCCATTGGGCCTGCTTCAAATGGATCATTGAGTTAGTCAGTTGAATTTGAGAACCGGATCAGGCTGGTTCGTAAATGAATCTGGTTTTGTGAACTGGATTAACCAATTAATTGAAAAAGATTTGTTTCAAAAGAATTGTTTGTTTTTCTCTCATAAACTCTCGCATGAGCTTGGACAGATCACAACTTTGCTCTTCACACAAATCTATTGTATTGCTTGTAATATAGTAGTGCTGTCACGATTCATCACAATGAATCACATCCAAAATAAAAGTTTTGAGTTTACTTTATATATATATATATATATATATATATATATATATATGTGTATGTGTATGTGTGTGTGTACTGTGTATAATTATGTATATTTGAATACACACATGAAATATTTGCATGTATATACTTGTATATTGCATGTTTATACATGTATATACTTATATGTTTTTTCCTAAATATATACATGCATGGGTGTGTGTATTTACATATACATAATAATTATACACCGTACACACACATATATTATGTAAACACAAACTTTTATTTTGGATACGATTAATGATTTTACAGCACTATAATATAGTGCATTAGTCACACTTTTACGATTTTTTTTTCTCATTTTGGACCCCATTTACTTTCATTATATTGAAAGAATATTCTTAAAACATTCTGATTGATTAAAACACCTTTTGTGTTCCAGTGAAAAAAAGAAAGTTATACAGGGTGAATTGAGGGTCGTGAATGATGACTGTCTCTTTAACTGTAATTTTACTGCCAGGCCGCACAGTAGACATTCAGCACCGCATAGCCCCTCAGTTCTATTCTTCCTCATGCCACTTCCAGATAACAGAGCATTTGAATTTGAATAGTCCAGGATTGGACAACAAGCTTGTGCGCTGCTGTTTCCTGTAGCCGGGCAGAGATGAGGTGCACGACGTGTGTCCGTAGGCAAAGCACATGGAAAGCAGAGAGAGAGCGAGCAGGAACTGTCCTGCCTTGCTCTCCCACACATCGCGCCGCACACTATATGCGGCGTGCTGGCAAAGAGCTGAAATACGCCCTCCTTTCGTTTCCTTCTCTTTGTCAATGCAAATCGCACAGTCCAAAAGCTGCACCGCTGCAACGGAGCACGCTTCCTGTTTGACAAGGTGTATGCGTGAGTTTCTGCAGAGGTGGAGGGATGCGTGCTGGAGATGAAGCCGGGCCTGTGGTTTTCATGCCCACTCGGTTGCCACATGCAAGTGTGTGTGCGGGCGCTCAGCTGTCTTGATAAGGTCAGATGGCGATGCTGTTTCTGGCATGGTATTGCATCACAGCAAGAGACCCATTACATGTGCGTCGGTTTCACAAGTAGAACTCTGGGTTCTAGTGATGCATATCTCCCTATCTCGCAGGCTCCCCTGTGCACTGCTGTCTCTCTCCGGATGTGTTGCGGAGACAAAGGCGGACAAAGAAGCACTTTTATGACACCTCTTTAACATAATCCTTTATTTTAATCATGCTTAATCTATATCTTAATCTATTAACCCAGCATCTGCAGATGACCAGCAGAATGTGTTGCTAATTTGCATGAAAATCTATCATTAGATTACTAGCATCATTACATTACTAATACCCAGTATGCAGATTACTAGATGTATGTAAGATAGCACCAGATGGCAATGAAATCAGAGACTATAAGATAATTGTTTTGTTTCTTCACACAATCAGTTTTAAAGAGGTCATGACATGGATTTTTTTATTTGAATATGTCCCTATATATATAATATAATGAAGAGGACATTGTAAGCTATGAAACATGCAGGACATTTTAATAGTTAAAATAACTCTTGTATGTCAGGCTGTCAAGGAAAATTTGATTTTTCATGTCATGACCACTTTTTTAATGTACCCAGTTTTCAAAAAAAAAAAAGATCCTAGACTTTAGTTTTTGTCCTTTGTCTCAATGTTTTTGTTGTTGATCAAATATTCCTGGATGGAGGAATATGTTTATATCGTATTACTGGCTTAATACATGAATCGACTGTAATTGCTCATTATAATGACTTTTTGGCAGTGGTTTGTCAGAAAGCTGGAGAAAATAGGAAACCCTGATTGGGGGTTATTCAAGGAGAGATCTGTTTTTACTCTCTCTTTTCCTGTGGTGCTTGTTGAACAGGTGGTGAGCTGAGCTTGGTAGGATTGGTTGGCATAGGCTGTTCGTTGAGTTGGTGAGGTGGCAGCTGCGTTGAGCACCGAGCAAAAAGTAGCGCTTTCCTCCCTCCCTGCCTCACTTTCAGCACACCCACGTGCCACCCGCATGCCGAAAAGAGCTGCTCTCGCCCCACTCTCGCTGCGACGGGATGAGGGTGTAGTGAGGGGCGGGTGGGGTTGGGGGGTGGTGTGGTCTGGTGTTGCAATCAGTGCAACGGAGAGATGGGGAAAGATTTCAGTATAGATCAATGTCAGTGTTTATTTCTTCAGTGAAATGTTTTTTTTGTCAATGATAATATGCACATAAAAATTTCAATGACACAATTTAACCTATTGTTTACAAAAATATGAGAATAAATTGCTAGATATTAACAATGCACTAATAATCTTTCATTTGATAACATTATTAAATATTCTGTTTATTTATTTTTTCTTGTAAAAGAAAAAAAAATCTTCTCTAAAACATTTTCTAATTAGATGTATTTTAATATTATTTATATTCTATTATAGTATTTGTTAATATTTTTAATTTAACTTTTATTTTTATATTTCCATCCGTTTTAATTTTAGTTTTTGTAATTTTGAAATGTGCTTTTGTCATTTTTATTAGTTTTTTAAATATTTGTATTATTAGTTCTTGCCTTATATTTTTTTAATATTTTTATTTTTAATAATTTTGGTATTTCAGTTAGTTGCCAAGACAACATTTCTCTTTTTAAAAAATAGGTTTTAAAACTTATTTTAAGGAATAAGTTTTTCACTAATTTTTAAAATTTTATTTAAGTTTATTAAAATAACATTTTATTATTATTATTTTATTATTATTTTAGAAATATTATTTTATTTCAGCTTTGTCTCAATGAATGGACATTTTTGTAGTTTTAGTTAACAATAACAACACTGATTAAATGTCTTTTTAGTGTAAAATAAATTATTATAACATACTGAATACATTTAAAGGTAAAAACTATGACTAAAACTAAAACATTAAAAATGAACAGTGCTAAATAGGCATTTAATCCTGCATTCAGGGCTAATTGTTTGCCTTTTTGACTGTTTTTAGTATCTACGCACGATCTAGTCATTGTTTTGCTCATTTTGTCAGTCATCATATCCAAGATTTACTTCCTATCTCTATCATAAATGCTCGATTTCTGTTCACTGGTGCAACAGCAATCTCATCTATCTCCTCTTTTTGAAGGTGACCTACTTATAAGTAGACATGGAGTATTTTCCCCTATTGTGTGCTATAAGGCAGGTAATCCTTACTGTATGTCATCTGTCATCCAGCACTCTTGCATATGGAGGATTTGGCTGGTGATGAGGGGTATAGAGGGGTAGGCCACCCCCCTGCCTGCACGATGAGTGCCCTGCTGGGAATGGAGCACCTCCGACACTGGCCTGTTGGCTCAACTTCCCAGGTCAATAATCCAACATTCTGTCATTAGCGCTCCCACGCTGTTCCTCAGCAGCTGTCCTTCACACTTGATAGCAGTACATTGAAGTGCTTATTAAACAGAGCACTGGCTGGACGGTGTGCTTCTATTGACACAAATGAGCGACGGATGACACTCAGCCTCTCTGCAATCAGGAAGGGTGCTTGTGATTAATTAGCTGTGGTCTCTCCAGCTAAAGATGCAGCCAAGAGGTGCCCTAAGATGTTTGTACTTTGGTCAGGAGGCTAACAACAGCACACATGGGGATCAAGAAGTGGTTACTTAATTCTGCGTCAAACTAAATTCTTAGGTTTGTGTGAGATAAACAGAATCTGATAACCAACAACAACATCAAATTGAAATTGTCATTAGCCAATAACTGCGTGCGGTTTGCCAATTAGCAAAAGTTAATATCCACCAAGGCATGTCTTTGACGATTGACCTTTCACTAAGCACACATCCCCCCAATAATTACATTATTTGTTTCATCTTAGAACTGTACATTTCTGCCATATGGACATTAGACAGTCACCTCTGATAACAGATTAGAGTAGTAGAAACATGCATTTTCTGTAAAGCTGCTTTGAAACAATATGGATTGTGAAAAGTGCTATACAAATAAATATGAATTGAAATTATTGCATTTATGCCACCTCGAAAGAAAAGTCCTTTTGCTATCATTTTTTTATTTATTATTGAATTAACTCAACATTTGGCAATGGATATGTGTCTGAAATATGAAATTGGAATCATCAGTTTTTATTATAACCCCTTTTCTTGTAATCGTATGGTATTACCCTATTTTTTCAATAGCCATTGAGAAAAAACCCCCCACTTGGTTGGCAACTATTGGACATCTGTAATCGGTCAGTGGATTTAATTATGGTAATTAAGTTTTATGAGGTGAGAGACAGAAATGAAGAATTCTGGATGGATAGTACACATGTGGTTCTGATCTTTTTTCCATTTGTGATGGAAGACAACATTTGAATCTGCATCTGTGTTAATAATCCCTCTCTTGCCCTCCTCGTAGCTTTTGACTGATCCATCCATGCAGGATTGCCAACATTTCATATACTCAGGAGTGTTCATTTTGTTTCCTAATGAGACATTTTGTCATGAAATGGCCAGAATGACTCTTATAATTTGTTGTTCTTCCTTGCTAAATAAGAAAACTCTGAACTCTTTGGACTACCCAATAGACTGCTTGGAATGTTTTTATTAAAACTGCCATCTTCACATAGTCTGGTGATGAATGGCCTGCTAAATCTTTCCCTTGTTCCAATTTACTGCAGGGATTAATAGAAGCCAAAGTTTAATTACGGCATGCGAGCGGAGACACATATTAAAGCTCTTTGTTCTCCCTGTACATGAAAGGTGATTACAGGTGTAGTACAGATCTATGTATCACTGCCTTGGAAATACACCTTAGCAAGTCACCTTTACTAATACTTAAGTAGTGATGTATCAAAATGTCGGTTATTTTGGCTCTATCAGTTAGCTGATTAGGTTTTAAAGGCCAGTAAATTAATTTACTGTATGTTAACATTTCTCTGATTTCATTGTAGCTGCTACAGTATGTATACATAGATGGTAAATTTTATTCTTGATGTATAATCTCCTCGTTTCCCATCTTTACTGTTATTTCATAGCCATTGTATTGGGATACAGCTTTGTTTTATACCTGTTAAGGTTGGATTAAGGTTCTGACTAAGGAAACTCTTACTATATCTCACACCGCTAAGGCAGGGAGTTACAGACGTTATGAATCAAAGCTAGCAAAGTGCTGACAGAACCCACGACATATTACTCACCTGACTTCTCTGTCACAGAATTTCTTTTTCCACCATAACAGTCCCTCCAGACAACTTGGAAAGAGATGTTGGAAACAACAGCATCATGGGATTGGGTTTTTCTAATGTGCCTCACAAATTAACTTCATATTTGTCTCTAGCTAGACAAAAACGTTAAGACATTTCATATATTTGTATTCTAAATCAGGGCTGTGAGCACCATAGACAATATGGAAAATTGGCCAAATTGCCCCCTTCAAATCCATCATGCATCACAGTTTGACGAAAAGTTTTAAGTTACATTTTTAGGCTGGTTTGCCTCAGTGGTCTAACAACTTGTCAATGTCAAAATGACTGAGATGGCCAATCAAATAAAAAAGGCGGGATATACTGTTCACAGAAGCCGAAGATGAATTACAGCACAATGCTTCTGTTTTAATGGTGCGATTTTTATATTTAATATTCAGCAACTGTTTTACGATAGATATGTTAAATGACCGATACAAAACTACTCTGTGTTTTTGTCAAATTTCACTGCTTTGAATTGAAAATATATAATTTATGTGATTCATATAGACTAATTCATAACAGAATGTGACGAGACAAGAAACATTAACCGAGCTGTAGGGCTGGGCAATAAAAACGATAACAGTAATTATCGCGATATAATTTTTCTTGATAAAATAACAAAAATTTTGTTATAATGTTTGATATAATGTTTATGTATAATTAATAATTACAGTATTTTTTATTAAGCTATAGCATTTGTGCATTTATTCTAAATGTATTTAGGCTACAATTACTGCTTTCATACAAATATCATAGAATGCATGATACATTTTACTATGGTAATTGAGGTGCTATATTTGTAGTTTTAACTGTGGTTATCATGATTTAAATGTAAACTACTATGGAAGGCCAGTGGTTCATTTTAATAAAATTCAAACTGTCATAATACTTACATTTTATCAAATAAAAATTAGGTTGTTACAATTTTTGTTAATAAACATAAATTAACATCTACAGCCTAACTCAAGCTACTGTCAAATGAGACAAAACATGTAATATTATTAATATTGCAGCCTGCACTGCAAATTATGCTGAAAATATGCATCAACATAGTCAGGCAATACAAACTTGTTTCATGACTTAAAACAAAATCACCCGTTAGCAGAAGAAACTAAGAAATATTTTTTTCCAATAAGATATTTCTTTTTGTCACGTTCTGACAATAGAGTAGTTTAAAACCACAATTAACATTGGGTTCCTACAACTTTCACTTAGGAGCAAAAATCTGCTATTAAACTTAACTTTAAACATCTAGGCCTATCGTGATAATTATCGATATCGACTGATTTTGAAAATGTAATCATGATAATTTTTTGGCCATATCGCCCAGCCCTATGAATGTGTGCATGTTTTAAAATAAAAACTATTATTTTAAGTTTAAACTGAATGTAGTTCTTTTACTGTTCTTTTCTTTATTCCCTTAAATCCATTTTTAAATCCATGAAAAAAAGAGCCCATCCCCAAAAAAAGTTATGGTTACTGGTTACGGTCTTGCTCTAAATCAATGCATGTTTTGCACAAAACTGAAGTAGCAAAACTTTTGGTGTGCTGTGCCCAGCGTGTTTCTGAGGCATTTAGATGCACAGGCTACTGATGTACACGCATTTTGAATCTTAGCATTTGATTTGTGTTAAGCTCCTCTTCATCACAGGAGGATGGAAGGGCCGCCTCTCTTCCTCCTTTGAGCCCGGATCCCTTGATCTGCACATTCAGAGGCTTTACAGCTGCCTGCACCACCAAACATGCAACCGCTCGACGTACAGTATGTGTGCCGCACGCCGCTTCAAAGTCCCGAGCTGTCTGCCTTGGAGCATTGATCCCAGTCTCTCTGAAAAAAAGAAATAAAAACACTGACAATATTAGCAAAAGAGATGAGCTCTCGACTTGACGTGTGTCGAAACATGCCCTGCTTTGAGAGCCCACTGAGCAAGCTGGGAGTCTTTTGAATAAGAAGAGGGAGGGGGTAACTACGCTTCATGACATGCTTTTTTAAACGCTTTTGGCTGTGAACGGCTGTTTCTTCGTGCAGTGGAAGAAACGGTGGCTTTTTTCCTTTTTTCAATCAGCTTGTCTGGGCCACCGTGTGACAGGAAGCATCGCAAATAGAGATGTTATTATGCTGACAGCCAAAATAAAAAAACAACAATATTAGACATGCACTATGCCTTACCAGATGTGTGAAGTTTGTGATGAGATAAAATAGACCTGTGCTATCATTATTTGAGTGTGTTTACATCTGATCACATCCATCTAGTCTTCTTCACAACCGACCCTATTAGCATGGTTTGTTTTCATAATGCCAGCCATGTCACCTGTTGCAAGACTTTTGACTATGACAAGTCAGGTAAAGTACTGCCCACTTACACAGAAAGAGACCATTTGATCAACCAGTTTTTTTTAGGTGCTGCCAAACATTTAGTGTATGCTTTTTTTTTATAAAAAATAATACTACATTAATACTTTTATTCAGCAAGGATGCATTAAATTGATCAAAAATGAGAGTAAAGACATTTATTATATTTCTAACTCAAATTTCTCATGTACATGGCTCCAAAAAAAAAAAAAAATATATATATAATATTGATAATAATAATTTCTTGAGCACTAAATCAGGATGTTAGAGTGATTTCTGAAGGATCATGTGACACTGATGACTGGAGTAATGATGCTGAAAATTCAGCTTTGCCATCACAGGAATAAATCAATTTTTTCATATATTCAAATAGAAAGAAGTTATTTTAAATTGTAGTAATATTCTGATCAAATAAATGCAGTTTCTCATAAGAGACTTCTTTCAAAAACATTCAAATAATCTTACCAACCCCAAACCTTTGAACAGTTGTGTGTATATAACGCATTTTATTTATTATATAATATTTTCTTTGTTATTGCTTATTTTTAATTGTGCAATATGTACAACATATCAGATGGTCATTAAACAGTTCATGAGCAGTCAGACTATAGCCCAGATTTTAAATGCTATTTCATATTACTTGTATAGTTGAAGTGAGACAACCGTAGTCAAAACAAAAAACTTGATGATAAAAATCATGATTTGATTACTTTCCAAGCTTCAAAATGTTTTTTTTTTTTTTTTTTTTTTTTTTTTTTTTTTGTGGTCACAAGATAGATGGAAGATTACACAGCCGTTTAGCGGAGCACACTCATTTAGCTGGATGACTTTCTGATCTTGGTTTCCTCTTCTTTGAGGGGTAGCCACCTGCTCAGTGGGATGTCAGTGATGTCTGCTTTTCCTTGCTCAACATGTGGTGTGATGTAGGGTGGTTGAGAGGAGGTGTTGCTGGTGCACGCGCACACGCGCACCCTCACACATGCACACACCGTACTGGGAAGGCTTAGGAAGTGTGAGCTGCCACAGTGTCAGGTCTCTGGTGCTCCCAGCAGCCCACTCTGAATACACTCACAGCTTCCTGCCTGAGCTGACAATCTGCTCTCTTCTGACTGCTTGTGCGAGCATGTGTGTGCGTTTGTGCATGCAAGTGCATACACTGTGAAATTCTGTTCCTTTAAAATGTCAGGTGCGCAGGCCTAATGCAAAACCGTGTTAGTCACAAGGCGTCTATCGGTTCCCTGGAAAGATTTTACTAGCCTTGAAAGCTTTGGAGGAACAACATAAGAACGTGACTTTACAATCTCTGTAAATTGCAACCTGCGAGTACGATGTCCAAATGGTTTCAGAACCAAAATATCTCAACCCTTACTCACTTTCTCCCTCCAGTCACCCTCTGGCCAAAACAAATTGTGTGGCAAAGCAGGAACATTTTAAGTGAGACTCGAGGCGCTGTTCCTGGAGGACTGGATCTTGGCAGGGCTGTACCGGTAGTGTGGCAGGAGGGGGGTTTCACTTTATCTCAATTCTGTCTGTTTCCTCATCCCATCTGTGAGCTTGGCAGCCTTGTTAAACTGACATTGCTAGTCTCCTATCTCACCTTCTAATTTTTGCCCTGCAGCCCATCCAAAAATCGCAAGTGCATCCGTTCTCCCGTGCTGCTGGTTTCCATGGCGTTGAGGAAACGTGGTCTGTGGTGGCATGCCAGTTTGGTGTATACTGTGCACCAGTGCACTTCCTGAAGTACTGTACAGGTTTTTTTTTTTTTTTTAACAGACTGTCCTCAGGATGTTGTTTGAAATAATAATTTAGCTGGTCATGATTTAAAAGAATGGTTCACATAAAAATGAAAATGCTGTTATCGATTACTGTTATTACAAACCTGGATGTAAAAAACAAAACAAAACGTAAAGTAATTTTTTTCCAAATGTGTTACAAAAATCATACAGGTTTCGAATGGCATGCAGGGGATTAAATAATATAACTTTTTTTATTTGATTTGATTTTTGCTTTAAATACAATTTTTTTGCTTTATTTAAATTAAATATTTAATATTCATCTTAATAATTATACAATTATACAATTATATAAAACCGTATAATACAAATTTTAATATATAAATATATATTCATAATTATATATGAGTACATGATAGAAACCTTCAATAAATAGGCTTTTGTTATTGTAGTCACACCACTATGGAATGATTTTTTTATTTTATATTGAAGCAGCAGATTTCAAGGCTCAACACTGTATTTCTGCAGGGGCCATCTGAGGGTTTCGTAGCCAACATTTAACACTGTCACGGGCTGCCAGTTTGCAGCACGGTGAGTAAGGTTTTGGAGATCCAGGGAGGGAATCGAGGGATGCAGGAAAAGTTTAGGACACAGAAAGCTTTGCTATGTTTACCACAACTAGATGTGGCTCCCAATGAGACTGGGACTCTGCACAGGAAGCTGAACTGTGTTAATTAGCCCTAAATAGGTACGCCAGTGTTCTGCCCAAGCCGCTTTGGGATTTTAGAGACACAGTTCATTCCCATTTGCGAGGGGAACTCCCAATTACTATGGAGAGCCTTGCATTTTAATGTGTGAAATATTTTGGTCTTGCTTTACATATATTCAGTCTTGGATTTGCACGGCCAGAGTAGATGGAAGAGAATCATAGTCTGGATTTTACAAATATCCTGCTGAGAGAAGCACTTTATTGGCTTAGACTATCTGCTTTGTGTAAATACACAGCACTGGAAGACCTGGCAGTGGCGGGGTGAATTGATTTCCTCTGGTGGGACAGACCCTGGATTTGTGTGCGGAGGAGTGACACAGCTGCACTTTTCTCTCTCTCTTTCTCTGTCACTATTCTGCATCAAGGCCACTTCCAACCCCAGTCCTTCCTCCCTTTACTGTTTTCTACTCCCTCCCTCTCCTGACACTCTCTGCCGCTCCTACACTTTATCATGTTTTTTTCCTTCTGACACTCAGTTTTTTTCCCCTCTATCTCTGAATATATTGTCGCGTCTGGCTGTGAGTGTGCTTTGAGCACATGCTGCAACCTTGATAGATGTTCTCTTCCTCTTTCTCTATCTCTCTCTCCCCCTCCCTCCCTCCCTTCTTGTCCTCCTCTATTTCTGCATCCTGGCTGTTGTAGGTCTGTATTTCTCTCCCCCAATGAGCTCAGGATCTTTCCCCTGTGTGATGTCAGATGTGGATCTGGGTGAGCGAATGGGCATCCGTTCATGTATCTCTAGTTCTGCGGATGGGCTCTGGGAGAAACCTAAATTTAG
Source organism: Paracanthobrama guichenoti (assembly GCA_018749465.1). Taxonomy (NCBI): domain Eukaryota; kingdom Metazoa; phylum Chordata; class Actinopteri; order Cypriniformes; family Gobionidae; genus Paracanthobrama; species Paracanthobrama guichenoti. Next base: position 27,527,120 of record CM031962.1, on the reverse strand, counting down.
CAGTTCCTCGCTCTGTTGTGTTTGCCGTGCATGGCTTAATTAGCACACAGCATGGCAGAGTATGTCTTGGATGCATTATATAATATGTTATATAATTGGATGCATATTTCATGATGAATGTTGGAGAGGGAGGCTCTTCGCAGTCCCATCCTGTAGATGAAGATGAGTGCTAGTGTCAAGAAGAAAGTACAAGCTTATGTTCCATTTGGAGATACGAGGCAGCTTGAGGGGAAACTGCTGCTGTCATTAACCAGGAACATTGTATGTCAGTTCTGTCAAATCTGAGCTGGTAATCAAAAGGTTGCAAAAGGTAATAATTATCTAATTATATTTGGCTTTAGCTTTAGTACAGTGACAATATATAAAAATGAGTGCTGTCAAATCAATTAATCACATCCAAAATAAAAGCTTGTGTTTACATAATATACTGTATGTGTGTGTACTTTTTATAATTATGTATATATAAATACAAACTCATTCATGTGTATATTATATGAAAAATTTGCATGCATATACGGTGTATATATATATTTATATAATTTCTATTATATAGAAACTGAAATCACTTTGGATTGTTTTATCGTCTTATAATGGACTGATAAGCTACTAATGTAAAAAAAAAAAAAAAAATCTGATCTTCTGCTAACATTAAAAATCTGCAGCAAATGTGTTTTTGAAGTCATTGCATAGTTGGCATCTTATCATTGTTGTGCGTGATTAGCTTGTCAGAATCTCTCTATGAGAGATCAATTCAAGATGTTTTCTAGTACAACGTTCTTTGTAAACTAACAGGTCTTGTTGATTGTTGGAGTAATTGCTGAAAGCCTCAATGAGTCATTTCTTTCCCAAAAGCGGAGAGGTTTACAGTAGATGTAAACAAGCTCATGGCATGGCACCAGCTTACAAATATCTGACTGGAAACGGGCTGCAACATAATAACCCCTTAGGAGAGGAACATTTGTGTAGTTTACAACTGGAACGTTAAGTGTCATGACCTGGCCGTGATATGGAAATGTAACGTGAGTTAACACGGATACACCCAACTGAGTCATTTCTTCACAAAGTCTTACAAGGCAGATTTGATGGTTGTGTTTGTTTCCCACTGCAGGAAATAATGTCATGGCATGTTGAGGTTTGTTCATCTCCGGCCATTGCATTGCAATCAGTTAGCAGTTAGTGGCACCTGGGGGATGCTCGGATGGGGCGCTTGTGACCGGGCCACCGCAGCGTGAGTGAGTCACATTTCCAGAGCGACAGATATACTGTTGCCCAGCTCATTGACAGAAATTAATTTATTTGTCCTCTCCAACAAACTATTCATGTTCATTAACTTCTCTGCTTAGCCTTGGAATAAATCCTCCCACTGAAAATTGACTTTTTTAACCACCTGTCCAGTCCTGACAGCTTTTATAACCACTGATCTTAGTTTTTTACCATTGTTTTTATACTAAAGTGGTATATAAGAACAAAAATAGTTTAAAAAAAAATTTCTCACAGTGTAGAGGTCACAATAGTGACATTTGCTTCTGTTACCACTGATGTACATTTAGAGAATATGAGTGGCTCACACACTTACTCTAAGAATGTTCCAGTCTTTCAGGGACACCCACGGGACAGCCTAGCATATTTTTAGAGTACAACAATATGTCCAGTGTGCCCTACTGTTCATCCAGGATCAAGGGCCAAGTTTAGACCTGCCGCACAGCAGAGTTGTGCACCATTCAAAAGTGAATTGAGAATCCTTTTTAAATTTGATTTAAATTCCTGGATTTGAATTGACTTTGACTTACTGTAGCAAACATGATTCAGAATTGCAATTTTGGATTGATGGATGGATAGATAAACAGATGAACAGAACAGAAAGAAAAACTATGTTGCAGTAAAATGGAGTGTTTAAAAATGTGATATTTATCTTTTTTTTCACTCGTATGCATGATTAGCATTGCGTAGTGCATTCTGTAAATTAAGAATGAAATAGCCTAAATTCAGTCATGAAAATATATAGAGCAAAACAGATTGCATTAAACTGCTATAAAATCTAGAGTTCGATTCATAAGCATTGATAAAAAGCTGCAATTCTATCATTCAGTGCCTTTAGCTTTTGTGCTTGACATTTATTTTTAATTCCTGTGTTGCTGAAACGTGTTGTCTGAGCAATTGAGTTTATTTTAGCTGCTAATGTTCTATTCACAGTAATTGTTCAGAAGTGGAAAAATATAATTTCTCAAATTACCCTCCTTTTTCCATGCCCCGGTGGACTGCATCCGGTTCTGGGCGCTGAATAAGAGGTGGGCGGCATTTACAAAGCCCGAATCTGTTTGCTGTGCATTTTAATAGAAGTCTTGTTCTTGCATCGGGCAGGCGGCAGCGGGTGAGACACCTGCGCCGCAATGTGTTTTGGTTCGGGCAAGTGGAGGGGAATTGGACACAACAGGGGGTCTTCTGTTTGGGAAGCCCCTGGTGTTCATTCCAGCTGATCTGACTCAGGGCCAGGGCTAAAATTGGTCGTGCTTGTCTGGGTGTTTTTTTGCAAACCGACACTGCGGACAAGGGGTCTCTTTTGGGGTGGCCTTGCCCCCTCCGTGCCTTGCCTCTGAACGCAACAGGTGCAGCGGGGCAACTTGAGCTTTGTGGAATGACAGACTGCTGAGAGAGCTGATCTGGGGAGTATGCTCAGAGGGGTATTCGCTCCAGAAGGTTTCTTTCCCCTGGTTTTTTCCTTCGGGCAAAATTGGAGACAGCTGCTGGGGAACGGCGCAGATAGGAAAACACGCTCCTGGGTTGCATAACAGGAGAAAGCAGGTCCCCGATGGTGCACGGAGTGTGAGCCACTGCCTTGCACTCCAGTGAGCAATTGTGCAGCCCACACTTGAGAGCCTGTTTGTTTTGGAATGGCTGCTGAGTGACTGTTTTCATCAGACTACACATGCACCCCCCTGAACTCCCACCGGGCCTCCTAGATCGGAGAATCACTCCTGCCGCGAGTCATGCCGGGGTTGAGAGGTCAAATGGAATACTGACATGAATTTGTTCTCAGTTAAACAAGGCCTGAAGTGAGATATCAGAAATCTGTGAATGTGACCTTACAGTGTGTTGAATGAAATTTAATCTTGATTTCCATGAACCCTTGCGTTTGGAATGCAGCGTTTTAAAGGGGTCATGAATAGAGAAATCAAGCTTTTGATATATAAAAGGTCATCTTAATATAAGAATATCCTGTTTCGGAGTTGAAAACTTCCTTGTTAGTCAAAGGAAAGCTTTTATTGACAGCTGGCTCAGCAAACGATCGATCTGCGAATGTGCTTCCCTGTGACGCTGCCTTAACCGAAGAAGAAGAACGCCTAATTCTGTAGCCCCACCCACATGCTCAAAACCAGCCAGAAAATAGCCTATTACTTATTCATTATGTTTTTGAATGTAAAAAACACGCGAATGTCATAAGTTGACCTCAGACAGCAGTTTTTTTTTTTTATGACCCCTTTAAGGAAGATTTATCCTGAAAGTTGTGTGATGCAAATCACAATATGATTTTTTTTTTTCATAAGCTGTTTTTAGTGCACAATTGTGATGAATGAGTATAAATAGTCAGAATAGTCAACTAGTTGATCTAGATATGTGTATACAGTAGGGTTGGGCGATGTCTACAACTACCATCAGACGATGTATACAGTGAAACATCTCAATGGACGATGAAAACAGGGCGCTGTGTTTAAACGTTAAGCTCCGTTAATGTGGCGCACATCTGGAGAAACCGGGTGTTTCAAAAACACCGGGTGAAAGGGCTTGAATGAAGCGCGTTTGGCTAAAGATAAAACTAGCTCTGGTTTAGCTCTGAAATATCATTTCCACAAACGGTCCGGAGTGCTTGTGGTGTGATCCGCACCGCAGTTTTGACGCTCTGCTCACTTCAACTAGAAACAGGAAAATGGTACTACCATCTTGCGGTCCGGTTGGAAACCGTGGTCCAGCATTTGAATGCCATTTAGTTTGTGTAAAACATCTAGTAGCCTATAATTAGTTTGCCTTTTTTGCACAATAAAATCTTTAGTGTTTAAATTGTGTTCATTTAACTGTTTTGAATGTAATTATGAAATCATGTAGTTTTGAAAATACTCCGCTTTTGATTAAGATTACATTATTTTTACTAAATAAATTATATATACAACTGAATAAAAGAATGCATTTATTTCATTTTGGTTCATTGTGGCTGATTTGATTAATTCCTTTTATATCCCAGATAATCTAGTCAATAAAAGTATTCGTCTCACGATCACTCTGTATTTACACATGAATTATCACTTCCTGTATGGAGGAACATTTTGTAGGTATTTGATAGCTGTGATGTTTTGTGTTAATTGGATACTGCAGTGCTTCTGGTGCACTGTGCCTCAGTTCCATCTTCAGGTTAATCACTTACTGAATCTGCAAACCCCTCTGTACTGTTAACATGTTAACATGCTCTAATTGTGAGATTCATTTATGTGTGCGTAAGCTCTTGTTTTCGAGCAGTTGGCTGTGCCCTGTTCTCATGCGCTTGAGGGATCTGATGGAAAGTACTGTGCAGCGTTACAAATGAGACCCAGCACAGGTTGCCTCCCAATTTTCTCTGCTCTAGTTATCAACTATTGCATGATTTTCCCTCTTTTTAGCATCTTTTCACAACCCCAGATCTTCCAGCAAACGTGAATGAATGACTGCTAAAGTAAAACAAGCTCAGGAGAAGTGATTTCAGGATGTACCCTGCTGATTTGGCTGCTAGTTATATACAATTGTACTCTCCCTTGACAAACACCACTCTGGAGGATTGATGGTTCCTAAAGGCACGAACTTCTGTTGTCAGCTATAACATGGAAACAAAACATCCCTAATTTCCGTTCTAAACAGATGCTTTTTCGTCACAGCTCCACAAATAGATTATGATGCAAACACATTGTTATAGGGAAATGTTAAATGTTTCTGTATTAAATGAATCCACTTTGATACAGATATCAGAAGTTGTCTTTCTTGTACACCTCCATGGGAAAACAATACTTACACTTCCATGGGAAAACAATACTTTTAGCAATACCTAATATTAATAATTGATACAGTAAAGGTGTACTGGGAGAATTAAAGTTCCCAATCAACATTGGGCCTGTAAAAACAAAACAAATAACAAAAACGATAACCAATATAATACTATAAAACATTATTAAATACATCATACCGTATATACACTGATCAGGCATAACATTATGAAGTGAATAACACTGATTATCTCTTCATCACGGCACCTGTTAGTGGGTGGGATATATTAGGCAGCAAGTGAACATTTTGTCCTCAAAGTTGATGTGTTAGAAGCAGGAACAATGGGCAGGGATTTGAGCAAGTTTGACAAGGGCCAAATTGTGATGGCCAGACGACTGGAACATCTCCAAAACTGCAACTCTTGTGGGGTGTTACCGGTGACAGGGTCATAGGCGGACAAGGCTCAACACACACAAAAAATTTCTGGACAAGCAAATTTTTTTACTCGGACAAGTGAATGACAGATTTACTTAAGCATGTTAACAGTGCGAACTTAAGATGCAAAGCTCTAAATCTGACATTTTTCTCTTAAATGAGCATTTTTATCAGGCTCCTATGTTTAGATTCAGTAATTTCACTTTAATCGCAATGTAAAGGTTATTAATCAGTTATTGAAATGCTTTATTTTCAGAAATGTCACTGATAAGAGTAAAATTAAAAACATAAAAATGCTAATTTAAAAGAAAATGTCAACAAAATTAGAGTCTTCATATACAGGTGCTGGTCATATAATTAGAATATCATCAAAAAGTTGATTTATTTCACTAATTCCATTCAAAAAGTGAAACTTCTGTATTATATTCATTCATTACACACAGACTGACATATTTCAAATGTTTATTTCTTTTAATTTTGATGATTATAACTGACAACTAAGGAAAATCCCAAATTCAGTATCTCAGAAAATTAGAATATTGTGAAAAGGTTGAATATTGAAGACACCTGGAGCCACACTCTAATCAGCTGATGAACTCAAAACACCTGCAAAGGCCTTTAAATGGTCTCTCAGTCTAGTTCTGTAGGCTACACAATCATGGGGAAGACTGCTGACTTGACAGTTGTCCAAAAGACGACCATTGACACCTTGCACAAGGAGGGCAAGACACAAAAGGTCATTGCAAAAGAGGCTGGCTGTTCACAGAGCTCTGTGTCCAAGCACATTAATAGAGAGGCGAAGGGAAGGAAAAGATGTGGTAGAAAAAAATGTACAAGCAATAGGGATAACCACACCCTGGAGAGGATTGTGAAACAAAACCCATTCAAAAATGTGGGGGAGATTCACAAAGAGTGGACTGCAGCTGGAGTCAGTGCTTCAAGAACCACTACGCACAGACGTATGCAAGACATGGGTTTCAGCCGTCGCATTCCTTGTGTCAAGCCACTCTTGAACAACAGACAGCGTCAGAAGCGTCTCGCCTGGGCTAAAGACAAAAAGGACTGGACTGCTGCTGAGTGCTCCAAAGTTATGTTCTCTGATGAAAGTAAATCAGGGTCCCAGAGTCTGGAGGAAGAGAGGAGAGGCACACAATCCACGTTGCTTGAGGTCCAGTGTAAAGTTTCCACAGTCAGTGATGGTTTGGGGTGCCATGTCATCTGCTGGTGTTGGTCCACTGTGTTTTCTGAGGTCCAAGGTCAACGCAGCCGTATACCAGGAAGTTTTAGAGCACTTCATGCTTCCTGCTGCTGACCAACTTTATGGAGATGCAGATTTCATTTTCCAACAGGACTTGGCACCTGCACACAGTGCCAAAGCAACCAGTGCCTGGTTTAAGAACCATGGTATCCCTGTTCTTAACTGGCCAGCAAACTCGCCTGACCTTCTATGGGGTATTGTGAAGAGGAAGATGCGATATGCCAGACCCAACAATGCAGAAGAGCTGAAGGCCACTATCAGAGCAACCTGGGCTCTCATAACACCTGAGCAGTGCCACAGACTGATTGACTCCATGCCACGCCGCATTGCTGCAGTAATTCAGGCAAATGAGCCCCAACTAAGTATTGAGTGCTGTACATGCTCATACTTTTCATGCTCATACTTTTCAGTTGGCCAAGATTTCTAAAAATCCTTTCTTTGTATTGGTCTTAAGTAATATTCTAATTTTCTGAGATACTGAATTTGAGATTGTCCTTGGTTGTCAGTTATAATAATCAAAATTAAAAGAAATAAACATTTGAAATATATCAGTCTGTGTGTAATGTTTCACTTTTTGAATGGAATTAGTGAAATAAATCAACTTTTTGATGATATTCTAATTATATAACCAGCACCTGTATATGGTCTGTTTCTAAATTATTATTATTATTATTATTATTATTATTATTATTATTATTATTATTATTATTGTTTACAGTGAATTGTATTATATTATAATGGTAGTATATATTAAACAGTCTATATACTATATATATTGGGTCTGTTTCTAATTGTGAAAAGTAATTGAGAGTTATTGATGTACAGCAAGTGGATATAAGTTTTGTGTCCTCAACTGAAATGTCAAATGAATAAATACTGCATGAAATGCCCTTAGGGAAGATGGCGATTGATTTTGCTCATAAGTACAATCGTCTGCTTATGACACAGTTTGGAATAGATCCATCTGATCTTAGAATTAATACATATACATATACAAGAAACAGGTTCACATGTCTTGTTTCACAAGATGTCTAACTTCACTGAGTTCTTTGTGGTTACTGATGAAGTAATGCTTCAAATCCTATGAATAATACCCTGAATAATCAGTTGCAATATATCAGTGTCAAAAGGTTCAAAGGTTTGGTATGGTAACCGTATTCTCACTACAGTGGCAGTTGGACAGTGAGGTCACTTCTCAAGGTAGTTTGTACAATAGATTTGCCATTAACGTCAAAGAGGGAAAACTTCCATGAGAAGGGGAAAAATGAAGGCCAATGCCAGCTAGGGTTTTGTGAGGTAAGCAGAGCTCACTGTGGTGATGGGAGGATCCTTCAGTTCCCTTGAGTCCCTCCCCTCATCACAGCCTGCTGATTAGAGGAGTGCTCACAACTTGGCAAAGGTCCACAGCCTCACCTCAGCCATTAAACTTGTTCATTCAGCACTAATGCCAGCTGAGATCTTGTTCCTGTCCTATTGTCCCTTGGCCACAGACCTGTCAGGCTACTTGCTTACTGAGGATGATGCAAAGAAACAGCCAGACGTCCATCCTGCCCTAGATCTTCTCCTAGACCGTTATCTCTTCTCTGACCATTACCGTGAACATGACAGGCCTGTACCTGTCTACATGGATGGCATTGCAGCCTTTTTATTTGCTCTCACACTCAGCACATTGTGTCATAAGCAATGTCTTGGGTTAAGGGGCACCTACATGTAGGCAGAATGTGGACTGACGCTGTTTTTAGATCAAGGGCAATCACATTCTGAGTAGTTAAATATTAATGAAACTTCACCTGCCTAGTTTAGCAAGAAATGCACTATTATGAGTTACTGCATTTAGTAGGAGTTTGTGTACATTTGTACGCTTGTGGGCATAGGTAGATAAATTATTAATTTGTGCAACAAAACAGTGGAACATAGATGAAGCCTGTATTTCTCCACAGTAAGCATATGGCATTCTTTATGATGTACACCTGTAGTGTACCACCTGATTGTTCAGTAAAATGGAAAAAGATTGAGTTAGATTAATAGATATTGATAGCAATATCAATATCTGGAAATCCTTTTTCATCTTTACAGCATGGGTTTGCAATATGTATTATTCTTTATTTACTGTGGCAACTCTGCAGTTAAAATAAACTTTACCATTCTAAAGTTTGGAGTCAGTATGATTATAAAAATAAAAAAAAAAAAAAAAAACTTTTTGCATTTTGCAAAAAACAAGGGTGCATTAAATTGATTAAAAGTGACAGTAAAGATTTTTACATTGTTACCAAAAAATTGATTTTGGTAACACTTTAGTTTAGGTTCCATTTCTCATTTTAAAACTAGCTGCTTATTAGCATGCATAGTCAATATACTAGTAATGTTTATTAGAACTTATAAAGCATATTAATGCTTTATTCTGCATCACCATATACTACATCCTTAATCCTACCCAATTCCTACTCACCTACTCAATACCTAAATTTAACAACTACCTTACTTTTGAGTTTGAGGCAAAAGTCATAGTTAATAGTTTGTTCAATTTCAAATTAATCAATTTTAATCTTTCTATTCACCAAAGAATCCTGAAAAAATATATCACTGTTTTCAGCATTGATAATAATAAGAAATGTTTCTTGATCACCAATTCAGCATATTATAAGGATTTCTGAAGAAATTCTGCTTTGCCATCACTGGAATAAATTACATTTTAAAATATATTCAAATAGAAAACAGTGGTTTTAAATTGTAACGCTATTTCACAATATTACTGTTTTTGTTTTTTACTGTATTTTGATCAAATAAATGCATATTTTATTTGATATATAACCTATTTTAAAGAAATTAAAAAAATCTTACCAACTTTTAATATTAATAATAATAATAATAATAATAATAATAATCATATTAAGAAGTTTAAAATGTCCTGTGACCTTGAAACTATCACAAAGGTAGATTTGTGAGAATCAGACCATGAAAGACAGTAACTAACAACCCATAAAAAGTGGTTGTGTATTTTATTAAAGTTATTTAAAAAGCTAAATGCCTTAAAAGCTTCATTGTACTGTATATACCAGGCATTTTTAAATGTATATTTTAAAAGTATTTTGACAAATTTGACAAATCAGACAAATCAGTCTGTTTTTGACAAATCAAAAACAATCCAACACATTTTAATGTGGTGCCCTATTGGAGATCTGTTGGTAGCTAAACCAAGAGAGTGGCTTACAGAGAGACTTGTTCAGACAGTGAGTGAGAACCTCCAGGGAACTGGTTTGGGTCCTTTTAGTGTTTTTTTTATTCTCTGCATCTCTGAGTGGGCGATTTCATGGGGGATACTGGTTCCCAGTTGGCCAGATTCTCGGTTAGTCACTGAATCGCTCTCCAGAGGTCAGACCTGGTCAAATATATTTAGCTGTGTAAATTGGATTCTGTGGTAAGGGCAAAAGTCTGCTGAATAGCTGTGTATGTTTAGCTCGCAGATGTGATTAACTGATTCATCTATGGGATAACCGGGATGGTCGTTATCGTGGTGACTCCTGACAGCTTGATGTCATCCTGCAGGTTGAGTAAATGCTCCCTGGAACAGCGCCGCAGCTGTGGGCCAATGTGGCCATAACTCTTGAGCCGACAGCTCATTCAGGTGACCCTCAGAAGGGCTGCATTGCTGTCATTCTTGACACAGAGTGGTGGAGGTAAATTTATTAGCATAAGTTTGAATTAATCTTCTCTGTGGTGAAGGGGGTGGCCGGAAGTCTCCGCTCAGAAGCCTGGTTCCCCCATAAAATCCTCTCTCTTCGGGATTGTCGCAGTGCATACCTGTCCAATGTCACCGTTTGTTGTTACAGTGAAATAACTCTTGCTAAATGCATACACGCTCGCAGACTCACAATTACATGCCATGATCTAAACGCTAATTGTATCAGGGTCTAGGCCTGGCCGAGAGTGATCGGTGAAAGCACATCTATAAAGGGATTTTGTAAGAATTAGCCTGGTGAGCTATTTATAGCCCTGCGGGAGGTGGGGAGGGAGGGGTGAGTGGAGATACCGTGTTGTTAAACACCACACTCTGTGGACAATCCCAGGGTCAAAGGCACCGAGGCCAGACTGCAATTAAATCGCTGTCCGATAAGACCCAAGAGTCGTTGCGCACAAATGCAAGCAAAAGTTCAAAAGGTCATCTGTGATTTTTCGTGAAGTACTTTATCCCATCTATTTGTGTTCATGTCAAGCTTTTTTAGAGATTTAAAAGGCACCAAAACAGCCCAGAAGAACAGGCGCTGCGAAAGTACCTCTCAGCGTAGTCTGTTGTATAATCCTTCTAGGGGCCCCAGTGCTATTTTTGTTCCTGGATATGCGTCACGACTGGGTATTTTCTCTGGTGACTAGCTTACATCAGTAGGTCTCCTAGTATACGCTCTATCAGCGAGAGCCTTCTGATTGATGGGAGTTTCGGCTGGGGCTGGCTGGCGTTTAATTCCTGATCTCCTAGAATGGACAAGGAGAATTTGAGATCGGCGGAATGTTGTGGATGACCGAGGACCTTGAGAAGCCAGGTTGGTTTACAAATCCATTTTTCCCCTTCTCGTGTTGTCTCTACCAGTGTATCTAGCGTTGATCAGAGAGGTGATATCCCCGTGTGTGCTTGTAAACTGACAGGGGGCTGATGTGAGGTACGGGAGCGGAGGAGCGTGTGTTAGCTGTTTATCTGTGGGTTGCAGCAGGCTGTCAGTGACAGAGTCTCTGCTTGCTCGATTTCCCCGTACAGCTCGCATGCTGCCATAACATTAACACAGGGAAATAACCTTGCATTTGTTAGGAATCTTTTTCCTATGCATGTCCCTTTCTTTTAACATTTATCTCCTGCGTTTATTCTCTCCTGGCAGTGCACTTGTTGTTATGCCGTGGATGGTACATTTAGACGTCCAATATACTGATGCATCCTTAGCGTCTGTGGAATGCCAGTTCCCTTCTCTGTCGAGGGACACCCCTCACATACCCCCAGCAAATTCCCCCTGGGTTCACATGCCTCATGTCATCCATCAATTGCACCAGGAATTATAAAAAAATGCCTGTTTGCATCTCATCTGTCTCCGGATATGCTAACCTCCCATACAGCTGTCTGCTTTATCAGCATGGCATAATTCATTACGTGAGGGAAGACTCCGGCGATAATGCAGGGGAACACCATGCAGACACCAGGACGAATGTCACAGGCGCATCTATCCCAGTCTTAGTTAAACGTCACAAGTTTAAAGATGCAGCGATTTTTTTTGTTTCGCATAGAGCCCACACTAATATGCATGTACCATCTAAGTTCCATTCAGAAATGCTGAACGTTTTTAACGGTGACCTTGAGATGCAGGAGAGCACATCCTCCTCCTTTTCTTCCATCCACCTCCTCCTGTTGTATGTCTGCTTGTGTAGAGAAATAATTGTAATAGTCTGTCTGATAGCAGTGGAATGATCCTCCCTGCCAAGTGTGCTAAAGCATTTTCCATTCACAAATACTCCGCGCTTTGGATTCGTCTGCTATACTGTAGTTTCGGAGAGGTGTCTCTGTGACGGGGCTTGGGAAATGCCCTGTTTGACGTGCATCAAGGAATATCAAGCATTTCTTGTGTTCAGATTGGTTTGTTTGTTTGTTTGTTTGGAGTTTCCATTTTCCCTTGGGTTCTGGACATCTAAAGTGTGTCAGTGGAGGGAAGCCTGCCACGGCCGATCTTTTTGACCTGCCGGCGTGAGTGAAAGCAATTAATGACCGGCTCGTGAGCATGAGAGTAATGCAATGTTAGCCACCGCTGCACTCACGGGATTACAGCAGACCCTTGTGCACAACAACCCGATACAGACCCCACTTTATCAATTGCTCTGTCTTGGCAGTGGGTCAGGAAGTAATTGTGTCCAGGTTTGGGCACTGCATTCTTTACTGCTTGTTTTCTGCTTGCCATTATTTGATTTGCTGAAAGTCTTGTTTTTCTGGATTTGTGTGTGTGTGTCACACATAACATGATCTATGCACCTAGAAGCCCTTGAAATGGTCTACTAGTTTGTTTTCCCAATTTACTGATCAATTTTAAAGGAATTATTTAAATTAATTTAAGCAATAGTTCACTTTAAAAAGACATTCCAAACCTGTATGACTTTTTCTTTTTCTTTTTGTGGAATACAAAGGGGGAATATTTAATAATGTGCCCTTTTTCATAACATTTAATTAAATTGGTCTGAAGATTTCAAGATTTAATGCAAAAGAATCATAAAAGGATCATAAAAGTGGTCCACATGATTCAGCAGAATAGTCTTCTGAAGACGTTAGATAAATTTGTTTGAGAAACAGACCATAATTTCAGCTGTTAACTGATAATCTTCTATTTACAGTCCAATTTGTGAACAAATTATTCAGGTTTTGTGAATTAGTTGATTCATTAAAAAAGTTTTAGTATTAGAGTATTTATTAATATTACATTTTTGTTTTATATTTAGTTCCCTTTCAGTCAGTCAGTTCCGACGTACGTCTCCGTTCCCTCCTTCAGGGAACGAGGGTTACATAAGTAACCGAGACGTTTTCTTTCTAATTTTAGGTTTTGCACTTTTGTACTTTTGTACAATCCTTTGCATTTGATAGAAGAAATAAAGTCATTTAGATTTGCAATGACATGAAGGTGAGTATATGATGAGTCAAAGTGAACTATTTCTTTAAATCCGTGAAAATGCTAGATAAACATTGACCAACCATCAAGATTCTTTAATCCTTCAGAGAGCACAACTAGTTGTGCTTCGTTTACCATCTGACCTTGTCTTCCTTTGTGTGCTCTACACAGCGTTCCTGCATTTGCTGTACACTTCCTCTTTTCACAGTTTACTTGAATGAAACAATTTCTCTGCCGAAAGGCTTGCCACTCATTTTCACACATTAGTATGCATTTTCCTCATAATCATGACACATTTTCATTCCCTTTCCAGGCAGAAGTGGATGTTTTGCATTTTCGCATGCTGATTAGAATCAGACGTTTACAGTTAAGGAGCTGATTTCTTAGGAGTATAGAAAATAGTGTTTTGATTGATAAATTCCACCATTCAGTGGCTAAGCTAAAAGCAGCTCCATTTGGAAATGAATAGAGAACCATAGAGTACAGATGGCAGGAGGAGGCCACCTGTACACCTGAGAGGCAAGATCCTCTATGACCTTGCGCCACGGTGCTCCTCCCTCTGATGAAGAGGAGTGAAAGAGACAATCAGCACACCCACACTCACTTGCTCCCACATGATTTCCTTTTTTTCCCAAGAATCTCTGTGCTGACACAGAGGTCCCTTTTTGTCATGTGTTGACAGATACCGATGAAATAGCTTAGCATTTTGTTGTCCCCTGACAACGGGTTTGGCATCTGCAGTCTTGAATTATTCTGTAGTGACCATCAGTGCATTCAGTTAAAAGTCAAGACTGCTACCTGAGCAGCATTAGAGAGAGTCACAGGAGAGAGGCAGCGTGTCCATGGTGACGCTACTGGCATTCTGCCCCTATTAACTTCTCCGACCTTTTGTGTGAGTAAATGTGGCTATTCTATGAATTAATTATGTTGACGTGTATGGTTTGCATATTTCGTGGCTGCTTCCTGTGTTCACTATTCATTCATTTCTATTTGGTTAATCATTTTCTTGATTATTTATGTTTTAGTGCATTCATATATTAATTATATTATATTATATTATATTATATAAAGTATACCTGAAAGGCATACCCATTGACCCATTTTTATTTTATTTATTTACTTTACCAAAGCTGAAGTGTACCGGTGCTATTTTATTCTGTTTTGTTCTATTTATATTTTGTACAGTAGCTGTATTAATATAATAACCATATTTTATAATATGTAAACATAATTTTATTTAATTATATTTTTTTATACAGTAGCTAAAAGACAGATGGCCCATATAAATCATATTTTTATTTTGACCAAAGCTGTCAGTAATCAAAGCTAGAACTAAGAAACATTGCTGAAATGTACAGCTGCCGTCATTAGAAACCACAGATGAGCAACTAGAGGGCGAATGCAGCAGGGTCCGATCGAAACAGCATGGCCAGGTTTTCATAATGAATGCTTAGGCTTTCATTCAAACCTACTCTAGCTGTGCCTTGTGACGCAAATGTCACTGATCCGAGTGCCAGAAGAGTGTGGAGGTGTGTGGATGGAGGTTGGACATACCCTGACTGCGTCCCCTCTCTGTGTCTGTGGCCTAGGCTCCGACTGGGCTAAGCTCTCCATACCTTCTGTTCGGTCCTGGCCAATGCCAGATCTGTAGCAAACAGTGAGACCTGGATGCCCAACCTGAGCCAAATGGGCAAGCACTCAGTGACTCACACTTCAGTGAGAGAGAGCAGGTGGAAAAGGTGGGATCAAATGTTGACATTCAAAATCATTTGTTTTTAACATTATTTGTGATCTCCTGACTGGATGACCAGATGATTGTATAGTTATTTATGCTGTGAATGGCTTGAAATTCATAATGTGAGCACAAGTGAAACAGTTTAGAGTGGGCAGGAAGTTCAGTCATGCTGACCCCTTGGCTTATAGCATGCTAATGTAGATTTCAGTGTTTGAGTGTGTACTGTGTACTGCCGGCGGCATTTTTTTGTGTCTGTATATGTTTGTGTGCATCATACTGTATGTGTGTGTGCAGGCATTGCAATGGCCAGGCCCAGTGTGTGGGCTGAACTCAGGAAGTGGGCAGGCAGGCATGTGGCCCTCCGCCACTTGGGCCCCAGGGTTCCTATCACAGATGGCCCACTGACATGAGCCCAGGCCTGGGGTCAGATAAGACATCATATGGCGAGAAAGAGAGAGCGAGACTCATGACATTCTCAGGCCGAAAGGATGAAAAGACAACAGCGTGAGACTCTCAGATGAAAGACGCACAAAGACACTTTACCTTTGCTCAGGTGAGGTGGCTTGTAGGGTTGATGAATTTGAGTGAAATTTTGAAAAATGGAGAGCGGAGATGCAGAGTTGAGAGAGATGCTCGAGAACAGCCAGGAAAATTGTGGGTTTATTCCATGAAATCACAGGTGAGACCACCTGTCTTTACTGGCCTGAATCAACCACATTCCTGGCAGCTTTAACGCCAGAAAATCAGTTATCTACGATCGAGATTCACATAAAAGCAATTTACGATCCAGATCTATCCCAGGTACTGGTTTGATAACATATATTCAATGGCTTTTATTGCACAGGCATAAATTCATCAGACAACCTTGCCTGAACCAATCTTTACAGCATGGTTTAAAGGTAAAAGTTTGAAGTTGAACGTCATATGCTATTTTTTTTTTCTTCTTTTTTAAAAAAATTTGTTTTTTTCTCTTCTTATTTCAAACAGCCTTGTCAGACAGATCATAGTTTTTTCTCCTTCTCTTTTTCTCACCCAGACTCCCTTTGCTCTCTGAGAGTCTGTGGCCGCCATTATTAATGTAAAAAAAAAATCTGGCTTTACACACCAGGCTGGTGGACTGCATTGTACCCTATAAAATATATCATCCAGCGTATGAGTCACTCCAGGCTGGACGTGAGATTTTATAGGCAATTGTTTCAACAAATCCTGTTTTTGGAGGGCAAGCATATGTTGTATTTCAGTTGCTGGTATTTTAACCAGTGTTATTTTATTATCTTTACTATACTATATTAGTATTTATTAATATTTTAAATGTGCACTATATAACTTTTTTGTTGTTGTTTTTACTAAATTTATGTAATGAGTGAGTACATTATGAATCCATCTTCTAATATAAGGGTTTATATTCGGACTATTTTAGACCGGGTGGGACGACAACCGCTGCGGAGTATCCTAGTACCTGTGTGACTCGTCATAGACATAAACAAGAGAGAAGTAGCTCTGGCTACAATGTTCTTCCGCAAGACACATGCAGTTATGTTTATTAAGCATAATATGTTTATTACATAGTGTACCTTTTACATTTTTTCATATATATATTTTAGTCCATTTTAATCTTAAAGATTTTGTCATTTTGTTGTGTTTTAGTTTTTATTTTATTTTTTCTATCTATTTAGTGTTTATTCATTGAAATTTTTAGTTTTAGCACATTTTTTATTACTTAGGATAAAAGAAAATTAGATATTTTTGCAACTAACTGAAATATTAGTGCTGTCAAATCGATTAATCATGATTAATCGCATCTAACATAAAAGTTTGTTTACATAATATGTGTGTGTGTATATATATAATATTTATATATATTATATATGTCTCTGTGTGTGTGTATGTATGTATGTATATGTGTGTGTATATATATATATATATATATATATATACACACATACATACATACATACATACATACTGTATACACACACACGTATTTAAACATCTATATTAGTTGTCAAATTAATCGCCATTAATCACATTCAAAAATCGCATCCAAAAGTTTGTTTACATAGTATATGTGCACTGTGTATAGTTAATATGTATATATAGATACACACTCATTCATATATATATTTAAGAAATATTTGCATGCATAGGCTAGACTGTATATATATTCATAATTTATATTATATATAAATATTTTATATATACATTTCTTGCATGTATATTATACACAGTACACACATGTATTATGTAAACACAAACTTTTATTTTGGATGTGATTAATCGCAATTAATCGATTTGACAGCACTAAGTGTGTGTGTGTGTGTCTGTATATCTATACACACATGCACACACACACACATATATATATATATATATATATATATATATATATATATATATATATATATATATATATATATATATATACACACACACACACACACACACACACACACACACACACACACACACACACACACACACACACACACATATATTATGCAAACAAGCCTTTATTTTAGATGCGATTAATCTATTTGACAGCACTAGAAATAATATTTATAATACAAATGTAGTTTTATTTCATGTCAATTATCATATATTTTTTAGTTTTAGTTAACATCAACAACACTGATTCTGATGAGGCTTCTTGACTAGATTAACTAGCTAGACCAGCATGGATTAACATTCTGGTGTCTGGTCTTTTAAGCAAGGAGGGGACAGGGAACTGGGCATAGATGAGATTTGAACCTTCATTTCCCACAGGAGTACCACAGCTAAATATGTGAAGAACATGAATAAATGAAAAAATAAATAAAAGAATGATAGAGGAGGATGCTGGTAATGCATCATCTGTCTTTATCTGTCAGACACAGAGATACAAAAACCCTGTGCCCTTGGGAGACAGTGTGTAACATCCTATGGGAATCATACAGAGGTTTCAGAACAGGGTAGAGCCAGATTAATGGAGAAAGAGGGAGGTTATTCTAACGGAACCCACCTGAATCTTCAACCACTAAAGAGAAGAGAGCAGCTGATGTTTATTCAGCCTACTGACGCACTGACACCGAGGCAAGGTGAGGGCCTCACTTATATTTTTAGCCTGTGAATGGAAGGAGCCATGAATTGAGTCACAGGGAAGAATAGACAGAAAAGAAATGGAAGGAAACAGGAGAAAAAAAAATTGCAGGCAGATGGAGAGGCAGCAGCCGTGGGTTGCTGTGACTGAGATTGTGCTGCTCTATTTAAAAACCACAGGAGTTTGTTAATGCTGCCGTGGGGTACATGTTATGTGTGTGGAGATGGAGAGACAGGAGTGTGTAAGTAAGTGGGAGGACACAGGGTAGGAAATAGAAAAACTGCCGCTAGCATTGCAGCCCTCATTATAGTGCGACACAGATCTGGCCACATACTGCTGTGGGCATGACACTTATCTATAAATATTATAGCATGACCATTTACAGTTTAACATCCCTGTTTTTTGACCCCTGTTCTTGGTGAGCATTGAAGTGATTGATTTATTTATTTTTTTTGCATCAGTATTCACTTCAGCATCAACTACGTTTGTTTTGATAGCAAAATTTGCAGCCATTACTCCAGTCTTCAGTTTCACATGATCCTTCAGAAATCATTCTAATGTGCTGATTTGGTGAAACATTTTTTTCTTATTATTATAAATGTTGTGGAAATGGTGATGGAGATTTAAGAATTCTCTGAGAAATAAAAAGTTCAAAAGAAAAGCATTTATTTAAAATAGTTTTTATGTAACATTGTAAATGTCTTTACTGCAACTTTTGATCAGTTTGAAGTGTCCTTGCTAAATAAAATGATTAATTTCATTAAAAACCTTACCACTTTTGAATGGTGGTTTTGTTGAAGTAAACCGCAATTAATAAAATATAAATTTCTTCAAATAAAAAACTTAAATTGCTATCCCAGAAATAAGAACGTTGTTTAATCATTGTAACAGAGATCTGATCCCCATATGCCCGCTGTGCTGAGTGTGGTTCATGTTGTTCGTCTCTCATTGCCAGTTAAGGGAGATCGCTCTGTGATACCGAGGAGAGGAGACATCGTTCCATCTGTGTACAGTCACACCAAACAAAAGCTGAGCAGGAAGCCTTTCACCAGTGGAAGAAACTAGATCTTTATTTGGTTTCTGTCTGCATTTGTCATCCGTGGAGATGGCAGTAGCTGCCCAGGTTGGAAGTAAATGCGTCCTTGGAGAACATGGGTATCAGATTTTGGCTTTACTATTGGACTGTATTAATACAGCAGTTTGGTGGAGGCAGTCATTGGTTGCATCAGTCAGGATGTGGTCTTAAAAATGAATCCTCAGCTGTCATTAGCCCCGCTGTTGGGTGAGTTTGATACAGTACACTGCCCTTCAAAAGCTTGAGGTCAGTAAGAAATTAATACTTGAATTCAGCAAGGATTAAATAGATAGAAAGTGACAATTAAGACATTTGTAATGTTACAAAAAAAATTCCATTTCAAATAAATTCTTTTTCGAACTTTCTATTAGTATATATATAAAAAGTATAACAAATAATAAGCCACGGTTTCAACAAAAATATTAAGCAGCACGACTGTTTTTAACATGGATAATAATATTTTTTTCTTGAGCAGCATATTAGAGTGATTTCTGAAGGATCATGTGACACTGAAGACTGAGTAATGATGCAAAAAATTCAGCTTTGACGTCACAGGAATACATTTCATTTTAAAATACAGTTTTTACCGTATTTTGTCAAATAAATAGCCTTGGTGAGCATGAAGAGTCTTCTTTCAAAATGTTCTTTTCAACGATCTCACCGTCTCCAAACTTGTGACTGGTAGTGTGTATATCTTTAAATTGTCTAGACTTGATTTGGTCTGCATGTTCACAAATAAAAATGCCATACAGCGTTCCAAGTCCATTATAAATTTTGCAGTGTATATACTGAAACTCTGTCGGTGTGGATGCCTGTGGGGATATCCCGTCAGCAGGTAGACATAAACACACCGAGAGATCCTCACACACTCAGACTCCAGCATATGCAGGGCACGCATGTCTGGCCCATGGAGAGGGAGGAATGTGGAAAACCTTGTAATGCACCTCTGATTTTTCCACTCCTGCTGCGTACACATCCCATTATCAGTTTTATAAGAACGCTGGAAATTCCTCTGTTGAGGTGGCTCCAGCGCACAGATGCGCTGGGCGGCACGGCCGCTACATTCCTGACTGGGGGGCCTCTTTCTGAGACAACTTAGGGTGGCCCCTTCATGGCTCGTTTAATGGTGGTATAAAAAACTGGTATGCTCCTTTTCCCCACTTCTCCAGTCATCAGCATGCAACGCAACACCACATAATATGTGTATATAGTTGCTTGCATGCATGTTTTTGTGCGTGCGATATACTGTGACCTCATAAGCTGGCAGGTCAGGCAGTCATTCGCTCAGCGTTTGTTGATCCAAAAGTAATTAAATGCCAGTTAAGTGTTTTTAGCGATGGAAAATTGAAAAGGAACTGCTGATAGATTTCTAATGTGTCATGGAATATGACTGGTTGTATAATATGCAGGGTGGACAAAGGATTTCTATGCCAGACTTCAGTTTGAATGTTATTTCATTCTTGTTAGTGCTTGAAATGGGCGGATTTATGGTTGTCAGAAGATATTTTGACAAGAACAATACCAGAAAATCACATCCTGTAGGTGCAATACAGATAGCACAATGCACAATGTAATGTAGCAATAACAGTTCTTACCTTCTAGAAGTCATATGCTTGTATTATCTGCATCAGTTATATAAATACACACAAAGTTCACATACAGTGCACTGGATATTGAATCATGCTTATTCAGCAAATAAATGATCGTGTCTGGAATTCATAGAGCAGTCTATTTTACACAGTAACAATGGTATCTGGGATTTTTCCCCCTTTGAAATCCGTATTAAACACACTCGGAATGTGTGACGTCTACGACTACGTCTGAGATTCTTCAACAGATTTGACGTCGCATTTCACTACAACTCTACAATAGTGGGTACATGAACGACTAATCTGGGTTAAAATAGGATCAGCCTGGTTTTGCTTGAAGTGTTACAATCCATTTTTGGTATTATTTGGGTGTTCTGTTCTAAATTTACCTTAGAACTACTTTTAGATTATAGCAACATGTGTTAATCAGGTGCAGCTGTGACGTGGCAGCTTTCAAAAAGCATCATAGATTACGTAGTATTTTGGTGTCCTTTCTATATTAATCTTAACCTGCATCTCAGTCAGGTGCTGCAGTGATGTGGCAGTTTTAGCAATTTACATAAATGTGACAGATTACATTATTTAGATGTTCCATTTTATATTTACCCCTGAACTATTGTTAGACGACTTTAGCAGTTTTTGATTACTGGGTTGCAAATATTACCGACTACTTACTGACAACAGGTTAATGAAACTGTGAACCCAAAAGAGATGCTAAACAGACTTTGACTAGTGGCATTAAGTTCAGTAATTATGTACTATATTGTTTATTGGCTGATATTAGACGTTTATTTAATTTAGCAGTATGAGTTGTGTTTTGTGTATGAATTGTTTAACCTATTTTTACATTTAGATTACCTTTGCCATCATCTACTTCCAACTTAAAGTTAATCTTAAACCATCTAATAATTTAATATCACTGTGTAATATGTAGCAAATCTCAAAAATAATGTACTTTTTATATTATACTATACATTATATTAGTTGTAGCATTTACAAATATGGATTTTAATTGTATTGTATTTTTTTATTTATTTAGACAAAATAGTATAGAATTTTATGTACGTGTACTTCAATAGTTCGATTTAGGTCAGACTCATCATTTGTCGAACTAATGGCTGTGTGCACACCAAAAGCTAATTTTATTTTTTGCGTGAGGAGATTTCATACAAAGTCAATGCTGGGCAACGCGACATTCACCTCAAACGCGCCCTCCGCTCAAGTTGAATCATTTCATCTTGAGCGGGAAATTCACATGACACGTTGACATCCAGGCGCAGTTCCTGGAGAAGACTGTGGAATTTGCTGAGTTGTATGTGCCTCTGGATGGTGCTGTGAACCTTGACACATCTGCGTTTGGCTTTCCATCATATTTCTGACTTCCACAACAGGTAAAGAGCAGCAATAGTAGTTACTGTTGCAAGAAAAACAAAGTGAAACGCTTGCAGAATCTGTGAAAATGTGAATAATTTTAACAAAATAAGAGAGCTCATACGAACTGAATTATTTTTAATTTAGTGCTGTCCTGAATAAGATATTTTACATGTTTACATATAGTCCACAAGACAAGAAAAAAATCTGAATTTATTCAAATGTCCCCGTTCAAAAGTTTATGAACCATTGATTCTTAATACTGTGTCGTTCCCTGGATGATCCACGGCTGTTTTGTTGTGTGATGGTTGTTCTTGAGTCCCTTGTTTGTCCTGAGCAGTTAAACTGCCCAATGTTCTTGCACATTCTTCAGTTTTCCAGCATCTTGCAACATTTTGCATATTTGAACCCTCTCCAGCAGTGACTGTATGATTTTGAGATCTATCTTTTCACACCGAGGACGATTGAGAGACTCAAACATAAACTATAAAAAAAAAAAAAAAAAAAAAAAAATTTCAAACATTCACTGATCCTCCGGAAGGAAACAAGACGCATTAAGAGCCGGGGGTGAAAACTTTTGAACAGGAGGATGATGTCTAAATTTTTCTTGTTTAAATATGAAAAAAATAAAAATAAAATAATAATCATTTAGTACTGCCCTTCAGAAGCAATAGAAGATACTTACATGTTTCCTGGAAGGCAAATTAAGCACAATTTACCTTGATTTTCAAATTCAATAAGTTTTCACCCCCGGCTCTTAATGCATCTTGTTTCCTTCCGGAACATCAGTGAATGTTTGAACCTTTCTTAATAGTTATGTTGGAGTCCCTCAATTGTCCTCAGTGTGAAAAGATGGATCTCAAGATAATTTTTCTGGGAATCAAGGATTTTTCTGAAGAACATTGGGCAGTTTAACTGCTCAGGACAAACAAGGGACTCAAGAACAACCATCACACAACAAAAAAACAGCCGTGGATCATCCAAGGAACGAGACACAGTATTAAGAATCAATGGTTCATAAACTTTTGAATGGGGTAATTTTTTTTTTTTCTTGTGGACTATATGTAAAAAAAAAAAAAAATATGTACAATATCTTATTCAGGGCAGCACTAAATAATAAATAACATGCATTTTATATGATCCCTCTTATTTAGTTAAAATTATTCACATTTTCGGATTCTGCAAGCGTTTCACATACTTTTTCTTGCAACTGTATCCATGAAATGGTTGATGATGGAAAAAATGGCAGAAAGAAACGTTGTTGTTGATGTGCGTGAAGACACTAATCACACGAAAAATAAGTAATCCAGCGAGTAATCTAGAGTGAGTAACGTGATGCAAATTCACTTCACTTTTGGTGTGCAGACACCACAGCAGACCTAGCTAATATGACTGTAGCTCTGTTTCATCCAGCATGTGTACATGACATGTTAATTGGTTGACATTTGGTCTCAACGATGATAAAGACTAACTCAATTATAACTCCACATGTAAATATATTTAGTGGGGCAGGAAGACCTCAGCTGCGGGACAGCATATCCATTTTTGACTCATTAAAAAAACGAGAAAAAAAAAAAACAATCGTGATTTGCATATGCGGTTTGTTTTGTGTTTATTTACTTCTCTTACCCCTAGTCGGATGTGTCTCCTGGGATAAATGTAAATACATGCATACAAACAAGCTCTCCTGGGCTGCGTACACACCCTTAAGAGATGTACACAAACAGCGTGTGTACACACTTAAAGATTCAAGAGGCCTCATGTGTGCGTTCCTGCTCCAGGCCAGATGATGAGGACTTGTTTGTGATGGGGGCCAGCAGTGACCTCAGACGCTTAACAGAGAAGCTAGTGTACCCTCCACCCCTCTGACACACACACACAGACTCGCACAGCACAGTTTGTATACCCCTCCGCCCCAGTGAGACAGCGCAGCATCTGTTATGTAAGTCACATACACACCGCCAGAGTTCATAGTGAGTTTCTCAACTGAGTTAGGCGGTGGACCTCAGCGACACCTCGTCCCCTCCATCTGCAAGGAGGTCTGCATTGTCAGAGACACAAAAGAGGGCATCCTGGGTGTTACATAAGACTCACATCTCAGGATTTTGGAGGCTCATCCCTCTTTTTGTCTTTCTTTGCAGCGAATTGCATTTTCTCCACACTTACCTCAGATCTCAGAGGACGCAAGTATTTCATTGTCTGGGTCTGATCCTGTAAGACAGGGCTTTCCTCTTGAGAGCCAACGTATGACATCAACTGAACATTCCTCTCATCCACAGTTACACGCAGAGAACTGAAACAAGTTTCATGTCTGTCAGGTGGAGTGAATGTTCAGGTTGTTTGAGTGTGGCAGACGTGTTTATAAGACCGAAATCGGAGGGGAAATTGCCTGTTGAAATTGCAATGGCCATTCAGACTGGAGCACTTGATTTGTGTCTGGACATGGATGTTGTTTTCACTTTGACAGGTGCTGATAGGCAATACTTTGCTTTTGGAATGACTCACACACTCAGTGTTGTTTTGAAAGTTATTAAAAAAATGTTTAAAAGTAAATTTTATTATATGAGGCATGTAGCTGTGTTGTGATATTTAGGGGTTGAAAATTGTTGTTCAAAAAGTGAGTTGTGAATTAGAGTTTGTAGTCTGAATTGAATGTGATGAGATAAACACACACACACACACACACACACACACACACACACACACATATATATATATATATATATATATATATATATATATATATATATATATATATATATATATATATATATATATATATATATATATATGAAAAATCTTTTTCACTTCTGCATGCCAAGTGTAGTGTAATTCACAAATAACTGGTTCTTTTTAGTGAATCATGCATATAACATGACCAGTGTAGTCTTGTTCAATAACAAATTATTATTTAAATGAATTGTTCAATAAGACTCAAACTCAGGAGTTACTTATGTGAATCAGTCTGATGAATGAGTCCATGGTACAAACGTGATATGGAACAAGCTGAGTGGGAAACACAGGCACACGGAAAGGCTCAGCTGCATGTCAATGGAACTGGAAAAACAATTATCTTAATTTCGTATTGAGGGGATTCGTCCCAGTGCTGGGAGAGGCTGAGGAATTCTGAATGAGCGGTTCCATCCCCACTGTGCTGCCTTTGTGATGTAGTTGTGTCTTTTAGAAATGGAAATCCATGGTCAGTACACTACGGACCTGTCTCTGGAAATGAACATGCCCAGGGAGAGGACTCGTCACGTTATGACAGATGTGGAAAAGGAAGAAAGCTGCTTGAGTTTCCACTTTCCAAGAAGCTTGGAAAATTTATTTTTTGAAGAAACTCACAACAAGAGAAAGAAAAAAACAACAACAATGCCATCAGAGAGTACTTTGTGCTTGTTTGCAGAAATATGCGTGTTTGCGTGCTAGTGCCTAGCTTTTCCATGGGTAATATGGTCTGGGGAAATCTGGCCTGTTCTTCCATTTCTTTTTCCTCCAGTGGTACCCAGAGTTTCCAAGCCTGAAACTTTGCTTTAACTGTTAAGTGTTTGTTCTCAGCCCAAGTGCATGTGGCAGACCCCAATTCCATGTCCGGAAAACCTGGGACCTGCCCCTCTAGTCAGATCAAACTTAAAAAAAAAGAAAAGAAAAAAAAAAGAAAATTCTTTACCATTCTTTACCTCACTTCCTTTGTCTCCTCACTCAAAGAGAGCTAAAGAGATTTGCATGTGGGCGAATCAGTCGCCTGCACTTTTGTGGTGTTGTAGCTACAGTCTTGTGGGAGTTGAGTTCACACCTTTACATTACCACTTCCTCCAACGGCACTGACACAGTTCCGGCCTCAATAGTAGTAGTTGCTGTGTGGATCTGAGCGTTGCAACCTAGGATGCCACCCAAGATTTTACACTCTAAAAAATACTGGGTTAAAAACCAACCCAAGTTGGGTTGAAAATGGACAAACGCAGCAATTGGGTTGTTTTAACCCAGCGGTTAAAATCCTGCATTAAAATCACGGGTCACGCTTGTGTATTTTCTTAATGTAATATCTCCTGTTTCTGATTTCAGCAGCTCCTCAGAGGTCAAGCCACTTGAGAAAAATCGAAAAAATCTGTCCCCACTGAGCACACGCTTGAGGCCCTTTCAGGGATAGAGACAGGCAGATTTAGATAAGAAGACATTATTATATTGTCTGGCACTTCTCTTTCACCAAAACCCTCTTTACATCTGATCCGTAGAAGCCTGTTTCTGCCTCCAAGTAAAAAAAAAAAATTAAAAGTCAATTGTGACTATATCTCACAATATGACTTTATACACTCACCTAAAGGATTATTAGGAACACCATACTAATACTGTGTTTGACCCCCTTTCGCCTTCAGAACTGCCTTAATTCTACATGGCATTGATTCAACAAGGTGCTGAAAACATTCTTTAGAAATGTTGGCCCATATTGATAGGATAGCATCTTGCAGTTGATGGAGATTTGTGGGATGCACATCCAGGGCAAGAAGGTCCCGTTCCACCACATCCCAAAGATGCTCTATTGGGTTGAGATCTGGTGACTGTGGGGGCCATTTTAGTACAGTGAACTCATTGTCATGTTCAAGAAACCAATTTGAAATGATTCGAGCTTTGTGACATGGTGCATTATCCTGCTGGAAGTAGCCATCAGAGAATGGGCCATGGTGGTCATAAAGGGATGGGCATGGTCAGAAACAATGCTCAGGTAGGCCGTGGCATTTAAACGATGCCCAATTGGCACTAAGGGGCCTAAAGTGTGCCAAGAAAACATCCCCCACACCATTACACCACCACCACCAGCCTGCACAGTGGTAACAAGGCATGATGGATCCATGTTCTCATTCTGTTTACGCCAAATTCTGACTCTACCATCTGAATGTCTCAACAGAAATCGAGACTCTTCAGACCAGGCAACATTTTTCCAGTCTTCAACTGTCCAATTTTGGTGAGCTCATGCAAATTGTAGCCTCTTTTTCCTATTTGTAGTGGAGATGAGTGGTAACCGGTGGGGTCTTCTGCTGTTGTAGCCCATCCGCCTCAAGGTTGTGCGTGTTGTGGCTTCACAAATGCTTTGCTGCATACCTCGGTTGTAACGAGTGGTTATTTCAGTCAAAGTTGCTCTTCTATCAGCTTGAATCAGTCGGCCCATTCTCCTCTGACCTCTGGCATCAACAAGGCATTTTCGCCCACAGGACTGCCGCATACTGGATGTTTTTCCCTTTTCACACCATTCTTTGTAAACCCTAGAAATGGTTGTGCGTGAAAATCCCAGTAACTGAGCAGATTGTGAAATACTCAGACCGGCCCGTCTGGCAACAACAACCATGCCACGCTCAAAATTGCTTTTCCCATTCTTACATTCAGTTTGGAGTTCAGGAGATTGTCTTGACCAGGACCACACCCCTAAATGCATTGATGAAACTGACGTGATTGGTTGATTAGATAATTGCATTAATGAGAAATTGAACAGGTGTTCCTAATAATCCTTTAGGTGAGTGTATTTCACAATATTATTTTATATGCCATAATTACAACTTTATTTTTCCTATTTGTGACTATGTCTCACAATTGTGACTTTTTTATCTTGTAATTGCAAATTTATTTCTGGTATTCATAACTTTATATCTCACAATTTTACTTTATAATTGCAACGACTCATTATTATGACTTACATGTCGATATCTCAAAAACTCTGAATTTGTCTCACACTTGTGACTTTATATATCACAATCTGACTTTATTTCTTATTTTAAACTTGATCTCAAAATTACCTGTTTTATGTTTTACTCTGAGATGAAAACAGGCTTCCATAGATCCCCATTTTTGAGGCATTGAAAACATTGTTGCAGCTGCTCTGTCAAAAGATGTTGAATAATAATTATTTAGCCACCTCTTGCATGCTGAAAAGGACTGGATGGATTGGTTGCAATTATAGGTGTACAATTAAAATAATTTCTCAGTGACAGTCTGTTCAAATTTATTCCATTTACAGGAATAAACAGACTTTTAGAAGTGACCACCAAAAAACACACATGAAAAGACTGAAAATTCATCTTGCATTGGCCAGTCCATGTGTTAAAGGCACAAAGCCAGGGGTAAAGAGCAGCCGTGTACAGGAAATGGAGATGCTGTTATTTTACTGAAGATGCCATAATTATGATGCCACTGTGGCTTCCTCTCCTTCCTCACACAGCTGTGACAGTTCCACCCTCAGTACTTGAGCCAAACACCAAAGACGCTTTGTCTCTCTGTCAGATTCCTGGAAGTAAAGGCTTTAATCGCATTACACAGATAGGCCCAATTTGTGAAAAAGGCCTTACTCTGATAAAGATCTTAGCATCAAGAATTGTTTGTGGTTGGTGTCAGTAGAGCGAGACTTTTGACAGTGTTCCTTTAGTGGGAAATGGAAATATGGCGAATCCTGGGAAAGTTGGCCCCTGGACAACATGACGAGGTGTGACTGGCTCTGTTGTTGTGTGTGTGGGACACAAGCTACTTTACAAGCTCTTCCCACAGGCACAGCGTAAAGACAGGGTCCTGTTTTTGGAAATGCAACCATGTCCTTAGGACTCAAGTTGCTCAAAAAGCTCTCCCTCCCTTTCTGTTTCCGCTGGATTATGTGGCCTTGACTGCTGGGCTTGACTGTAGTGGGCCACTTTAGTCCTGCACTTCAATATTAATGCATCAGGAGGCTTGCGGAGGGGGGCTGTTATTATCTCCTGTGCATGTCTGTCTCCAGCAGAGTGACAGTTAAAGGGACAGGCGCCACAGAGCAAACAGGCTCATTTTCTCTATGATGTGGGCCAGCCAGCAGAGCCCAGAGAAACACTGTGGGGTGACTGATTGATATTCTTGGCCCCCAGGATTGTCCCCCGTGGCCTGTATTCACTCTTAATTATAGGAGTGGTTGGAGGGCAGGGCACACTCTTTCCAGTAATAATATTATTCTATCGGGTCTTAGGGGAGAGCCGCAAAATGTCAAACTTTCTCAGCTCCGTTAATGTCTTTGTGATGCACTC
Organism: Paracanthobrama guichenoti; assembly: GCA_018749465.1. Taxonomy (NCBI): domain Eukaryota; kingdom Metazoa; phylum Chordata; class Actinopteri; order Cypriniformes; family Gobionidae; genus Paracanthobrama; species Paracanthobrama guichenoti. Next base: position 27,497,905 of record CM031962.1, on the reverse strand, counting down.
TGATCATGGGTAAAATCCTCCTGTGTAGTTGGAAATGGAGCACGGTCGAGGTTGAATCAGCATATTGCACTGTCTGCTTCACTTTTGCTGTGTGTGAGCAACTCATTTATGTGTTAACCACTGTAGGCTCTTCTCAGGAAACTCTTTGTCTTGAAGAAGGGCTTTCAGCAGCACATGACGAGCCTCCTTGACGCTGGTGTTGGTTTAAAAACAGCTCAGTGCAGACACAGCAGAGTGGATATCAAAGGCAAGAGAATGGTATGACCACGGCACTGTTATCCCTGCAGTGGTGAATCAGCACTTCACCCTGTCCAAATGGCTTTCTTCAGTGTTTGTGGTATAGCAATGCTAGATCCACTTTTCAGAAAGACAACAGGAAGTTTAATAACTCTTTATGTTCCATAAAGTGTTGTTTAAATAGACCCACAGCTCTTTCTTACTTTTAACAACTGTGATACTCTTTTTCCTGGAAGTGTCTCTGGCTAAAAGTGTGTTCATGAGCAATGAGTACGAGAAGATCTATTGCATTAGTTCCTGGACTCAGTGTCACCTCTGACCTATTTGTGTCACTAAGGTTTGTTCATTGCAAATATCATTGGGGTTATGGAAAAGTCTTATGAGCAACTTCCCTTCAGTGTGAAACTCCTTGACTTCCTGTTCGGCTGTCTGTGTGTCAGTCTGTCCGTCCATCCACCCATCTGTCTACATTTTATTTAAGATAAAAGGGGAAAATTATGAATGAAACTTAGTTAATCGTTTCTGTATTGATACCCTAACAAATAGAATTGACTGATGTACAGCCTGACTAATGGATAGTTTATGACCAATGATAAACAAACCTAAATGAGGTTGATTTGGTTTATTCTGCCAATTAATCAATATATTTCTAGTTCCTTACATTCAAATTTAACTTGCAATTCTGCATCCTGTTTGCGACCTTAATTCAAATTACATTCAAAATTAAAATCTGAATTGTGCATTTTTGTTTTAATATTTTTACACATACTGTGACACTGGTCATCACTGATTCACTCGTTGCTTTTTTTTTGTTGTTGCTTTTTTTAGATATATTCTGGATACAGTTAGGTTAAAAAGTTCAGAACCTGTTCTGGCAGTGACTGATTCTTTCTAGAATTACCGAAAGTTGTGCTTTGGAGAAACAAAACTCATTTCTCATGCAAACTTGTCGATAAAGTTGTATTGAAATGTTTCTGGACACCCTCATTGACTGTACGTTCCCCCTGATGTATAGAATGAAATATTGTATACTCATTCTTCACTTGTGAGTTGTGTATTGCAGGTTTCAGGAAATTTCATCATAAATCAAGACTGAAAGCCAGAGTTAGGTTTGCAGGGATGGAAGGAGTGGCGCCGTGTTACGAGACTGCTGCACAGGAAGTTCTGTTTACCCCCCTAGGAGAAAGCAGTGGGTTATTGGTTAGAGGATGCTGGTGAAAGCAGCTGGTTTCTCACTACAGGTCTATCAAAGACCATTACAGGAAGACCCTCTTCCTACTGCAATACCTAATATCCAGAAAGAAAAATGCCCTGCATCACCTCAGAACATTTAGCAGGGAATCGTACTGATCCTACAGTATATATATATATATTCTCCCATTGCTCTCCAGTCAGCCATGTGGAATGATGTATTTTCAATGAAAACCAAAAAGGTGGCAAATGTGTTATTTTGTGTTTCATTTTGACTGGTGCCATTGCTGATTGGGTGTTAATAGCCATTGCTGCCTCAAGTCTCCTGACTTGAGTTGGTATGTTTATATATGGTGGGCTTCTATAAAAGAAGCGCATGACTCTCGCAGGGTAATGGCACTGTGCGGTTGTTCTGCCCAAGCCCATCAATTACACTGCCGTAAAGCTCTCATTTCAACCCAAATAGCTGCCATTGCTGTGTCAAAGTCCCCACCAACTGCCTGGGTACTTTTAACAACTGCCCTCCCCCTCAGCTGAAGTAAATTGGTGAAAAGGCATGTTAGAGAGAAATGAGTGGAAACTGGACAGACGGGCCTGGATGTATTTTACAGACTGACTCAGACACCAGCTCAGCGCCAGCTTCTTGACTTGTATAAGAGATTGGAACAGATAGAGCAAGCTTGACTCACGGTGCTATCATGGAGAATCTGCTCTTGTTTTTCTTTAGTAGAGGAAGGAGAGAGAAGAACAGAAGGACAAGTGGGCGGACTTGCCTTACACGGCAAAAGACAGCTGAACCCAGTGACCTTGGTGTGGTCCTCGAGGAGAGGTTCTTCTTCGGCCCTCGGCCAGCATGGATGCCGGGATGGGGTGTTCTACAAACGGGTTCCTCTAGCCGTTTTCTCTGTGTGCTTGTTACGGTTCAGTGTTACTATCACACCAAATGTAATGTGCTCAGCTTGTGCGATATGTCACACTTTCCCCGTTTCAATCTCGGGAGGATTCTCTTGGCAGCGGATGGACTTGCGCTGACGCTGGCACGGTTCCTTCGTCACGGCCCCCCTCTTATCCGAAAAGAATGTGCTGCTTGTGAAAGGGGTGGCAGGGATGGTAACCGGTCCACTCATCCCCCAATGACGTAAATGTCACTTCCCCCTTTCAGTCTGGACCTTAGAGTCAGATGCACTGCAAAGGGAAGGGTTGGAGAAGATGACACTGATTAGCTCGCTCTGGGGGCGACTGTCGTGGCTTGCGCAGGATGGCCATGGCACTCTGTGATTTAATGCTCATTAAACACCATGTGGCTCCAATTTGTTGCAGCCCAAATCCTGTCTCCCAATGCGCTGATTACAGAGCGAAAGCCCAGCTCTTCTACACCTGCTGGATTGAGGAGATGCTCATTGTGCCCCGTTCTTGGTCATGTGGTTCCACTGACACTGAAACAAGCAATGAAGAGACAGCACTCCCTCTGGAACTTTGCCTAATCAACGTTGTGTGATCGGGGCTTTATAGTACGTCTAAATCACAATAAACCATGAAACTTAAATATTTTTGTTTCAGCAGTTTTGTTTGACTAGAAAACCTCTAGAGGTATTTGCCTCATGATGTTTCAAATTAGTTGTGAGCAATGAATCAATTTCTCACCTTTTAAGACTAGACAACTCGTAAATCATTGAATACCTAACATAATTTTCCACAGGGGCATCTGGCTGGTTCTGTTATGTGTGTCTTTTATTATCTTGAAGTTTTTGTGATGAAATGGTTGCTGTATATAAAAAAAAAAATATATATATATATATATATATATATATATATATATATATATATATATATATATATATATATATATATATATATATATATATATATATATTATATATATATTTATTGTATATATAAAGTGTAACGGTTCGGCACTTACACCCTCGGTTCAGCATGCACTTGCACTGCGGTTCATCTCAAATCTGATGACGCATCTATAATATTGTTTCTTGAAAATAACAGTGTGTAAAACTGACAGACAGTTAGGTTAATGTATGTTTCTGTTGATGGATACACATTTTGGCATGGGGGGGAGGGGTCTAGGTCTAATTGTAGTAGGCTAAAGAAGTAATCAATTTAAACTATTTGCAAAGAATAATTTATTTTAAAATGTGCACAAATTCAGCTTTACTCATTCTACACTAAAAGGCTAAAATCGGAAGAATTTGATCGTTTGACAGCTGATTAATGATCACTGTGATAAAATTTTACCTGTGAGTCAGGAATGTGACAGAGGGGAACTCTTTACAAAATATATTTTTGTAGTTTATTTAGAATATAGTTCTGTGCAGTGTGTAGCACTGTGACTTCTCCTACAAAAACCGTAAAATTGTCTTCGTTTTTCAAGACAAACCATGACCATCTTGCGTGTAATGCAGCTCTCTGTCACTGAACGCATCATTGATTGATATAAAACTCCAGACCAGTTTTCTTGCGTGCATCCGTTTTTAACGTACCTTGACTATCGTACAGTCTGACATTAATGACAACTTAGATCGTACTGTGTGACATGGCTTACATCAGGGATCGTGTTCGTACAGTCTGACAAGGAACATTCATAAAGGACTATTATAAAATCACACAGTGTGCATCCGGCTTAAGTCTGCTATAAAAATCAGACATATTAGTTAAAAGCACAGAGAGCCATTCTTGCCACTTTTATTTCAGATCTTGATTTTAGCCCATCATTGGAGCTAATTCCTAAGTCTGCATGTGCCATCAGGAAATCCACTTAGCCAGATTTCCCGGCTCTTGTGAGGGGTAACATGACACTGGAACCCGGCTGTCAGGGGAACACTCACCGCCCAACAATAAAACGTGCGACTCTGATGTCATGACCGCAACTATGCGCCAAATTCCTCTCTGATGCACTCATCTATCAGAGGTGCTCTTTCCATTAGAACGCTCTGTCATGAAGAGACATGGGAATCAAAGGGTGGAAGGAACCAGAAAGAAAGACTGAAAGGGGGGTTTCGGTGGGGGATTGTGTGCAGCTGGGGCTGGAGGAGAACAACAGAGCCTACTGATTTGTTTGTTTGCGCTGGGAGACATGTGATGGTTTAACGGGGCCCTTTCCTTTTTTCTGCCTTCTTTTTTAAGACTAAGCTAAAGGAGGGAGCTGTCACCTTTGTTGGTTGTGTCATTTGTCAAATGTACTTTCTAGTTTCCTTCCATAAATATTTAAATCGGCCCATTAAATATAAGGTAATTGCATTGTCTCTATATAGTGCCTGGAGCTACAAGTCCTATTAAAGAGACACAAAGGCAGTGAGTGTTAAGAGTATTTAATAAAAAGTATGGAATTAATAATGGAAGAGAGCGCAAGATGAGGAGAACTTGCAATGCTGCGAGGGTCACTGTTGCCATTTTAATGTTAGCACAATTTGCTCATGAAGCTGTCAATACTGTGCATATCGATGATTTGACTGGTGTTGGGCCGACCTATTTTGGGTAGCAGCAGTTCCTCCTCACCCTATTATTTGTCCCCAGCTGGGCTTCATTAAACCGACTTCCTCAAGTAAAAAGAGTCTCCGTTTTAGAAAGGATGGCGTCATGGTTTGTCAGACATGCTAGAGAATGCAATATGATACATGGGCAGAGGGAAAGAGATTTAAAAGAGAATGAGTACAAGAGGAAATGAAAGGGAGTGCAGTGGAGGTGTCAGGCTGAGGCAGGTGCACCTGACAGAGAGCTCATTGGTTCCCATGGTTGCAGGGCTGGTACGATGTGTGGCGAGTCAGAATGATGACAGCTCCACTAGCCCCAGGGCCCTTCCTCCTCCGTGATACATTTAGCTTCTTAATGCCACCTCAAATGATCTTGCTAACTTTCCTGTATTACTCTGCATGAATTTTTTAGCACCCTGAATAATGTTGTGGAAGTGAGGCAACAGGAAGGCTCGTAGCCTTGACAAATTTTACCTAAAAGGATGTGGTCACTGACCACGTGCAACATTAGAGCCGGGTCAATGTAAATAAGTCTAATTGCACTAAGCTACACTCAGCTGTTGGGATATTGGGCAGGATGTGCTCAATAAACTGTCTGTATAAATTAGTATCTGAAATTCTGTGACTTATATACTGCAGATCTCTCCATAGAAGTACAAAATACTGGAATGTTTAAGTAGAAAATTGCTTAAATGTTTTGATATTACATAAGATCCACCTGAACAAGTAGGACTTCCTCCTGGCTGCTGGAGGAGTTTGTGTTCTCTCACTGAAGTAAATGAAATGGATTAGGATAGAAAAAGCTTCATAATAATATATTTCCTGTGTCAGTTCTGTAATCCTATTCACTTTAAGACAAAGAGGCAGAACATGGTGTGAGGATGTTGGGAAGGGGGTTGGAAACGCATTGATGACATGACATTATATGGCGCCTTTCCCTCTGAAATCATTTTGCAGAAATTACTCAGGCCATTGAAATAGAAAATATGCATTCACTTGTCACTCTTTACATTTTAATTCACACACTGTGGAGTGGCACAGAGCATAGTTTATGAGAGCTTTGACAAAATGTGCCACATGTCCTCAAGTACTTTCAAATGATAATTTCCAGGGGAAAAAGTGGAGGCATATAATTACAGGCAGTTATTTATACCCTGTACATCTCCAATTCATCGCCTGTTCATTTAGCTAACAGCCCTATGTTGGATCTCTATTTTGGATGCTTTTATAAACAAGCACAGCTCCGTGGCAAGAATAATTTCTTCTTGCAAGTTGTTGTGGGTGAGCTCCTTGGTAAAGTGTTTTGAGCAATCAAACAGCATTATAAGCCTACATACTGTAGATTGTAGAAACCATTGGCACCAGTGGTCTCTAAGATCTACGGATAACAATGCTTTTGGGAAGTGCAGTCCAGCTATTCGAGCTACTTGCTCAAAACCCTTTATCAAGGAGCTCCTTCACTTAATGTGCATATGTAGAGACAAATCTCCGCTTTTTGAAATAATTTTGAAGGAACTGTCATTCCTACAATAAGTTTAGTGAGTGGTAGACAATTGGAATTGAAGAATGACAATAAAAGCACATTTTAAATCATGTTCATCCAGCACAGTATAATAAATGCATCAGTTTCTGCTCATTCACTCTTAACCCCTAGAGGTCGAAGATCACGCCAGCGCGACCACCTCGATGTATTTCTTATCAGTGCCAGAGACTCAAATAACTCATCTATTTTTTATCATTCAGGCAAGTGTTATACATCATTATAATCTGTTAAGTATCTACTTTTATTTGTGTATACTCACAATAAAAAACGAACATGATGCGTGATCTGCAGCCTCTCTGTCAATGAAGTCCAATCTGATACTCTTTAGAAAATAAACTGAAACTTAGTGAATACTTGTCACACAAACATGAGACATATGTCTAAAGAAACATTGAAATGTCAGGTTTTAAATAATGTAAATCAAATCAAAAAAACATTCTCTGTTTATGTAATCGGTTTGAAAAGAGAGAGATGTCGGTCGCTCGTGAGTGTCTCATTATCCTCTAATGCGGCTACATGTCGTATTAAACTGCAGATTAATATTTATAGGCTTTATAATATAAGATTCAAGATTCAAGATTCAAGAGTTTTATTTGTCACATACACAGTTATATACAGAATATACAACCGGCAGTGAAATGTAAACAGGTCCGCTCCATGGACAGTGCAAATTCACAGTTAAAAACACAAGGAAGAAATTATAATAGAAATAGGATATATAAAAAAAAATACTCTATATATATATATATATATATATATGTCTATATCTGTAGAATTATAAATAATCAAGTCAAGAGAAAAAAAGGTAACAAATAAGGATAAAGTGGAATAAAATAATTGAAGTAGACTTTGCAGTGAGTAAACTGTAGACTTATAAATATGTGGTTAACAAATGTATAAAGAGTATAATGTGCAAACAGGTTTATGACAGGTTGTTACACAGTAACAACGAGAACAGAAAGTGCAGTGCAATGTCAGTGTATCGATGTTTATCCTGAAGTGAAGTCACGTGATGTTAAGTGACTGAGTTCAGGAGTCTGATGGCCTGGGGAAGAAGCTCCTCCTGAGTCTCTCAGTTTTGGCCATCAGGCTTTCGGAAGCGCTTACCAGATGGTAGCAGCGTGAAATGAAGGTTTGCAGGGTGATTAGAGTCCTTGATGATCTTGGTAGCTCTACCTTTGCAGCGTTTGGTGTAGACGTCCTGCAGAGACGGGAGAGCTGACCCTGAGATACGCCGGATAAGCGCACTACTCTTTGCAGGGCTTTGCGGTCATGACTGGTGCTGTTCCCATACCACGCTGTGATGCACTGAGTTAAAACACTTTCTATCGCCCCCTAAATAGAAAGTTTTCAGGATAGCTGGTGAAACCCTGAATTTCCTCAGCTGGCGCAGGTGGTACAGTCTTTGCCTGGCTTTTTTCACCTGTGTCTGAATGTGAGCAGTCCAGGTCAGGTCCTCGGAGATGTTTACTCCCAGGTACTTGAAGCTGCTCACTCTCTCTACTGGTGACCCACGCTGATCATGAGGGGGAGTATGTCCGTTGCTGTCGCTTCCTGAAGTCCACAATCATTTCTTTGGTCTTGCCAACATTCAGAGAGAGACAGTTGTCCTGGCACCATGATGTTAGATGCTCCACCTCGCCCAAGTATGCCGCCTCATTGTTGTTGGAAATGAGGCCCAGGACAACAGTATCATCAGCAAATTTGATGATAGAGGTGGAGCTGTGTGTGACAAACAGTCATGCGTGTAGAGAGAGTAGAGCAGGGGCCCAGGACACAGCCCTGTGGAGCTCCCACACTCAGGGTGATGGAGGTGGAGGTGGACTGGCCTATTCTCACCACCTGAGGCCTGCCAGTGAGGAAGTCCTCAATCCAGTGGCAGAGAGAAGGATTCAGGCCGAGATCCAGGAGTTTGGAGGTTAGCTTGGTGGGAACTATGGTGTTAAAGGCTGAGCTATAGTCAATAAATAGCAGTCTTACGTGAGTTCCCACTTTTGCTGTCGATGTGAGTGAGGGAGGAGTGGAGGACATGAGAGATGGCATCTTCAGTCGATCTATTGGGACGATAGGCAAACTGAAGAGGGTCCAAAGTGTCAGGAATGAAGGCGCAAAATGGTGTTTTTAATGAGTTCTCAAAGACCTTCATGACTATAGACGTGAGAGCCACTGGACGATAGTCATTTAGGCAAGAGGGTTTACTGTTCTTAGGGACAGGGATGATGGTGGATTTTTTGAAGGAGGTGGGGACCACAGATGTAGCGAGGACTCATTAAAGATAGATGTAAACAACCCGGTGAGCTGATCAGCACAGGACCGCAGGAACACGACCTGAAATACCATCCGCCCAGCAGCTTTCCCTGACGCCCACACGCTTGAGTGCTCTCCGAACTTCATCCTCCGAGACAGAGATCACGTGGATTGTTGCTGCTCTGAGTAATTTCTCTAACGCCGCCACTTGGCGGAGTCGCCGCGCTGTCGCGGTTACAGTCAAAGCGAGCGCAGAAAGAGTTTAACTCGCTCACGAGCAACGGATCAGCGCTCACCTCTGCAGAGGATTTAGATCCAAAGGAGCAGATGGACCTCAGACCTTGCCACATGCGCCGCGCAGTCGCTGAGTTGGAAATGAGACTCCACCTGGTCTTTATAACGGAGTTTTGCGGCTTTAACTGCTCGCCTGAGAGCATAGCAGGACGATCTGTATTCAGTCATATTCCCCGGAATGGAGACCGGCGTGCTAGGCAGCAGCAGTGCGCATG